>OZ012707.1:27169110-27255560 GCA_963942595.1 Cylloceria caligata
CCGTCGTTGCGTTCGCGGTGGGGAGGAAGAAATTTACAGATCACCCTATGAAAACTTCCGACACAGGCGGTTGTTCGTGAAATTCGCGGTATGCTGTGCGAGTGTCATCAGCGCGATTTAGTTGACGCGTATAATATTGGATTGTTTCATAATCAAATAGATATTGATCCGGTGGTGCGTGTTATTCGTCGACGCGGTTGGCTGAATGAGCCTGCTCTGCAACCCATACTCAATGAAAGACGTAAGTAATATACAGCGCTAATTACTTTTATTTTATTTCCTTTATTTCATAAGATTTTTATATAGTTCGACGGTATGAAGACGAAGAAATGGGATCCGACACCTATGATTTCGATGAGGAGGGTAGAACCGATTCAGATGATCATAGCAGGGACAACGATGGCGACAGCTCCGCAGGGAATCGTTGGGTAAATTTGACCCAACCATTCTGCGGTTATAAACCAACAAACGGTCTTTTCATGGTAGGCCCCTCGAGAGAACCAGATGAAGCCGTCGCAGGCCCATCGTGACAATACAGTTCAAACGATGATACCAACGGCAATACAGACAACGAGGAAGAAGAAGAAGAAGAAGAAGAAGAAGAGGAGGACGAGGAGGAAGAGGAGGAGGACCCTGTAGATTCAGGTAAGCTTTTAATAATACAACTACACTGACAAAAATAAAAAAATTACGCGGATAATAATAGTAAAATGAAAAAACAGGGTACGAGACGGACCCAAACATTTTTCGCTTTGCACGATTCACTGTGCCGAGACCGCCGACAATCGAGTTGGTTTACGAAATGCATCGGCGGTTCCCGGGTGCAGTCGACGGATTCGAGGACTAGAAGCAAATATAGGTTTGTAATTCTTACGTTACACGAACTATATACAAAGTATATAGCTAGCGACAAACAAAAATTTTAATTAAATGAAATAAAAATTCTAATAAATGGTTTAATTATGCTTGCAGGTGGACAGACTGGCGATGGAAGGACTGCTGCACGGGGTGGTGATATTTTGCCTCTTGGTGAATGTTTCGGTATCGACAATGAGCAGAGATGCTATTTTCCACGCTTAAGGATGCAGGGTCGAGTGACAGATTTTTATTTTCGTCAGCTGCCGGACGGTATCGATCATCTGACATGGTTCGAGAGAGGTGTACGAGATGTTCTCACACGCCTTACAGAATCGTGCGAAGAACATGATTATGTGGGTATGACTCTGAGCGTACCGTCTTTCGCGCAAGGACCTGTATGGTTATCATTTTGACAACTTCTGACATCGTTCCCGACGATATATGGCGACTAATTAATAGTGTAGTTCAGAGCGCGCGCGAATTTCGAATAGACGCTGGTACATGTAGAATGACGACATGTATAGTACGAGGCGTCGAAGGAGCTGGCGTGGGCACTAGGCTAACACACGAGTCTATAGCAAAAAAGTCAATTTTACGCATAAGTAAACGCGATAATTTGTGTCTACAATGATCCCTTGTCACTGCCCGAGCACATGCCGAACGTGGTCAAATACGTGCGGGCGAGCTACACAGACGATGGTGTCAAATTCGGAACGGGCTTCGAGGTGCGCAATATACAGCAGCGATAGAGCTCAATCGTAATGCAGGGGTAACGACACCGTCTAGGGGGTGTGGTGCCCGCGAAATTCAGCTCTTTCAGGAGTACTTGGTTCACGAGGGTATAGCGATTGTTGTTTATGAATTTCTCACCTTCGAAAAACGCGTTCCGGCGCTGTACGATGGGTGAAAATACGTACTCACCGCAACAGGTAAAATTAATCATACACTCTTTATTCTCTATTACGAGCGTTCTCTACCAACCGATATTAAATCTCGCCGGTGCACTAGGTAGTCGAGGGTTCTGCACACAATGTAATTCCAAGTATATTCGAGTACTCGAGCATCGATGTAGCTATTAATGTGCTCGATGTAAATCCACTTATTGCAACGGCAATAGAGACTCTCAGCCTGAGTATTGCGCAGACTGTAATCGTTCGTTGTTTGGTGCTTTTTGCCTAGCTCATTACAAGGGTGAGGGCTCCGCGGGTATCACGTCTCGTAAATATAGATGGTACAGCGTCTGTAACGCATTGAAAATCTGTAGAGGCTGCTCGCGTATGATTAAAACCACAGATAAAAAGATGCATGTATGTGGTATATCGTTTTGTATTACATGCAAACAACCGCGACCGACTACGCATGCGTGTTTTATAGCACCTCTTAAGAAACCAGAGGCGCAAAAGGAGAATAAAAAAGACAAGTCTTCCACGAGATTTTTATTTTATGATTTTGAGACGCAACAACACGAGCAATTGCATGATGATAAATCGACACGAATTCACGAGCCGAATTTATGTGTTGCACAATGCGTATGTATGGCATGTCTGGATATCACAGATATAGAGACCGATTGTGCTAACTGTGGTAAACGTGAATTCGTGTTTATCGATGATCCTGTTGGGGAGCTCGTGAAATTGGCATTATCGCAAAAATTTAAAAGGACCATCTGCATCGCCCATAATGCTATAGGTTTCGACGCACAATTTATTCTACGGCATTTAATCGAGGTGCAAAAAACACAGCTGCCCTCTCTGATTATGAATGGTACAAAGATTGTCTCGATGAAAATTGGCGATGTCGTTTTTCTCGATAGTCTAAACTATTTACGCATGGCTCTTAGCGCTTTACCCAAGCCCTTTTGTTTCGCTGATGAGGTGGCAAAAGGTACATTTCCCCATTTACTCAAGACACCGGAATATCAGAATTACTCAGGTCCTCTGCCGGCTTTGCATTTTTACTCACCCGATACCATGTTCTCAGCGGATCGCGAGCGCTTTTTTAAATGGTATGAGGAAGAATCGAGTCACGTAGATTATATGATAAATTTGATTTTGCGACGCAATTTGTGCAAAATTGTCGTACAGATGTTACGGTTTTGAGACGAGGGTTTTTAGCTTTTCGGGAGTTACTTATACGTTGTGGGAGCGTGTGCCCCTTTACAGAAGCATGCACGATAGCATCAGCATGTATGAGAGTATTTCGAAAGAATTTTCTACAGAAAGATCGCATAGCTGTGTTACCACCAGAGGGGTATCGCTGGGGCGATAAGCAATCGCGCAAGGCCGTCATATGGCTCGTATGGCTCGAGCGTGAGCGCAACTGCGTTATCGCACATGCTGGACGCACGAGAGAGTATCGCTCTCCGACCGGCCTATCGGCTGTCGACGGATACTGCGTGGATGCGAGGGTTCATCACGTTCTTCAATTTCACGGCTGCTTTTGGCATAGATGTCCGCGATGTTATCGCGTGAATAGAGATACTCGAACTAAATTCGGTGATACAATGGATGAGCGATACGAACGTACCGTTCTTATTTCCGGGCGAATCAGATCGAAAGGGTACACACTGACCGAAATATGGGAATGCGACTTTGACAGATTAATCGAGAATAACGAGGAAATGTCGATATACGTAAAAAATCACGCCATGGTCAAGCAGGCCCCTCTCGAACCACGCGATGCATTCTTTGACGGTCGAACGGAAAATTTTGTAAGCTTGTAAGACGTCGCGAATGGGGAGCGGATACGCTATGTGGATGTTTGCTCGCTGTATCCATGGGTGTGTAAGAATGGAAAATATCCCGTTGGACACCCGAAATTGTACGTTGGCGACGAGTGTCGAGAACTCGTAGGCCTTGAAAATGATCTAAGTGTCGTCGAGGGTCTCGTGAAGTGTACAGTGTTGGCACCACGCGATTTGTATATACCCGTACTACCGGTTCGCATGCATGGGAAACTACTGTTCCCCCTGTGTAGAACGTGCTGTACAGATATGGACACATCCGAGGTTTGTACACACGATGACACGACTGAGCGAGCGTTTGACGGCACATGGGTCATGGACGAACTGAGAAAAGCTGTGTCGCTCAGATATAAGGTGATGTGTATCCATGAAATTTGGCAATACGTTGTTACGCAGTATGACTCGACAACGCGACGAGGCGGTCATTTTGCCAAGTACATCGATACATTCCTAAAAATAAAACAGGAGGTGAGTGGACCACCAACAGAGTGTAACGATGACGAGGAAGCAATAGAGCGTTTTATAGCATTGTACAAGGAGTCTGAGGGTGTATATCTCGAGCGAAGTGCTTTGCAGCCAAATCCGGGTTCACGTTCACTCGCAAAATTGGCTCTTAATTCATTCTGGAGAAAGTTTGGTCAACGAGAGAATCTCACAAGAACCGTTATCGTTATCACGCGCGCGGAGCTAATGAATTTACTAACGAGTCCGGAGATTGAGGTGACGGGGATGCTACCGGTTAATCACAAGATTATGTATGTATCCTATGTTAGCAACCGCGATGCTATCCAACCATCCCCGACATCAAATGCCGTGATTGCAGCATACACGATGGCACAGGCACGCCTAAAATTATACAGTTATCTTGAGGGGCTCGGGCGACGAATATTGTGGTGCGATACGGACTCCTGTATTTACGTGAGCCGCCTCGGTGGTAACGAGTATGAGCCGCCAATCGGTCAATTTCTAGGAGATCTTACGGATGAATTAAGCGAATACGGGCCTGGTAGTTATATAACTTCGTTCGTTTCGGGAAGACCAAAATTTTAGGCATACCTTGTTCGTAAACCCGACGGTACGATTATTGAAAAATGTAAAGTAAAGGGTATCACGCTAAACTTTGCGAATAGCCGTCACGTAAATTATAACGCATTACGATCTTTCGTGACAGGAGCAAGAAGCGTACCTATTATTTTTAAATTCGACGCTATTCGACGTACGGAATTTCATCATGTAGCAACGCGTAAAGAAACGAAATCATGCGAACCTGTTAACACGAAGCGAAAGCGGCACGGGATGTACTCTACTGTACCGTACGGCTATTGTGAAATACGCTAATTAGTATAACGCAAAAAAGTATATAATTTTACGGTTGAATTCGCGATATTTAAAAATAATCTTTTTGTCTAATTTCATGTATCATATTTACTGTGTACGATACATTAAAAAAAAAAAATTGATTTATTATGTATAAAACCGTTATCGGCTCGTTACTTTGTGCTGCTTTTCGTAGCGGTAGCTGCTATCTCTCTACCTTTCCCTTTTGTTTCGACTTTCTCATTGTTGATTCCTTTTGTCCCGTCTTTCTTATCGAGTGTTTCCTTTTGTTCTGACTTTCTCGTGCTACATCCGGGGATATAATATTGCTGTTTAGAATTTGATGATTCGTAAACTTTGCATATAGAGATGTATGCATAGTGAAATAGAAATATTGCTTTATTTGTGAGAAATATAAAAACTATCGTTATTCAATTTACATACGGCGTAACGACCAGCTCATACCGTGGGCCCGCGCCTCATCAGCTAGTGCAGGCGCACCGCGCCTTATCAGCTCTTTAAGGCCGCAAAAATAGCTGATGCCGCGGGGTCGCCGCCGCCGCCGCCATCGCCGCCGCGGTATAAGCTTATTTAAGAGTCTGCTGATTGATTTTGATAGACACTCATCGATTTGGATACACGTTGGAAACATCCATGGACCGCTGTGATAAGCGGTCCTACGGATTGTGGTAAAACATATTTTGTAAAAAAATTCTTTAAATACATGCACGAAATGACGGATGTCTCGTTCGAGCGTATACTTTTTTATTATTCAGAGTGGCAGTACGGGTATTCAGAGCACGGTGATAAAATCGAATTTCGCGAGGGTTTACCGCAAGCAGTAGACTACTCGAATGATACAAGACCTAAACTTGTGGTCATCGACGATCTAATGCGCGAGGCATCCACCAATACTGTGGTCGATTTTTTCACCAAGGGTAGCCATCATAAAAATCTTAGTGTCATTTTCATCACGCAAAATCTCTTCCGTCAGGGTCACGGGCAGCGTGATATCTCCTTAAACGCTAATTATATCGTTATCTTCAAAAATCCGCGAAATCGCGCGCAAATTCAGCACCTAGCCCGTCAGGTATGTCCCGAGAATCCGCGATTTTTTCAGGAGGCGATTTCGCGCCTGTATATTTCCCGATGACCAATACCATTACGTTTACGTGCCTTAAAAAGCAATAAAAGTTCGCAATGCGTCGCGCGATGTACCAGTAATGCGCTTGTAATGGTGTTGCGCGGACCTCTCGATAAAAAACAAATAATTATATTGCAAGCGCTGTGTTATCTGAAGCAAGAGCAACGACGTGCAATTTTGCGCAAAGCAGATGTAACGCTCGTACGCTGTATATGTAAGTGTGCCCTAAACGTTTTACAGAGAAACGTGAGTCTGAACAACGTGCAAAAGAATCATCTTCGGAGGCACGCGACAATTCTTCGACGACTTGCCGCCAAAAGGGGAAATTGTAGCGGTAAGAGGGAGATCATCGTCGAGCACTGTGTCGGATTTCTCAAGTTGCTTCTTGTGCCTGTCTTGGCCTACACGAGACATGGAGTATGTCAGAAAGATGGTACTTATTTCTCATGATAATATACATCGTCTCGCTGGACTCGCCACTACTGCTGCTATTACTGCTACTACTAGTGCAGACCCGTTACCCTCCGTACAGACTACTGGTACGCCATTATCGCGCCTGAGCTGAGTAAAATTCCAAACTATCACTCGTACAAGAGCGAGAGAGAGGAATGGATAGCCTACCAGCAGGTTTTACAGGGCTATCTTCACATGGTCGAGTACGATAATGCAGTACCGAATATTTTATCAAAACGAAAAATAGCAATACTCGATAGCCACGAGAATAAATCCGACGACGTTTTAATGAACAAAGTTAAATCTCGACTCAATGACACACTTATTATCGATAGCGTACCAAAAAAATTTTGATCTAAAGCAATATCGTTGCTTCGCAATTTGCATCGCAGCGCCGTTGGTAAAAAATGACATGGGATCCTAACGGTGTTGTTTCCATAGACGGCAGAGGAATTTCAAATTCCAATATCGTTGATCTTGTTATCGATGCTATGCAAGCTAGAAAACGCGAGAAACCCATCGGACGATCTCACTTTGCCAAACTCCTGCGAGCGATTCAGATGCCACGCGAATTTATCGGGAATCCCGAGTTTCTACACGATCCTACACCTACATCATCCTCGACACCACAGCGGCGTCTTATTTTACCGCGCGATAACGATAGTAGCAGCATCAACAGCAGCAACAGTAGCAACAACAACAACAACGAGGCCGAGACCGCACACTCAAACAGAGATTTAATGCTCACGGCTGATAACGACATCATCGAGGGAGAGGAGGGGGATGAAGAAGAGGACGAACAATTGCAAAGCATCGCACAAGCAGAATATCGACCCCCCACAAAGTTAGGAAAGAAAAAGAAAAAGAATCCATTTAACTGGTCATCGCTAAAATTATGAAAATTCTTCAAAAAATCTATTATGACACCGTTCATCCTGCTTCCTATTCTCGAGCAAAAAATTTGGCCCAGGTGGATCGAAGAGTAGCGCGAAAAAATGTTTTACCATAGCTCGAGACACAGGATTCATATAACATGCATCGTCTCGTGCGACGACGATTTCCCCGTCGTACGTACAGCGTGAGTAATATAGACGATGTATGGGAGGCTGATTTAGCTGATCTTCGCTCGATAGCCACGTACAACGATGGGTACGCGTATCTGCTTGTTGTTATCGATGTGATGAGCAAATACGCGTGGGTCGAGGCTTTGCGTGACAAAACGAGCGCAAACGTGGCCCGCGGTCTCACACGCATACTCGCACGCAGTAACAATCGTTGCCCGCAGCAATTGCAAACTGATCGAGGCAGGGAATTTATCGGCGCTCCGTTTCAGCAAATTCTCAAGAAAAAGAATATCGATTTTCGCGCTGCTCGTAACCCTGATATAAAAGCCTCGATTGCCGAACGCTTTAATCGAACAATAAAAGAGCGAATGTGGCGCTACTTTACATACACGCGAATTACGCGTTACGTCGATGTTTTACAAAATTTTTTATATGCTTATAATCACACTAGACACAGCGGAACGCGTATTTTTCCGAGCGAAGTGACCCTCGAAAATGCCTCTATAGCCCGAGACAATTTAGCACGGCGTTACGAGCGTGACGCGAAAAAAATTGAAAAGCCATTTTAACTTGCCCTTCCAAATGGTACATGTTCTGTTTAATTTGGTTGATTAGTTTTTTGTGTAGGGTGGAAAATTGAAAAATCAGGGGGTTGTTCACCCCTGCAAATGAATTTTTTTCTTCAACTTCACGTGCAATTTTGATTGTCTTCAATGAGGAGTATTTTGGTTTTTGTTTCAATAAAATCGGTTGACGCCTTCTGGGTGAAACTGCATAATCACCCCTCGACATGCTAATTTTGAAGGGCGAATTCACCCCTTAAAAATGTTTTTCCGCCGATAAAAAAAGCTACGTATCTTTTAGTTTTCGATGGTCTACAACATACGTGAGTTTGTTGTAAAAAGAGCGAATGTGGCGCTACTTTACATACACGCGAAATACGCGTTACGTCGATGTTTTACAAAATTTTTTATATGCTTATAATCACACTAGACACAGCGGAACGCGTATTCCTCCGAGCGAAGTGACCCTCGAAAATGCCTCTATAGCCCGAGACAATTTAGCACGGCGTTACGAGCGTGACGCGAAAAAAATTGAAAAGCCTAAATACAGCGTCGGTGACTTGGTACGTATCAGTACAGCTAAAGCAGCTTCCGTGAAAGGATACGAGCGTGGTTGGAGTAACGAATTATTCAAGATTCAACGAATATCGGTGAATCGAGAATCATTCGTGTATATTTTACACGATCTGAATAACGAGACTATCGACGGTATTTCCTACGAGGCAGAATTATCACGAGTACGCGTAGCTCCGTCATCTGAGAAGACGAAAGAGAAGAAGAGGACAAAGAGGAAGAACGCTGGGAATCATTGTCCCTGATAAATATGAGCTCCAAGGATTGCTCTTTCTTTGTCGTACTACCGAGCAACAGTAGTAGGCAGTATTTTCCGGATAATACGACGACGAAATTTATTACAAAACTACCGCGTCAGATACGCTTGCACGGAGAATGGTCTGTTTCTCTTGTGGAAATTGCTTATCCGACAACTCTTTTACATGTTCCTACTGTAGAAAATCTCGTAACTTTTGAGGATGGTGATTATGATTTATCGGGTTTAAATCTTTTAACGCGGAGACGCGCTGATAGAAACCAAGTTGCACCTGGTGTACATCGCTCTATAGACGCTCTTTTGGAGAGTATAAATAAGTGACCTCACGTGGCCGGACATTTGCGCTTTAAATCGCTTCTGAGCGGGCAGGTCGAAGTGGCGCGCGTATGCGACGATCTACGCTACCACGACTTTCGCGTATCGCCCGCAATCGCAAGGATACTAGGATTCTCGGAAGAGGCTCAACGGTCAGTAATGATAGAACCGCATTGCGAATACACAGGGTCGAGGCCTGCATCTTTCACCGGTGCTATACCGGGCAGCATGTTGTTATACACAGATATCTGCGAGAGCTATATTACAGGCGATGTACAAACACCCCTCTTACGAGTAGTTCCCATTGATACTGATGACTGTCCGTATGGTTCGATAAAAATCAAATCAATTTCAACGCCACGATATATACCTCTCTTACGCAATAATTTACACACTATCGAGATCGATATAAGAGACGCATTTGGGGATCCTGTACCGATCGAGCAGGGAACGTTGACTGTGACACTACATTACAAAAGGTCCCACGATTGATTACACCACTATGGATGATATTGACAGTGTGCAGCACGGATGGGGTCGTCGCGGGTACGGTGGCATTAGCCATGTTTATATCGAAACACCTAATCAACGAGGACACGGTATCGGCAGCTTTGTCGGGGGCCTGTTTCGTCGAGTGTTACCACTTTTAAAGAAGGGCGCTGAAGCAGTTGGAAACGAGGCGTTGCGCGCTGTTGTAAACGTAGCCGGTGGTATCCTCGACAGAAATATAGCTGTGAAAGATGCTATTCACGAGAGAGCGCCAGAATCAGGCAGTAATCTCAAACGCAAAGCCTCTGAAAAAATTGACACTCTCATGCGGGGTTCTGGTTATAAAAAGCGCAAAATTTCACGAACTCCTCATTCATCGAACGAACGTAAATCACGACGTATCTTCTGTAAAAATAAAAGTGTAATAAAGAGAAAAGTAATAAAGAAGAAGAAGAATAATAAGAACAATAAGAAGAAGAAGACTCGTCAACGAACAGTTGTAGATATTTTTGGATAGCTGAAACAAGATGGCTTTTCTACATGCGCACTCGTGCGAGTGTCTTAAATCGAAACTTGAATTTTTTTCACTCCCACCGACGCAAACTACTATCGAAGGCTCCTATTGGGTGTATTACAAAAGAATATCTTCGCTAAGAGATGATTCATCGATTGAATTTGTTATTCCTGAACAGGGTGATGAGTATATCGACCTCGCGCATACTATGCTTACAAGGAAAGATACTTTGGTGTCCCCCTCCAATTTTAATGCAACTCACGTATGGTGTAGAGCATCGAAAACTAAAAGACACGTATTTTTTTTTATCGGCGGAAAAACATTTTTAAGGGGTGAGATCGCCCTTCAAAATTAACATGTCGAGGGGTGATTTTGCAGTTTCACCCAGAAGGCGTCAACCGATTTTAATGAAACAAAAACCAAAATACTCCTCATTGAAGACAATCAAAATTCCACGTGAAGTCGAAGAAAAAAATTCATTTGCAGGGGTGAACAACCCCTTGATTTTTCAATTTTTCACCCTACACAAAAAACTAATCAACCAAATTAAACAGAACATATACCATTTGGGAGCGCAAGTTAAAATAAAGATGACGTATTTTTGCACATTCACAGCAAAATGAATTTACGGGGGTAAACTACCCCTTATCCATTAGTACGTATATTTGTAAGCACATTCTTGTTTCTCGTTATTTACATGTTAAAGAGCTGCTTGCGTTCTCTCTTTGTGCTGATTTTGTGCTTATCAATAATTTATCGTCATATGTCATCGACCTTTCGATTAGATAGTATTTCGATTCGGCGCAAATTTCAGAATAAGTCGATGATGCAACAGTCGTTCCATCTATAGAACATTGTCAATTATTCCAACGAAATGAATATGATCTTATTTTTTTGAGTAATCTAATCATACGCCAATATGATAAAAATACTTTCAACGCAGTAAGAGGTGTTTTCTACATAGGCGGCTATCTGGGACTTCTTTTTTCTTCAACTTCACGTGGAATTTTGATTGTCTTCAATGAGGAGTATTTTGGTTTTTGTTTCAATAAAATCGGTTGACGCCTTCTGGGTGAAACTGCATAATCACCCCTCGACATGCTAATTTTAAAGGGCGAATTCACCCCTTAAAAATGTTTTTCCGCCGATAAAAAAAGCCACGTATCTTTTTGTTTTCGATGGTCTACAACATACGTGAGTTTCATCAAAATCGGAGGGGGACATCAAACTGACCTTCTTGTAAGTACCAGCCGGTCACCCCCTTAATAATAAATAAATCATCATGCGAATTTCCCCCCGTTGACTTCGGCTAACAGGAATGTTTTGAATCAATTCGGACATTTAAATAACGAGAAACAAGAATGTACGCACAAATATACGTACTAATGGATAAGGGGTAGTTTACCCCCGTAAACTCATTTTCCTGTTAATGTGCAAAAATACGTCAACTTCATTTTAACTTGCCCTTCCAAATGGTACATGTTCTGTTTAATTTGGTTGATTCGTTTTTTGTGTAGGGTGGAAAATTGAAAAATCAGGGGGTTGTTCACCCCTGCAAATGAATTTTTTTCTTCAACTTCACGTGCAATTTTGATTGTCTTCAATGAGGAGTATTTTGGTTTTTGTTTCAATAAAATCGGTTGACGCCTTCTGGGTGAAACTGCATAATCACCCCTCGACATGCTAATTTTGAAGGGCGAATTCACCCCTTAAAAATGTTTTTCCGCCGATAAAAAAAGCTACGTATCTTTTAGTTTTCGATGGTCTACAACATACGTGAGTTTCATCAAAATCGGAGGGGGACATCAAACTGACCTTCTTGTAAGTACCAGCCGGTCACCCCCTTAATAATAAATAAAGCATCATGCGAATTTCCCCCCGTTGACTTCGGCTAACAGGAATGTTTTGAATCAATTCGGACTTTTAAATAACGAGAAACAAGAATGTACGCACAAATATACGTACTAATGGATAAGGGGTAGTTTACCCCCGTAAACTCATTTTCCTGTTAATGTGCAAAAATACGTCAACTTCATTTTAACTTGCCCTTCCAAATGGTACATGTTCTGTTTAATTTGGTTGATTAGTTTTTTGTGTAGGGTGGAAAATTGAAAAATCAGGGGGTTGTTCACCCCTGCAAATGATTTTTTTTCTTCAACTTCACGTGCAATTTTGATTGTCTTCAATGAGAAGTATTTTGGTTTTTGTTTTATTAAAATCGGTTGACGCCTTCTGGGTGAAACTGCAAAATCACCCCTCGACATGCTAATTTTGAAGGGCGATTTCACCCCTTAAAAATGTTTTTCCGCCGATAAAAAAAATACGTGTCTTTTAGTTTTTGATGCTCTACAACATACGTGAGTCGCATTAAAATCGGAGGGGGACACCAAAGTATTTTTCCTTGTTAGTCTGAGAGTGAAAATAACATCTCCTACTACTACGGAAATTGCCGCGGGCACATCGTCGAAAGTAAGTGCCGGCCCTGTAAACAATCTCTTGCATTCTATGTTGAATCAGGTGGATGTATACCTGAATCAAAAATTCGTTTCACCTCCAAATAATGCTTACGTTTATCGGGCGTACATAGAAACACTTTTGAATTACGGTCTAGCAGCAAAAAATTCGCATCTCACGAGCGTTCTCTGGTACGATGTTACCCCTGGAAAAATGGATGATATAACATCGCAAAATACGGGTCTTGTGAAGAGAAAACAATTTTTTAATGTCGAAAAAACTGTAGACTTGCTCGGTCATCTGCATTGCGATATATTCAATCAGGAGCGATTCCTGTTAAACGGCGTCGAGATGCGACTACGGTTGGTACGATCTAGAGATTCATTTTGTCTTGTGGGGGATACAAAGAATGGTCAATGTGGCTTAAAGATTATCGAGGCATCGCTTCTCGTTCGTAAAACAAAAATAGTCCCTGGTGTGCTGCTCTCGCATGCTAGAACTCTGGCAAAATCTACGGCTAAATATCCTCTTACGAGAGTCGAGGTAAAAGCCGTTTCAATACACTCTGGTGTTCACGGAGAGACTATCGATAATATCGTGTTAGGTCAATTGCCGAAGCGTATAATTATCGGTTTTGTCGATAACAAGACATTTAACGGCGACTTCAGTATGACTCCATTCAATTTCCAAAATTACAAGATAAATTACCTCTCGTTGTATGTAGATGGTGCTCAAATACCTTCCAAACCGTTACAGCCTGATTTCACGAAAAATCATCTATATGTAGATGCTTTTCAAACGTTGTTTTCGGGAACTGGAATACATTTCTTGAACGACGGTAATTCGCTCGATCGCGATAATTATCGCGATGGATACTGTCTGTTTGCTTTTGATTTGACACCCGACCTTTCGGCGAACAGCAATACACATTGGAATTTAATAAAGCATGGTAGTGTGAGAATAGAGGTACGATTTGAGAATGCGCTTGCTTCAACGATAAATTGTGTAGTCTACGCGGAATATGATAATGTTCTTGAAATTGATGCCTCTCGGCAAGTAATGGTGGATTTTACCGGATAAGCGAAAAATGTGCTGATGTCGGCATAAAATTATTTCGTGTTAAGAGACGTAGAAGCGTGTCTGTGAGTAACTAATCAGTTGAACTCGAGCATCTGTACGGATTAGACGTGAAAATGGATATCGTCGTGGATATACAGGGAATGCGTGGAAAAGACTCGGAATTTATTCCGAAAGAAATTGCCGTGGTAGCAGTGGATAGACCGTACTCTGCTCATTGGATCGTCGCACCGCCGTGTCACTTTGCCAAATTACCACAGCATTCGAGAAGCCAGAATAATTTTCTCTCGAAATATTTTCACGGTCTGGAGTGGTACGAGGGCGATGTGAGCTGTAAGCAGGCATACGCTAACTTGCGTGAAATTTCGCGAAAATCAAGACGTATCTATACTCGCGGTCACGAGAAGGCTATACTTCTTTGCAATATCACGAGTCGTGAAATTTCCAACCTGGAGGATGAGGAGGGCGCCCCATCGTACACATTTATGCCGAAATCTTTGCGAAATTGCTTCAGACACGCTATGATAAACGATACAGCGTCTTCGCATTATGCAATGCGCCAGGCTTTCCAAACAAAAAATTGGCTTCGCGAGCACTCATTTAAAGGAGAATTATACATGGATGTTTGGTCAGCAGACGAAGAGGAAGAGAATAAGAAAGAGGAGAAATCTTCATCATGTAGTCGTGACACGATCGACGATGCTGTGAAATAAATTTTGCATATATATACGTCTTTCAAAGCATATCGGTCATCATTTAATCATTGACTATGTGTTCAGCATGAACACTAGACAAATCTACGAGAGTCTGCAGTATCTATCACTTTCAACCGTTGGCGTATACCCGGCTGACAGAATTCCTCGTGTATGGTCGTTACCGGCTGGACTCGTAGTTAACACGGATAACCACGACGGACCTGGAGATCATTGGATCGCCATGTACGTTAACCATCATGGAAAAGGAATGTACTTTGATAGCTACGGGCTACCACCAGTTATACCGCAACATCTCGCACGACTACGAAGAAACTGCAAGTTCTATCGGTACGGCCTCAAGCAGCTACAGAGTAATACGTCGGATGTGTGTGGACAATTTTGCATCGTATTCCTACATCTTATGTCGTGCGGCTTCACCATGTTGCGATTTAATAATCTCTTTAGCGATAATGTAATGAGAAACGACAGATTAGTGCGTGAATATTACAATGCTTTTGCCTCTCGACGATCAGACAGTGATAAAAATAAATTTAACGGCGGAGGAGTCTCCGAGCGAAGATTACCGTGTTTGCAGGGATGTTGCATACGACGGTAAATATCTGTAAAGTGATTCAAATAAAATATTGATTAATTAAAAACAAATACATCGGTTTACTGTGTCTCTTATTTTATAATTATATATAAATTATAATCGAGGTCTCTCGCGGCACGGTATCATATTCCGCGTCCTTTACTGCAGAGCATTCGCTTCACGAGAAGCACAGCGCAAAGCGGTACGCACGTGCAAAACCGCTGACATTGCATTTAAAGTGCTGCATACCTAGTTATGATTCAGAGGGGCGTTTGTTATCTTCAAACGCTGTGATCACCGCCAGCATCATCCGGAGCATTCAGTCTGTCTTTAGTAGTGCACGACGAAAGTCTAAATCGCGAAAACAAAATATATCCGAGGTATCTAGATGAGGAGCTATGGGTAGCTTTTGTGTGTCGGGTAATATGCGGTAGCAGCGATAATACCGTGTGTCTGCGGACGGGTAAAATGTGCGTAGCATTATCCGAACTGGAGGATAATTTGGACCGAATGTACATTCAGGAGTTTACAGAGAGGAGTCGTTTTGTGGTCGAGGACTTGCGCGTTGGAGTGGGTTGTGTAGTTGTGCGGCATCAAAGGGCTATGCGCGGAGAGATCGTCGACGTGAGTGATGACGGGTGCTGCGAGGTGTTGCTGGTCGATTTCGAGGAATCGATATACATCGACTGGCCTCACCTATTTCACCCTGAGCCGCCGATTAGTATGTTACCGGTGTTGCTCGTGAGATGTACGGTATTCGGCCTCGATCATTTAACTGACAAGGACGGATATCTAGATCGGATCGATGAAGCGAGCGGTAATGATACGCTGATCGGGGTACCCCTGATGCTGCCCGCGCTCCATGGGTGCGGGTAATTCGTATTACCCGGGCGCGTAGCTGTGGCTTTTGAGTGAGTGAGTGAGTGAGAGAGAGAGAGAGAGAGTGCGTGTGTGTGCATATGTGTGTGCCATGGAATATTGGAATAAATATTGTGCCCGTCACCCTGGAGAGTCGTCGCGGATGCCGCTAACACAAGGGTGAGTTTAAAATTTTATTCCAAGTATGTGTACACTTTCGCTCCATCCTGCTCTTATCTCTACTCTTCCTTCACCAAGGTACCCATACCACCTCACTTTACCATCTCCACGTTACTGACACTGGTCAAGCAGAGTGAGTAGCGCGGCGGTGGAAAAGTCCGGTGGTAGGGGTAGACGCGTGATGGGGGAAGGAGTGGGATGGAGCAAAGGTGTACACATACTACTGACATCATGATTGGAGCGAATGTTTATGGACAGGTTTGGGAGCCTAACATTTTCGAGGGTACACCATCATCGCCTATAGCACAATTATCAATATTTGGACGGCTTATCATTGGATAAATTAACTCATGCCAATCTGAAGCACTTACTGTTCATCATGCCTCCGTGCAGCACGATGATCAGGAATTACAAGACGTGCTCACAAAATTCTGGATTCAAGAAGAGCCTCCAAAGGACAAAGTCGATCAACTCACACCAGAGGAGCAGGCTTCCAAGGATCATTTTCGCAGCACGCATCAAGCTGATGCTACTGGCCGGTATATTGTTCGGCGTCCGGCTCACGTCTTCGCCCGCAAATCTGGGAAACTCATACTCAAAAGCACATCAGTGTCTGCAGCACGTTGTACGGAGAATCTCAAAGACTGCTGAATACGGTCAGCTCTACTCACAATTCATGGACGAATATGAACAACTTGGTCATATGGTGAAGGCTTCAAGATTATCTTGAAGAGAAATACAACATTATCTGCCTTATCACGGTGTTCTCAGGCCAGATAGAGTCACCACCAAATTACGGGTGATATTTAATAGTTCTAGCTCAACATCGTCTCTCAACGATGTCTCTTGGAAAGTCTCTTAATGACATCATGCACACTGGACCTAATCTGTTGCTCAATATTTCAGACGTATTCATTTGGAACCGTCACCACAGGCACATATTTGCCACTGACGTTACAAAAATGTATCGACAAATTCAGATACATCAAGAAGACTGGAATCTTCAACGAATTTTATGGAAGGATGCTCAACTCAACCCATTTTTGGCAGCCAGAACTCTCATGCAGCTCACCGAAGATGAACGTCATGGTTTTCCGCTTGCTATGCCAGTTATCACGTTTGACAGGTACGTGGATGATATCTTCGGAGGGGCGAATTCTACTCATCAACTCATTGAAATTGCTCAACAATTCAAGGACTTGTGCATGGCGGGCGGGTTTCCACTCGCCAGGTGGCTCTCGCTTGCCTTTAAGGTCCTTGCTAGTATTTTATCATCACCGTCAAACTCAGCTATCTCAATGGACGATTGCGAGACAAAAATTCTTGGTTTGACTTGGCTTCCTCACGAAGACAAGTTCACATTCGCATCTCGGTTCACCTCAACTCACGAAATTTTCACAAAACGCCTCGTTCTTTCGGGGGGTGGCTCAACTCTTTGATTCGCTTGGTTTTGTCTCACCGGTCCTGATCAGCGCCAAAATACTTTTACAAGAGCATTGGCTTCACAAGCTCAACAAGGACGATCCACTGCCATCCCAGGTCTCAACACGATGAATTGCAATCAGAGAAGATCTCACTTATCTGGCCAGAATCTAAATTCCTCGGTGGTTCAACACATGGAGCAACTCTACAGTGGAATTGCATGGCTTCTCTGTTGCATGTCAACTAGCCATGGCTGCAGTTGTGTATATCACTGTTAACTCATCATCCACAGGAAAGGTGGCTTCACTTATCTGCTCAAAAATATGCATGGCACCGCTCAAGAAGGTCACCATACTACGGCTTGAACTGACAGCTGCACTGTTGCTTGCCAAATTGGTTGCATACGTTCAAGACACACTCAAAGTCGAAAACTCATCAACTCACCTGTGGACGGATTCGTCGGTAATTCTCACCTGGATCAAAACTCATCCGCCTCGATGGAAAGACTATGTCCGTAACAGAGTAGCTCAAATTCAGGAACTCATATCCAATGCTCAATGGCATCATGTGTCGGCTGCAAGGAAACCTACGCGATCTATTGTTTGCATGTTTTCAATTTTCCGTTCAACCACTTCCGCGGTGATGCGCTCGGGAGTTCTGCCACCAGTGGCCATATTGAAAATGTCGTCGCTATCGTCACTGTCGTGATCCCCGAACGACGCACCCCTGAGTGGGTTCACGCCAAGCTGGGCTGTCAGACGGCCTGCGAGGGCCTCCTGTCTGGCCGCGGGGATTCGTCCCGTCGGCGAGAGCTCCGATAACGCCCTGCGCGCTTCGTAAACTATATCTCCTACAGCCGCAGCTAATCCGGCTGTGGGGTCTACCCCTGCGCCAGACAACGTCGTCTCTAACGAGTTGCCCCTACGTCTTGATCGGGATTCCGACATGTTTATTTCGCAAAGGGCTTTTTACTTCAATATTTTCAAAAAAAAAATAATCTCACGAGATATACATATATCCGTTTTCTCTATTTACGGCTTTGACTCGACTGGCTTTGACTTTACTAGGCTATATGTATAGTATATGTATAACGTAACCTAGGCTGTATGTATAGTATATGTATAACGTAACCTAGACTGTATGTATAGTATATGTATAACGTAACCGCCACTTACAGGAAGATGATCTGGCTGACAGTTCTCTCCATGGCGTTGTTCCTCGGGTGCGGTTCCTTCGGTGCTGTAGACCTGTTGTCTCGTAGCTCCCCTCGAAGGTTGTTCCAGTTGTCCTCCCTGGTTCCGTTGACCCGTCACTTGGTAGTTTCTGGGCTCGTCTTCTGTGCGTTGGCAATGGCTGCGCGACGGCTTTGTCACAAGTTACCGCTTCGGGTACTTGGTTGCACACTTTGTGCGGTTTTCCGCGACTTAACGTGACACCGTCAATCGGGACTTTAAACGGTTGACCGATACGTCACACCGCACCAACGTTCACTTGGCGTCTTGGCGTTAGATTAGTCGGGTTTTCACGAATTACACTGGCGTCCTTTGCGCGAGTCGTAGTCGTCACTATAGAGTCACTCTCAACTTTGTCCAAAACACTTTTTGTCCAAATAAATTACGTAGCACTTATCACTTCAGCAGATTCCACCGCTGCCACCAAATATTATGCCGGTACCGCGTAATTGGGTAACTCGGTAATCGGCATAATATTAAAAAGTTATTATTTTGGGATCGTTTGCCGATTAGGACATGGAACTCGAGTAATTCGTATAAACGTAAATTATGTAAAAATGAAAGTGTTTATTATAGGCAACGGCAACTTTCCGTTGTCTATTTAAAAGTCAATCAGAGTTTAATACAATAAATCATGGTTACGAACCCGTATCAGGAACCAACCTCTCGCGTCTGAATCTACTCATAGAATTTCATATTTCGGGCGAGTCCGACCCGCGATCAACCGTTCAGGTTGATGTTAAACTTTAGACTAATTTCGGCAAAGCAGTTCTTTGACCCATTGACCGAAATCGAGTGTAAATGGATTTCATAATAATCTTGGCTTGAAAATTCCAACAAGTCGTATCTCGAGCTCATTGCAGTCACTGCGGACAGCTCGACGCTTACGTTTGCACATTTTTCTACTTTGGTGAGTGGGCTTCACGCAAAGGAGGACAATGGCTAAATAGTAACAAAGAATTAGTTCGCGGCACAACACCTTCTACAACTTTCGTAATAATTCTGAAATTTCACTCTTGGAATTTCATCATTTTTATCATTTTGATTTTGATACCCTGATAATGCGCAAGGGCGGTGAACCTCGCTGCTCTCTTATTGAGCTTTTATGATTTCACCCTTTCGGATATTTCATGACTTTATCCCAAATTTTTCATATTCGCGATAGTCTTGATTTTGATTCATAATTTTTGAGATGTAACACCTGTAGTTATCTTCTTTTTCGACTTTTGGAGATTTACTTCCTCCTTTTTGTGTCTTTTTGTTGAGTATTTGGAATAATTTAGCTCCCATTAATATTGTGAAAAATTGATAACTGTTGGAAAATCAGCTGGCGCACGGCGATCGATAATCGTCGTGCGCCTACCTGTTGCGCTGCTTTACTACGCGGTGTTCGGTTGAGTCGAAGATAGCCGAAGCATGGGCTTCGCGAAGCCGAGGATGTGCCTCGTTGGCACACCGCGTCGAGCGAGAGGATGTCTCTCTCGCTTGACTTCGGTTTTGCTCACCGGCTATCTCGCTCAACTGTGTTATGCCGGTACCGAGTAATTGGATTATTCGGTAGTCGGTATAATATTAAAAGTTATTATTTTTTGGGATCGTGGGCCGATAAGGAGATGGATCTCGAGTAAAAGATGGAAACGCGAATTTATATAAAAGGAAGTATTTATTATAAGCAACGGTAACTTTCCGTTGCCTATTTATATATCAAAGTAAGAAGTACAATAATGCGTTGTTTCGAGTATTAAACGAGGAACCAACCGTTCTCTTTTCAATCTAATTTAATACTGTCCTTTCGTAAGGCAGTTGCTAACTGTCTTCACGAAAATCCCTTAATTCGCAATTTCAGCGTTAGCCTATCGCCGAACGCCAAGCGAGTCGCTCATGCTGCGTCGGCGTTCTTGGGGTCGTTCATACGATCGGGCATTGGACTTCGTTTCCTGTCTTGAACGAATTCCAATGTTACTTTGCTATGGAATATTCCCGAATATACGAAATACGAGTGGAATATTCCGCGGCACAACATCCCTTCCCCCTTAAAAGGAAAAATTTTTTCTGTAAAAAAAATTTTTTCTTCGATTCGTTTCTCGTATTTCCTCTTACAATTTTACTGTTTGATGTTATATAACAATACAATAAAATGTTTCATTTTTTCATTCGTTGACGATGAAGTTTTTCCTCTGCTTCTTATCGTCTTTCGTGCCGAGCGAGTCGTTCTCGGTTGAGGGGACGGGTGCATAACCTGGCCAGCTCGGATCGCGGTTGCTCTTCTGGCTGTTGTCGTCCGATCGGCTCGAGGTTGATGTTTACCTCGGCTGTTGCCGGGGTCGTTGCCTCGCTTGTCCTTGTTGGTGTTCGGTTTCGTTGATACCTATAACATTTAAACAGAACATAGCCAACCAAAGCTATTGGTGCTACTGCACCCAGTGAGTAGAAACTCAGATTATGGATGCGTTGCATCCCGTCTCCGTCGGTATTGAGGTTGTCCATGATTTGGTCGGCTCGAGCTCCGAGCTTTTGAAGCTCTTCCGGGTCTCGCAACACACTCTGTGATGGACTTGTCCTCTCGGTCTGCTTAGGGGGTGCCTGACCTTCAATTTCCGTTAATTTTAAATTGAACGATGGAAGGTAGTTTTCCCTGATGACCTGCGACGTTCGCCCGATGGTTCTGATACTGAAATCTCGGGCGGTTACTATACATATGCCTACCAAAGCCAGTATGCCGGAATTTTTCTAAATTACCATTACTATGTATGACATGTTCTCCTTCGTGCTTTTTCAATTGAACAAGTTTTCATTTTATCTTGTTTCTCTTATTGGAGTTCCTTACCTTGCGCTTTTATTTAGCTTTTATTTCATTTTAGTGCTCTATAAAGAGCTTCAGGCGGTTTGCATGCACTGCCTGAGTTTTTCGTCCCTTTCGGATGACGTAATTGACGGGGGGCCTCTTTTCTACTATTTCGTGAGGTCCCGTCCACTTCGGGGTCAGCTTGGCTGACCGCCCCCTGCGCACCGTCTCGTCACGGAGGAGTACGCGTTCGCCGACGCGGTACTCCTGCACCTGTGCGCCTTGGTCGTATGTAGTCTTCGACCGTCTTTTCGCGCCTTCCAGGTTGTCTCGTGCTACAGTCCATGCGGCGCGTAGTCGTTCGCGTAACTCTTGGACGTAGTCGTCGTACGCATAGGTGCGGCGGGGCTCCTGCTTCACGGCAGTCGGTAACTCTACTTCGCGTCCGTATACCAATACATGGGGTGACAATCCGGTCCCCGTATGTGGAGTGGTGTTGTACATGAACATTGCGTACGGCAGCCACTCGTCCCAATTACCTTGATCCTCATTTATGAAATTTTTCAGGTATTCTGCAAGGGTACGATGCGATCTTTCTAGAGCGCCATTTGATTCCGGATGGTAGGCCGTCGTTTGTATCTTTTTGATTCGGAGCAGTCGACATATTTCTTTGAAGGTCGAGCTGAGGAAGTTCGTGCCTTGGTCTGATAATATTATTTCCGGTGTCCCGTGCCGGCAAATTAATTCTTCTACGAGCGCCTTTGCTACTGTCAAAGCCTCTTGGTTCGGCAGTGGAATCGCTACGCTGTACTTGGTCAATGCGTCTTGGATCGTAAGTATGTATTTTTTTCCGTTGACGCTGTCCGGTAGCGGTCCTACGATGTTGACCGCAACCTTTTTAAACGACCTCGAGGGGGTGTCGGTTACCACCATCGGTACTCGTTCTCTTTTCCTGATTTTATTCTTTTGACAGGATTCGCAAGACGATATATAATTCTCTAGATCTCTTCTCAGGCCGGGCCAGTTGTATTTGGTCCGAATTCGATGTAACGTGCGCCGTATACCTTGATGCCCTTCTATGGGGGTGTCGTGGTATTCTCTAATTATTTTCTGGCGGTCATCGGCAGAAGGAGTGGCTACGCCACTGCGGCATTCGCTATACTCTTTTATCGCGCTGTCTTCGTCCGCGCTGCAGGAAGTTCGTGGGCTACGGGCCCCGCCGTGCCTCGCTTCCTCAGCGGGCCTTTGCGGTGCTCTGTCCGCAGTTTCTTCACTCGGTGTGCCCACCGGTGGCTCCGCCGTTGGGTCGCTCTCTCTCTCGAGCGGCCTTGCAACGTTTGCCTTGCGCGGCCTTCCGCGCTTTGCGGGTCCGCCATGCTGTGCTGGGCCCGCTCTATCCTTGTTAGCGGTGCTCGCAGTCTTACCAGTGGCCTGCGTATGTAGCTTGCGTGGTCTACCCCTTCCCCGTCCGCACGGCTTTTCGGCGGGGCTGTGGGGTTCAGTAGAGCGTTCTGCAGGCACGCTGCGAATCTCTCTGTCCTCTTCTGGCGCATTGGCCAGAGCGGCCTCTCTCTCTGCCGCGTTGCTAGGCTGGCCCGGGGTATTCTCGGCTCTCCGCTTTGTGCGGCTGTCCGTACCCGGGCGCTTGCTGTCCTTTTCTTTCTCGTGGGCGAGCTTGGTCCCTCGCTCCGACGAGCTAGCACGGCTGTAAGGGGTATCCTCGGCCCTCCGCTTTGTGCGGTCATTCGTTGTGCCGAGTTACCCCGTGGTGCCGTCCTTTTCCGATCCACGGATTTCATTCTCTGCTCTCTCTTGGAAGACTTCGCGTGGTCGCGTATATGCGACTCGGAGCGTCTACATCTGTGTTTCTTTTTTCGGCTTTATTCATTTTACCGGACCCATGCCCCGATTTTACTTTCTTTCCAGGCAAGGGTTGCAATTCTTGGTCCTTCGATCTGACCCTAAAGGGTGTGCGATACTGCACCTCGTGCGTGCGCTGTCGCTTGTTCCCTCGTAGTTGGAATACACCGTTGTATTCGCACGCTATTCCTGCGCAAGCTGCTTGCTTTTCACTGCTGGGGGGCACCAAGTCGGGCTTCCGTCGTTGCTGCGCGAAGCGTTTGGCCCCCGTGCTCGTTGAGCGTACGCGTAGTGCCTTGACCTGCCGGTTCCGTACGGCCTTCGCTATCTCCGACGGCTCGAGTGTCGCCGACGGCCGTTGCACTTCTCCGTCGTTTTTATAACCATATAAACTCACTTTATTAGGTTTTGACGGTGTGACACGGAATCTCGCTACTTTTCCTCGGCTGATTCCGCTCCTCATAGGTAGTCCGACAGATTTATTCTCCTTGGCGGCATCCGTGTTAGACCCGTTTCCGTAAAGAGAATTTGTCTTCGTAAGCAGGCCTATGTATTTGCACGTGGCTGCAGTTCTACCGCGTGGTGACGAATTTATCCTCGTCGCGCCGTCCCTTAGCGGCATGCAGTGCCCATACAACTTGAGCATCTCGCCATGCAGGATGTCCGCTTTATGCTGCTTGATAAAGTCCATGCCAAGTAATCCGTTGACCTTCAACGGCACATTGTTCGGAACGATGTAGAACCAATGCTCTACATTTAGAGCCGGTGTCTCGAGAATAATTTTAGCTATCCCGAGGGGGGTGAATTTTTCTCCTGCAACACCCTGCAGTTCCACGGAGCACCTGCTCACCATGGTTTCGGGCTTGAGGCAGCCTTCCTTGATTATGCTGCACTGCGCTCCGGTGTCCGCTTTAAGGGTGAGTACCCCGGTTGTGGCCAACGGTGCATCGATGTCGAAGTCGCTGGCGGTGGCACTCGACGCCGGCAGCGTCACTTGTAGGAGCCGCAGCGTTGTTTCCTTCTGCTTGCGTGCAGGTCTCTGCTGGACAGTTAGCGTATTTATCCTCATGGTTCCCAGCGGGCTGGCATCGGTCTTCGATCGACTTGCACTTGCATTTACCGTGGACCTTTCATTCTTGCCCCCTGAGTCCCTTGGACGTTGGGGATGCTGTGAAGACTGGGCAGGATCGCTTTTGTTCTGCGACAAGCTTTTCCTGCAGTCTTTCCACATGTGGCCCCTTTTTTGGCAATAGTTGCACACGACGTCAACGTTGTGAATGGATGTATTCTCGCTGGGCATCGGTAGGCTTACTCTTCCCGATCTGCGGGTGTAGTCTCGAGCCACGTGCCCTGGTTTCCCGCAGGTGAAACAGTTCTCGTTCTGCTGGGATGGTGCACCTTGGGACCTTCTGGGGTGGCTTATTGCTCCACCAACCCCTCCCTTTGGCTGCACCATGTTGGTGATCTCGATGGCTCCGGTTACCGACTCGTGGAGGGTGGCGTAATTACGAGATCTCACCAGAATTTGGACCTGCCCATGCAGTCCATTTTCGAAGTTGGCCTGGGCGCTCTTCCGTGTTATTTTTTCGACGATGCGCATCTCCAACATCGAGGTGGCTTCCTCGCAGAGTTTTTCTATTATATCGACGGTGATACGCTCAGTCCTGGCGGCGTATACCGCGATGTCCTCACCCTGGCCCTGCCGGAGGGAGTTGAACTCTACTTGTAACGCAGGCAACGACTTCCGCTTTCCGTACAGGGCCTCCAGCTCGGTTTTAAGCTGCGCTACCGAGTGGATGACTTTGTGCTTAATCTCTCTGGACGCCCTTCCCTCGAGCTTGCTGCTGAGCACTAGTTCCAACAGGATGTCTTGATCCTGGGGCGCTACACGCTTGAAAACAGTCTCGCATGATCGTAAGAAGGCATCTAGTTCGTCAGCGTTGCTGCCGTCGAAGCGCTTTATATTTTTCAAGGCCAGCCCCAGGTCGAGTGTCCGACTCGGTGTTTCCGACACCCTCCGTTGTTCCCTCTGGAACACGGGATCCGCAGGGGGATAATCCGATTCTTCAAATCGGGTTTGCCTCGACCGCGGACGTGGTATTGGACGTTCTTCCAACCCTGTATTTCCCAGCCTCCGCGATAGTTCGGCGTTTTGCTCTCGTAGGGACCGGATGAGTTCGTACTCGTCCGCACCTACCTCGTTGAGCGTGTCCGCCAAGTTCCGTCTCGCCGACGGTGTTTCGGCCTCCCTGAGTTCGCGATCGAGTTCGCGTTGGCCTCTATCGTGCTCGCGCTGCAGCCTCTCGCACTGGCGTCGCGCTCTTTCCAGTTCGCGTTGGCTTCGGTCGACCGCTTACAACCGATCGCGTACTCTCGCTGGTACCGACCGGGCTGTCGTACCGGTAGCTGCTGGAAAACCTACACGATCTATGGTTCGCATATTTTCTATTTCTCGCTCAACCATGTCCTCGGTGATGCGTTCAGGCGTTTGCTCGCCAGTGGCCATATTAAGCAAGTCGTCGCTAACGTTGCTGTAATGATCCCCGAATGACGCACCCCTACGTGGGTTTACGCTAAACTGGGCCGTCAGTCTGTCCGCCAGGGCCCCTTGTCTGGACGAAGGGATTCGCCCCGACGGCGAGAGCTCGAATAGCGCCCTGCGCGCTTCGTAAACGATGTCTCCTACTGCCGCAGCTAAACCGGCTGTAGGGTCTACTTCTTCGCCGGGCAACGTCGTCTCTAGCGAATTGCCCCTATTTCTTGGTCGGGCTCCTCTAGGATCTGACATGCTTGCAAATTTCTCGGCTAACTCTACTTTAGAATATTCCCAAATATCTATTCTACACTGGCTTCGGCAAAATTATTAATTTTGTTTTTTCAAAATTTCAAAATATATTTTTCCCTGACTGGCTTTGATTTTTATCGGCAATATGTACTAATAACGTAACCGCCACTTACAGTATGATGATCTGGAAGGCGGTCCTTTCCATTGCGATGTCCTCGGGTGCTGTTCCTTCGGTGCTGTAGACCCGTTGTCTCTTAGCTTCCCTCGAAGGCTGGTCCAGTTATCCTCCCTGGTACCGTTGACCCGTATCTCCGTTGGTTCCTGGGTTCGTCCTTGGTGCGTCGCCAACGATTGCGCGACGGCTTATTTTCGAGTAGCTGCTGTGCGTACTCGGTTGCACACTTTGTGCGGTTTTCCGCGACTTGACGTGACACCGTCAATCGGGACTTTAAACGGTTGACCGATACGTCACCCCGCACCGACGGTCACTTCACGGCTTCGCGTTAGATTAGTCGGGTTTTCACGAACTACACTGGTGTCCTTGCACGCGTCGTAGTCGTCACTTCAGAGTATCGTCAACTTTGTCCAAAACACTTTTGTCCTAATAAAACACGAATCACTTAACTTCGGCAGATCCCACCGCTGCCACCAAATGTTATGCCGGTACCGAGTAATTGGATTATTCGGTAGTCGGTATAATATTAAAAGTTATTATTTTTTGGGATCGTTTGCCGATAAGGAGATGGATCTCGAGTAAAAGATGGAAACGCGAATTTATATAAAAGGAAGTATTTATTATAAGCAACGGTAACTTTCCGTTGCCTATTTATATATCAAAGTAAGAAGTACAATAATGCGTTGTTTCGAGTATTAAACGAGGAACCAACCGTTCTCTTTTCAATCTAATTTAATACTGTCCTTTCGTAAAGCAGTTGCTGACTGTCTTCACGAAAATCCCTTAATTCGCAATTTTAGCGTTAGCCTATCGCCGAACGCCAAGCGAGTCGCTCATGCTGCGTCGGCGTTCTTGGGGTCGTTCATACGATCGGGCATTGGACTTCGTTTCCTGTCTTGAACGAATTCCAATGTTACTTTGCTATGGAATATTCCCGAATATACGAAATACGGAGTGGAATATTCCGCGGCACAACAACTGACTCCAGCGCCCAACGAAACTTTCATACTCGCAGCCATCTTGAGATATCGGCACTTTTGCGACACACATCCACTGGACAGCACGCGCATCCATAGGACTCTCACGCATATTTCTCGGACATTATTCATCGGATTCGCTCAACCTCTCGCTCATCAGGACTCATTGCTCAAGGTAAGAGTGCTCTGGCATAATTACGTAATTAATTCACTGTCAGAGAGGAGAAAATGGTACATCAGCACTTGGTCTCACTCGTGGCGTGCGTTGCAGCACATGCTGTACCACGTTCTCCTCATGTCGTTTTGCCGGCTTAATTAATATAATTAAGCATGTGCCTCATATTCACTGTATTTTCCCCCAGTAAATCTGCTGGGAGAGTACAGTGAATATTTTTTGCTCAACCATATAGCCTCAATATCTATTTGCAGTGTGCTAAGCAGTGCTGATTGCGTAGCTGGTCGCACACAAAATCACTGCACTCAAACACAGGTTATTATACATTCTCTCATTAATTCACTGCAATCACTTTGCAATACAGTGCTGAGTGGTTGCAGTGAATTACACACAAAGTTTCGCACTCAATGGCATCGGCGTGTCGTGCTGCGTACCTGTTGCTACGTTGCACGCACCGCTGTCTCAAATTCATATTCAGCACACAATTGATATAATTGTGTGCTACTCACATTATAATGCCAGATTCAAATTACTAAATCATTTGTGTTTTTTGCACTCACCAGTCGGAGCGTGTCATGCAGCGTAGCTATCACTACGTTGCATGCACCGCTTGTTCATGTATTCACTCAGCGCACAATTAATATAATTGTGTGCTGCTCAAACTATGACAATTTACTGCTTAATTTGTTACTCTTTTTCATGACTTGTATTTGTTGACAAAATTTATATTGTGGATAATTTTCTGATTTAAAGTCTTTTTGGTCTTAATTTTATATGTTTTTCGACTGGTGTTATTATAAAAATTGTATTTCTATAATAAAAGAGGAAGGTAGCAAACCGCTTCCTCAATATAACATCTCGGTGTCTGGTTTTATTTTCCTCTTGCCTCGAGTGAGTCTTCATCATGTTCCGATATATTCACAGGTCGGTCAAGGTACATCCGGAAGGAAAATCTCAACAATAACCCTCTGTAAATTTTAACAAAACCCTAACTCTTTCACTGAAACTGTTGATCTATATACATTTTGTAAGAGCTTCCTGACCGCTTTGAATCTTTGAAGAAAGCTTAACCTCCCCGAAATGTAGTGCGCGTGGTGAGCGGTAATATAGTATATCTTATTAAATCATTAATGTTCTGTTCACTTCGAAAGCTGTCTGTACTTTATTTGTTCAATTATCAATTATCCCCCCTTTCCATGTAGACACCGAAGTAATATCTAAGTAGTCACCGAGGTCGGAAATTCACGTCTCGGACATACCCCCTAGTGCCACACCGGTAGCTTGTCCCGCCGTTATCGAGTACAATCTATTGTTTCGACTTGACGGAACTACTCCGTTACGTAGCTGGTGCCTAATATTCCAGTCTAGCTTCTTTCTATCATTTTGTTATCATTTATGTTTTTTGAGTTATTATTTTGGGTGATTCATTTGGGATTATTTTGGCGTTGTTATTGAGATATTATTTTGCGTTATTCCCTTGACGTTATTAGGCGTTGCTATGTCGAGACTTCGCGTTAGTTATGATTTCTTGTTATTATTTTCTCTCGCTCGATCGGGAATGTCGGTCGTTTTTTAATTATTTTTTTCGAAATGTGCTTGTCTCGAGTCGCTACCGCGACTGTTGATATAAAAGCTCATCACTTACGACGGAAAACAAATCAAAGTTTGGAAATGTTTGGTGAGAAAAAGTTACGTTAACTCGACCCCTATATGGGTTATATATATAGATAGATGTAGATAGATATAAAAATAAGACGGGGAAATAAAATGGATGAATAAGGCTACTCAAAGAGAGAAAAGCTTAATGTCGAAATACGAACCTTTAATCTGCCGGCTTCGAGCTTTATCAAACAGTAATCCGTCTTGCCTGCAGCGAGAAGTAAAATCGCATCTGATAAGTGTGTTCGGAAGTTGAAACTTACATCTGTACCTCCCTTGGCCTCCTGCACTGGAAAGTGGATGTAGCTTGCACCATAGAACGAGACTGAAAAAGGGGTAAAAATACTTTATGCATTACGGTAATAATGAGAAAAAACCGCAAAGAATCCGCGTACTTTGTACTATTAAATAGTTAAGAGGTATATAGTTGAGACAAACCCACGACTGGAAATGTTATGTGAGTTAATGACGTTGAGAAATAAATCAGTTATTGGAAACACATAGTACATTAGAGTAGTCTGTTAGCTACAAGCTACAAGACGACCCGTGGCTGTCTGCGTGTTATTTATTCTTTCTTCTCGAGTACCTGTATTTTGGTGCCTCTGTTATATATGCAGCGGAATATATGCGCTTTTCAATGATTGCGCATCTTCTCATAGGGCTGTACCTATGAAAGAAACGAAGGAGAAAGAGAGAGAGAGAGAGAGAGAGAGAGAGAGAGAGAGAGAGAGAGAGATATTATTTTTATAAATCAACTAGCCTTACTAGGCCAACTAGGTTTAGTATTTGAGATTCGGCGAGCGAACAACAGATTTGCGGTGGCCATCTTATTTGAGCTTAGCGACGTTATGAACGTTTCTCCCTCGCATACTGCATAACTCGTTCAGCGCAGCCCCTCTCCCATTAAATTGAATTAGCTCCGCAAGGTTTCATTCTTTTCATAAGAAAACTATATCCGGTCGAAGCATACGAACTTTCATTCGAAGCTCATACACTCGTTATGAAATTTAGTACAAAAATTACTGCGTCAATAAAATTATACTACAAATGTAACTATTTCTTCTACGCAAGAGCTTCAAGTGGAAATTCCTATACTAAGACATTGCATAGTAATTTGGTTCAACGCTGCATCCTGAACCTCAACGTGACGACTTAAAAATTTAAAAAATTTACCCCGATGAACTGGTATTCAGAACAATATTTCTGTTTGAGAATGCTTGAGCATTCTGCTGCGCGCTGCTGGAGTGCATATTGGAGGCTAGCATGGGCAAACACTCGCTGCGGCTGCTTAGTGGCAGCATCTCACAGGAACATGAAATTCACTGGGTCAGGGTGCCATGCAACAGCTCGCTTCGCACACGGGTTCTTCGACAGCATTGTAGACAACGGCTGTTTTGAAAAAGCAGCCATCTTGCATGAAACTCTTGTACACCTCAGTTGACATCTCGTATGTCGTGCGTGGTTTTCTCAATTGTGCATCAAATCAAATTCTCATTGTACTACTCTGCCAATCGAACAGTGCTACATCACATCCATCTGGCTTATCATCACTGTGATTCGTAGAAAATTTGCTCATCTGTGCATCAACATCTAGACTCACCATTTCATGCTCTCGTCATCTGTGTCTCCGCGTGGCCGACGTGCGTCAGCTCAGCTCATCTCATCTCGCCGATTAATATAACCATGTACGGTAAAGTACAGCACAACATTCGATTTGTTATTTTTTTGCGCACATTTCTAGTATTATTTTTTGTATTTTTATGTGTTTTATATCTGTAATATCGCCCCTTGCATTTGGCAGGTGGAACAATAAATGCCACTGTTATTCAACATCTGTGTACCACTTTTGATTTTCATTTCAATATCTTACAGTCCGCTATCTCTCCAACAACATGAATTCTGAAACAATTTCACTCATGTAAATGTTGCTTTTTTAATTTCACCAAGTGGTATTTTTCACCAAGTGTTGTTTTCTTTAACAATTAAGGAAGATTTACTTCAATAGTACTGACTCAAAAAAACCAGAATAAATAACTTATAAGCTAGAAATGAAAAGTATGACCTGGCTGTCAGCGAATGCTTTTGTTCAGTAAAACGTGTATGCAGATTGATGTATCATCTTCGGTCAATTTAAAGCAATTGATGGATGCCGATTTAATAAGGACACTGGATATATGAAACAGACTACAGCATATTCTCACTGATTTTACGAAGTTGACATCGAGGGTGACCTCACGATTCTTATGCAGACAAGAGCTTTGAGATTGAGTGCACCACCCAATCACGTAGATGAATTGATAAGACATGAAGCGTTTGATGACACTTCGTACAATAAAACTCGGTTTATTAATTATTGAACATTGTTTCAATACATAGTCGAAGTTTAAATAAATAGCTATGTACAATAGATTAACTATATTTCAGCAAGCGTCGCGCATATATATATATATATATATATATACACATATTCGCGACTGAATATATATATATACATAGGCCCGACTCTTGTTAAAATATAGTTATTAGGTGCGCAACTAAGTTCCCGCTGTTTTTTTTTTTTATGAAAATGCAACTTTATTGTGAAAAAATGTTTACAAATTGTATGATAATGAGTGTGAGTGAGTTGGAAATAGCTCGAAAGTCCAAACCATGTATGCAAATGATTGAGACTGAGTTTGAAATATTTTTAATCTGTCGACAGGTAGCAAGTCGATGCATTCACACGTAGCATGTCGAATGACAGATGCGAATAGTACGATTAAGGATCCTGGTGACAAGTATAAATGATTAAATTCACTCAGTAATTAACAATAATAAATTCAATGTTTATTTTAATTAAGTAACAGTGATTGCATAAAAAAAATACCTGGTGAATGCAACAAATATATACTGTGATTTGTCTGGCTTGTGTGTTGATGTATTGGCGGTGAGTGGGTTCTCAGGCCTCTGAGTTGACTTGTTGATCCCGTGTGGTCGATCCTGGTGATATGGTCTGATTGTAGAGCTCTAGTGAAGCCACACGGCAGGCTGGTGAGTGAGCTAACGCCAACGAGCGGTGCGAGGCAGAATGGCGTCTCTGCTGCCAACGACGAACCACGCCGTTCGCGTTCATATGAATGTTGCAATAGTCCTGTTGGTTTATTGTGATTTGCACTGACACTTAGTTGAAACACGGGTGATTTGACCAAGAATGTAATACACTATAATACTGAATGCACACCAAAGTGAGTGGAACTAATGAATATCTCTGTGAGTTTACGCGGGAACGAGTAGCGCGAACGACTCGAGTAAAACAATAGCCACATCCGTCGACCACGAAGCAGAGTATCAAGAGGGCGGACGTGCGTCACAGCTTGCTTGAGCTTTGATCGAGGATGTGAGCTGATGGACAATGTGCTTGAGTGCGCGGTCGATAAATCGATATAGCATACCTACGAGCTATACCATATGACGCGAGGCGTCAGATGATTGTGAGTGTAGCGTGTGCATGACTTGAGTATGTGCTTGGTACGTGCGAAAACTGAACACAAATGAATCATTCAAAATATTGCCCATCGCTGGCGACAACTTTTTCCCATCTTTCTGGCAGAGCTCGAATACCATCACGGTACAAGTGTTCGTCTTTTGAGGCTATCCACGAATCTAGCCATTTTGAGATGTCTTCACATGAGCTGAACTGCTATATCTGGGGAATATGGCGGGTGTGGTAGGACTTCCCATTTGAGCATTTCCAAGTAGGTTTTAACGGGTTTGGCAACGTGAGGCCGAGCGTTGTCATGCTATAGAATCACTTTTTCGTGCCGCTGCTCGTATTGTGGCCGCTTTTCGCGCAGTGCTCGACTCAATCGCATGAATTGAGTTCGATACCATTCCCCAGTGATGGTTTTGTTCGGTTTCAACAGCTCATACTAAATAACACCGCCCTGGTCCCACCAAATACACAGCAAAATCTTCGCAGCGTGAATATTCGGCCGAGCCGACGACGTAGAAGCATGACCGGGCAGTCCCCATGATTTTGTTCACTTTGGGTTGCTGTAATGAATCCATTTTTCATCACCCCTAACGATGCGATGAAGAAAACCCTTCTTTTTTTGCCGCTGGAGCAGTTGTTCACAGGCGAAAAAACGACGCTCAACGTCTCTTCGCTTCAAATCGTAAAGAATCCAAGTTCCTTGTTTTTGAATCATTCCCAACGCATGCAATCGCTTGGAAATGGCTTGGCGGGTAACTCCTAATACTGAGGCAAGCTCTTTTTGCGTTTGGCACGGATCCTCATCGAGCAATGCCTCCAATTCAGCGTCTTCGAAGGTTTTTGGCCTTCCTTCATGCGAACGGTCGTGAACATCAAAACCACCGTCTTTAAAGCGACGGAACCAATCACGGCATGTTGTTTCACTTAGAGCAGGATCTCCGTTAACTTTTTGGAGTTCTCGATGCGCTTCAGCCGCCGTTTTCTTCAAATGAAAGAAGAAAAGCAACACTTCCCGCAAATGACGATTATTTGTCACAAAATCAGACATTTTCACACAACCAAAAGTATATGACGCAAAAACAAAATCTCTGATGTGTCAAAGCGGTTTGCTGGGCTGTCAGACGGCCTGCGAGGGCCTCCTGTCTGGCCGCGGGGATTCGACCCGTCGGCGAGAGCTCCGATAACGCCCTGCGCGCTTCGTAAACTATATCTCCTACAGCCGCAGCTAATCCGGCTGTGGGGTCTACCCCTGCGCCAGGCACCGTCGTCTCTAACGAGTTGCCCCTACGTCTTGATCGGGATTCCGACATGTTTATTTCGCGAAGGGCTTTTTACTTTAATATTTTCAAAAAAAAATAATCTCACGAGAGATACATATATCCGTTTTCTCTATTTACGGCTTTGACTCGACTGGCTTCGACTTTACTAGGCTATATGTATAGTATATGTATAACGTAACCTAGGCTGTATGTATAGTATATGTATAACGTAACCGCCACTTACAGGAAGATGATCTGGCTGACAGTCCTCTCCATGGCGTTGTTCCTCGGGTGCGGTTCCTTACGGTAGTCGTCACTATAGAGTCACTCTTAACTTTGTCCAAAACACTTTTTGTCCAAATAAATTACGTAGCACTTATCACTTCAGCAGATTCCACCGCTGCCACCAAATATTATGCCGGTACCGCGTAATTGGATAACTCGGTAATCGGTATAATGACACTAATGTGTCAAAGCGGTTTGTTTACCATATGTCTAAGCTTGGTTTATGACGTTTTGGTTATGTCCCAATCGACCAGCACTTACTACTGGAGCCATCTCTTGAAAAACAGCGGGAACTTAGTTGCGCACCTAATACATTTTTGTCGTATACATTTCCACCAGGTATAATTAATGAAGAACAAGTACTTGATAACACGCATGATTCCGATTTACTTCACAACTTTTTGTAAATTTATCTGATGCAACGGAATGCGACTAGCACATTGCGCTACAAAGCGACAGACCGAACTCGACGATAGAGGCAACTATTCATGTATAAATGAAAAAAACAAAAGAATTCCATATCATTGCAATCAAAATCAAATTACATTATCAGAGCACTATCGTCGCGATTGGTGCAATCAATAACTGTTGAGAATTCCTTTGTGGTGTAGTTGGAACGACCTGCGAATATATTCAAAATTATGAGTCTTCACTCACGACAGGGATAGAGAAACCAGACTGAAAGATGTTTTATAAAGAAAGTGGTTTTATTGTACCATCCGCTCTACAGTTACAAAATATGTCAAGAAGGCAAAATAATAGATATAAAAATGAACACAAAAAAAAATAGGAAGTGAATTTTGGTAACTATTTTGAGCAGCACACATTTATATTAATCGTGTGCTGTCTTTTACTGATTATAAGTGTAGTGTACGTGGTGCAGCCAGCGCTGCAAAGCACGCCACGGATTGAGAAGAGTGAGAGCGTTGAATATGTCACTCATTCTCAGTAAATTCTCAGTAGATTTATATAAGAGAATTTACAGAGAATGAGTGAGAGCACTTGCAAATATGATATGTGGCTTGAGTGCTGGAAATTTGATGTGACAGACCGTGATGCAGTCAACGCTGCAGAGCACGGCAAAGTGTACTTGAGGATGCACAAATGAATGAAATAAATTCACCGTACTTTCCCAGCAAGCTTAGTTGGCGGAAAGTACAGTGAATCAATAGAAACATACGCAATTGTATTAATTAAGTGAGTAACAGGTAATGTGAAAACGTGGTACAGCCCGCGCTGCAGAGCACGTCACAGTGAGAGACCTTTATGAGGATGCCATTGTTATGCCGGTACCGGGTAATTAGATTATTCGGTATTCGGTATAATATAAAAAAGTTATTATTTTTTGGGATCGTTTGCCGATAAGGAGATGAATCTCGAGTAAAAGATGAAAACGCGAATTCATGTAAAAGGAAGTATTTATTATAGGCAACGGTAACTTTCCGTTGTCTATTTAATTGTCAAAGTAAGAAGTACAATAATACGTTGTTTCGAGAATTTCACGAGGAACCAACCGTTCTCTGTTGAGTCTAAATTAATTCTGATTTTAGTAAAGCAGTTAGCAACTGCGTTTGCTAAAATCCCTTAGTTGGCAGTTTTAGCTTTAGCCAATCGTAGATCGCCTAGCGAGTCGCCTCATGCTGCGTCGGCGTCTACCTCGCATCCTGTCTTGTATGACAACTATCTTTTAGAGTTTCATCTCTAACTGTGTCAGCTAAGGAATATTCCTGGGAATACGTGAAGAGGAATATTCCGCGACACAACATCCCTCCCTCTTAAAAGGAAAAAATTTTTCTAAAAATTTGTTCTTCAGCTGGTTTCCCGTTTACTATAATGTTTTTCCCACTTACATATCGTTTGTCAATGTCGTTCAAGACGAGCAAGTCGTTCTCGATTGGGGGGACGATTGCATAACCTGGCCGGCACGGTTCGCAGTCGTTCATCTGGCTGTTGTCCGAGTGGCTCGAGGTTGATGGTTACCTCGGCGGCTGCCGGGGTTGTTGCTTCTCTAGTGCTCGGTGGTATTCTGTTTCATTTGTACCTGTAACATTTAAACAGAACGTAGTCTACCAAGGCTATCGGCGTTATATCGCCCAAGGAGTAAAAGCTCAGGTTGTGGATGTGCTGCATCCCGTCTCCGGTGGTATTGAGGGTTTCCGTGATGTGGTCGGCTCGAGCTCCGAGCTTCTGAAGCTCTTCAGGGTCTCGCAGCACGCTTTGTAGTGGGATGGTCCTCTCGGTCTGCGTCGGAGGCGCCTGAGCTTCGATCTCCGTTAATGTCAAATTAAACGACGGAAGGTAGTTTTCCCGTATGATCTGCGACGTTCGCCCGACGGTTTTGATGCTGAAATCTCGAACAGTTACTAAACATACGCCTACCAAACCAGTATTCCCGCATTATTTAGTATTCCTACGGGAACCGGGGTTGGCGCGACGTATAACCATCGTCCTTGCTGTTGCATTGGAACGATTAAGGGATGGGTGATTTTGACAACCCTTTTCGCGCAATTTTTTCCGTTACCGATGTCCATTTTCGCATAGATTAGGACTTCGCAGGGTGCGTCGTTTGTGACCGGAATAGTAGGGTGTGTTGGTGGGCAAATGTATGATTTGCCCAGTACCTTGCAAATTTTTACGTCATCGGGTGTCATCCTTAGGTACTTGCGATTCTGTATATCTATTACCAAGTGGGTCTCGGTCGCGTCTATGTAGTAGTGCCTGCCGTTGTCAGCTCGCATGGGTATGGGATATACTTTTTGCATACTATATAGTTGTTGCCCGATCAGCGGTATATCCAGCACGAGTACCACTGCGTCGCCTTCGCTGTAAGCCCTGGTATCTGCCAGTTGCATAACTGTTGACACTTGGTCGTGTGCTATTGCGACCGGGAAGCTACTGCCCGACGGTAGGTGTGGTAGTGCTTCTACAAGGTGCCTAGCGAGTGTGCGTGGCGGAAGAAACGTTGCTCGGGCCGTACTGCTAGCTATATCGTCCACCAGCCACACTAGCTCCTGTACGTCGCTGAGTAATGCTTCGACCGCAATACTTATCGCGTTGAGCATCTCGTCCAAGTGTTGGCGTCTCTCTATGTAGTATACGTCGCCGTTGAGCGTGCGGTTGATATGCTGCATCAGGGACAGCAGGGTCTGTTCGTTAGCCTGTATGTGCTGCGCGCTTTCATTCAATAGGCTGAACGTGGTTTTTATGACCTGTATTTGATTTTTTAACCCTTCCTTCAGGGTCTGGTGGGACGCATCTAGGCGCGTTATCTCTTCATGTAGTTCCTTTGCGTCGGCGGCATCCATGTTTCCCGTGATGGTCTTGATTATGCTTCCAAGGACGTCTACCAATCCTCGGCGCTCTCTGACGGGGCGCGTCCCGAGGAGGTCGAATATGGTCAGTATCCCCATCTCTATTTTTCTCTTTATTTTCAGAACTGAGTCGCTTATGACGGGGCATATATCGTTGACGCGAGTTTCGCTTTCGCACAGCTCCGTCAGACGTTGTAGGCTTTTGCTTATCTCTCCTTTTCGGTGCCGTAGTGCAGCAAGGTCCAGCCTGATTATCAGTCGCCACGTCGATTGAATTATCGTAAGGCTCCCTATGTTCTCATAGTAGATGCTCGGAGTGCTGGCAAAAGTGCTGACGACGTAGTCGGCCGTATGCGGTGTGGCTGTGGTTTGTCCACTCCTTGCTGCGATCAACCTGTAACGAGGGGGGATGAGAGAGCGTGTGAATGCTTACTGCGTTAATTCTCCCTTTCTCTAGCGGTCTCGCGGGTTCTGTTGAGCGAGGGCTCTTTGGCTCATTCTTATTCTAACCGTCTGCTCTAACCGCCTCGTTCTTTTCGCTATGGCCTTTTTGGTGAAAGATGCCGTGAATGGCGTGTTAATCTGCCGTGGGGGCGACCTCACGCCCGGACTGCTGAGGAGTGGGGTAAGGTTTTTTATTTTGGTTGGGAGAAGTGTTGATCTCTTCTTTTCCTTTTCCCCCTTTTTTGATAGCGGGTACTCCTTTGTTCCAGCAAGCGTATTTCCCGAGCGTTCCACAGTGGGGCCGATTCCCGAAAAGCTGGTCAAAAGTCGAAAACGTAGTTCATTCTGTTTGAGATATAGTATATAAGGGTTTTTGGGGTCGCTGATTACGAATCTGAAGTCAAAATTGTAAAAAAACAAAATGGCGGGTTCAAAATGGCGACAGTAAACCGAAAATACTTAGTTATAATACGGAATGTTTATCGAATTTGTATGAAACTTGGTTTCTGTAAGTTTTCGAGGTCACTGAATACGAATCCGGTGTGAAAAAAACAAAATTCAAAATGGCGGATCCAATATGGTCGACGCAATTTTCGTAATCGGCCGGATTCGCTTGAAACTTGTTATTTAGGGGTTTTCGAGGTCGCTGAATACGAATCCGGTGTGAAACGAACAAAATAAAAAATGGTGGATCCAATATGGCGGACGCAATTTTCGAAATCTACCGGATTTGCTTGAAACTTGTTACTCGGGGGTTTTTGAGGTTGCTGAACATGAATCCGATGTGAAAAAGACAAAATTCAAAATAGCAGATCCAAAATAGCGATTATAAAAATTTATTAACTTTTTATAAATCTGTAAGTAAATTATATATTTGATAAAAAGTAATAAAACATCTACTTTTACATCTATAATTGTATTGATTAAAATCACTTTTGAAAGACTTATTTTATACTATTTTTTCTTTGAAGCACATATTTCTTTAAATCATTTTCTGAAACAAAATAGATTTTGTGAAATAAACTTAACATGTTTAAACAGTTAATTTATAATTATTTTAGTTTAAGTAAACATTTTTTAAGATTACTGTATAATAATTTGATTTACAGTTTTAAAATAAATGTATTTGGATTACAGAGTAATGATTTTCTTGTTTAAAAGAAATATTTTGTACATATTTCAGATAAGTAATTACATTTTTAATCATTTATAAAAATATTGAAAAATGTATAATTCAAATATATAAGAAAGTGTAATAAGGAACACGATTTTTTAAATACAAGAATATTGTTCTAATATTAACATAAAAATTAGTCTTCATCATCAGTCGAATTGTTTGTATAAAAATCTGGAGAATCTGATGACATCGAAAAAGAAGAGATAGAATCATCAGTAGACGCATAAACAGTTGGTGAAGTAAGCAAAGCAATTGTTTCCGGAAATAAGGATTTTTATTTCTTATGTGGCAATTTCTTTAAGCTTGATATATACGTATCTGATGCCACTAGCAAGCGCAAGAAAAGATCTTCCATCGATTTTGTTCTGCTGCATTTTCGTGCAAAATCTTCACGGTATCTTTTAATATATTTATTACAAGACTCCTGTGCATCTTCAGACATTTGTCCGATTGGCAATAAAGCGGATTGTATTATTTCAGAGCCGTGAATTAAAAGTTTGTGAACAGAAGTAGGCATGCAGAACCAGGGAAAAAAAATTTATATGTATCTGTTATAATTTTCGACGCATATGATAATAAACTACTTTCTTCAACCTCAAACCTCCATTTTGCAGAATTAAGAAACACCAATTTTACGATTTTCTACGAATTTTTTAATATGACGCTTGAATATGAGCTCGAACGATCGAGCTATTACTTGCGCAAAGGTCTCTTTTGTACTGGCTTATATTTACTTGCCAGGTATACTTCACTAGCCCTTATAAAATGTTCCATTATATTCTTTAAACATTACTCTATCCACCTATGTACTCTAAATCCTATAAAATGAAACTTCATTTTTCGACTTTTGACCAGCTTTTCGGGAATCGGCCCCACTGTGCGTTCCCGCTCAGCGTCACCCAGATTGGGAGAGTACTTTTATCTCTCGGGCCCTAGGGGTCCGTCGACGTCGGGAGGCCGGCCGCCAACCTGTGGACGCTTTGTGGGGCAACGGCCACTACGCCGGCGAGGATTTCCCCGAGGATACGCTTGGGGTAGAGCGTCTCTTCTGGCAGGACGCACCATCTAATCGTTATCCCTGCCCATTTTGTAGACGGGTTTTTTTTTAATTTACCATGTTTTTCTATGTATGTTTCCTTATAAATTAAACAAGGTTTTATCTTAACTCGTTAATCATTGGAGTTCCTTTCCTTGTGCTTCTAGGAGCTCCCTACCCGTATTATCTTAGTCTTACTTACAAGGAAAGATACTTTGGTGTCCCCCTTCGATTTTGATGAAACTCACGTATGTTGTAGAGCATTGAAAACTAAAAGACACGTATTTTTTTTTATCGGCGGAAAAACATTTCTAAGGGGTGAAATCGCCCTTCAAAATTAGCATGTCGAGGGGTGATTATGCAGTTTCACCCAGAAGGCGTCAATCGATTTTAATGAAACAAAAACCAAAATACTCCTCATTGAAGACAATCATAATTCCACGTGAAGTTGAAGTAAAAAATTCATTTGCAGGGGTGAACAACCCTCTGATTTTTCAGTTTTCCACCCTACACAAAAAACTAACCAACCAAATTGAACAGAACATACACCATTTGGAAGCGCAAGTTAAAATGAAGATGACGTATTTTTGCACATTCACAGGAAAATGAATTTACGGGGGTAAACTACCCCTTATCCATTAGTACGTATATTTGTGCGTACATTCTTGTTTCTCGTTATTTAAATGTCCGAATTGATTCAAAACATTCTTGTTAGCCGAAGTCAACGGGGGGCACTTCAGATTATGCTTTGTTTTGTAACAGAGTTACACCCATGAGCGTAGGGATAAGTGCAAGAATAGTCCATGTCATAAAATAGAGGCACACTTTTAATCATCGAGTATTATTGTGAACGGCTGGAGAGCCCGAAAAGAAAGATAACACGTTAGGAAAGGATTCGAGGAGACCGTGAAACGTGAGTGACACGAGTCGACGGCTGTCCGATGCCAAGCAGAGGGACAAAGATAGAATGTTTGGATACACCTGAGCGTTCGAACAAGTACATATGTACCGAGGTTTTGCGGGCAATAGGCCATTGCCCAGATAGAAGAACTAGAGCTGTCGGCGTTCCGAAATTCCCTCGCTGACGTAAACAGCAGGTCAGCGACCAGCTGGCCTTGCTGGGAGGCGAGGGGAAGGCGGTGAGCGCGGCAGCGGGGTACCGAAGAAGTCGCTGAAAATGCCTTTGATTTTAAAATTATGATGAAAAATTGACAGAGGGGACTGAGGCGAGGGGAGGCCTATAAAAGGCCGGTGCGGGGAGAGAGGAGCTCTCTTGGCTCAAAAGGCTGAACTAGAAAGGATAAAAGAAAAAGAACAGTAAAGAGTAAAAATTGAAAAGTGGAAATTCAAAAAGAAAAAGAAGGATACGAAAAGTAGAGTCTGTGTGCATCTCAAACAGTGGAGCGAGTGAGGGACCCTTCGAGACCCGGAAGCAAAGAGGACACAATCAGGCGAGCGATAGAAATCTAATTAGAAATAGCCAGTTAAATCTTATATAACGCATGCGATCATAGAAATCTAGCTTGTGCATGAGTCGTCTAGTAGAAGATCATTAGAAATAGATTCGGGCGAATAAGCAGGTAGTTTTTAAGGAAATAGGATTAAGAGGATAGATCGAAGTGTATAGAATAAGTGCTTCGAGGTAGGCGTACAGATCCCGGAAATAAAATAAATAAATTGTGTCTTTAAACCGTCGAGAGAATCAAGCAACGAAAATCGCATAAGTGGGAAAGAGACAGAGTGCGAGTAAGACGAGAGAGAAAGAGCAAAGAATTGTACATAGAGTTTCTACACTCTATACAAGTAGTGCGGTGTGTCTGTGTGTGTGAGGCGACAATACCGAGGCGTCGTCCCGTAACCGTAGCTCGAGCCCCGAAATACCAAGAAGTTGTGCTCGAATAAGCAGAAATAATAATAACTAAAATCGAGGGAATTCCCTAATTTTCGAGACCGAAAAGATAGAATTAAGAAATATAGAAGATAGGATAATTGTAATTCAATATAGAATAAGTAGCATTAAAACATAGGATAAATAAGTACGAGTGAATGAGCGAAAGAAGTGTGAGAGCAAAAGAATTGTGAATAGGGTTCCTACACCCTATAAAAAGAGAAAATGCGAAGTAGCATAACCAGAAAGCGAAATCTCGGTGCGGCAGATATCCGATAATACCGTGTAACACCGAGCGAGAAGGGAGCACCATTAGAGTCAGAGCGAAAGAATCAGAAAAGAGAGCTGAGACGCTTGACCAAAGGAGTGAGTGCGAGGAAAGGTAGCGAGCGATGCGGTATGGATATAGCGGCGTATTGAACATAGGTATAGTGAAATTGTGCTACGAACCATAACAGACTCCCGAGTAATACCGAAAAATCGCGCATCACCAATAAGATAATAAATTGCGGAAATAATCGGTTACAGACCAAATGTAAAGGAAGATCCTCGAAAATTTAAATGATTGTAATTAAAAAAGTGATGTTTGGCTATAAATTATTTGTCTTCAATAAAGCATTACTGTCCACCACCTTGAAGTCTACATTAATTAGTTATGTGCCGAGCCCAAAACCCCACGAAAAATAAAAATTACATGTGAACGGGAGAAAAATACCGTTACAGTTTATTATTAAGGGGGTGACCGGCTGTTACTTACAAGTAGAATGGTCCATTCACGAGTTTCGCGTTATTTACTGAAAAAAATAGCTTGTTCAAATACAGAATACTGGGGAATGTTGCTGGGGTTGAGTGGTTGTATGGCATATATGTATGGCTGTATTTCGAAACAGCGGCAATCAGCTGAGGACATAGGCGAGAAATAACAAATACCCGGTTTCGACATGCGCATTTATTCGACTGTCGTCCTTTTCACGTCCCGTGTTATCGCTCTCCCCACTCTCCATTCTCTCACATTTATTCTTACCGCCTTGCGCATCTACATACACCACAGTATATAATATAATGTATCATTCCTTTTATTGATACAATTTATCAACGTGCAATGTGCACGTCATAATTTGCAGCAATCATGGTTCGTAAGTCGTGCAGAAATGATACTCTTCAAGAAAATGTTGCAAGCATAAAGACTTCTTGCACCATGAGTATCTGATGATAGCCACATTATTACAACCTAGTACTTCACAGTGTGCTTGAGACGATTGACCGAAACCAAAACTCACTGGATTGTCGAACTCGTTTGGCTTATCGGTTATATAATGACTTTTGAACCATGCATATTTGAAAAGATTTATATATCTGGGTGATGAAAGTTGATTGTGTACGAGCGATTGCAGTTTGATTATGTTGTTTCTCAAGTGTGAATTAATATCAGAATTAAGTAATAATACACTGACGGAAAAATGTCGTACAAAAATTTTCCATATTCGGAAACCAAAAACGTCGAGTGGTTGGATTTTCCCTGTGGTGCCTTTAGGTATTATCTTTGTGATTGTTTTTTTGCCCCGAGGTGTTGCATTTTGAACAACTTCTGGGCAGTGTCCACTCCACGAGTCTATCAACAATACGCTGTCACGGCCGGTGTTGGGGAAGAATACTTTTTCCAATCAAACTTTGAAGTGCTCTATACATAGGATGATATTGGTTATCGATATAGTATAATTCATCATATGTTCAATATTTTCGGGCAATCATTTTTGTCCATACCTGAAGTAATTTTTCCTGATTTCGTTGCTGTCAAAAATACGTTTTCTGGCCTGAATAAATTTTTTTCCACGATTTGGCCGAACTCACCCTTTTCCTCTTTTAGAACGATAAAAAGGGGCGACAGTAAGTTTCCATCTGCATTTGTGGTTGGCTGGATAGTATAGCTGTGAGTTGTAGATGATACGGATTGTACTACACATTGCACTTGTTTAGTTCCTTCAGTCGTCAGAGTCCTGCCAGAGTGGATTTCAAGTTGAAAACCGCTCTGATCAGAATTATATATGTTTTCCGGTCCATATTTTTGAATATATGGTTTAATTTCATTCACGAAGTGTTCTGCATTCATCCTTAAAACTGGTTCGTCTTCTATAGTCTTTCGTGTTACGAATTTATTAATTTTCCTGGACACAATACGATGTGATTTCTTGAACTTCCGAAGTCAATTACGAGAAGCTTTAAAACGAATGTCTTCGTGACCTATCTCTTTTTGAGCTTGTAGAGTTCACTTTTGAAGGTCGATATCATGAACAATGAAACCAGCATCTACTGCGGCTTGTATGTTTTTCAAAGTATATTCAGAGATTTGAGCTAATTTCTCCTTGTAGGTCCCACCTTTGTTCGTTTGATTTGCCCAGCGTTTTAATTCTCGTACAGATTTGACTTTTTTGAATTTCTGACTGACGGTATCGACACTGTAATTTTTCTTTTTACCGGATCTCCAGTATTCGATTGCTTTGCGTTTGTAATCGTAGCTTATGTCTTCTTCGTCTTTAGAACAAGTATCAGAATCCACTGGACCTTCATCATGTTGCCAAAGAGTGTCCTCGACAGGGTTAACATCATATTGCATGAATGGCTCTTGAAAATCTAGCGATTGTTCCTCGATAATTTCAACTCCGTTATAATCGTCCATGCAGTCGACCAGAACTTTTTCGAAATTCTGCTTTACCTCGATTTCTGCATTGTTAATCGGAGTTTCGGGAATATTCATGGCTTCAAATGTAGCCAAAAGAAGTTTAATGTAATTGATTGGATTCACTTTCATGGTCTATTGATTTTTCTTTGTCAGAAATTATAACTGACGCACTAGCACTCCGTTCAAATGAGTTTTTATATTTGAAAGACTTGTTGTTGAACCACATGCGATATCAGCAGATAATACGCAGTCCCAGATAGCCGCCTATGTAGAAAACACCTCTTACTGCGTCGAAAGTATTTTTATCATATTGGCGTATGATTAGATTACTCAAAAAAATAAGATCATATTCATTTCGTTGGAATAATTGACAATGTTCTATAGATGGAATGACTGTTGCATCATCGACTTATTCCGAAATTTGCGCCGAATCGAAATACAATCTAATCGATAGATCGATAACATATGACGATAAATTATTGATAAGCACAAAATCAGCACAAACAGTGAACGCAAGCAGCTCTTTAACATGTAAATAACGAGAAACAAGAATGTACGCACAAATATACGTACTAATGGATAGGGGTAGTTTATCCCCGTAAATTCATTTTCCTGTGAATGTGCAAAAATACGTCAACTTTATTTTAACTTGCCCTTCCAAATGGTACATGTTCTGTTTAATTTGGTTGGTTGGTTTTTTGTGTAGGGTGGAAAATTGAAAAATCAGGGGGTTGTTCACCCCTGCAAATGAATTTTTTTCTTCAACCTAGCGTGGAATTTTGATTGTCTTCAATGAGGAGTATTTTGGTTTTTGTTTTATTAAAATCGGTTGACGCCTTCTGGGTGAAACTGCAAAATCACCCCTCGACATGCTAATTTTGAAGGGCGATTTCACCCCTTAGAAATGTTTTTCCGCCGATAAAAAATAATACATGTCTTTTAGTTTTCGATGCTCTACAACATACGTGAGTTTCATCAAAATCGGAGGGGGACACCAAAGTATCTTTCCTTGTTAGTTCTAGTGCTCTATAAAGAGCCTCAGGCTGTTAGCATGTACCGCCTGAGTTTTCCGTCCCTTCTCGACAAGGGAGTTGATGGGGGGCCTTCTTTCCACTATCTCGTGGGGTCCCGCCCACTTGGGGGTCAGCTTGGCTGACCGCCCTCTACGCACCGTCTCGTCACGGAGCAGTACGCGTTCGCCGACGCGATACTCTTGCACCTGTGCGCCATGGTCTTACGTAGTCTTCGACCGTCTTTTCGCGCCTTCTAGGTTATCGCGAGCTACCGTCCATGCGGAGCATAGTCGCTCGCGTAGCTCTTAGACGTAGTCGTCGTATGCATAGGTGCCACGGGGCTCCTGTTTCACGGCGGTCGGCAACTCGGCTTCGTGTCCGTACACTAATACATGGGGCGACAGTCCAGTCCCCGTATGTGAAGTGGTGTTGTATGTGAACATCGCATACGGCAGCCAATCGTCCCAATTTCCTTGATCCTCATCTATGAAATTTTGTAGGTATTCATCGAGGGTGCGATGCGATTTTTCTAATGCGCCGTTTGATTCCGGATGGTAGGCCGTCGTTTGTATCTTCTTGATTCGCAGCAGTCGACACATTTCTTTGAAGGTCAAGCTGAGGAAGTTCGTGCCCTGATCTGATAATATTATTTCCGGCGTTCGTGCTGGCAGATCAATTCTTCTACGAGCGCTCTAGCGACTGTCGAAGCCTTTTGGTTCGGCAGTGATATCGCTGCACTGTATTTGGTAAGTGCGTCCTGGAACGTAAGTATGTATTTTTTCCCGGAAGCGCTTTCCGGTAGCGGTCCGACGATGTCGACCGCGACTTTTTCAAATGACCTCGATGGGGTGTCCGTTACCACCATCGGCACTCGTTCCTTTTTCCTGAATTCATATAATTTTCCAAATCTCTTCTCAGGCCGGGCCAGTCGTATTTGGTCCGAATCCGATGTAACGTACGCCGTATACCCTGATGCCCTCCTATGGGGGTGTCGTGGTATTCTCTAATTATTTTCTGGCGGTCATCGGCAGAAGGAGTGGCTACGCCACTGCGGCAGTCGCTATACTCTTTTATAACGCTGTCTTCGTCCGTGCTGCTGGAAGTTCGTGGGCTACGGGCCCCGCCGTGCCTCGCTTCCTCAGCAGGCCTTTGCGGTGCTCTGTCCGCAGTTTCCTCGCTCGGTGTGCCCACCGTTAGCTCCGCCGTTGGGTCGCTCTCTGTCTCGAGCGGCTCTGCTACGTTTGCTTTTCGCGGCCTTCCGCGCTTCGCGGGTCCGCCATGCTGTGCTGGGTCCGCTCCGTCCTTGTCAGCGGTGCTCGCAGTCTTACCAGTGGCTTGCGTATGTAGCTTGCGTGGTCTGCCCCTTCCCCGACCGCACGGCTTTTCGGCGGGGCTGCTGGGCTCAGTAGAGCGACAGGCATGCACACTGCGGATCTCTCCATCTTCTTCTAGCGCATTGGCCTGCGCGGCCTCTCTTTCTGCCGCGTTGCTGGGCCGGCCCGCTGTATTCTCGGCTCTCCGCTTTGTGCGGCTGTCCGTACCCGGGCGCATGCTATCTTTTTCTTTCTTTGGGCGAGCTCGATTTTTCGCTCCGACGAGCTACCATGGCTGTAAGGGGTATCTCAGCTTTCCGCTTTGTGCGGTCCTTCGTTGTGCCTACTTGCCCCGTCGCGCTGTCCTCTTCCAACTCACTGGCTTCGTTCTTTGCTTTCGCTTGGGCCCTCGTACTGAAGAATATTCGACTTGACGCATCTGCATTCGTGTTGCGCTTTCCTCCCTTGTACTCTACGTTAAACTCATGTTCCGCCAATTTAATTTTCCAACGCATCAATCTTGAGCCTGGGTCCTTTACTCCGATCAGCCAGGTGAGCGGTTCGTGGTCCGTCACTACCGTGAACCGGGTACCATAAATATATGGCCGGAATTGAACGAGGGCCCATACTATCGCGAGTAGTTCCTTTTCAGTAGTCGTATAATTCAGCCCGGCTTTAGTCATGGTGCGGCTTGCATAGCATATGGGCAAATTGCCTTGCGAAAGTATCACGCCGAGCGCCCGATCTGATGCGTCTGTTGTCACGACGAACGGCTTTTCGAAGTCCGGATACTGCAATATTGGTGCCGTGGTAAGTGCCGTCTTCAGTTCTTCGAATGCGGCATCCCTTACTGCTGTCCACTCGAATTAAACCCCTTTCTGGGTTAATTCTGTGAGTGGCTTAGCGGTTTTCGAGAAATCTTTGATGAATTTCCGGTAATAACCGGCTAGTCCGAGGAAGGATTGAACTCCTTTTACGTCTCTCGGCACCGGGAATTCCCTTACCGCTTCTAGTTTCTGGGGATCCGCACGCACTCCCTCTTCGGAAATAAAGTGGCCGAGGTACTGCGTTTCCTTTAGCAGGAATTGGCACTTGCTAGGTTGCACGGCCAATTTTGCCACTCTCAGCCGCTGTAGCACCTCCCGCAGCCTGTCGTTATGTTCGTTGAAGGTTATACCATGTATCACGATGTCGTCGAGGTACACATAGCATTTAACTCCCTGCAGTCCTGCCAATGCGGAGTTCATCAGCCTCTGGAAGGTCGGCGGCGCGTTCTTAAGTGCAAATGGCATGCGGTTGTATTCGAAATGACCCTGCGGAGTGGAAAATGCAGTTTTCTCCTTATCTTGCTGCGCCATCGGAATTTGGTGAAATCCCGAGGCGAGGTCCAGGGTCGTATAATATCGGGCTCGTCCCAGCTGGTCCAGTATCTCTGTGATGTTGGGCAGAGGGTATGAATCCCCGATGGTGGCTTTGTTCAACTTTCGAAAATCCACCATTACTCTGATTTTCCTTACTCTGGCGGCGTCTGGTTTCTTCGCCACAACCAACAGTGGCGCGTTCCACTGACTTCTGCTGGGCTGTACTATGCCTTCTGTGAGCATTTCGCTGGTCTGCTTTTCCACTTCCTTTTTGTGGGTTTCCGGCAACCTATATGGGTGCACCTTAATGGGCTGCACCCCTTCCTCAAGGGGAATCACGTGCTCCACCATGGGCGTGCATGGCAGCTTGTCCCCTGGCATATGGAATACATCTTCGTACTCCCTTGTAATCTCATCGAGCGCTTCGCGCTCTTCTTTATTGAGATTTTCTGAGTCGAGCTCTTGAGCTAGTCGCGCTAGGCGGTCGGCCCCTCGCTCCGCGCTGACGGTGCATACTTCGGGCGTCGCAGCCTCGGGACCGTGACCCACTGCCGTTATCTCTAGCAACTCGAGTTCCACCACGGGGCGTTGTACCTCAACAGCCTGCTCTGTGGTGTTTATCAGACTTACTGCACAGCTACTATCATGCGGCGGCGTGATGCAGGCTCCCATAATTTGTCCGTTGCCGAGTTCCATTTTCGACAGTAGTCCGATGAATTTACTCTTTGTTGCGGCATACGCGACGGCCTCGCTGAGTGGCGGCAGGGTCATCTTGACTGATCCATCCAAGAGCGGCATGCAGTGTCCGTACAGTTTAAGCATTTCGCCGTGCAAGATATCTGCCTTATGACGTTTAATGAAGTCCATTCAGAGCAGTCCGTTGACTCTCAGTGGCACGGTGTTCGGAACAATGTAAAACCAATGCTCTACATTTGGAGCCGGTGTCGCGAGCACTATTTTGGCGATTCCTAGTAGCGTAAATTTTCCTCCCGCCGCCCCTTGCAGCTCGACTGTGCAGTCCTTTACCATGGTCTCTGGTTTGAGACAGTCTTTTTTGATAATGCTGCATTGCGATCCAGTGTCTGCCTTAAGGGTGAGTACCCCGGTCACGGCCAACGGTGCGATGATATCGAAGTCGCTCGCAGTGGCACTTGATGCCGGCAACGTTACCTGTAGTAGTTGTAGAATCGTTTTCTTTAGCTGGCGTGCAGGTCTTTGCTGGGCTGTAAGAGTATTCAGTCTCATCGTTCCGAGTGGGCGGATGTCTGTGTTCGCTCGACTAGTTCCTGCTGTTACAGTTGTTTTTTTTTATCTTGTCCCCTGAGTCCTTCTGACGTTGGGGCTGCTGTGACGTCTGAGCTGGCTCGCTCTTGTTTTGCGCCAGTCTCTTTCTGCAGTCCTTCCACACATGGCCCTTCTCCCGACAGTAATTGCATATGACGTTGTGTATGGACTTGTTTTCGCTAGGCATTGGCAAACTCACTCTTCCCGATTTCCGGGTGCAGTCTCGAGCCATGTGTCCAGCTTTTCCGCAGGTGAAACAATTTTCTCCCTGCCGGGATGGAGCGCCTAGGGACCTTCTGGGGTTGCTTAGTGCTCCACCTACCCCTCTCTTTGGTTGCACCATGTTGGTTATCTCTATAGCCCCTGCCACAGAGTCATGCAGAGTTTGGTAATTTCTTGCACGTACCAGCACTTGCAGCTGGCCGTGCAGGCCGTTTTCGAAGTTGGCCTGTGCGCTTCGTCGGGTGACACTCTCGACGGCGATCTTCTGATCCTCTGTTTTCAACGGTTCGCAGAGTATTTCGGCGATGTCTACCGTAATTCTCTCGGTTCTTGCCGCGTAGGCGGCGATGTCTTCGTTCTGTTCCTGCCGGAGGGAGCTGAACTCCATTTGCAACGCGGCCAGGGACTTCCGTTGTCCGTACAACGCTTCCAACTCGCTCCTGAGTTGCGCCATGGTACTGATGGTTTTGTGCTGCAGTTGTCTTGCTGCCGCACCTTCTAATTTGCTCATGACTCGTGTCATGCTTCTCCTCGGCTACCCTGCGAAAAATCGTCTCGCAGGACTTTAAGAAGAGCGGCAATGCCTTTGCGTCTTTGGCGTCGAACGTTTTCACCATTTTTATTCCAAGGCTGAGGCTGAGCATATTTGAGGGCCTCTGCGTCTCTTCGAACCGCGTGCGTCTCGGGGGCCGTACGGGGGGCCGATGGTCTTCCATCCCTGCTCCTCCCAACCGTTGCTGGAAATCAGCTATTTGCTCTCTTAGGGAGCGGATGAGCTCGTATTCGTCCGCACCTACCTCGTTTAACGTATCCGCCAAGTTTCGTCTTGCTGACGGTGTTTCAGCCCCCTGGAGTTCGCGATCGAGTTCGCGTTGGCTTTGCTCATGCTCGCGCTGCAGCGTTTCGCACTGCCGTCGAGCTCTTACCAAATCACGGTGGCTCCGGTCGATCGCCTCTAACCGATCTTGTACTTTTGAAGTCACCGACCGTGCTGTCGTACCGGTAGCTGTCGGGAAACCTACGCGATCTATCGTTTGCATGCTTTCGAATTCCCGCTCATCCATGTCCTCGTCTAGGTGTTCAGGCGTTCGTTTGCTAGTAGCCATATTGAACACGTCGTCGCTACCTATACTATTGTTATCGCGAAACGCCGCACCCCTGAGTGGGTTTACGCCGAACTCGGCGTCCAGTCGGCCTGCGAAGGCCTCTTGCCTGTCGGCGGGGATTCGACCCGGCGGCGAGAGCTCTATTAACGCCCTGCACGCTTCGTACACGATTTCCCCTACGGCGGCAGCTAAACCGGCTGTGGAGTCTACCCCTTTGCTTGGCATCGTAGTTCCTAACGAATTGACTCTACGTTTCGGTTTCGCTCCCCTAAATAGCGGCATGTTGCTAATTTCGCGGCGAACAAAACTCTAAAATATACCCACAAAATCTCGACAGAAATATCTCTAGTGGAATATATATATATTTTTGGGATTTTCAAATATCTGTCCTGACTGGCTTTGGTTTATATCGGCAATGTATTAGTATAACGTAACCGCCACTTACAGAAGGGTGATCTGGTAGATGGTCCTCTCCATGGTGACGTTCTCCGGTGCTGTCGACTTGGTGTCCTGCAGCTCCTTTCTGTTGATGGTCTTTGACGTCTTTCTTGACGCTGTTGGTCTGTTTCTTCGCTGGTTCCTGGGTTCGTCCTTAGTGCGTCGCCAATGGTTGCACGACGGCTTCTGCTCGAGTAGCTGCTTCGCGTACTCGGTTGCACACTTTGTGCCGTTCTCCGCGACTTGACGTGATATCGTCAATCGAAATTTTGAACGGTTGACCGATACGTTACCCCGCACCGACGTTCACTTCGCGTCTTCGCGTCGTAGTCGTCACTTCAGAGTATTCTTAACTTTGTCCAAAACACTTTTTGTCCAAATAAATCACGTATCACTTAACTTCAGCAGATCCAACCGCTGCCACCAAATGTTATGCCGGTACCGGGTAATTGGATTATTCGGTATTCGGTATACTATTAAAAAGTTATTGTTTCTTGGGATCGTTTGCCGATAACGAGATGAATCTCGAGTAAAAGATGAAAACGCGAATTCATATAAAAGGAAGTATTTATTATAGGCAACGGTAACTTTCCGTTGTCTATTTAATTGTCAAAGTAAGAAGTACAATAATACGTTGTTTTGAGAATTTCACGAGGAACCAACCATTCTCTGTTGAGTCTAAATTAATTCTGATTTTAGTAAAGCAGTTAGCAACTGCGTTTGCTAAAATCCCTTAGTTAGCAGTTTTAGCTTTAGCCAATCGTAGATCGCCTAGCGAGTCGCCTCATGCTGCGTCGGCGTCTACCTCGCATCCTGTCTTGTATGACAGCTATCTTTTAGAGTTTCATCTCTAACTATGTCAGCTAAGGAATATTCCTGGGAATACGTGAAGAGGAATATTCCGCGACACAACACACCGATGAGTTTTTCATTTCTCACCGTCATTGAATTACGATAAATGATAACGGTGTACTCGTACCTGATTTTTGAGTCCTTGTGTGCACGAAGAGCTGAGTTGATCTGGTGAAGGCAGTGAAAATTGTCCGAGCAATGCTCGGTCTAATTTTATCTGTCTAGTGTCTAATTTTTCAATATGGCTCCGCTTTACAAAAGCGTCGTTGTGCGCTGAAGTCAAATTAGTGAGATAGCTGGTGAGCGATGCCGAAGTCAAGCGAGAGAGATAGCCTCTCGCTCCATGCAGCCTGTTTGCGAGGCACTGCCTTGGCTATCTCCGGCATAGCCGAGCGCAGCACGCTACCCAGCAGCAACAAGTCAACGCACGAATATCGATCGGCGTGTGCCAGCTGATTATTTAACAATAATCCTATGAAAAACCGATAAGTTACCATCCAAAGTAACAATTAATTCACCAATAAACTTTAGCATAACCATGATAACTGGAGTTGTAGGTGGACTCATTGCGAAGCAGTTCAAAGTACCCACCCCAAGGGGGACAGCACTCATCGAAAGGTAGGGCGTCCCGTAAGAGCAACTCCTCAGCAATGCAAGCGACCAACGTAGCAACGTAGCCTCGCTTTCGCACAGAGACCCTACGCAAAGCGCCAGGGCGGCCCGCTAGGACCACGGCCTAAGTAGGCACGGGGTAGAACCACCGCAAATTGTCGAACTCTTACAGTTCTTCAAAAGGCAACAAATCGAAAGCCTAAGGGCAACGTCACATGGAACCACGCACAACAAGTGACCCCTACAAAGTCACCAAACTATAAAATGTTTAAAGTGAAGATAAAAATACAATTATCGCATAACAGCAAGAAATAAAATAAACCATCTGACACATATCTACCACAATGCTACCGTGAACAATAAATAAAACTCGAAAACAATTATAATCAAAAAAAAAATACTAAAATGGCAGTTTTTTTACACCAAATTAAATAGTGTTCGAGAATTCAGTCGATGGAGATAAAGTGGACTGTACAGTGTTGCAGGTGAATTAAAAAGCAGTACACGGATGTAGTGTACAGTGGCATTTATTGCTCCACATAAAACAAGTAAAATATGGAAAATAATATATTAAAATGAGCACAGAAAAGGATAGAATAAAGTCAGGTGAGCTTCTTACCACACACGATTATATTAATCGGTGTAAGCGATGAGATCTGCTGTCGCGATCGGTCTACGCGGTGAAGCTGAAGCCGGGTGCACGACACGATGAGTCAATATGTTGATGTTCTGGTGGGCCGACGTCAATATATTAATGCTGATATGCTGGGTGAATTTCGTGGTGACTGTAGGTCGACAGAGTGGAATCATGAGAATAATGATAATGCACAGAAATAAGAAAAGAGCACGATTTACGGAAAACGGTCTAAGACGCGCAAGAGCAAAACGCAAGATGGTTACGATATACGATGCAGCCGTTTTCTCGTCAAGCAATCGAAGAGCGTGTGCACCCAGCGACCTGTTTCTTGGCACGCTGACCGAGTGCGAATTTACTTCTCCCGTGAGGTGCTGCCGCTAAGCAGCAACAGCAAGCGGTTGCTCACGCTAGCCTGCAGTGTGCAGTCCAGCTACGCGCAGCAGAATGCTAAAGAATTCTCAAACAAATAGAAACATACATGTATAAAAATAGCTAAAACGGGCGAGCTACAATTCAAAAACATCACGAAAACACATAAAGTGCGAATAGGGCCATCAGGAAACCAGAAGTAAATAATGAACCTACCGCAAGTAGGGAAATAGTATACAAGCGATAACTATAACCTCGCAAGAACCTTGATACAATCATTGATACCTCCGCAAGGTTGAACAACGTACCAATTTCAAACAAGATGTTACACGTACATACCACCCCGTATCTCTCTCATCTATGTATTTAATCGAAACAAACATCACTAAACGAAGGCACTCCCTCAGGGATCACGATCAAAAGTATATACGACGTGACGCGACGTGCTTCGTCACTCTTATTTGAAACCGAAATACATGAGAGAACCTTGTACTATCCAACAGTACACCCATCATATTTTAAACCATTGTTTTATTAAGTTCTTAGTACTCATTTCAAGTCTCTCGTTCCCACGCATTGCATCGTGGCCGTCATTTTCATCCAACGAATTTGATACCATTCTTTTCATAATAGAAGGTCCTCCCACATAACACGTGGCTACCACTATTTTGAAGTAGATAGGGCACTTCTTTTTAACGGGTCTCCACGTACGGTGTCGTGGCTACTGGTCTCTAAAGAAGTGAATTCACGTGAGTCATAGTACGTCAGGTACAGCGTCCCGTCGTGCTAGACTTAGCTCGTGGTATACGGTTGAGTGTGTCTACAACGATCTTCTATTGTCTGTGGACCAGTGGTCGACAGATTCTTGCGTAGACTGATACCCCGGCATAAATTCAGTAAGAAGACCTAATCGATAACTTCTTCAGGTTACCGATTGGCGCCTTAAAACTGCAAATTGTAAAGCGACACCAGTCGCTGTACGAATTGAAATTTCTTATAAAATCTGAATAAATAGGACATTCACTGCATACGTGGTAATAGGTAAAAAATTGCGTAAAGCGATACCGTAATTTTCTTTTCCTGCTCAAAATTAAGTGTTAAGCCGTGTAGAGCGGCACCAGCTCACTGTACGAATTTAGAACATTTATAAAAACAAAATAAACAGGATAATCCCTGCGTATATTGTAATAAGTAAAAGAAATCGCGGAAAGCAACTGTGGTATTCTTTTAGTTTGCTAAAAAAAAATGAGTGTTAATAGTGACACCAGCTCGTTGTATAAAATTTGAAATCATTAAATCCGAAAAATCTAGGATATCTCTTGCATAATCAAAAGAATAAGCCTCGTTCAGTGCGAATTAAATCGTGAATTCGAACCGTGCCGATAAAGCCCACGGTGTGAATTCAACATCCTCGCAGAACTCAGATAGAATCAATCGCGAATAAACGACCGTCTAGTAACAGCTGATAAGGTTGACTTCCACCCTACTCCGATTTCCAGTTTCTAGAAATCAAGACTTCTTCACTATTGCCGTAAACAAGGAGCAATGCTTAAATGCTTAATGAGATAAACAAATTCTAACCTGAGGCCTCGCATTAAACAAATAAAATGTTGACTAAATATCCTCGAAACCAGAAGCTGCAGCCCAATGCCCAACTTTTCTACAAAAAAAAAAAAATTCCAGTGCATCCCACATAATTCAGGGAGATATGAATTACATTTTTAAAAACCTCACGAGAAACCGATAATCTTATTAATTTACGCATTCACAAATTAACGACAGGCAAGACCACTGTTAGAATTCGTAAAATTGATTAAATTCAAAATTATGAAACGTTTTAAAATGTACGAGTATATATACCGCGTGGTCAGTTTAAGTGAGGACATCAAGATATTGGGTCTCGGAAAAAGTTTGTGGCGTTTTTCCCGATAGATGGCATCAATTGCAAATAAGTCAGGAATCACAGATCGCAACGACCCACTAAACGCTCGTTAGAAAGGTGACACTTCGAGCGTTACTTTGAGTGTATAACCATCGAAATTGGTGCAGTGGTTGGAAAGTTGTTTGCGTTTGAAAATGGAAAAAAGTAATGAAAAATTGCGCTATATTTTGCAATATTATTACGACAAAGGGAGGATGCTGCGCAGGCTTGTGAAAAAATTTGTGCTGTATAAAGTACCTTCATATTGAAGGTACTTTATCAAAATCTGCTGCCCGGAAATGGTTCGCTCGCTTTCGTTCTGGTAATTGTTATGTGACAGATGAATCACGCTCTGGTCGTCCAATCACTGAAAAAGCTGATGAAATTCTTGAAAAAGTTCAGCAAGATAAGCATATGAGCAGTGTCGATATTGGTATGGAGCTAGGCATTGATCGCAAAACTGTTTTGAACCATTGACACAAAGCTGGCTATAAAAAGAAGATCGATGTATGGGTTCCTCATGAGTTGAGCGCGAAAAACATGACAGACCGAATTAACATCTGCGATGCATTACTGAAACGCATTGAAGTCGAGCCATTTCTGAAACGTGTCATAACCGGTGATGAAAAATGTATCACGCACGACAATCGGAAGGGTCAAAGACCGTGGACAAGCGATGGTGAGCCGTCACAAGCGTTCGCGAAGCCAGGATGGACAGCGAAAAAGGTGATGCTGTGTATGTGGTGGGACTGGAAGAAAATCGTCCACCATGAGCTACTTCCAGTTGGTCAGACTATTGATTCTCAACTCTACTGTGGACAACTAGAGAGATTACGCCAAGCAATTGAAAGAAAACCGCCCGAATTGATTAATAGGAAAGGTGTTGTCTTCCATCATAACAACGCCCGACCACACACTTCACTGATGACCCGTCAAAAATTGCGAGAGCTTGGTTGGGAAGTTTTGATACATCCACCGTATAGTCCAGACATAGCACCGTCTGCCATCACTTAGTCCGATCTCTGCAGAACTCTTTCAATGGAATTAAGCTGCTTTCAAAAGAAGCCTGTGAAAACCACTTGATTCAGTTTTTCAACCAGAAACCACAGAAGTTCTTAACTGATGGCATTATCGCTCTACCCGAAAAATGGCGGAACATTGTCACGAACTTTTTCCCAGACCTATTATATCTCGAAAATGAGCATCGTTCGAAAAAATATCCCATATAAAAAGTAAATACTTTTAAGGAGAAAATATATTTGTTCATATTAATTAATTAATCAATATCCGGTCCTGTGTTTCTTTAGAGTGATACATCTTAAGCGACAATGTTATTGACCAAATTTCTATGATGGAATATTTTTGGCAGTTCGCAACCCGGTTAGAGTCACCGCCGCCTGGATCCCTGTGTTATCGATCTCAGAAAGATCTCTAACAATCGAATCTTTAATTATTTGTCAGCTCTAATTGCCTCACTCATTCATTAAGAATTAATGAGGCAACCAGACCTGACGATTTTTAAATTCTAAAGAAATCGTGAAAAAATATTGCCACAGCCCGGGTTCGAACCGGGAACTCCAGAATTCTAGCCTGGTACATTACCAATTACGCCACCGCGGCTCTAGCAACATCAATTCACGATCTCTATTTTTTAATGTCAAGTGTTAAACTTTATTCAGATTAATTAATTAATCAATATGCGGTCATATGTTTCTTTAGAGTGATAAATCTCAAGCGACAATGTTATTGACCAAATTTCTATCATGGAATATTTTTGGCAGTTCGCAACCCGGTTAGAGTCGGCGCCTTCTGGATCCCTGTGTTATCGATCTCAGAAAGATCTGTAACAATCGAATCTTTAATTATTTGTCAGCTCTCATTGCCTCACTCTTTCATGAAGAATTAATGAGGCAACCAGATCTGACTATTTTTAAATTCTAAAGAAATGTGGCAATATTTTTTCACGATTACCTATAATAACCTATAAATTTCATTGCTAGGTGTAAAGTTAAAGCAGTGAAATTGTGTAGCGCCTTAACGCACTAGTGCGGTACATTAATGCTTATAGTGGGAAAGCATTAATTGGCCACTTCGACCACGACACACAGCGCACGAGAAATGAACTTTCCAAGCCGGCGTTGCATTATATATATATACTAGTTGACGCGGCAAACGTTGTTCTGCCATATAAATTATTTCTAGTAAATATTTTGATTGTTAAATAAAAAATAATGAATGTATTGTAAGTGTGTGATGATGGGATCTATGACAGAAAGAGGAATGGACCGCTGTAGACGATGACCGCCGATAAAAACAAAAAAAACACCAACCAGTCATTTTCTCAATTCAATGTATTTCATTAACGTAACGGACATATTCATTGTTTGATCTCTTAAAAGTTAAATGTAGAGTGAAAAAAAATAATATATTTGTTATCCTAAAGTAGGAAAATGAAATAAAGAAAATCAATATTAATTTCGAAAAGCAATTTAGTGTACGGTATTTTTTGTCAGTTGGCCTTTAGCAAACACAAATAAGCTCGATGGTTTGCCCACGCGAGAACATGCCACGTATAATTGTCCGTGTGAAAAACATGGTGTGCCCAGATCTAAGTCGCAAACAGATATCGTTTGACCTTGCGACTTATTGATTGTCATTGCGAATGCCAATCTAATAGGAAATTGAATGCGTTTGAATTCAATTGGCACGTCTGTGGGAATCATTGGAATTCGTGGCAGCAAAACATTTTCGGCTCGGAATTTGCCATTCAAAATGGTAGCTTCGATAATGTTTTTCATCAATTTTTTAATGACCAATCGCGTGCCATTACACAGCCGTGGTGGGTTCAAATTCCGAGGTAAAATAACCGGAGATCATACTTTCAGTCGTAGAAGGTGTGGTGGCATGCCTGGCAAATCCAGTGAGTTCAAAAACTCTGTTCGACAATTTACAGCTTCGTTGGCATCGCAAACTGTATCGATCGATTTGTATGATACCAAGTCGCCTGACAACGACTGCTGTATCTTGATGTTTAAATCGTCGACGTCCACATTTTTTGCTGCCAGAATGGCTCTTTCTGCCAGCCAGGCATGATTTATGTATTGTGTGCGTACATCGGGAAATATGCGGTCAATGAGCGCAGTTTGCGAATCAACGATTGTGCAGAAATTAGTGGGCAGTTTTATGCATCCAGTATTTTCATACACAGCAACTTTTCCATCGCCGATATCTAACAATTGGTTCGAGAATGTGTCAGCGGATGTATCTTGTAGGTTTTGGACGCGCATGTTTATGTTTAGCTGGACTTTTTCAACATTACGCCACAGTAGCGATTATTTCAAGCAAGCGTTGATCTCATCAGCGTACGTTGAGCGTGGAATGACGGGAAGTGTTTGTCTGAAATCACCTGAAAGAAGTAACAGAGTGCCGCCGAATAGTTTGTCGTTGTTTTTTATATCTTTGAGTGTTCTGTTCAATGCCTCAAGAGAATGTTTGTGTGCCTTAGTGCATTTATCCCAAATGATAATTTTGCATTGTTCCAGCACTATGGCCATGGATTGTTTTTTTTTATGTTGCACACTGCGTCTGGGTTATTTTGAATATTCAGTGGCAGCTTGAATACTGAATGAGCTGTTCTGCCTCCATCCAATAAAGTTGCTGCAATGCCAGATGATGCAATGGCCAATGCGATGCCATTATTTAATCGTATTTCAGCGAGAATTAGCGAAATGAGAAATGTTTTGCCAGTTCCACCTGGTGCATCCAAAAATAAGAATCCACGTTGTCCCGCCGAAACTGCCAGCATAATGCGGTCGTAAATGATTTTTTATTTATGAGTCAGTAGTGGGACATTGCGAGTAACAATCGTTGCCATTTCTGCAGTATCGTACTGCAGTTCACGATTCATTTCGGTGTCCATTACATCAGATGCACTCCGATTTGGCGAACTTATACCGAAATGACTGAGTGGTAAATTGGCAATGACAACGCAAAGATCCTCGATAGCAATCAATGCTTCATTGTACATAGCGTCGCTGAATGTAATGGTTAGATCGTTGCACCGTGTACGAATTCGATGCAATATATCGCCAGTCATTGAATCTTTGTGCTTATCCCACAACGTGTCTGCTCGTCCCGGGAAACATGTAGTCAACGCTATAGCGAATAGTAGACGAATTTGTATTGCTGTACAACCCAATGCTGCTTCAGCAAGCATATCGTCCCAGTGATTGTCGTCTTCGAGCAAGCCGAGTGCAAGGCATGCATCTTTATATATTGGATACTGTTGTCCATTCACTTTGCGTATCTTGAAATGACAATGGGCCGGTGACATTAACCAACAACAGTCGCAGATAGAAGCACTCAATCTCCCTTGGAGTGACTGTAGTATATACTCGGCCCAAAATTTTTTATTTGAAGAGGCCGGGGCACGCATCAATTGGTGTGCCTTGCTTGCGGGGTATCCATTTTTTTTGTTTGATTCCATGTGAAATAGCGTGGTTCTTCGGAATAGAGTAGTGTTCGTGCAAAGGCACCGAAAGTATCCGCACGATTACACAATTCGAAAAAGACGGTGAATGTAGTTTTTAGTGGATCTATGGCACGCTCAATTGCTGCCTCGTTGGTGAAAAATACGCGCTGGCCGTTTTCAAGATAGACGGCTAAATGTATAACTGCTGGGTCCCGTTCATGAATCGGGAAACCAAAGATACGGCAGACAGCTTAATTGGAGCTGATGTACCGGCCAATTTGGTAGCGCATTATTTCGTCGCTGTCATTCAATCGAGGAGCATTCACATCGGTATTTTGAATTTGAAACACAGCCATATCGTTACCTTCATTCACATACTTGCAAATGTATTTGATGCTCTTCACCGAACGGCAGAACTGAACATTAATATGAGCATTGAATGTTTCGCTCAGCAGAGGCGAATATGGTATACGTTGTTGCGTTGTTGATATTTAGCGTAAATGATTGTCCGCCATTGTCAGTATTGCTTCGACGATATATTGGATATCCGTCGACATTTGTGATCGTGTCGTTGGTTAAATCTTTAGGATAACGCTTTGTACATTTTCCATCTATCATGCAAGGCGATAAACGATTCAGATCACCGCATGGGCCATGAATCATGTTTGTGGTAAGAATATCGAACAGTAGTTGATCAGTAGACAGATCTGGAATTTCGGCGGAAATTACACTATCGATTTCCTAAGGGCGTATTTTGTCGACTAACAAAATCAAAATGTATGCATGAGGTAATCCTCGCTTTTGCCATTCAACCGAATACATCCAGCAATGTGTGGGACCGAATACGTGTAATTTTGTAATGAAGCTCATTAAAGACTTCAATTTTTGTTTGAACACACGTGCTTTAATGTCATGACGATGTATTGCATTTTGGGCTGGCAATAGCAAAGATGTAATCTCCTGCCACTTTGGATTACATGTAAACGTGATAAAAAAACACGGTCGTCCGAACTCGCGCACGAACGTCATAGCATCCTGTATGTATTCTTGCATATGACATAGACTGCCTACGTACGATGATGGTAGTATGATAGAGTTACCAATTTTGGCGGTATCGGCGTTGCTCATGCTAGCGTCTCGTAAGTGAATGTATTCTTCCGTACGCAGGTTCTGTTGATTGTGTCGTAGGAATCGCAGTCGTTCGCTCTCTACCTTCGCGTATATGTCGACAATGAATTGTTGGCACAGCTCACGACATTACAGAATGGCGTTGTCCTGACCGCATCGAATCATTATACGATACGCATAAAAGTCCATCGAGCTCACTTTCTTGTTTGTTTCGGCTCCTGTAACAACCTATTCATAAATATTAATTCAAAATGAGTAATGATGTTCATAATGAATGAATTACCTGTAGCGGAATCGCGTTGTTTAATGTTTATGCAATAACCGTCTTGTCTCTTCTAGAAAATTAGCGGATATTGGAGAGCGTCGTATGAACGGTGTGTGTCGGCGATGAACTCCAGATTATTGTTTCTTCTTCGAATCACGATTTCTCGCATCGATGTGCGGTCGCCAACCATGATTCCAGCAACGTCGTCAACAACAGGCGCATTGAATCTACGCACGTGCTCTCCAGCTGGTGTTTTATCAGGATTGATGACAATAGCGTGATTGTCACTTTGCAATTCGTGCATGTGTGATTTGAAGAATTTCAATAATTGATTGTTTTCATTCAATAGGGCGTCCAGTTCGCCGACAATGCACCTGGCATTTGATGTCCTCACCGCCCATGAAGTAGATTTGTAAAAATGTATGTGGTTCGTTTGGCATTGGCAGCAATGAGCCTACTTTGTAGTACACTTGGCCTTTGATTTTGAACATTGAATTCAATTGCTGACCATTTGCCGCAGTATTGTGAACTATTTTTGTTGCTTCGAACGTAGTCATTTGGAACCATGAATTGAATGTGCGAATGGATTTCAGGAACACGTTTGAATCTGGATCCGTGCCGATGAGCAAGCAGTTCAATGGTTGTGGTGGTGTCTCAATTTCCGGTAGTTGCACTTTTTCTGATGCGCAACACATCCCGGCCGACTCATGTTTGGATTTGAGCGCATGGCAATGGGGAAATTCTTTGTCCATAGCACCAATCAGCACTTTCGGATGAGCAGAATATTCAATATCTGGCTCGTACTCGAATGCGAGACGAAGGAACGAAGTGGATGTAAATGCTCGGTGTACTTGTTGGCGTTATCGGTCATTTGCTCTGCGTGTGTTAACTACGAACCGGCGCGCTTGTCTCCGTTTCAATTGTCGTTGTTGATTTCGTTCAGCTCATGCCTCTAGTGATTGAGATGCACGCAATTGCGACATGCTCACACGCACATATTCGTTATCTTGTTGGATTTGTTCGTCAGTTCTTTCTGCTCTACTATTTCGCATGTTTGTTGCTTTATTCGTTCGACGACCCAAGTGGGCCCCTTTGCGTCTTGCTGGCATTGTTCACTGTAATACACACACACAAATAGACAAAATTGTTGTACTTACTGATGAAAAACGGTATACCGATAATGTATTTGTTCTTTTAGTATTGTACCAGCCTTTTTACAATAATAAAACACGTATATATTTCTTATAAATTAAAATAAATCGTACAAAATTGTATACGCACTGCGTTGTGATACATAACAAATGCAGAATGAAATGTCAAGATGACGCGACGCTTCTCGTGAATGACTTGCGCATATGTAGATAAAAGTTTGATGAGGCGGACGTAACGCCATCTGTCATTCAACGACATAAATATTTTCGTTCTATTTGAAATACGAACGACGGTTAAATTATTTGGGTATTGTTCATACAAAAATACTAAAATCGCAATTAAAAAATGGGAGGGTGGAGGTAGGAAGAAAAATTTGTCTGGATAGGGGCACCCTAATCACAAAGTGGTATGAAATATACTTTACGACCTATTCAAATACCTACCAAATATACATAAAAAAATTCATAAAAATCGGTCGAGCCGTTTCGGAGGAGTGCGACCACAAACACCGTGATACGAGATTTATATATATTTAGATATAAATAGTATGTGTACACCTTTGCTCTATCCCACTCCTATCCCCACTCCTTCCCCAACCACGCGGCTTCCCGCACAACCCCAGACTGAATGCCCAGGATGCTGCTAGCGAGAATCACAGGTTTTGACGATAAAAATCCCCCGCGCGCCCCTCTAAATCATAACTAGGTGACCAGCGGTCTGAAAGCACCGACAGCGGTTTTGCACGTGAGTACCACTTTGTGCTGTGCTCCTCGCGCAGCACTTGCTCCGCAGTAAAAGACGCAGAATATGATACCGTACCGCGAGAGACCGCGATTATAATTTATATATAATTATAAAATAAAGGACACAGTAAGACGATGTATTTGTTTTCAATTAATCAATATTTTATTAAAATCACTTTACACATAATTACCGTCGCATGCAACATCCCTGCAAATACGGTAATCTTCGCTCGGAGATTCCTTCGCCGTTAAATTTATTTTTATCACTGTCTCATCGTCGAGAGGCAAAAGTTTCGTAATATTCACATACTATTCTGTCGTTTTTCATTACATTATCCCTAAAGAGATTATTAGATCGTGATATGGTGAAGCCGCACAACATGAGATGCAAGAATACGATACAAAATTGTACACACACATCCAACGTATTACTAAGTAGCTGCTTGAGGCCGTACCGATAGAACTTGCAGTTCATTCGTAGTCATGCGAGATGTTGCGGTATAACCGGTGGTAGCCCGTAGCTATCAAAGCTACCAATGCTCTCCAGGTCCGTCGTGGTTATCCATGTTAACTACGAGTCTAGCCGTTAACGACCATGCACGAGGAATTCTGTCAGCTGGGTACATACCAATGGTTGAAAGTGGTAGATACTGCAGACTCTCGTAGATTTGTCTAGTGTTCATGCTGAACACATAGTCTATGACTGAATGATGACCTATACACTTTGAAATACGCATATATATGCAAAATTTATTTCACAGCATCGTCGATCGTGTCACGACATAGTCCAGGTTGGAAATTTCACGACTCGTGATATCGCAAAGAAGTATAGCCTTCTCGTGACCGCGTATATAGATACGTCTTGATTTTCGCGAAATTTCACGCAAGTTAGCGTATGATTGTTTATGCTCACATCGCCCTCGTACCATTTAAGACCGTGAAAATATGTCGAGAGAAAATTATTCTGGCTTCTCGAAACCTGCGGTAATTCGGCAAAGTGACACGGTGGTGCGACGATCCAATGAGCAGAGTACGGTCTAGCCACTGCTACCACGGCAATTCCTTTTGGATTAAATTCCGAGTCTTTACCACGCATTCCCTGTATATCCACGACGATATCTATTTTCACGTCTAATCCGTACAGACGACCGAGTTCGACTGATTAGTTACTCGCGGACACGCTTCTACGTGTCTTAACACGAAATAATTTTATGCCGACATCAGCACATTTTTCGCTTATCCGGTAAAATCCACCATTACCTGCCGAGAGGCATCAATTTCAAGGACATTATCATATTCCGCGTAGACTACACAATTTATCGTTGAAGCAAGCGCATCCTCAAATCGTACCTCTATTCTCACACTACCGTGCTTTATTAAATTCCAATGTGTATTGCTGTTCGCCGAAAGATCGGGTGTCAAATCAAAAGCAAACAGACAGTATCCATCGCGATAATTATCGCGATCGATCGAATTACCGTCGTTCAAGACATGTATTCCAGTTCCCGAAAACAACGTTTGAAAAGCATCCACATATAGATGATTTTTCGTGAAATCAGGTTGTAACGGTTTCGAAGGTATTTGAGCACTATCTACATACAACGAGAGATAATTAATCTTGTAATTTTGGAAATTGAACGGATTCATACTGAAGTCACCGTTAAACGCTTTGTTATCGACAAAACCGATAATTATACGCTTCGGCAACTGACCTAACACGATATTATCGATAGTCTCTCCATGAACACCCGAGTGTATTGAAACGGCTTTTACCTCGACTCTCGTAAGAGGATATTTAGCCGTAGATTTTGCCAGAGTTCTAGCATGTGAGAGCAGCACACCAGGAGCTATTTTTGTTCTACGAACGAGAAGCGATGCCTCGAGAATCTTTAAGCCGCATTGACCATTCTTTGTATCCCCCACAAGACAAAATGAATCTCTAGACCGAACCAGCCGTAGGCGCATCTCGACACCGTTTAATAGGAACCGCTCCTGATTGAATATATCGCAATGCAGATGACCGAGCAAGTCTACAGTTTTTTCGACATTTAAAAATTGTTTTCTCTTCACAAGACCCGTATTTTCCGATGTTATATCATCCATTTTTCCAGGTGTATCGTCGTACCAGAGAACGCTCGTGAGATGCGAATTTTTTGCTGCTGGACCGTAATTCAAAAGTGTTTCTATGTACGCTCGATAAGCGTAGGCATTATTTGGAGGTGAAACTAATTTTTGATTCAGGTATACATCCACCTGATTAAACATAGAATGCAAGAGATTGTTTACAGGGCCGGCACTTACTTTCGACGATGTGCCCGCGGCAATTTCCGTAATGGTAGGAGATGTTATTTTCACTCTCAGACTAAGCATAGTATGCGCGAGATCGATATACTCATCACCCTGTCCGGGAATAACAAATTCAATCAGTGAATCATCTGTTAGCGAAGATATTGGTTTGTAATACACCCAATTGGAGCCTTCGATAGTAGTTTGCGTCGGTGGGAGTGAAAATAATTCAAGCTCCGATTTAAGACACTCGCACGAGTGCGCATGTAGAAAAGCCATCTTGTTTCAGCTATCCAAAAATATCTGCAACTGTTCGTTGACGAGTCTTCTCCTTCTTATTGTTCTTATTATTCTTGTTCTTTATTGTTTTTCTCGTTATTACACTTTTATTTTTACGAGAGATACGTCGTGGCTTACGTTCGTTCGATGAATGAGGAGTACGTGAAATTTTGCGCTTTTTATAACCAGACCCCTGCATGAGAGTGTCAATTTTTTCAGAGGCTTTGCGTTAGAGATTACTACCTGATTCTCGCGCTCTCTCGCGAATAGCATCTTTCACAGATATATTTCTATCGAGGATATCACCGGCTACGTTTACACCAGCGCGCAACGCCTCTTTTCCAACTGCTTTAGCGCCCTTCTTTAAAAGTGGTGACACTCGACGAAACAGGCCCCCGAGAAAGCTACCGATACTGTGTCCTCGCTGATTAGGTGTTCCGATATAAGCATGGCTAATACCACCGTACCCGCGACGGCCCCATCCATGCTGCACACTGTCAATATCATCCATAGTGGTGTAATCAATCGTGGGACCTTTTAAAATGTAGTGTGACAGTCAACGTTCCCTGCTCGAATGGTATAGGATCCCCAAATTCGTCTCTTATATCGATCTCGATAGTGTGTAAATTATTGCGCAAGAGAGGTATATATCGTGGCACTGAAAACGATTTAATTTTTATCGAACCATACGGACAGTCATCAGTATCAATGGGAACAACTCGTAAGAGGGGTGTTTGTACATCGCCTGTAAGATAGCTCTCGCAGATATCTGTGTATAAAAACATGCTGCCCGGTATAGCACCAGTGAGAGATGCAGGCCTCGACCCTGTGTATTCGCAATGCGGTTCTATCATTACGGGGCTACAAGCCTCTTCCGAGAATCTTAGTAGCCTTGCGATAGCGGGCGATACGCGAAAGTCGTGGTAGCGTAGATCGTCGCATACGCGTGCCACTTCGACCTGCCCGCTCGGAAGCGATTTAAAGCGCAAATGATCGGCCACGTGAGGTAGCTGATTTATACTCTCCAAAAGAGCGATATACACCAGGTGCTACTTGGTCTCTATCAGCGCTCCTCCGTGTTAAAAGATTTAAACCCGATAAATCATAATCACCATCCTCAAAAGTTACGAGATTTTCTACAGTAGGAACATGTAAAAGAGTCATCGGATAAGCAACTTCCACAAGAGAAACAGCCCATTCTCCGTGCAGGCGTATCTGACGCGGTAGTTTTGTAATAAATTTCGTCGTCGTATTATTCGGAAAATACTGCATACTACTGTTGCTCGGTAGTACGACAAAGAAAGAGCTATCCTTGGAGCTCATATTTATCACGGACGATGATCCCGAGCGTTCTTCTTCTTCTTCTTCTTCTTTGTCCTCTTCTTCTCTTTCGTCTTCTCAGATGACGGAGGCACTCGTACTCGTGATAATTCTGCTTCGTAGAAAATACCGTCGATAGTCTCGTTATTCAGATCGTGTAAAATATACACGAATGGCTCTCGATTCAACGATATTCGTTGAATCTTGAATAATTCGTTACTCCAACCACGCTCATATCCTTTGACGAAAGCTGCTTTAGCTGTACTGATACGCACCAAGTCACCGACGCTGTATTTAGGCTTATTAATTTTTTTCGCGTTACGCTCGTAACGCCGTGCTAAATTGTCTCGGGCTATAGAGGCATTTTCGAGGGTTACTTCGCTCGGAGGAATACGCGTTCCGCTGTGTCTAGTGTGATTATAAGCATATAAAAAATTTTGTAAAACATCGATGTAACGCTTATTTCGCGTGTATGTAAAGTAGCGCCACATTCGCACTTTTATTGTTCGATTAAAGCGTTCGGCAATCGAGGCTTTTATATCAGGGTTACGAGCAGCGCGAAAATCGATATTCTTTTTCTTGAGAATTTGCTGAAACGGTTCGCCGATAAATTCTTTGCCTCGATCAGTTTGCAATTGTTGCGGGCGACGATTGTTACTGCGCGCGAGTATGCGTGTGAGACCGCGGGCCACGTTTGCGCTCGTTTTGTCACGCAAAGCCTCGACCCACGCGTATTTGCTCAACACATCAATAACAACAAGCAGATACGCGTACTCATCGTTGTACGTGGCTATCGAGCAAAGACCAGCTAAATCAGCCTCCCATACATCGTCTATATTACTCACACTGTACGTACGATGGGGAAATCGTCGTCGTACGAGGCGATGCATGTTATATGAATCCTGTGTCTCGAGCCATGGTAAAACATTTTTTCGCGCTACTCTACGATCCACCTGGGCCAAATTTTTTGCTCGAGAATAGGAAGCAGGATGAGCGGTGTCATAATAGATTTTTTGAAGAATTTTCATAATTTTAGCGATGACCAGTTAAATGGATTCTTTTTCTATTTCTTTTCTAACTGTGTGGGTGGTCGATATTCTACTTGTGCAAAGTTTTGCAATTGTTCGTCCTCTTCTTCATTCCCCTCCTCCCCCTCGATGATGTCGTTTTCAGCCGTGAGCATTAAATCTCTGTTTGAGTGTGCGGTCTCGGCCTCGTCGTCGTTGTTGTTGTTGTTGCTACCTTTGCTGCTGCTGCTGCTGCTGCTGCTACTATCGTTTTCGCGCGGTAAAATAAGACGCCGCTGTGGTGTCGAGGATGATGTAGGTGTAGGCTCGTGTAGTAACGCGGGATTACGGATAAATTCACGCGGCATCTGTATCGCTCGCAGGAGTTTGGCAAAGTGAGATCGTCCGATGGGTTTCTCGCGTTTTCTAGCTCGCATAGCATCGTTAACAAGATCAACGATATTAGAATTTGAAATTCTTCTGCCGTCTATGGAAACAACGCCGTTACGATCCCATGTCATTTTTTTACCAACGGCGCTGCGATGCAAATTGCGAAGCAACGATATTGCTTTAGATTTAAATTTTTTTGGTATGCTATCGATAATAAGTGTGTCATTGAGCCGCGATTTAACTTTGTTCATTAAATCGTCGTCGGATTTATTCTCGTGGCTATCGAGTATTGCTACTTTTCGTTTTGATGAAATATTCGGTACGGCATTATCGTACTCGACCATGTGAAGATAACGCTGTAAAACCTGTTGGTACGCTATCCACTTCTCTCTCTCGCTCTTGTACGAGTGAGAGTTTAGAATTTCACTCAGCTCAGAGTCGAGGCGCGATAATGGCGTACCGGTAGTCTGTACGGAAGGCAACGGGTCTGCACTAGTAGTCGTAGTAGTAGTAGCAGCAGCGGCAGTAGTGGCGAGTCCAGCGAGACGATGTATGTTATCATGAGGAATAAATACCATCTTTCTGGCATATTCCATGTCTCGCGTAGGCCAAGACAGGCGCAAGGAGCAACTTGAGAAATCCGACACAGTGCTCGACGATGATCTTCCTCTTACCGCTCCAATTTCCCCTTTTGGCGGCTAGTCGCCAAAGAATTGTCGCGTGCCTCCGAAGATGATTCTTTTGCACGTTGTTCAGACTCACGTTTCCCTGTAAAACGTTTAGAGCACACTCGCATATACAGCGTACAAGCGCTACATCTGCTTTGCGCAAAATTGCACGTCGTTGCTCTTGCTTTAGATAACACAACGCTTGCAATATAATTATCTGCTTTTTATCGAGAGGTCCGCGCAGCGCCATTACAAGCGCATTACTGGTACATCGCGCGACGCATCGCGAACTTTTATTGCTTTTTGAGGCACGTAAACGTAATGGTATTGGTCATCGGGAAATATACAGGCGCGAACTCGACAATTATCAGGCGTCGATTGTTTCAAGTCAAATAATAGATAGCCGTGCGGTGTGGCTGTTGCATCGAAATATACTTCCTGAAAAAATCGCAGATTCTCGGAACATACCTGGCGGGCTAGGTGCTGAATTTGCGCGCGATCTCGCGGATTTTTGGAGACAATGATATAATTAGCGTTTAAGGAGATATCGCGCTGCCCATGACCCTGATGGAAGAGATTTTGCGTGATGAAAATGACACCAAGATTTTTATGATGGCTACCCTTGGTGAAAAGATCGACCACAGTATTGTTGGATGCCTCGCGCATTAGATCGTCAATGACCACAAGTTTAGGTCTTGCGTCATTCGAGTAGTCTACTGCTTGCGGTAAACCCTCGCGAAATTCGATTTTATCACCGTACTCTGAATACCCGGACTGCCACTCTGAGTAATAAAAAAGTATACGCTCGAACGGGACATCCGTCATTTCGCGCATGTATTTAAAGAATTTTTTACAAAATACGTTTTACCACATCCCGTAGGACCGCTTATCACAGCTGTCCACGGATGTTTCCAACGTGTATCCATATCGATGAGTGTATATCAAAATCAATCAGCAGACTCTTAAATAAGCTTATACCGCGGCTGCGGCTGCGGCGGCGGCGGCGGCGACCCCGCGGCATCAGCTATTTTCGCGGTCTTAAAGAGCTGATAAGACACGGCGCGCCTGCACTAGCTGATGAGGCGCGGGCCCGCGGTATAAGCTGGCGTTTACGCTGTATTTATATTAAATAACGATAATTTTTATATTTCTCACAAATAAAGCAATATTTTTATTTCACTATGCATACATCTCTATATACAAATTTTACGAATCATCAAATTCTAAACAACAATATTATATCCACGGATGTAGCACTAGAAAGCCAGAACAAAAGGAAACACTCGATAAGAAAGACGGGACAAAAGGAATCAACGATGAGAAAGTCAGCACAAAAGGGATCGGTAGAGAGATAGCAGCTACTGTTACGAATAGCAGCACAAAAAGAACGATCCGATAACGATTTTATACATGATAAATCAATTTTTTCAATGTATTGTACACAGTAAATATGTTACATGAAATTAGACAAAAAGATTATTTTTAAATATCGCGAATTCACCCGTAAAACTATATACTTTTTTGCGTTTTACTAATTAGCGTATTTCACAATAGCCATACGGTACAGTAGAGTACAGCCCGTGCCGTTTTCGCTTCGTGTTAACAGGCTCGCATGATTTCGTTTCTTTACGCGTTACTACATGATGAAATTCCCTACGTCGAATAGCGTCGAATTTTAAAATAATAGGTACGCTCCTTGCTCCGTCGGGTTTACGAACAAGGTATGCGTAAAATTTTCGTCCACCCGAAACGAACGAAGTTATATAACTACCAGGCCCGTATTTGCTTAATTCATCCGTAAGATCTCCTAGAAATTGACCGATTGGCGGCTCATACTCGTTACCACCGGGATGGCTCACGTAAATACAGGAGTCCGTATCGCAGTACAATATTCGTCGCCCGAGCCTCTCAAGATAACTGTATAATTTTAGGCGTGCCTGTGCCGTCGTGTATGCTGCATCCACGGCGTTTGATGTCGGTGATGGTTGGATAGCATCGCGGTTGCTCACATAGTTTACATACATAATCATGTGATTAACCGGTAGCATCCCCGTCACCTCAATCTCCGGACTCGTTAGTAAATTCATTAACTCCGCGCGCGTGAAGACGATAACGGTTTTCGTGAGATTCTCTCGTTGACCAAACTTTCCCCAGAATGAATTAAGAGCCAATTTCGCTAGTGAACGTAAACCCGGATTTGGCTGCAAAGCACTTCGCTCGAGATATACACCCTCAGACTCCTTGTACAATGCTATAAAACGCTCTATCGCTTCCTCGTCATCGTTACACTCTGTTGGCGGACCACTCGCCTCCTGTTTTATTTTTAGGAATGTATCGATGTACTCGGCAAAATGACCGCCTCGTCGCGTTGTCGAGTCATACTGCGTAACAACGTATTGCCAAATTTCATAGATACGCGTCACTTTATATCCGAGCGACACAGCTTTTCTCAGTTCGTCCACGACCCATGTGCCGTCAAACGCTCGCTCAGTCGTGTCATCGTGTGTACAAACCTCGGATGTGTCCATATCTGTACAGCACGTTCTACACAGGGGGAACAGTAGTTTCCCATGCATGCGAACAAGCAGTACGGGTATATACAAATCGCGCGGTGCCAGCACGGTGCACTTCACGAGACCCTCGACGACACTTAGATCGTTTTCAAGTCCTACGAGTTCTCGACACTCGTCGCCTACGTACAATTTCGGGTGTCCAACGGGATATTTTCCATTCTTACATACCCACGGATACAGCGAGCAAACATCCACATAGCGTATCTGCTCCCCATTCGCGACGTCGTACAAGCTTACAAAATTTTCCGTTCGACCGCCAAAGAATGCATCGCGTGGTTCGAGAGGCGCCTGCTTGACCATGGCGTGATTTTTCACGTATATCGACATTTCCTCGTTATTCTCGAGTAATCTGTCAAAATCGCATTCCCATATTTCGGTTAGAGTGTACCCTTTCGATCTGATTCGCCCGGAAATAAGAATGGTACGCTCGTATCGCTCATCCATTGTATCGCCGAATTTAGTTCGAGCATCTCTATTCACGCGATAACATCGCGGACAACCGTGCCAAAGCAGCCATGAAATTGAAGAACGTGATGGACCCCCGCATCCACGTAATAACCGTCTACGGCCGGTAGGCCGGCCGGAGGGCGATACTCTCTCGTGCGTCCAGCATGAGCGATAACGCAGTTGAGCTCACGCTCGAGCCATACGAGCCATACGACGGCCTTGCGCGATTGCTTATCGCCCCAGCGATACCCTCCTGGTGGTAACACCGCAATGCGATCTTTCTGTAGAAAATTCCTTCGAAATACTCTCATACATGCTGATGCTATCGTGCATGCTTCTGTAAAGGGGCACACGCTCCCACAACGTATAAGTAACTCTCGAAAAGCTAAACACGCTCGTCTCAAAACCGTAACATCTGTACGACAATATTGCACAAATTGCGTCGCAAAATCAAATTTATAATCTACGCGACTCGATTCTTCCTCATACCATTTTAAAAAGCGCTCGCGATCCGCTGAGAACATGGTATCGGGTGAGTAAAAATGCAAAGCCGGCAGAGGACCTGAGTAATTCTGATATTCCGGTGTGTTGAATAAATGGGGAGATGTACCTTTTGCCACCTCATCAGCGAAACCAAAGGCCTCAGGTAAAGCGCTAAGAGCCATGGGTAAATAGTTTAGACTATCGAGAAAAACGACATCGCCAATTTTCATCGAGACAATTTTCGTACCGTTCATAATCAGAGAGGGCAGCTGTGTTTTTTGCACCTCGATTAAATACCGTAGAATAAATTGTGCGTCGAAACCTCTAGCATTATGGGCGATGCAGATGATTTTTTTAAAATTTTTGCGATAATGCCAATTTTACGAGATCCCCAACAGGATCATCGATAAACACGAATTCACGTTTACCACAGTTAGCACAATCTGTCTCTATATCTGTGATATCCAGACATGCTATACATACGCATTGTGCGACACATAAATTCGGCTCGTGAATTCGTGTCGATTTATCATCATGCAATTGCGCGTGTTGCTGCGTCTCAAAATCATATAATAAAAACCTCGTGGAAGACTTGTCTTTTTTCTTCTCCTTTTGCGCATCTGATTTCTTAAGAGGTGCTATAAAACATGCATGCGTAGTCGGCCGCGTTTGTTTGCATGTAGCACAAAACGATATACCACATACATGCATCTTTTTATCTGTGGTTTTAATCATACGCGAGCAGCCTCTACAGATTTTCAATGCGTTACAGACGCTGTACCGTCTATATTTACGAGACGTGATACCCGCGGAGCCCTCACTCTTGTGATGAGCGAGGCAAAAAGCACCAAAGAACGAACGATTACAGTCTGCGCAATAGGCTGAGAGTCTCTATTACCATTGCAATAAGTGGATTTACATCGAGCACATTGATAGCTACATCGATGCTCGAGTACTCGAATATACTTGGAATTACATTGCGTGCAGAACCCCCGACTACCTAGCGCACCGGCGAGATTTAATATCGGTTGATAGTGATGAGAACGCTCGTAATAGAGAATAAAGAGTGTATGATTAATTTTACCTGTTGCAGTGAGTACGTATTTTCGCCCATCGTACAGAGCCGGAACACGTTTTCCGAAGGTGAGAAATTCATAAACAACAATCGCTATACCCTCGTGAACCAAGTACTCCTGAAAGAGCTGAATTTCGCGCGCACCACACCCCCTAGACGGTGTCGTTACCCCTGCATTACGTGTGAGCTCTATCGCCGCTGTATATTGCGCACCTCGAAGCCCGTTCCGAATTTGACACCATCGTCTGTGTAGCACACCCGTACGTATTTGACCGCGTTCGGCATGCGCTCGGGCAGTGACAAGGGATCGTTTTAGACACAAATTATCGCGATTACTTATGCGTAAAATGGACTTTTTTGCTGTAGACTCGTGTGTAAGCCTAGTGCCCACACCAGCTCCTTCGACGCCTCGTACTATACATGTCGTCATTCTACATGTACCAGCGTCTATTCGAAATTCGCGCGCGCTCTGAGCTACACTATTAATTAGTCGCCATATATTGTCGGGAACGATGTCACGAGCTGGTCGAAATGATAACCATACAGGACCTTGCGCAAAAGACGATACGCTCAGAGTCATACCCACATAATCATGTCCTTCGCACGATTCTGTAAGACGTGTGAGAACATCTCGTACACCTCCCTCGAACCATGTCAGATGATCGATACCGACCGGTGGCTGACGAAAATAAAAATCTGTCTCTCGACCCTGCATCCTAAAGCGTGAAAAATAACGTCTCTGCTCGTTTTCGATACCGAAACGTTCACCAGGAGGCAAAATTATCACCACCCAGTGCAGCAGCAGTCCTTCCATCGCCAGTCTGTCCACCTGCAGGCATAATTAAACCCTATTTAATAGAATTTTTATTTAATTTACTTTAAATTTTTGTTTGTCGCTGGCTATATACTATGCATATAATTCGTGTAACGTAAGAATTACAAACTTATATTTGCTTCTAGTCCTCGAATCCGTCGACTGCACCCGGGAACCGCCGACGCATTTCGTAAGCCAACTCGATTGTCGGCGGTCTCGGCACAGTGAATCGTGCAAAGCGAAAAACGTTTGGGTCCGTCTCGTACCCTGCTTTTTCATTTTACTATTATTATCGGCGTAATTTTTTAATTTTTGTCATCGTAGTTGTATTATTAAAAGCTTACCTGAATCTACAGGGTCCTCCTCCTCTTCCTCCTCCTCCTCCTCCTCGTCATCGTCTACGTCTTGCTCCTCCTCCTCCTCCTCCTCTTCTTCTTCTTCTTCTTCTTCTTCTTCTTCTTTTTCTTCTTCTTCTTCTTCTTTTTCTTCTTTTTCTTCCTCCTCCTCCTCTTCTTCTTCTTCTTCTTCTTCTTCTTCCTCGCTGTCTGTATTGCTGTTGGCATCATCGTTTGAACTGTATTGTCGCGATGGGCCTGCGACGGATTCATCTGGTTCTCTCGAGGGGCCTGCCATGAAAAGACCGTTTGTAGGTTTATAACCGCAGAATGGCTGGGTAAAATTTATCCAGCGATTCCCTACGGTGCTGTCGCCATCGTTGTCCCTGCTATGATCATCCGAATCAGTTCTACCCTCATCATCGAAATCATAGGTGTCGGATCCCATTTCTTCGTCCTCATACCGTCGAACTATATAAAAATCTTATGAAATAAAGGAAATAAAATAAAAGTAATTAGAGCTGTATATTACTTACGTCTTTCATTGAGTATGGGTTGCAGAGCAGTCTCATTCAGCCAGCCTCGTCGACGAATAACACGCACCACCGAATCAATAATTATTTGATTATCAAACAATCCAATATTATACGCGTCAACTAAATCGCGCTGATGACACTCGCACAGCATACCGCGAATTTTACGAACAACCGCCTGTGTCGGAAGTTCCCATAGGGTGATCTGTACATTTCTTCTACCCCAGCGCGAACGCAACGACGGTCTACGCTTCAATATAAACTCTATCAATTTTCTTATCAATGAGCGCTTCACCACTCTGACCATGATTGTGCTGTTAGAGTAGTAGTAGTAGTAGTAACCACAGTAAATCAGACAATTAACTAGAGAATTTTCAAAGCGGCTCACTTTTATATATATTCCTTTAACAAGCTCTCTCTCTCTCTCTCTCTCTCTCTCTCTCTCTCTCTCTGCATATACTGCAACGATGTAATGAATACGACTAACCAAGAAGATGGCCGCACGCGATCGCTTTACAAAAGCAAGACCTAGGGAAATATTTAGCGATGGTGGTGTACTTAGTTATCGGGTTTCGCTGATGAAAGTCATATTGTTTTCATCTAATTTCAAGGCACTCGGCCATGAGGAAAATCATCAAATTTCACCGACGAATATTATTTAGTTTTCATGGTACATATTATCTGTATGTCAATGTGTGCGTGTGCGCATGAGTGTGCGCGAGTATGCAAGAGTTTTGGGATATATCTGCTGCTGTTACTAGGCTGTTGAGGAGAATGCGACAAATATCAAAGGATATTGGCTAGCAATTTTCAGGCGTATGATTTGCAGTATCAAAAGAAGAGGCAATGCAGTTAGGTGGTGGGGGAAATCTGTATAAAACGGAGTATGAACACCACCGACGATTCATTCGAAAAGTCACAGTCTACAGGAAAGCAATAAAAATGGCAAATAACGGTGCTAAGCCTCATGCGATATCGCAGTATATAGCGAGCCCCGTTATGTACGGTTCAAATAAATCATTTGGTAAAATAATCGTTGCCGGGCTCGAGTTGAACTCTCCGTGTACTCTTACACTAGTGGTGAAAATATTTTTGAATACTTTTACCGGAATTACACTTAGTACGGACGAATGGCGAGTGTTTAAACGTGATATTTCTCGCGTACAACGATATTTCGAAGCTCATGGGGCTGATGCCGAGAAAATGTGTAATACTCGCATAGAACATACAGCGCATTCCATACTTCTAACCTCGTGTTACCAGCACAGAGCTGTCTCATTTCGTAAAATAAGCAGTAGTGCTAATGAAGAATGCGAGAATCAAGAGGAATCTGGAGAATTGAAACGGAAACGCTTCCGAAAATACTCTCCAAACATTGTTCTTCAGCAGCCGATATTTGATATGGTCGTTGAAATAAGTAAAAGAATTGACAATCATATGCAGCCTCTAGAGAGCAAAAGTGAAACGATTCAGCGATGTATGAACGAGGTAGTATCACATACCCGTGAAAAGATAGTTGTCAGTGAAACCCCTTGGGCAGCAGCGTATGAGGTCATCCGTTCCAAGGAATTCTTTGAAGAAGCGCTCGAGCACATCGCGACCTTGCTAGCGTTGGAGGATACGGAGCTTATGAAAATTATTTTATCTGTCGTGGTCATATCGCTGATCATGCATCGGGTGTTGCGTTGCGAATGCAATACTTCTCCGTATGTGTAGCTATTTGTGATAAAGACACAGTTGTAAATAATTGTATATAGTGTACATTTCGCTAGAAATATTATAAAGTATACACTGAGGACAGTCATAGAGAGAAAGAGACTTGAAGAAAGAATTTTGCAGAAAGAGAAAATTTTATTTTTTAAGTACAGCTAACCGCGTAAGTCGCCACATGCCCAGAAAAAGCAATGCCAGGCTGACACGAAGGGGAAATTCGTTAGATTCCACCTCATCTATCGAAGGTGCGGACGCCGCGACTGGCCTAGTAGCTGCAATCGGGGACATCACGTTTAGTACGCGTGAGCTTTGAGACAGATCTCGCCGACGGGACGAATTCCTTCCGACAGACAAGAAGCCCTCGCCGACCAACTAACCGCTCTGTTCAGAGTGAATCCGGTTAGGGGAACATCGTTCGGTGATCACAACGGTACCGTGAGTGACGCCAAACGTCACCGAGGCTATGATAGAGGAAGAAATTAAGAAGGGTCCGCGACGGCCACTGGTACGACAACGCGCCCATTTCCGGATCAGGTGCAAGACCGATGCGAGGCGGTTGACTGGAGTCACCGCGATATTGAGAGAGTTCGGCGCGAGCTCCAGAAGGTGCAGTGCGTCCACGAGCGGGTCCAGCGCGAATACGAACGGATGCAGCGCGCACACGAGCAAGGCCAGCGTGAGCTTGAGGTAGAGCTCAGGCTGCAGGGCGACGACGCGCTAGCGGCCAGAAGGACTCTGGCTGATACGCTGAATAAGGTGGGTGCGTATGAGTACAGGCTCATCCGATCACTCAGGGACCACATCGCGGAGTTGGAGCTGGAGCAGCGACTGAGAAGGGGGTTAAACGACCTTCCGCTTCCACTGCAACAGTAGAGGCGCCCTAGGTTTGGAGAAACGCGGACACCTTTCAATATGCTGAGCCTCAGCCTGGCTATCAAGATGGTTAAATCATTCAACGGCAAGGAAGCGAAGGCCCTGTCGTTATTTTTTAAGTCCTTTAAAACGATATTCCGCAGGTACTGGAGGATCTGTTGGTACTGGTAGGAAATAACGAGGGAACATGAGGATGTATTCCACTTTCCTGGGGACAACCTACCTTGCACCCCTCAAGGATGTGGTGTTGCCAGTAAAAGTACATCCCAACCGATTGCTGGAGGTCCACATGAGAGAAGTGGAAAGGCAAACTGAAGAAATGTTTGCTGATGGGATAATATAGCTCAGCCAAAGCCAGTGGAATCCACCGCTACTGGTCGTGAAGAAGAAACTGGAGACTAAGGGAGTATAAAAACTGCGAGTCGTGGTTGACTTCAGAAAACTCAACAAAGCAACAATAAGCGACTCGTACCCACTGCCTAAAATCACGGACTATTAGACCAGTTGGGGAAAGCACAATACTATTTAATGCTGGGCCTTGACTCGGGATTTCATCATATCCCGATGGTGGAGGAAGACAAGGAGAAAACAGAATTTTCAATGCCTTAGGGACATTTTGAATACAACATAATAGCTTTCGAGTTTAAAAACGCGCCTCCAACTTTTCAGTGACTGATCAGCTCCGTGCTCGCAGGCCTGTAGGATGTAAAATGCTACGTTTATCTGGACGATATCGTAGTACATGGCAGAAGTCTCGAAGAGCACAACGAGAGGTTCCAATAAGCATTGCAGCTAGTACGTAAGGCAAAGCTGTCGACGCAACCCAGGAAGTTCAGTTCCTGTGCAAAGAGACGCAGTACCTAGGCCAAATAATTTCGAAGAAAGAAGTGCGGGCCGATCCGAAAAAACTCGAAGCAGTGAAGCAATGTCTGGTGCCTAGAAACGTAAAGGGGGTTTAATCGTCCTTAGGATTGACAGGATATCACCGAAAATTCATCAAGGCTTTTTTAAAGATCGCCAAACCACTCACAGAGCCGATGCACGAAAATATCAAATTCGATTGAACTGCGGTTCGAGTCGCTGCCTTCGAGGATTTAAAGACTGCATTGACAACAGCATCTGTACTGCAGTACCCGGACTTTGAAAAAATAAATTGTGGTAACAACGGATGCCTCAGATAAGAAAATGTGTGCTATACTTTCTTAAGGTAAAGCCAGCGAACATTATGCTACCCGAGCCGCACGCAGTCAAAAGCCGAAGTGAATTAAACGACAACGGAAGAGGAGTTGCTCGCGATAGTATGGGCCGTATCTCAATTCCGAAAACATATTTATGAACCCCGATTCAAGGTCGTGACCGATCAACAACCACTTAGATGGTCGTTCGGCGTGAGGGACCCGATGTCACATCGGCAAAATAAATACAAACGCTGTTCCTCCAAGTCGAATATATGCCACAACACGAGCGAAAGCGAGAGAGGCCAAAGACTCTAACGGGAAGGAAAAGTACAGCCTATAAGAGTACGCAGGCAGTGCGAACAACGGCATGAAAGGAAGAGCCCAGAAGACGGAGAGCGCGGTAGAAGGAGAACGCTGCAGCGCGCCAGAAAAAGAGAGTAGCAGAGAAAGAGGCGGAAAGATTCGCAAGGGGCCCGTAGATCATGCTACTGAATCGCAATGCCCCGCTACAAAGCCGTGCGGTTGGGGTAGGGGAAGCGAGGATACTCACACAAGGCAACGCAGTGAGGAAACAAAGTGCTCTGAAAACAGAGACAGCACAACAGTGCAGCGTGGCTGACGCACCAAGCGAGTCAGGCCGAGAAAAGAGAGGGACGCAAGGCCGTTTGAGAGAGCGATCGAGCCAGTTGCGGAGCGAGTGGTGGGCAACCCGGGGCAGGAGATCCCGGGGAGCTGGACACACAGCAGTGCTGAGGAAGCTAGACGCGTAGAGGGGATCTAGGCCCGCGCTTCCCCAGCAACATAGAAGGAGCCAGCGGCACACCCAAGGCTAGTCGTTGCCGCAGTACCGTAGCCTGCCCTGCGGCTACAGCGAGACAATTCGTACTACGAGAGTACATGATGCTACTCTAGGAAGGCATCAAAGGATGAAACGCATGATGTCGGGGATCCGTGCCAAGTACGATTGGCCCGGTATCAAACACGACGTCGAATAGCATGTCGCCACATGCGAGAGTTGTTAAAAGAACAAATTGAAGAGGAAGAAACGGGTGCCACTGGTCCTTACTGACACCTCATACAAGTATTTCGACAAACTCGCGGTCGATATAGTGAGACCCTTACCCGAAACAGTATCTGGAAAAAGATACATAATACTCTTCTAAGATGATCTCACCAAGTACAGCGCAGCAATACATTAACAAATCAGGAAGCGATGACCGTAAATCGAGCCCTGGTGGAGGAAGCTATTTGCTGGCAAGGAACACCGGCAACAGTCCTGTCGGACCAAGGAAACAACTCCGTCAGCGCAATCTGTTAGAAAGTATGCCGATTGCTACCTATAAAAAAGATACAGATAATGGCATACCATCCCTAGTCGAACGGCGCATTGGAGCGATCACACTAGACTCTCGCAAAATACCTGAAAAATGTTATAAATGAGTATCGAGGAAATTGAGAATAGTAGTTATCGTATTTACATAGATTACCACGCCGCATACTGGGACAAGAACGATCCCGCATGCGTTGGTATTCGGACGTGAAGCCGAGTTACCGACTGCGGTAAAGTAGGAACCGCCGCAAACATATACATACGACGACTATGTGCAAGAACTCAGAGAACGGCTGTGCGCGGCATGGACGGCCGTCCATGGCAAGTTGCAACTCGCCAAGGAAAGTGCAAAAAGTTCATATGACGAAGAAACTCAGGTACAAGAGTACGGCGTGGGCGACAATGATGATGATATTCCATGATGAGACTGTGCGTCGCGAGAGGTTAGTAAAACTTATCCCTACGCAAGCGGGACCTTATGAGATCCAGAAGGTAATGCCCCCCGTCAATTACGTCGTCCGGAATTAACGAAAGATCATAACGTTACACTCAAACCGTATAAAACAAATAAATAAAATTTAAGTTTCAATAATCTTAATAAATAGTTTTCAAAATATTCGAAATTACTAACCTACGAACTTAAAAAGTACGAATAATTTGGCGGCAGAAAATTCTCAGAGCGCAATGCTGGGAAATTCAATGAAGAGCGCCAGCCAGATTAAATAAAAATATTTAAAAATAGAGGTTTTTATTTATTATTTCATTTTCTTTAAAAAAAACAGTAGAATGACACCCGATACACCCAATGTTCGGCTAGCCCCCCCCCCCCCCAAGTTCCTGTCGCAGGGGTCGCGACCCTCAAAAAGGTTGCAGATTTCCAGGGAATACGGGTCAGTGTGGGCGGCTCCTCTCGAGAAATCGGGCTCCCATAGCCGCGCCAGAATCTCAGCGTTAGCGACTTGCTCGAAACGGGCTCGTTAATAAATAAATAAATGAATAAACACACAAATAAATGCACGATTACCAATCGAATATATAAACACAGAGTCGCTGAAGGCGGCACTTACCTGAATATACCCCCAGTATATAAGCGACCGAGGAGGAACGTCATGGTCATAAACATAACACATCATAGCGATGTTGAAACTAAAGAGACCAGCGGGTGGTGACACATTTGGTTTAGGAGTAAAATTAAAAACTCCATCGGAAGCCACCAATCCAGACTAATTAAAAGAGGGAAAATCAGCTAACTAAGCGTTCTCACGGTGGTACAAATCAGTACACACATCCCATGCCGTATCAGGCTGGTGGCCGCATCGACCAGCATCCTCGCGACACTGGAAACACGTCGCGATTACGAGGTGGTCACATTCACAGTTAAGCCTGGCATCTACTACGAGGACAGTGGACACCTGACGGAGACAAGGTCGGCACGGTGGCTTGCCAACAAATTGGACCTCACGGCGTTGCTAAAAAGAGAGACGGCCGTCAACGCAAATTTGTAATGTCTGATGGAAATCTGCAACAAGGAGACCAACGACAACATCTGCCCGTTCGTCACCGTGTTAAGGATGGCGAGCAAAATAGGAAAATATCTGCACAAAGAAATCTTAGCCATACATGCCTCCCATCAAACACTACCTAAATGTAAGATTGATAAACCAGCTCCAGGTAGTTAGGTCGGTATTATACATATTCAACGAGAGTGTTTACCACGTGCAGACTAGCGAATAGGCCCTGCAGACGCTCGTAAATCAGGTCAACGAGATACTAAGCAGCCACACACGCAAGATGAACAGACGCCAACACTTAGATAAAAGTCTGAATGCTAGAAGTATAGTTGTGGAGGCCCTGCTCAACGACGTGAAGGAGCTATTGCGGTTCGTGGTTGACATTACAAAAGGGCAAGGAAACTCCGAGGTATTGTCACCAAAAGCGCTTACACGAAACCTCACCGATGCTTTATCACTCTACCTGCAGGCAGTTTTTCAGTCGCAATCAAGGTTAGCCGAGCGTCAAGACTTATACTGGCCGGCGCAAAGGCATACAGCATAAGTCACGCTGTGATGCCCGTGCTGAAAACACCAGTAATAGGTCAACAAGCGTACAGCGTTCATAAGGTATACGCGATACCCAAACGGTCGAGTAACGGTCATTATTATTACATTGAAACAACAGCGGACTCCGTAATAATAGACAGCGAAAATCGTAATTTCATATGATTAATCACTAATGATCTGAAACACTGCAAAAGAATCGCCAACTTGTACATCTTCTTACCGACACATCCATCGATGGCGTTGACGAAGTATACTCCTTGCGAAATTCTCATATATGCAAAACTTAATACCGATCATGGCCGATACTGCGCAAAATGGGTCATGAACCTGACCCATACGTAGATCATAACAATGCAGCAGTCGGGAACATGGATATTTGTAGCCCCCGCAGAAGAACCAATAAGTATCGTGCGGAAAACGTTCCGTCAGATGCGATACTGGCATTGATAGGCGTATATATAGTAATCGGCCGTGAATTTAGCGTGAAGACCATCGGACAGGCGACACAGACCGTATCTATCGTATACGTAGACTATCTACTGCTATTCAATCTTACTTTGGCAAATTTTGAAGAAAAATAGTAACAAATGAACAATAGTGCGAAACGAATCAAGTCGATAAAAGCGTGGCGCGATTTCGAGGTGTTGCGAAAACTCGAGACTCGACTGGACAATATTACAGACGATATAGATAAGGAAATAAATTAAGGTACATACGAGGGTCAATCAATAGATACTCGGCTTGGTAAAGAAAATCGCGGTTTTTTGGACAAAAAACTTTTTATTTCTCAACATAATCTCCTTTTAGCTCGATACACTTATTCCAACGATTTTCCAATTTTTTGATGCCCTCCGAATAATACGATTTCGGAAGGTCCTCAAAATAGGTCTCTGTTTCGGCGATGAGGTCATCTCTGGAACCAAACCTCTACTTAATTCTAATCTAATGGTTGATAACGAAGGTGCAAGGTCCATATAAACTTCGTCTAGCTCCGCTTTAATTTCATTGTTCGTTTTCTTTTTCAAAAACAAAAATCGAATCACTGCACGTTACTCAATTTTTTCCATTTTTGTAAAAACACAAAAGTTGTTTGTCTTTCGACGCTATCAAACGCAAACTAAACATCGCAGCGAGCTGAAACTTTGACAACAGTCATGTGAAGGATGGCACTACTAAACGTCGCTATTGATTTCTTTCCTCGACCAACAGATGACGCAAGGCCGACTATTTATTGATCGACCCTCGTAAGATTATCATAACCTTAGCCTATATACACTCCGCGCAGCGGCATCGATAACTTTTGTAGAATATGTTTTGTATAAATGGAACAAGTGCATATAAAATCCTACACCGGCAGGCCGAACAAGGCATTAACCCCGACAGCTCAGGTAAGCCTAAACCTCGAACCGCTCGTACCACAACAATACCAACGCAACAGAGTGAAGTTATCATATCCAGAACCACGTCCGGAATGAATAAAAAATAATGTAACCTGTTAAAATTAAGGCGAGACAGATAATATTGATAATACAGAATATGCTTCATACTTGTTTATTACTGTATTTGCATAACAAAAAATGCAGTCGGAAAAAGGTATAAAACAAATAACCAGCAAGCAAAAAATCTTAAAAACAGAGGATTTTTTTTAAGGCGGGAGGGATGGTGTGCCCCGTAATTTTCCACGATAAAATTCCATTATGTGATTCCAAATTTATTCCCAATGCATTTCTCCATCACTCGATCACGAGGCCGCTCATCGATAGAGAATGCGCTGACGCAGCGCGAAGTAACTCACAATCAAAGACCCGTACCGTAGAATGTACTGTAGAAAGGAGAATTGCAATTCATCAATTTTCGGCAAATGTAAATACTAACTAGCTACATTGACGAAGGACAGTCTTCAACTAAAAGCAATAACGAACGGTTGGTTCATTGACGAAAGACTCGAGAATATTGAAACATTATAACAGATACTTCACGTTATGGTTCGTGTATCGTAGTTGTTTGAGAATTCGTTCCTGGTGTAGTTGGAACAACCCTGTAATATATTTAAAATGATAAGTTTACACTCACGGCAGGGTGCTAAATAACCAGACTGACAGATGTTGGTAGAGAAAGTGATTTATTCCACCGTCGCACTATACAATATGGAAAATATGTAGAAAAGTAACACAAATAAATATAAACAATGATTTTCATTAATAATTTGGAAAAATAATGAGAGCCAAAATCATATTCGAATCAGCAAGTACAGCGGACGCTAGGCCAACGAACCCGGACCTAGCATAAAAACGGGTGACGTCACGCCTCTGGAATTCGCTCGTCGACGAAAACAGCAGGTCAGCAACCAGCTGTCCTTGCTCAGCGACGAGGGAGAGCCAGGGGGGGGGGGGGCATTACAACGGTAGCCCGATAAATCGTTCGAGTTAGCAGAATGTTCAAACCCGAGCTACTAATGACGTAGAGGGAACCAGGGTGGGAAAAAGTCTATAAAAGAGCCTGCAACGCAAAGAAGGCTCTCTTTTGATAGGATCGGTTTCTCTTAACAAATACAGCTTGCACAAGTTTCTTTAACATACGAAGCGATAAGTGTAGTGAGTTAGACAGGCGAGACACTTAGAGAAACCAGGAAGAAATAATTAGTCGATAGATTTAAAGTGAAATAACTCTAGAAATAGTTAGGAATAAAAGGGATAGGATTAAGTGAATAAATGTAAGAGTGCATCGAAATAAGCGAATAGTGTATAAGAGAATATATTACATAGTGTGGATTTTGAACCGGCAGGGACAACAGGAATTGCCCGACTCTGCGAGTGTAAGCGAGAAAGGGCGAAAAGTGAGACGAAAGAGAAAAGCATTGTAAACAGAGTTTATACACTCTGTCAAGGAGTAAGTCTGACGCGAGTGGCTGTGTGTGTGCATGTTAGAAGCTACTAGGTCAATACCAACTCATTTACACGTAACGGATATTCGAGCCCGAAAATACCGAGAATTCGCACGCGAATAAGACGAAATAATGTTAAAATAATCGCCGGAATTCCCAAAATTCGAATGCACCATCCTAGATATTAGAGGCCGGAAACTGTAAAATAACTTGTCATGGAATAATTTCTTTTATTAATAAACCCTATTCTCACTCACCTCGAAGTCTACCATTAATTAGTCCTGTGTTCGAGCCCGGATTCCCACGATAAATAAATATTACTGTTAACGATAAAAATTACCGTTACAGACTATTTCAAAACAACGGAAAAGACTACTACCACGAGATACGTCTCGGACTTTGCGAATCCCTCACACCAATGTACAAGAAACGGGAAATGAGACGACGGCGGATCACGCACTCCACGGTCTCTTGAAAATAATAATGGAAGAGAAAATAAATACTTGTAGGATAAAATGAATTAAATAAATAAATAAATAATCGTCAAT
>OZ012707.1:27255760-27441684 GCA_963942595.1 Cylloceria caligata
CTGCTCCTCGCCTCCCAACGAGGCCGGCTGGTCGCTGACCTGCTCTTATGTCAGCGAGGGAATTCCGGAGATGTGACGTAGCTAGTTTTTCATGCTCGGTGCGATGGCCTCATGCCCGCTGTACTCGGTGCTTCTAAGCGTGGTTCGGCTTTTCATACCGTTCGACATAATAAAGTGGCTAGAGAGTGTAACTATGTTACAGTGGATATCTTTTCAAACGTTGTTTTCGGGAACTAGAATACATTTTTTGAAAGAAGGTAAGATAGATAGTGTCTGTTTGTTTTTGATTTGACACCCAATCTTACAGCGAACAGCAATTCGCATTGAAATTTAATAAAGCACGGTAACTTGAGAATAGAGGTACGATTTGAGGAGGCGCTTGCTTGAACGGTAAATTGTATTCTGTACGCGGAATATGATAATGTTCTTGAAATCAATGCCTCTCGCCAAGTAATGCTAAATTTTACCGGATAAGTGAGAAAATATAGTGATGTCGCGATAAAAGTGCTAATTGATGGAGAATCGTCTTTGTCAGTGACAAATCAGTCGAACTGGAGCATCTACCCATATCAAACGTGAAAATTGATATCGCCATTGATATACAGAGAATGCATGGTCGCCCCACCGTGACACTTTGCCAAATTACTACAGAATTCGAGAAGCCTGAATAATTTTCTTTTGACATTTTTTCACGGTCTTCAATGGTACGAGGGTGATGTAACCACTTTACGATCTCCACGTTACTAACACTGTTTAAGCAGAGTGGGAGACGTGGCGGATTAAAAGTGGGGGTGGTAGATATAGCCGCATCGTCGGGAAATGAGTGGGGATAGGAGTGGGATGGCGCAAACGCGTATACATACTACTAACGTATGATTATTACGCGGACGCGATATTGCGAATTAGGATGATACAAGGTCAAAGCGTCGATAAATTCTACGATAAGACACGAATACTTCTAAGCGGTGGTCGCGTCGCTTATCGCGCGAAACGTAATGATGATCTGCCAGAAAGCGAAAGAGATCCTTTCCAGCAGTTAGGTCTCACGTATTTTCTAGACGGCCGGCTGACGCACCTGGGAAAAGCTGTTTATATGCGGGAACGGGCCGCGCTCGAGGAGGCTTTTTATATTACGGAAAGACTCACTATCTGGGAAAACCGCCGAAAACGTCGCGAAATTAGCTTGAGTAGTACTATACTGTTTACCAGTGAGAGGGGTAGTTGATCTTATCCCCCGGACCACGAAAAGGATTCGCACCCGACTAATTTTAAATAGAATAGGAATTCTCGAGCGCCTGATTCTCGTCGGTTGGAGTGGGTGGATAGATCACATTATAATAAAGGGTGATTTTTTAAGAGCTTGAGAACTTTTTTTTAAAAAAAAACGCATAAAATTTGCAAAATCTCATCGGTTCTTTATTTGAAACGTTAGATTGGTCCATGACATTTACTTTTTGAAGATAATTTCATTTAAATGTTGACCGCGAATGGGCCCTAGAAAAGTTGGCAGAAAATCCGCTTTTTTATCGACAAATTTTGTTCAGCGATGAGGCTCATTTCTGGTTGAATGGCTACGTAAATAGGCAAAATTGCCGCATTTGGAGTGAAGAGCAACCAGAAGCCGTTCAAGAACTGCCCATGCATCCCGAAAAATGCACTGTTTGGTGTGGTTTGTACGCTGGTGGAATCATTGGACCGTATTTTTTCAAAGATGCTGTTGGACGCAACGTTACGGTGAATGGCGATCGCTATCGTTCGATGCTAACAAACTTTTTGTTGCCAAAAATGGAAGAACTGAACTTAGTTGACATGTGGTTTCAACAAGATGGCGCTACATGCCACACAGCTCGCGATTCTATGGCCATTTTGAGCGAAAACTTCGGAGAACAATTCATCTCAAGAAATGGCCCGGTAAGTTGGCCACCAAGATCATGCGATTTGACGCCTTTAGACTATTTTTTGTGGGGCTACGTCAAGTCTAAAGTCTACAGAAATAAGCCAGCAACTATTCCAGTTTTGGAAGACAACATTTCCGAAGAAATTCGGGCTATTCCGGCCGAAATGCTCGAAAAAGTTGCCCAAAATTGGACTTTCCGAATGGACCACCTAAGACGCAGCCGCGGTCAACATTTAAATGAAATTATCTTCAAAAAGTAAATGTCATGGACCAATCTAACGTTTCAAATAAAGAACCGATGAGATTTTGCAAATTTTATGCGTTTTTTTTTTAAAAAAAGTTCTCAAGCTCTTAAAAAATCACCCTTCAGATAGTCACGGCAAGTATCGGGATATCGATCGCCGGTACGAGTATTATGGTAAAGATTCGCATTCCCCGTATCGCAGTCGCGATTCGTGAAACCTGTCCTCCTTGCCCTATGGGCCAATGCAGGAGTGGTCATATCGACATGGTCCGCCCTGTTACGATGGATCGCAACCGCCACAAGGGAATTTAAAATATCCGCGACCAGATGAAGATTGAGCCCGGCCAGGCTGGGGAAGTGAAAACTGCTGGTATCCTTATAGAAGGTATCGTGGCTGCGCGAGCGAACTTTCGGACCGATCGCCGCCCCAAAGATGTCGGGAACCTTCAAACTACTCGGAGGCTCGAACGCTCGTGTTCCACAGTGAGCCGCCGGCTGCCACTGAGCCCCATAACGCGTGTGGACAAGAAGCGACCATCAGCAAAGTTCCTGGAGGAGTATACAGCGTTCTCTTGTCGCCTCTCTAGTCGCCGTCTCAAGTCGCTTTTGTCGAGGAATATTCGGATCGTTTTAAGCTACCGGGTAATAAATTACAATGCACCGACCGGATCTACCACAGAATACAGACAGTAGATAATCTGCCATTTAACATGAGACAATATAGATTGCCGGTAATTTACAAGGAGGAGATAGAGCAACAAATTTCTACAAAGCTCCACGATGGAATCATCATTCCTTCGCAATGTCCTTACAATGCGCTTGTGTGAATTGTACCGAAGAAACCCGACTCGCAAGGCCGCCCGCGCATGCGGTGGCAATAGATTTTCGTAACCTCAACGAAAAAATTATATTAAAGCCTAGCCACTGCCTTATATACTAAATATTATTGGATCAGTTGGACAACTTTTGACTTGGCTGGCGGATTCCAGCAAATTCCCATGGATCGCGGAAATCGGTAAAAAACCTCTTTTTCTACTATCAGCGGATGCCTGATGGGTTCAAAAATGCACCCGCCTCTTTTCAGCGACTCATGAATAATGTACTGAGGAGTCTTAAGAGCAATGATTTGTTTGTTTATCTGGACGACGTCGTTGTATTTGCAGAAACCCTAAACGAACAAAAAATCAAAGTTCGTAGGCTTATGGGGAAATTGCAAGAAGCTAACTTTAACTTGCAACACGATAAGTGCGAGTTCCTGAGCCGCGAGGTAGCTTATCTCGGCCACATAGTCGGGCACGATGGATTGCGCATGGACCCGAACAAGCTGAGAGCGGTAGAAAAATGTTTTAAGCCGCGTACTCAGAAAAAAGTTCAGCAATTTCTGGGATTAGACGGATACTATCGTAGATTTATGCTGACATTCTCGGCGCGGGCAAAACTTTTATTCGATATGCTGAAGAGAGGCTCAGTTTTTGTCTTGGGACCTGAGCAAAAAAGAAGCTTCAGAGTTTAGTTTTGCATTACCCCTAGTTGAACAAACTATACATACTACCTACCGATGCTTCGGGCATTGCTCTGAGTTCTATACTATCACAAGATTATGATGGGCACGCCCTGCCGATAGCATACCACTTACGTATATTGACCAAGGCAGAGAAAAATTACTCTGCAACGAACACTGATTATCTTGCAGTAATTGATTCGATTGAGCATTTCAATACGTATCTTTAAAGCAAAAGGTTTCAATTAGTAAGCAACCACGAGCTGTTCAAATGGATACGCGCGATGGATGATCCCGGTAAGAACGTAACTCGGTGGAAGTGAAAAATGAGACGGTATGAATACGAGTTAGTACATAAAGTGGGGAAACTAAACGTAAACGCAGACGCGCTTTCTCGCAAACTAGTAAATTCTAACGACTCGAGCCCCACCGAATCGGGAGAGGAAGCAATCAATAGAGTCGCGGGCTCGTGGGAGAGCGAGGGAAACGAGACCGGTGCAGAGCGCCCCACCATAAAGCCCGACGAGGCCATCTCCACCATCGAGAATCACAAGGCCGTCGGGAGCGCCGAATTAAAGCATTAACGCTACACGAAGACGTTCTCATGCGCAGAACGTCCGTACGGTGCCCCGGATCTCCGAGACGGACGAGTCAAGCACGGAGGCATCGGGACTGCCGATACAACGACTACAACGTAGCACATTGCCTACTAACTTACTTGCGCCGAAGAACCCTATGTAGAGAAATCGTGTACCACAGGAACGGGAACGGGTGAGGAGCACTCTCCAAAAATCCTAGCGGCACTTCAGGAGTTGTTCGAAAAGTTCGATGTATCGCTTCGTATTCAAATATTGGCTCGCGCCAATGTTTAACTTATAAATCTGACAATTACGTGTATTACGTTTCTGCAGGCGACGAACTCGTGACACCAATCGGAAAAATTTGTCAAATTTGGGGAAGATAGGCGCGAATAGAATAGAAAATCCAGCCTAAACGTAGGACAAATCACGATTACGTCACACGAAAAGAATACAAATTTTACTATAATCATAAAATCACGGTATTTTGAAAAATCGATCGCTGACAGTACTCTAGAAGGATTGAAAAAATTGAAAAGGGTATTGATACAACGCGATATTAAATCAAGTAGATTTTCTCCAGCTGGCGATTATACCAAGACTGTTGGACTAACAAGGAAAGGTACTTTGGTGTCCCCCTCCGATTTTAATGCAACTCACGTATGTTGTAGAGCATCGAAAACTAAGAGACACGTTTTTTTTTTTATCGGCGGAAAAACATTTTTAAGGGGTGAAATCGCCCTTCAAAAATAGCATGTCGAGGGGTGATTTTGCAGTTTCACCCAGAAGGCGTCAACCGATTTTAATAAAAAAAAAACCAAAATACTCCTGATTGAAGACAATAAAAATTCCACGTGGAGTTGAAGAAAAAAATTCATTTTTAGGGGTGAAACTGCATAATCACCCCTATTTTTGAAGGGCGATTTCACCCCTTAAAAATGTTTTTCCGCCGATAAAAAAAAATACGTGTCTTTTAGTTTTCGATGCTCTACAACATACGTGAGTTGCATTAAAATCGGAGGGGGACACCAAAGTACCTTTCCTTGTAAGCGAAGTTGTCAAAAATATTCACGAATTGTTTACGAATACCGGAATAAACGTGGTAATATATATTAGGTGCGCAACTAAGTTCCCGCTGTGTTTTTTTTATTTATGAAAATGCAACTTTATTGTGAAAAAATGTTTACAAATGAATCATTCAAAATATTGCCCATCGCTAGCGACAACTTTTTCCCATCTTTCTGGCAGAGCTCGAATACCGTCACGGTAGAAGTGTTCGTCTTTTGAGGCTATCCACGAATCAAGCCATTTTGAGATGTCTTCATATGAGCTGAACCGCTGATTAGCCAGACCATGTGCCATCGAACGGAACAAGTAATAATCGGACGGCGCAATATCTGGAGAATATGGCGGGTGGGGTAGGACTTCCCATTTGAGCGTTTCTAAGTAGGTTTTAACGGGTTTGGCAACGTGAGGCCGAGCGTTGTCATGCTGTAGAATCACTTTTTCGTGCCTCTGCTCGTATTGTGGCCGCTTCTCGCGCAGTGCTCGGCTCAATCGCATCAATTGAGTTCGATACCATTTCCCAGTGATGGTTTCGTTCGGTTTCATCACATCATAATGAATAACACTGACCTGGTCTTACCAAATACACAGCAAAATCTTCGCAGCGTGAATATTCGGCCGAGCCGATGACGTAGAAGCATGACCGGGCAGTCCCCATGATTTTGTTCTCTTTGGGTTGCTGTAATAAATCTATTTTTCATCACCCTTAACGATGCGATCAAGAAAACTCTTCTTTTTTTTGCCGCTGGAGCAGTTGTTCACAGGTGAAAAAACGACGCTCAACGTCTCTTGGCTTTAAATCATAAGGAACCCAAGTTCCTTGTTTTTGAATCATTCCCAACGCATGCAATCGCTTGGAAATAGCTTGGCGGGTAACTCCTAATGCTAAAGCAAGCTCTTTTTGCGTTTGTCAACATCAAAATCACCGTCTTTGAAGCGACGGAACCAATCACGGCATGTCGTTTCACTTAGAGCAGCATCTCCGTAAACTTTTTGGAGTTCTCGATGCGCTTCAGCCGCTGTTTTCTCCGAATGAAAGAAGAAAAGCAACACTTCCCGCAAGTGACGATTATTTGGCACAAAATCAGACATTTTCACACAACCAAAAGTATATGACGCAAAAACAAAATCACTAATGTGTCAAAGCGGTTTGTTTACCATATGTCTAAGCTTGGTTCATGACGTTTTGGTTATGTCCCAATTGATCAGCACTTACTACTGGAGCCATCTCTTGAAAAACAGCGGGAACTTAGTTGCGCACCTAATAATATTATGAGAAAATACGAGTAGAACTGCCTAAGTAGGAGGATCGGTTCGCGATCTTGAGAAAATTCCATGAAAGCCTGATGGGGAATCATCGGGGAGTTACGAAGACTTATCGAAAAATCCACGAGCGCTTTTATTGGTCTTCCCTACGCAAAGACGGGCAAAACATTGTTCAGCACTGTAAAAGCTATCAGGAGCAAAATTCGTGCGAGTTAAAACTCGAGAACCAATGTTAATAACTGATGCGCCGGCTGATATTTTCCAAAAGGTTTCGTTAGATACGGTGGGTCCTCTACCAACCGCGTCCCACGGAAATAGATACATTTAGACCATGCAAGATTAATTATCAAAATATTGGTTATTCGAGCCTGTTCCTAATGTAAAGCAACTGCGATCGCTGAAGCCATGGCACACTAACTGATTAGTCAATTCGGAGTTACGCGCGCGATATTAACAGGTCTTGAGGCAGCATTACGAGCGTCTTAGTATGAGAAATCGCTACGGTATTAAAAATTAAACAATTCATGACGCCAGTGTACTGATGTTGGATTAACAGCGCTCGAGAACAAAGTCATATAATGCTTACCGAATATATTAAATCTTATAGCGGAAAATACGACGATTGGGATCGATTATTTCCTTACGCGGGGTTCTCGTATAATACATGCATATATGAGACCTCTAACTTCACGCCTTATGAAATAGTGTATGAAATATCGCCACAGTTGTACAGTTGATTCCCTACGGAACACATACTTGCTACTTATCACGCCTTTTCACCAGAATTGATAAAACGATTATTGGAAATTCGCGAAATTACAGGCGAAAGTATTGATAAATCTAAGGAAATATCGAAGCGCTATTATGATGGTAGGGCCAGACCTTTTACCGGTAAGGTAAGCGGTGAGGTCTGGGTGAAAAAAGAGGTGCGACGGGAAAAATTCGATGGCCAATATCACGTCCCATATGCAAAAGCCAATATAACCGACAGAAATAATGTGATTTTAGAATCGTCGAATGGTCGTCTATTTCGCAAGAACCTCGATTTGATAAAATTGTCACAAGAGTGAAGAATAAATGAATACAAGATCCGATAACTAAGAGTCGACGAATGCAATCCCTGTGAGCGATTCTGAACAAAGGTTCTCACTGAGTATGAACCTAAGATGATACTGTAACATAGTTACACTCTCTAGCCCCTTTTATTATTTCAAAAGGCGATAAGAGCCTACTGTATTATTCCGAATGTACCGAGGTTTGCGGACACTAGGCCACCGAACCCGGAAATGGGACAAAAACGAGCTACGTCACACCTCCGGAATTCCCTCGCTGCCGTAAACAGCAGGTCAACGACCAGCTGGCCTCGCTTGGTTGCGAGGGGAAGGCGGTGAGCGCGGTAGCGGTAAGCTACAAAATTGAGAAGTGCGTTAGAGTTTTAAACAAAAACGGATGATGACGTAGAGCAGAACGGGGCGAGCGGAAGGCTATAAAAGAGCCTGCGCGGAAGGAGGAGCTCTCTATGCGCTGATAGCCCAATTGTCTTACAAGGAAAGGTACTTTGGTGTCCCCCTCCGATTTTAATGCAACTCACGTATGTTGTAGAGCATCGAAAACTAAAAGACACGTATTTTTTTTTATCGGCGGAAAAACATTTTTAAGGGGTGAAATCGCCCTTCAAAAATAGCATGTCGAGGGGTGATTTTGCAGTTTCACCCAGAAGGCGTCAACCGATTTTAATAACACGAAAACCAAAATACTCCTCATTGAAGACAATCAAAATTCCACGCTAAGTTGAAGAAAAAAATTCATTTGCAGGGGTGAACAACCCCCTGATTTTTTAAATTTCCACCCTACACAAAAAACTAATCAACCAAATTAAACAGAACATGTACCATTTGGAAGGGTAAGTTAAAATAAAGTTGACGTATTTTTGCACATTCACAGGAAAATGAGTTTACGGGGGTAAACTACCCCTTATCCATTAGTACGTATATTTGTGCATACATTTTTGTTTCTCGTTATTTAAATGTCCGAATTGATTCAAAACATTTCTGTTAGCCGAAGTCAAGGGGGGGAACTTCGCATGGTGCTTTATTTATTATTAAGGGGGTGACCGGCTGGTACTTACAAGAAGGTCAGTTTGGTGTCCCCCTCCGATTTTAATGCAACTCACGTACGTTGTAGAGCATCGAAAACTAAAAGACACGTGTTTTTTTTTATCGGCGGAAAAACATTTTTAAGAGGTGAAATCGCTCTTCAAAAATAGCATGTCGAGGGGTGATTTTGCAGTTTCACCCAGAAGGCGTCAACCGATTTTAATAAAACAAAAACCAAAATACTCCTCATTGAAGACAATCAAAATTTCACGCTAAGTTAAAGAAAAAAATTCATTTGCAGGGGTGAACAACCCCCTGATTTTTCAAATGTCCACCCTACACAAAAAACTAATCAACCAAATTAAACAGAACATGTACCATTTGGAAGGGCAAGTTAAAATAAAGTTGACGTATTTTTGCACATTCACAGGAAAATGAGTTTACGGGGGTAAACTACCCCTTATCCATTAGTACGTATATTTGTGCGTACATTCTTGTTTCTCGTTATTTACATGTTAAAGAGCTGCTTGCGTTCACTCTTTGTGCTGATTTTGTGCTTATCAATAATTTATCGTCATATGTCATCGACCTTTCGATTAGATAGTATTTCGATTCGGCGCAAATTTCGGAATAAGTCGATGATGCAACAGTCGTTCCATCTATAGAACTTTGTCTGTTATTCCAACGAAATGAATATGATCTTATTTTTTTGAGTAATCTAATCATACACCAATATGATAAAAATACTTTCGACGCAGTAAGATATATTTTCAAGACATATTTTCAAGAGCCATTCAAGCAATATGATGTTAACCCTGTCGAGGACACTCTTTGGCAACATGATGAAGGTCCAGTGGATTTTCATACTTGTTCTAAAGACGAAGAAGACATAAGCTACGATTACAAACGCAAAGCAATCGAATACTGGAGATCCGGTAAGAAGAAAAATTACAGTGTCGATACCGTGAGTCAGAAATTCAAAAAAGTCAAATCTGTACGACAATTAAAACGCTGGGCAAATCAAATGAACAAAGGTGGGACCTACAAGGAGAAATTAGCTCAAATCTCTGAATATACTTTGAAAAACATACAAGCCGCAATAGATGCTGGTTTCATTGTTCATGATATCGACCTTCAAAAGTGGGCTCTACAAGCTCAAAAAGAGATAGGTCACGAAGACATTCGTTTTAAAGCTTCTCATAATTGGCTTCGGAAGTTCAAGAAATCACATCGTATTGTGTCCAGGAAAATTAATAAATTCGTAACACGAAAGACTATAAAAGACGAACCAGTTTTAAGGATGAATGCAGAAAACTTCGTAAATGAAATTAAACCATATATTCAAACATATGGACCGGAAAACATATATAATTCAGATCAGAGCGGTTTTCAACTGGAAATCCACTCTGGCAGGACTCTGACGACTGAAGGAACTAAACAAGTGCAATGTGTAGTACAATCCGTATCATCTACAACTCACAGCTACAATATCCAGCCAACCATAAATGCAGATGGAAAATTATTGTCACCCCTATTTATCGTTCTAAAAGAGGGAAAGGGTGAGTTCGGCCCAATCGTGGAAAAAAATTTATTCAGGCCAGAAAACGTATTTTTAACAGCAACGAAATCCGGAAAAATGACTTCAAGTATGGACAAAAATGATTGCCAGAAAATATTGAACATATGATGAATTATACTATATCGATAACCAATATCATCCTATGTATAGAGCATTTCAAAATTTGGTTGGAAAAAGTATTCTTCCCCAACACCGGCCGTGACAGCGTATTGTTGATAGACTCGTGGAGTGGACACTGCCCAGAAGTTGTTCTAAATGCAACACCTCGGGGCAAAAAAAAAATCACAAAGATAATACCTAAAGGCACCACAGGGAAAATCCAACCACTCGACGTTTTTGGTTTCCGAATATGAAAAAATTTTGTACGACATTTTTCCGACAGTGTATTATTACTTAATTCTAATATTAATTTGCACTTGAGAAACAACATAATCAAACTGCAATCTCTCGCACACAATCAACTTTCATCACCCAGATATATAAATCTTTTCAAATATGCATGGTTCAAAAGTAATTATATAACCGATAAGCCAAACGAATTCGACAATCCAGTGAGTTTTGGTTTCGGTCAATCGTCTCAAGCACACTGTGAAGTACTAGGTTGTAATAATGTGGCCATCATCAGATGCTCATGGTGCAAGAAGTCTTTATGCTTGCAACATTTTTTTGAAGAGTATCATTTCTGCACGACTTACGAACCATGATTGCTGCAAATTATGACGTGCACATTGCACGTTGATGAATTGTAAAAGGAATGATACATTATAATATATACTGTGGTGTATGTAGATGCGCAAGGCGGTAAGAATAAATGTGAGAGACAACATACGTGAGTTGCATTAAAATCGGAGGGGGACACCTAAGTACCTTTCCTTGCTAGTACAAGTATTCTCCGAACTGATACATTTTTTCACAAGTCTTGGCAGTCAATAACTAAGTAATTATCCTTGAAAGTGAAAAGTTCGGAAATCAAGTAAAAATCCGTGATTCCGGAATTATGAAAAGAAATTGAGTCGGTGTTAACAAAGACTGGAGAAGGAGAATTGGACAGGCGAGTCATTTATATAAACTAAAGAAGAATAATTAGTGGATAGGTTTAAAGTAGGATCGATTTAGGAGTAGATAGGTTTAAGACGAATAGGATAATTGGATAGAATAATGTGTAGGAAATTGATGAAAAAGAATTAAGCAAGTAGTGTTTAAGCAAATTAAAATTAGGTCGTGTGGCTAGTAAACTGGCATATAAACAAGAATTGTACAGGCGTGCGAGTGGAAAAGAGACAGCGAGGAGGTGGAATGGGTATGAGAGAGAGAGTGCTATAAGAATAAGTGACATATCGTTTCGAGGAGCGAGTTCAACGCGTTAAGCTGTATGTGAGTGTTAGAGTCACTGGGTCAATACCAGCAAAGAAAATCACAACAAATATTCAAGCCTGGGATACCAGGAATCCGTGTAAACGTGAAATAAACTAAGAATTGTAAAATAATCATCGAAATTACCGAAGTTAAATGCATTGTATGGGATATCAGTGGCCAGAAACCAAATATCGACACTTGTATGAACTTATTTCTTTTGTTAATTAACCCTACTCTCACTCACCTCGAAGTCTAACATTAATTAGTCCTGTGTTCGAGCCCGAATTCCCCACGAAAAATAAAAATAATTAATAACGATCAAAATTACCGTTACAATACTGCTATGCTTCCGGGTAAGTTAATAGGCGGAATAAGATTAATTTATATAATTATGATGTGCCAGGAGCATTATTCAAAAGCACTTCCCGCATATTGTCACGACGATCTTTGGGTTACCTTTAACTCAGGATCCTTCGGAGTCGATAAATACGTACTTCTACTGACTTAACAGGGCTGATCGACGAGTTTACCCAGTCACGATTGCTGAAACTCTTAACTTCCTATAATTCCAAAAATTTTACATAATTCCATGAATATTATTGTCAGCTCTAAAAAATTTTCCAAAGCTCTAATCCGCTATAAATCGTTTCCGAAGTGATATTTCAAAATCCTGTCCGAGGTGATAATTATTTAAAAAAAAATTTTTTACTCTTCATTATCCTCCTCTTCACTTTTTGGGCTCTCAGAATTAACACATCGGTCAGGGAAGGAGCGTGTTTGTCGATTTGTATCGGAAGTGTGAAAGAACGATTACAATAATAATTGCTTTTCTCTCCTTATAATTTAGAAACAAAAATCCCGGCTCAAATGACGCCAGAAATTGAAGAGTAGAATACGGAAACCCCATGGGTAAATGCGCCAGTGTGAAAAATCGAACGAAACGAACAGAAGCAATCGCCAAATGTAGAATAGGTAGACAGTATGGAAGTAAAGTTAAGTGCCAATACAGCCAATATTCGGGCCAACGTCAGCTATCACTGTGACAAATACGAGATCTGTCGCCATAATGCCTATGAGAGTAGAGATCTTGTACGTCAAGTCGAACCTTCCACCGCGACGCATCGAGCAAAACACCGAGGAAAGAACGCTCCTAGTGGAACTTCCAGCAATTAGACGAACCACGATACCAAAGAACGTCCCGCACGCACCAGAATGACCCATTGTCACACTAGACTAAGAAAAGATCAGGACCAATCATGACTGCAAAAATAATGATGATGGGAATCTTCCTGTGCTATCAATCGACATATTGCGCAACATCGGAATAAGGGCGGCTGGACATCACTAATTCTCACCCAAACATTGAGATAAGAAATCGGCCGGACCTATACTACGAACAAGTGAGGGTATTCATTGACGTCAAGAAATTCGTTCGTAACTTCTGTTACGTCCTGACGTAACCATGCTTCAATATCTTTCTTTCTTTTAAAGAAGATCATAAACCTGCACTATGGTCGGGTCCTATAGTTACTAGAGATTATACAGGTATAATGACGGCGGGAGGGGTGAGATCTGCAGCCACACTGAGGCAGGGCAGTGGGAACACATGGTGCGCGCCAGGAGGGGACGGTCAGGTTGACCACTGTACCTAATAACGACGGCGCACACAGATGGTTGACTGTGCGTATCCAGATTGAAATCACGATGATCATGCGTACCAGAAATTTGAAGGCGGCCGTACGAAGTCGGGGGTACGTTGTACTAGACTCGGGAGTACGTGCTACTGGAAGAGGTCTCGGCTTGGGAAGGTGGCTGTACCAGGGTCTAATATTCTGTACCAGGCTAAGTACGAGCCGCTGGAAAGGGTCGGGAGTACGTCAGGTGTTTCGTGATTTCTTGCCCTGGGTCCCGTCTTTTCTGTACGGGTATTGGCAACCCCGCCAAGGTGTAGGCTCGGGTGCTCACCAAGCGAGGCGTTAAGTCTTCGGACTAATTGGGAGACAGGGAAGTTGTTGCAGCCCCACGGCTATGCCGTGGACAACCTTCGAATGGGTTGGACTCTGTCGGGCAAAAGGTTTTTGTGGCTTTGATGGTAGATCAAGATTACATAATTGTCCGTCGACCACCGGACGTGAGTTAACAGTGCTGGTGTGGGGTATACCCGAGGGACAGCCTTCTCGCAAGAGAGTTGACATAAATCACAAACTTCTGTACCTAATAATGAAAAACTAAGAGTTGGTAGAGCACTGCCCCACTCTAACGGTCAGTGTGGAGGGGCCTAAATCTCGTATCAAGAGTTTTCCCTCTATGGCCTGTGGATATCATTGGCGGCGCGTGTCATCGAAGTCTTTGATTGGTTCGTACCCACTTGCTCTGTTGGCAACTGTCGGGTGCTCGCTCCCTTCTCCCTGTCATGTACCGTATCTGGGTCACGAAGGTAGACCAACTGCCCTAGCAACGTCTTCGTTGCTTTGGAAGTTTTTATATGCTACGACGAATGTTGCAATGAACGAAAGATAGATATTCAATATTACAAGAAGACTGTCTTATTAATTGTATTGATGGAAAATGGGAATTTGTTTTTGACTTCAGAACACCAAAAGCCCAAAAGGCAGCTTTTTAGAATTTTTTAATAGACAAATAGCAATTGTAACACAATTGTAGCAGAGATTTGGTCTCTTTACGAAGTAAATATTCAGGTGACAGAATATATATATCTAATAGATAAATCGATAATTTAAAGGGAATAAAACATCTAAACGCGAGTTCGATATAAGAATTAAGCAATAATATCATACAGATAGCCAGAGTTAAAATAGGATAAAATAAGAAAGATGATTCATATTAATAATTGGAGCTATGGTAAAGACGACTTGAAGCTACGGTAGCAGTTGCTAGTGGAGAAACATACCCCTCAACGCTTCAGGTCGCACCCCAGCTGATGCCGTCTTTCCCCCCTCTCTGTGTTAGCACCATAAGACGAGGAGTGTTCCCTCGAAACGATACATTTATAAAACACATACTTTGCGGTCCACTGCAAATCTAAGCAGCCATTTAATTTGCAATAATTTGGACTGAGGAACAATTTTAACCTAAAATTATTATAAGAATTCAGAAAAGAGATGCTTACCTAAAAGGATACAAGAAATAACTGCGATTATGAAAATTGAACATTAATGAAAATCGAAAAGCCATTACATTGTTCAACTAAACAGGTAGCATCGAAGGATATAAAAACAATTAACATTTAGTTACTGCGGTAGGTATATATGCCTCTTCATGCTATACACTATTAAGAATAAAAATATGTTTAATATTATCAAAGAACTACATTCGGTATTCATCATAAAAGGGACAGCGGAAGCGACTCGGATCTACAGCGCAGCGTGGACTGAACTCCTCGACACCTCACTTCCCGACCAAGGCGTTTTTCGCTCTCTCCCTCTCTCTATCTCGGCGCGTGCCACCGACGCGAGGAGTAATCCTTCGAAAGAATTTATAAAAGGAAATATTGATATATACATATCGTCTGTTTCTGCTGACGGTTAACCCGTGCGCGAGCTAGGCCGTTATCCCGAAGTGTGACTTTTTTTGTGGGATTTGAACGGGATAGACCGCGTCACGGATTTGATCGAATCCTGGATTTTAGGTTTACGTGATTTTGTTTGAGTTTGTTTCCGTTTCTATTTAGAGGGTTGTGCGTGCGTTAGTACGTCGTCCCGTGGTATTTTTGGTGTGAAAGGGACTGGCACGTTCTAGACCGCGTCACGTATCCTCCAAGTTAATTAGCGTTTCTCGGTCTTATTTAACTATTTATTTATTTATTATCTTTGGGCTTGGTTTAAATATCATCTCAGCATTGCGGAGAGCGTAATCGGCCGTCGTCCCGTGCCTTGTACATGGACTCGAGGGACGCATACGGTCCGAAGCATATCCCGCGTAGTTAGATTATTTATCGGGTTTCATTATATTTTGTTCGACGAGTTAGTCATCAATCGGTCTTATTATTTCAACGTTAATTATTATTTATGGACTTATTGATTAATTATTATAATTTATTGTTATTTTTCTAGTTATGATTTAATTAATAGTCGTTATTTATCCGAACATTGATATCGTATAAATTTCTGAAGATTCCTTTCTCTGTCCTGCATTTGGTAGTTAAATTGTTGGATTGCAGTAGCGAGCCGCAGGTAGCTGCGCGTACGTGACCTTCCGACGTCCCGTTGTTGTGGGTTTTTGAGTATACGGGGGATCAGCTCGGAATAGGTCGTATCGCGAGCTGTAGGTTGGAGCAATTTAGTACTGGATATTGTCTCTGTTGTGTTGAGGAAGAAGTGAGTGAGATAGGCGTTATAGCGACTACCAAAGTATGCGAGTGAGAGAGAGAGAGAGGACGGGATAATTGGCCTTGCGGAATTAATAATTAAGACTGAGACATCAAACTAGGTCTAGAATATTGTCGAAAGAGAAAAACGATTAATTTTACGGGACATTTTGTTTGAATTCATTATCAATGTTTATTGAAAATTCGTAATTGTTTGTTAAGAAATAAATAAATTGCCCAAGCGGCGTTTGTAAGTCCCGTACCTAATATTGTTGTTGGAGTTATTTATTGTTATTATTTTATTAGTTGGCCCTTGTTTATTGTTTGTGTTTGGTATATTTATTGGCGATATTTTATTGACTGATTTTCTTCATGGATTATTGATGACATATTTTAATTAATTGATCTTATTCGTATTTTACTTGGACTAGTCTGTGACTTGACAGCCCAAACCACCCACTCTGCCTTCAACAGCTGTAGCTAGCCTGGGTTGAGTCTGGCCGAACATCTCGTTATTTTTCCTTCCGGCGCGTAAGCGCCTGGCGCCCATCTCGTGAGAGAAAATAAAAAGGAAGGAAAAATAGCTTGAGCCAGCTATAGGTAACGTGGTGCGTTGAGGTACAAATTTACGTTACAATATTGAATGCATTTCCTTAAAAATGAATAAGAAGAGTTATTGGTCATCAAACGGCTCTAACAATCGAGTAAAAACTTATCACACCGATATCTCAATTTGTTGCCAACGATATCCAATTTAAAAGACTTGAGGAAAACTATCGGCAAATATTCAGTTAATAAGGCCTTTTTAGACATTAACTAGAAGGAAAATTAGTCATCGCGATGAGCCCGCAAAGTCCAAGTTCTATTGTAATTCCAAGAATCCCCCGCATAGAAAATTAGACTATCTAAGACCAATATAAGGACGGGAAAATACCCGAAAAGACAGAGAGTCGAGGGCTTTCTAGGACAGATCATCAGAGTCTCATAGGTAAGAGCCCGGTGAGTGTCGAGTGTTCGATCAGTCGCGATCAAATCTGGCGAGCTAAACAAGCTCCCACCACGGAGGAACCCCACCCTGTAGAGTCAGCTAAAATTCGGAGTGAGTATTTAGAAGAAAAACGGTTGAACAGTCTAAATTCAGTTCGAATTGATTTTTTCGCGGTTGTAATGTCAAGCATTCGGAATTTATCTCAAGTTTAAAGAAGAAATCTGAAAGAAATTGAATTCAATTGTTTTCTGCCGTTTTTGTACTAGTCCACACGTTTATTTCGTTTGACTGTTTTATCGAATCATAAGTATCACGTTAAGTGTATTGCGTCGAAAAGTAACGATCGCTCGCGCACGGTAATATCGAACGTACGTGTTACACTTATTCTGTTATTTGAATAAATTTTAACACCTTCACGAATCATCGAGTTTAGCATTTTTATTTTAACAAACGGTTGCTATTATTCCCCTTTAATGCATCGGTTACCGGCGAAACAACTTCACCAAAAAATCAAACGTAAGTGTAAACGCAATTCTTCTAATTTATATTGTCTGATATCTCCGTAAATTTTTCCCCAAGTGAAAATAACCTGCCATTTTCCTTCCCCCCCTAAAACCCGTTCCTCCGTGGGTTAATTCATCGATTACTCGATAGTATATCGAGTCGAGTACCGGTTAACGCAAGCAATCAACGAGCATTCTCTTAGACTGAAAAGGGGGCTTGCGTCTTCGGTGTTTCTTGTCAGGTCATCACTCCTTGACCAGGGTACGGAAAAATCACGCCGAACCACCTCACATATCTTAATTTTGTCGGTTTTGTAAAAACACCGCGCGAGTTTGATGTAACTGTTCCCCACATTGGAGAGACTGATAAATATTGCAGTTACCGCATCCGCGAAAGTGATTACCGAGGGAATATGTCGCGATCTTCTCCAGCAGGATATCATAATGGAACGATTAGCCATTGCAAGAAGAGGGGTGCGAGAACTTGAAAGAGGCTCTGCCACGCAGGGAAGAGATTATACGTTCCATTAGGAAACGCGCCATTCGTCTTGGCATAATCAGTTCACTAAAGCAATTCTTTGTTTAGAACCCTGAACCAAGATGATGCGGACTACACTAAATTTCAAATTGATCGACTTTTCTTAGACCAGGCGAACACAACATATTTGATAGGTCGATAAATGCACATCACCACCTCACGGTCGCAGCAACTCCATGACGAACACAAGAGTAAACCGCGAAAGATCAACGAGCTGCATAACAATATCCAAGGTTACTGGCAAAGGCTCAAAGACGAAGCTAAGAAGACGGTAAGGATTATGTTTAATGAAGAGCTGATGAAGCTTGCATACCGTTTAGAGCTAAAAACAACCCGTTATCTAGAGGCGCACAGGGAATATATACTAGTAATCTTGACCGGCTCGAGGACGAGATCGAATCGCCCGATCCCGCAATATTATCTATAGAGGATTTATCTACAATCACCAAGGAAATCCAGCATCGAAATCCGGAATTCGAGTTTCCGCTATCTGTCAACTCCTCGTATGGTGAGCTGCTAGCAAGAATCGTACGTACCGACCTCATATTCCACGAAGGGCGGCTGATAATTGTGGTACACGTATCGTTCCTGGACCAGCCAGGCTATCATCTCTACCGCATTCATGCACAGCCGGCCCCTCATAAGATGTGTCACGCCATATCAGTATACATCGCCCCGACAGTCAATACATAGCCATCCTCGAGGACAAGAGAATATACTTCATCGCCGACTCTCTGTACATGGGTACCTACCACCGCATAGATTACAAATAATATGCACGATGGAACCACCACTAAAAGAAATGTCGACATCAGACGAGTGTGAATTAGAAATGCTAGAAAGACTGTCCACTGACGCTTACTGGCAACGTCCGTATATGCCCGCAACATAGTTCCTTCTGGCCGCACCTACCAATGCAGAGGAACTGGTTATACTCACATATGGAACCGGAATCGGTGCACGTGCTTTGTCCTGGGCTCAATGACATCACTGCGTTGCTAAAGAAAATAAGGGCATTTCATGTAAGTGCGAATTGCGTGGGCAGAACACGCAATACTCGCTCATCGGGATTCGCACCTACAGTAGCTTAGAACAATATTTCCCTGCGCTCAGAATAAGTCTAGATATTTGACTACTGGCCCCGTGGCTGAAAGAAGAACAGGATAGACAGGAGGTGATAAAAGCGTTGTCAGAAAATCTGAAAAAGGAATCAACGCTATGGAAGATGGTGAGCCCCTCTATATCATTGAAGATGAAATTATTCGGATTGGTACCCAGAAAAGTGAGAAAAACTGCACCCGCTATTAATTATAGGCGGTTTCGCTACCCATGCAGTTATTGTCATATTCCTCTAAGCGTATTGCGAGCAAAGGAGAATAGTAAAGGGGATATCGCGTCTCGCGCAATTATGTAGACGGGGGATAGAGAGAAATGCAATAGAAGGACAGCGCGGAGTAACCGGCCCACAGCAGCCACCAAGGGGACTCCATATCCCCAACGGTAAGGAAGAGACAAAGAAGAATGCTGAAGAGAGGAAGGAATCCCTAATCAGCTTCACGGCAACTTGCTCGCCTAGTGGGTCCCAACTCCCTTCGGAGGATGCGATGGTAGACTATTAGCATCGATGCTAATCCTAAAATAAAGGAACACCAAGGCAATATAGCAATGGAAAAGTCCAGCGATATACCAATGAAAAAATGCAGCGATATATCAAGAAGCGAGAAACCAATTCTTAGAAATAATTGGAATTAATTAAGCAATTAATTAATAAAATTGAATGCTAAGAAGAAAAAAACACTCTCAATAGCTGTGGAGAGATCAGCTCCCAGGGTATGAAAATGTTCGCTGCGTAGCAGCCTATCCATGCTGTTGCACTACTGCGCACCATGTCTCTGTGGTTAGCTGGGTGGCAGCACCTCACGGGCACATCTCTCACGCCTAGGTACGACGATCGCGCTCTCATGCAGCATTAGCATCGCCAACGTCCTCTTTAAAACAGGGTCCATCTTGAATTACTTCTATTCTCAACGCCAAGTAGTCAACAGGTGCTTCTCGTTACGGATATTTTTCTAAACTTACTCCGATCTTCTCAACCTCAAAACGTGCTCAGCTAGATTCAAACTCATCTGGTAAGGTGACACACTGATAACTTGAACAAATTTCCTCAGCATGATGGTAAAAATGACTCATATGTCTATCCTCAGTTGTCTCGCCTCGTGGCGTACTCTGCAGCTTGGGCTGCTTTTACGCTCTCTCACATTTTATTTACACGGTACCCAATTAATATAATTGTACGTGCAGCTCACCCTGTAAATTTAGCGCTCAACTTTATTTATATATTAGGTGCGCAACTAAGTTCCTGCTGTTTTTTTTTTATGAAAATGCAACTTTATTGCGAAAATATATAATATTTACAAATGAATCATTCAAAATATTGCCCATCGCTAGCGACAACTTTTTCCCATCTTTCTGGCAGAGCTCGAATACCGTCACGGTAGAAGTGTTTGTCTTTTGAGGCTATCCACGAATCAAGCCATTTTGAGATGTCTATGAGCTAAACTGCTGATCAGCCAGACCATGTGTCATCGAACGGAACAAGTAATAATCGGACGGCGCAATATCTGGGGAATATGGCGGGTGGGGTAGAACTTCCCATTTGAGCATTTCTATGTAGGTTTTAACGGGTTTGGCAACGTGAGGCCGAGCATTGTCATACTGTAGAATCACTTCGTGCCTCTGCTCGTACCGTGTCCGCTTTTAGCGCAGTGCTCGGCTCAATCGCATCAATTGAGTTCAATACTGTTCCCCAGTGATGGTTTCGTTCGGTTTCAACAGCTCATACTAAATAACACCGTCCACCGTCGAGCCATTTTCCTACATTTTCGTAAGAAGTAAAGTGCTGCTCAGCAAGTGCGTGTCCCATCGATGCAAATAAGTAGTAATCGGATGGAGCCGTCTGGTGAGTAAGCTGCATGTGAAAGTATTTCCCAACTAAACGCCTCAATCGTTTCCTTGACCAGTTTTGCTGTGTGTGATGGTGCATTATCATGAAGCAAATTCACTTTGTGTTGCCTTTTTTGATATTCTGGTCGTGTTTCACGCAAAGCTTGATTCAAATCGACCATTTGTTGCTGGTAGCGTTCAGTATTACCGGTTTCGCCAGGTTTTAGCAGCTCATAATAGATCACACCCTTCTGATCCCACCAAACACAGAGCATATGTCTTCCGTCCATAGCAATTTGGCCTTGCGTCGATGTCGATGGTTCGCCTGGAGTTACCCATGATCTTTTACGCTTAGGATTCTCAAAATATATCCACTTTTCATCGCCAGTCACAATTCGATGGAGAAATGACTTTCTTTTGTACCTGGCGAGCAGCATTTCGTAAGTGGTTTCTCGGTTTTCCTGCTGTCTTTCATTCAGTTCATGTGGAACCTATTTTCCCATTTTCTGGATCTTTTCCATGGCTTTCAAACGTATGGAGACGGCTTCCTGTGTCACATTTAATTGATCCGCGAGTTGTTGTTGCGTTTGAGCGTCGTCCTCATCCAACAATGCTTGCAATTCGCTGTCTTCAAACTTTTTCGGTGGTCTTCCACGTTCTTCGATTCTCACGTCAAAATCGCCACTTTAAAATTTTTTAAACCACTCAAAGCACTGTGATTTACCAAGAGCATGCTCACCGTAAGCTTCGACAAGCATTCGATGCGATTCTGCAGCAGTCTTGTTCAAATGGTAACAGAAAATCAATATTGTCCGCAAATCGTAGTTTACAGGCACAAAATTCGACATGTTCAACGCTATGACAAACTATGCTGTTGTGTGAAACTTGTATTGTTGTGAGTTGAAAATCTTTGTCAGAGATGTCAATAAGGAAATGGCGCCAATGACGCGGTTTGACGGTAACTACATTGACAGCTTGGGCTATCTATGGGCAAATTCCGGTTTCATATTTATAGACCTGGTACAAACAGATATATAAGAAGTGCAGCCATTTATTTTTATAAAGAAATTGAATGGCTCTAAGCATATTATAATTTATAATTTATATATAATACATATATACAGTAGCGGACAAAAGTTTAAGACGATGAATTACAATTTGGTTCATAGATCTGTCATACAAGTACTAACGTTTCCTTCGACTTGTTGTTTTTTTACAATACATGTGTACGTTTGACCTTCATAATGTAGAAGTCTCGGTCGTCAAATGTAAACAATATAGATTATACAATTTTTTTTTCTTCCAACCATCTGTAAACAGCGGACATTAGTTTAAGACGATCTGTCGAACAAGATACCCGTAGTCGATCCACGCAATAATTTGATATATTAATACTGTAAATAGTTTGTGGTGTATCATCCAGTGTCTTAAGTTTAATTACGTACGAAAAGAGTATGGGTAAAGCCCGTAATTTGTCATCAACTGAACGAAAACTAATCGTGTCTCTACGGAAGCAAAATGAGACATTTTCTTCAATTGCAACTCAAATGAATCGATCAGAAACTTCTTGTAAGCAAGCGTGGTACAAGTTTGTGAAGACTGGGGACTATTTTGATCGACCAAAAAACGGTAGACCGCGGAAAACCACGCCAACGCCGGATCGTCGGATTCATCGATTAAGCGAGAGAGATCGTTTTCGTTCAGCAGTCGATATCAGAGCTGAAATATCCAGTAATAATAATGCACAAATTAGTGTAAGAACTGTCCGAAGACGATTAGACGAATTCAATTTGAAAGCACGAAAGCCGAGGAAGAAGCCGATGCTCAGTAAAAAGAATAAAAAATTACGACTGCAATTTGCTAAGGCTCATCGGCATTGGACAAGTGAGGATTGGCAAAATGTGCTATTTTCGGACGAATCCAAATTCAACCGAATTTGTTCTGACGGGATACTGTATGACGTCTCTGCTACAGTGTCACGAGGCTGTGCCACTGGTCATGAGGGATAACGATCGCACTCTAGGTAGGTAGTCGTCTCGGATACTCGTTCGACTCACTTTGGATCTTCTTAGCATCAATTCATGTTCTACTGGACTCAATTTCATTTGGTATGCTAACGCAATGATAGTTTGATGAAGTTTCGTGCGCGTACGGTAATACTCACTCAATTGCATCTACATTTTGGCTCACCTCTTGTGACGTGCTTTGCAGGTGGAATTGCTCACACACTCTCTGGACAATAAATTCTGTGAGGCACTCAATTAATACAATTGTGTGTACTTTCCAATTAAACTCAGTGACGGCTCAGTTTAAATTTTTACTTTGTATCGTGTAAATAGTGAATAAAGATCTTTTCCGTCGATTACAACTGCCTGCTTCAGTTTTCCACCTGTCACGAGTCACTGCTGAATTTTTTCGATACATTGCAGTTAACTACATCCAAACAGAGTCTTTCTCAAACAGTGTGTATGTGTTATAAATATTGTATATAGTATTACAAGATATGTATTACATATATATATACAATATTATTCATCGTACATCAAATATACTATTAACCTGCATTCACGTTTCGGATTTATGGAGTAATGAGTGGGGAATGTATAATGGACGCAAGACTTATCATTAGGGTTATCACCCTGTGCGCTTAGGTTGGATCATGGCACGCATAGGCGACTGTGAGAGTTCTTTAGCCAGACAATACTGCTCATACTGTAAGAACTGTCCCTGCTTGCTCGTCCGTCGCTCACGGAGCATCGGAAGAGCAAGCGGGAGAAGAAGTCAGTCTCCCGATATGTTTAAGAATGCACGGGTCAGGCTGGAGTAAACTCCTCACGGTTGCATCACACGTTGACAATAAATCTATCGGGAGTCCCACGATTTACATAAAAACGTCTCCGTTCGTAAATCGACGAAAATCGTATCGAAACCGAATAACTGCGCGCATTGTGTCATAAGTCACAGTGTGTTAGAAGTATCATAATTCCGTCGTGTATTGTTTAATGTTGAATGAGCAAACGCGTGCACGGTTGATATAAGTGAAGTGAGACGAGTGAAGTTTTTTCGAGCGTTTTAATGTTTTCAATGTCAATAACATGCATATGTTCTCCTTAAGCTTGTAAGGCGCAAGGGCTGATGCTTAGCTTACAAGGATGAAAATTAGATACACACGTGGAGAATATTTTCCATTGTATACATGTTCAGTTTTCGCATCTCTCACGCACACAATCAACTCATGCACGCGCCACGCTCATAAGTCTCCGACGCTTCGTATCATGTGGTACAGCTCGCTGGCATGCTCTACCGATGTATATCACGTGCACAAGTATGAAATGCAGATTTTTTAAATAAAAAAACATGCTAAATTCAGAAGAATGACAAAAAGTGTTTTATTCAAAGTATGCTCCTTCGCTTGTTATACATTTTACCCGTCTTTCGTGCAATTTGTGAATACAGTAAAAATCAGTAAACCAGTTAAAATCTTCCCCTTTTGCTGTGAACCATTCATCGAGCCATTTTTGCACATCTTCGTACGAACTAACGCGCTGCTCAGCAAGTGGGTGACCCATAGTAGAAGGGGCCCGTTATAGAAAGACAGGGCGTGGCCGTCTGGCGCCGGGAGCGTGTCTTGACAAGCCCCGCCCCTCTCCACTACTACCCCCTCCCCTGATGCTTCCTCATTGGTTGTTCCAGGGGGCGTGTCTACCCCTACTCCCCACCCCCCCGTTCCTGATTGCCCCCCCCCCTGCCCCCCATCCCTGATTGGTCCCCACTAGTCCCCACCCCCAGTCTACCTATCCTGGTGTTCTGATTGGTGCAGCGTCGCAGCGCCATCTGCCGGATTTTGACTCGTACTTAATTGCCGATGCGCCATATAATGTCGGTTAATTAGTTACCGACTGATGGTAAAGAAGATTGAATGTCGGCAGTCCGTCAGGCAGAAAATTACCGATACGTCATCTGCAGTCAATGATCGTGTTACCGACTGATGGTAAAGAAGAAAGAATGTTGGCAGCCGGTCTAGCAGAAAAATTACCGATACGCCATCTATTATCGGTAATCGTGTTACCGATCGTCGGTAAAAAAGATTGAATGTCGACAGTCAGTCCAGCAGAAAATTAATTACCGATACGTCATCTACTGTCGGTGATCGTGTTACCGACTGGTGGTAAAGAAGATTAAATGTTGACAGTCGGTCTAGCAGAAAATGTATCGGTGATCGGTAAAGCGGATCGGTTGTCAACCGTCGGTATGTAGCCGGCCATTGCTACAGCTAATTTGGGACTTACGGAAGATAAGAAGATTGGGTCTCGCGGTAAATAATATTCTGCACCCCACCATCATTTGGTTTCCCCTCCCCCAGTCGTCGATAACCGAGACCCCTTCACGTAGCTTTTTTTTTTTAAATTTTTGTTAATTAAAAAATGTAATTATTTAAATGACTATTTACAACAACGGTAAATGAAAATACTCGTTATTTTTAGTTTCATGAAAAACTGTTTCATTTTACCATTCTCGTCCAACAAACATGTATTGTTCATCCGTAATTTTCAATGGCATCCGTGGCAGTCACGGCGAGCTGGTGCTGGACCGTCAATTTGAGTTTTTGTACCCGGTTTGATGAGATGTTGATAGCACGGCATGTACAACGAGACCTCACGGTCAACCTTCAGATGTTCCAATAGTTTGTCATACAGAATTTCTATTTTTTCGCCCTAATGTTTCAGCAGCAGTGGTTTCGGTATGTACGCGAGCTCAGCTTTGGTGAAGTCTCGGGGATCCTTGCAGCAGTCGATCACGAGTATACTGTCAATAGCATCCATTGTGGTTGGAAAGAGAGGCAAAGATACTTTCACAACGACGTTTCCTTTTCAACTAAGTTTTTTCACAGCTGTTACCATTAGATATATACATCGCGCGTCAATGGCCAGCATAGTTAAATATGAATATGTGTATGGTGGGAGTACTTTCGAATAATAAGACAGGAAATTCAAAGTTTCGAATTTATTCATAGTAATTCACAAGTAGCATCCAAATCGATCTGTACAAGTTTGTATACATGTGTTTTTATTACAACCGTAGCCCTTAATATTATTGTGTTTTACATTTTTCACACGTTTCTTTCTGCGATTTAAATATTTTACGCGTTTGTAGTATTGTGCAGCTATGCGATCGTTCTTCACTCTGTCAGTCGTAAAATTCTTATGAAAATTATCCAGAGTATAACCACGAGCCATACAATCAAGAAACATAATACAGTATTCACCGCATACTTTAGACTTGAGTGATTGAAGGGGCTGCGTGTTCCACTCGTAGCTTCGACAGTTTCCGCGTAGACGGTTATGGTATTTGTTAATGAGTGAGGGCAATCCATAACTATCGAAAAAGATTCCATGTCCATTGTTATCAACGTAAGTGGCAACCCAGTGCCGCCCAGGTAGATTATGCTCGTCTGTGTTTAGAACCAATGCTGCGGGTCTAGACCAGCGACTCGGGATGCGATCGGCCGGAAATACTCCTTTCGTCCGAGCAGATATTCGTTGTAGAGCGTCTAATATTTGTAGGCTGTTCATGCTGTTTACACAACTGGTGGTGACGCTTAGAGTGTGATTGACGCTGTCTCTGCTGATGATAATGATTGTTGCGCGTTGGTGGTGGTTGCTCTGGCAGGTGTTTGATACGTGGGGGCGGTGATGGTTGTTTAGCACTCGGTGAGATTACTTGTTTTTCTCTGTTGCGGAAAAGTACAGTTATTTCATCGTTAGCCGGTACAGTTCTTCCTCGCAGCGCCGACTCATCACTGTTGCACATAGTGTAATATCGTTGAATATATACTCTACGCTTTGTGATATATCTCGAGTATTTTCCTCATTTGATGTCTCGTTGTTCGGTTGGCTTTGTTGATTTTTAATAGGTGTTGTTTTATCGACAGGTTGTGAATAAATGTGACTAACCGCGTCGAGCTCTTTAAACAGGAGCCACGAACGTATTTTTGCCACGTTATTTAGAGCACATTTTACATCGTCTTCTTTCGAAATACCATGATGAATACAGTAAACGTTGTTGATTGGCATATTTTTTAACGATGGACCCTCGTATTCTTCCAGATTGATGATTTCGCGCCCCAGAACGTCACGTAAAAGCTCGGCTTTTTGCAAGCCTCTTGTGTAAATACGCAAGGCATAACGACACAGTAAGCGTAGATTGATGTAGATTTTTTTCAACGGTGTATCACCGTCAAGCCATTCCAATCCATGATGAAAACACGTTAGTTTATTGTTGCTCGAGCGTATACTTCTTGGTAGTTCGACAAAGTCATATGGTGGTTCGACAAGCCAATGACCATAATGTTCTTCCTGAAGAGTCGTCACAGCAATCTCCTTTGGTAGAAAACGGTTGTTTGCATCGTAGAGCGCTTGAATATCCACTATAACGTCCATTATGAGGATTTGATGTAAACTGATACCAGGTGTGGTTGCGTAGACGAGTTTAAATATTACAGCATCGTGTGTGGCGCCCCCTTCACGCACTAAAATCTGTAATGACCTGGCGTGTGGAATCTATCTCTATTACATTATCATACTCGGCGTATACCACACAATTGAATGTAGATGTCAGAGCCGTTGCATAGCGTACTTCGATCCTTACACTTCCGTGTCTTACGAGATTCCAGTGACCGAAGCAACTTGCTGATAAGTCCGGTGTCAAATCAAAGACATACAGACAGTAGCCTTTGGGATAGTCGCTCCTGGTAATATCTAGACCCTCATTCTGAAAGTGTATACCTGTACCGCTAAAGAGCGTGTGATAACTGTCTATCCACTTTTCGTTACCATCAAACACCGGTTGAAGAGGCTTGCTCGGTATTTGTTGACCATCGACATACAGAGAGAGGAAATTTATCGAATGATTATTAAAGTTAAACGGATTTAACATTGTACTGCCATTGAATGCTCGATTATTCACAAAACCAAGAATTATTCGTTTAGGTAATTGGCCTAGAATAACGTTATCCAGAGTATCGCCAATGATACCGCTATGCATCGTAAAAGCTTTAACCTCAACCCTTGTTATAGGATACTTGCCGGTTGTTTTTGCAAGCATTTCAGCGTGAGCTATCAGCACGCCTGGTGCGATTTTTGCTCGACGGACGAGTAATGTAGCCTCGGTGATATGTAGTTTATGTGTCACACCGGCCGTAGGAGTCTCCATAAGACAAAAATCGTCTTTTGAGCGTACAAGCCGTAACCGTACTTCCACACCGTTCAGCAGAAATTTATCCTGATTAAAAACATCGCAATGCAAATGTCCAATCATATCTAAAGTCCGGCCATTCTTTATGTACTTTTCACAATTATTCAGACCGATATTAGGGCTATTCGATGCACCTGGTAGACTGTCAAACGTACCGGGCGTGTCAGCGTACCATAGCGCGGTCGTTAAGTAAGAATTTTTAGCAGCCGGTCCATAATTGAGTAACGTCTCAATATATGCTCTGTAGGGGTCTCAATATATGCATTGTTTGGCGGTGCCACGAGTTTCTGGTTAAAATATACATCCACCTGATTGAAAAGGCTATGCAGAAAGTTATTAACAGGTGCTACGTTGTACTGTGATTCAGCTGTTGGAATAACCCTAACATTTACAATAATCATTGTATGAGCTAGGTCCAGGTATTCTTCACCGTGGCCAGGTATGACAAATTCCAGGGGCCCGTCGTCCGTCAGGGACGACACAGGCTTGTAGTGTATCCATTGTGATGCTTCTATAGCCGTCTGCGTTGGAGGTATGGTGCATAAGTCGAGCTCCGACTTCATACACTCGGAGGAGTGTGAGTGTAAGAACGACATTGTTAAACACCTCCAAAAATATCGTTGGTCTTCGCTCGTTTGCGTCTACTACTTTCGATACCTCGTCTCTTTCTCTTTGTTATCCTTTTCTTTTTATTCTTTGCGACACCACGATGTTTCCCTGCTGCAATGCGTCTACGTCGTGCAGACTTTTTCTTCTTCTTCTTCTTCTTCTTCTTCTTTATTCCTAACGATTTTTTCGAAATACCAGTACGCCTTTTCCTCGTCCTCTTAGGCACGCGTCCCGATAACGACTGTATCATGCGAGCGGTACTCACAGCATTATATCCTGAACTATTCATGAGAAGAGAGATTTTTTCATTGGCTTTTCGTTGTAAATTATCTCCAGATTCGGCTGCGCGTCGACGCAATGACTCCTTGAATGGCATTTTGCGACCGCTTACATCCTCGATAACGTGTAAACCCGTGCGAATGGCTTCTTTCCCTATAGCTTTAGCACCTCTGGTCAACAGTGGTAAAACACTCCGAAATAGACCACCGAGAAAACTACCGATCCCGTGACCGCGTTGATGTGGGGAACCCGCAAACACGTTACCTATATAACCACCTCCGCCACCTATTTGATTCTCATAATACGTCGTATAATGAGCACACATATTGTCTAATTGAGTCACTTGAAATGAAGTGTGAGTGTTAACGTTCCATACTCGAATCTAATAGGATTACCCAGATGATCTCTTATATCCACCTCGATCGTTCTGAAGCAATTGTTGAGTAAACCTATATAATTTGACGATGAGAAACATTTTACTTGCGTGGTACCATACGTGTAGTTTTTTGTATTTAAATTTACAATCCTGAGTAGTGCTGTCTGTGTATCACCTACTGTATACGGTACACAAATATCGCTGTAGACAAAAAGCTGATCGGGCAGAGCCCTATTTATACACGCGGGTACTCGTCCTACGCGTGGAACGCCTCGCATAAGCTGCAGGTAAAGACCCCCTGGGGTTTCTCGGTCAAGCAGCAGTTCTTCGTGTTTCTCAAAGCCCAATATACGTGCTATTTTACCACTCATTCGTAATACTCCAGGGTAGCCTAGAGGTTCAGGGCACGACTCTGTTACCTCAGACTCGAGGGCAACGTACCCTTTAGCCTTTTCAACATTTACAATTTTTATGCCTGCTTCTCGTAGCCCCGTTAAATCATTGATATTCGCCAAAATTTCTTCGTGATTTTTGTACAAACCTCGAGGTATTCGGTTTGTAGTAACTTCTTTATTCTCACAAGCCATCCAACCGATTATCGTATCTGCTTCTTGTAAATGCGTCATTGTACAGGGTATATGAATTTCCGATAAGCCCACAACCCAGCGACCCTTTAACGATATTTCACGTGGCAATTGAGTTATAAAATGTGTTGTTGTATCAGGAGTACAAATTGAAAATGCGGGATTTTTTTCTATTTTTGAACGTTTATTCTGAAAAAATGGTAACAAATGAATTATTCAAAGTATTGTCCATCGCTAGCCACAACTTTTTCCCATCTTTCTGGCAATTTACGGATACCGTCGCGAAAAAATTCGGCCGGCTTGGCTGCTATCCAGTCATCGACCCATTTTTGGGCTTCTTCGTAAGAATGGAAGCGCTGGTCAGCTAGGCCATGTGTCATCGATCGGAAAAGGTGGTAATCGGAAGGAGCAATATCTGGGCTATACGGCGGGTGGGGTAAGACTTCCCATTTAAGCGTTTGTAGGTATGTTTTGACCGGCGCTGCAACATGTGGCCGAGCGTTGTCATGTTGCAAAATTACTTTGTCGTGTCTTTGCTCGTATTGTGGCCGTTTTTCTTTGAGTGCGCGGCTCAAACGCATCAATTGAGTTCGGTATAGTGCTCCTGTGATGGTTTCGTTCGATTTCAATAGCTCATAATACACCACACCCAGCTGGTCCCACCAAATACAGAGCATGAGCTTGGCGCCGTGAATATTTGGTTTGGCCGTCGATGATGATGCATGGCCGGGGTAACCATATGATTTTTTGCGCTTCGGGTTATCGTAATGGATCCACTTTTCATCACCAGTGACAATGCGATGCAAAAAACCCTTCCGTTTTTGCCGTTCGAGCAGCAGTTCGCATGCAAAAAAACGGCGCTCGACGTCTCTCGGCTTCAGCTCATACGGCACCCAATGTCCTTGCTTTTGGATCATTCCGAGGGCTTTTATACGATGGGAAATGGCTTGTTGTGTCACTCCCAATGAATCTGCGAGCTCTTGTTGAGTTTGACACGAGTCTTCATTGAGTATTGCCTCCAATTCAGCATTCTCAAACTTTTTCACTTGGCCCGGCCGCTCTTTGTCCTCAACGTCAAAATCACCACTTCTAAACCGCACAAACCATCTCTCGCACGTTGAAACCGATGGAACATGACTCGGATAAGCCTCGGAGACCAATCGATGTGCTTCAGCAGCACTTTTCTTCAAATTAAAGAAGTAAATTAAAACTTCCCGCAAATGCTGTTTTGTTGGCACGAAACTCGACATATTGAGAGCTCAAAAAAACTATGAATTTGACACTGCGACAAATTGACACATACTGAAAATTAAAGCTATAAGACGTAGCTTTGACATGAACATAGTCACAGTACTGCCTGATGCGTATAGCGTTAGTAACGCCATCTGTTATCAAACCCGCATTTTCAATTTGTACCCCTGATATTTTCGGGAAAATACTTCATACTGCTGTTGCTCGGTAGAACAAGAAAAAAATTATCCTCGTCATGCATCGTTTGGACAAAATTTCGTTTATTCGAGACCGTGAACGCTTGACGCTGGTATCCACGAGTTAAATTTCGCCGGATATCCCACCCAACTTACGAAAATTTGTTTTTTCGCACCGTGTCCTTTTGTCCGTAAAACTTGATCAATCTTGAATTCTTTATTCTTCTCCATACGCTTCTCATGAACGCTCGTTAATTCTTCGGGGTAAAAGAAACCATCGATCGTTTCGTCTTCGAGATCGCACAACGCATACACATACAAGCCCTGTCTATGTAAAACTTTTTTGATACGAAAAATTTCTTCACTCCAATTTTTCTCGTAACCTTTTTCGAAGGTGCCTTTAGTTCTACTGATTCGAACGTAATCACCGGGTTTGTATTTATACGTTGTGAAACGTCTCTTTTCACGTCGCTTTATCGCGCTAATTGTCATATTGCGCACCGCTGTATCGGCATTATATAGCGTTACGGCGGCCGGTTGCATTTTAATGCTCGAGTGTACAGCATGATTGTACGCATAAACCAATTGTTGTAGTATATCGATGTAACGATGAGTATTACGATGTGTGAAGTAGCGCCACATCCATTCCTTGAGAGTGCGATTAAAGCGCTCGACAATCGAGGCTTTTACATCAGGATTACGAGCAACACGGAATTGTATGTTTTCATCTTTGAGAAATTTTTGAAGTTGACCACCGAAGAATTCTTTTCCACGGTCGGTTTGTAGTGAAACAGGTGTACGACCATCGTTACGCTCGAGAATACGTTTAAATGCCTTTGTTACTTCGCGCACAGTTTTGTCCTGCAAGGGTTCGACCCAGGCATATTTGCTGACAACGTCAATTACCATAAGCAGATAGGAGACGTTGTCGTTATAGCTACTCAATGAACGTAGATCCACGAGATCGGCCTCCCAGACATCGTCAATATTTGTAACATTGTAATACAGTCGTGGAAAGACACGGTGCACGGGTCTATGAATGGTATAACTATCCTCTTGAGTGAGCCAGTCATATACGGTGTCTGCTTTATTTTTGCTACTGATTAAACGTCGCGCACCAGCGTATCCAGCTGGATGCGAAGGATCGTAGTACACTTTTTCGAAAGTCATCTTTCACCGCTCGTTGTACAGCTTGTTCTAAATCTTTATCCACTTTTCAAATACTTTTATTACTTTTGTTTTCCGACGTTTTGAAGAAGTATTCCCAGGGTGTGTATCGTCGTTGTCGTCGTAGTCATCGTTGGAATTATCGCCAATCGCATCCACATTCATAGAATGCGAGTCGTTATGTTGCATCATCTGAACATCTTTTCTTGGTCGCTTAGTGCCTCTAGATACGCCTAAATCCCACAATCTACTGTTGCCTATAAATTCACGCGGAACGCTCTTTGTGCGTAGACTAACGATAAACTCGTGTCTGCCTGTTGCTTTAAAGTTTTTTCTACCTCGTACTGCATCGTTTATAAGGTCGACAATATTAGAATTTGGAATGAGGATACTGTCTATTGTTACACATCCTTTTTTATCCCATCTTATGCTTTTTGATTCATCACTCGTGGGTTTGCGTAGAAACTTTAATAACGCAGTCGCTCGGCGTTTATACATATTTGGAACGCTATTAACGATGTCAGCATCGCTCGTGGCTTCTGCATTATCTATCTCAGACGATGTTTCGGGTAGTGCTGGTGAAAACAATGTATTTTTCGTACTAACGAGATATAGATAACGCTGCAGTACTTGTAAATACTCTTTCCATTTACTAGCGTCGTCTTTACCATACTTGTTTGATTTTAAAATTTTGTATAGCTCAGTGTCTAGTCTTGAAACAGGATCACCGTGGGTCTGTACTGTTTTCTCGTTTGCCGCTGGTGCATGATTATTCCCAGAACCGACCATAGGTATTTCCTCGTAACGACCGTCTGCATCACTATTTTCGTCCTTTATCTCGGACATTGGCACTAAAAACATTTTTTTCGCATGCTCCATTTACGAGCATGAATTTTTATCCTTAACACAGTATTGTTTTGTCAATCGTCACTACCACTGAACAATTTACTAAATAAAGTTGTGATTATGGGCGCCAGTAAAAGTGGTAAAAAAGCACCACCCCCTTTTTGAATTATAAAGCGTTTCTTCGCTCTCCAATTATATTTCCGTTGCTTACGAGCGACTGTACAAACACCACCACCACCACCACCACGTTGTTTTGTCACACATCCTGAGACAAGCTGTCGAAGTATATTTTTATATTTTTTTAAACGTTTTTTAACACTTGACTTGACACAAACAACTTCTTGTAAAATGTTTAACGCGCATTCACAGATACAATTGATTAGAGGCTTATCAGCATTACGCAATATCGATTTTCGCTGTTTTTTATTCGAATGACAAATAGCGTTAAGTAGGGCTATACAACGTTCATCGAATGGAATGTAATGTGTATTTTTCTTCTTCTTTTTCTTCGCGCTGCGCGCTGGTGCTATCCCTCATTATTACAGTTTCACAGCAGATGTATTATGATGCGTGATGCGTACACGACTCATATCCATTAGCGACTGATGTGGTGTCTACTTGTGCTTCCAATTAAATACGTTGACGAGTGTTTTTCGGCATGTAGACCAGCATTCGTGGATCATCGGGAAATATCATTGTACGACATCGACAATAATCGGGTGTCGATTGTTTAAGATCCAAGAGTAGATAACCGTGTGGCTGTGCGGTAGCATCGTAATATGACTCGGTTAGAAATCGTGGATTCTCGGGGTATACTTGTCTCGCTAGATGTGTAATTTGTGCTCGATCACGTGGATTTTTAAATATCACCATATAATTGGCGTTTAATGATATATCACGTTGTCCGTGTCCCTGATGGAAAATATTTTGTGTGATAAAAATCACACTAATATTTTTATGATGGCTGCCTTTTTGTGAAAAGGTCGACAATGGTATTATTTGAGGATTCGCGCATTAAATCATCGATAATAAGCAATTTTTTCAAGTTATTGTCGCTCGAATAATCCTCCTGTTGCGGTAGACCCTCGTTAAATTCAATTTTTGGGGTTTTGGATTTTTTATTACTCCCAGTCTTAGTAGTTAACGACGACGGTTGTTGTTGTTCACATGTGTTATTCAGAGCAGCGATATTAGAATCGAGAGTATCTCCATAATAAAATATAATACGGTCAAATTCAACGTTACTCATTGAATTGAGAAACTTTAGAAATTTTTTCACGAAAACTGTTTTCCCACATCCAGTGGGGCCACAAATAAGCGACGTCCACGGATGTTTCCAGCGTACATCCATTATTATTTTTACTTATATAGCGTGACAAATCCACGATACTATTGATGATGATGATGATGACGGTGAATATCATAGAGCAACGAGATGCAAAATCGCATACACCAAGTGCACAATAAGCGTGTTACTCAGCCGGGCGGCAGCGGCGGCGGCGGCGGCGGCGGCGGCGCGTACCCACACGTCGTTATTAGCTTATCAGACGTGTACGCGGGCGCGGTTCAGCTTATACAGATACACACTCGCCTGGTCATAAGCTTATGAGCGAGCGTGTGTCACCGCGGCACATGCGCACAATTTAGCTTTTTAAAGCGCATGTGTATTCAGAAGATTGTGTTTTTCGTTTATCACTATTTGACGTACATTTTTAAATAAATTTTTCAAAGCAACTATTAATGCTGATGATGCCGAGTAAAAAACACGTTTAAATACCATACATGTTTCTTTATTGTAGAGAGAGAGAGAGAGAGAGAGAGTATTATACATAAACATATTAATAATTTCAATTTATACTGAGGCGAGACATGGGTGGGAAGGGTTATCGACGACGACGAGTCACGTGTGTATTTAAGAAAAGTAACGCAATAATTATCTTAACATCTACAACTGGTAAAATTAATTATTATCATTATAATCATGTGTTATCGCGTGAATTATGAAAAATTAATTCTTGCGTGACCGAGGGCAATCGTTCTCCGGTCATTCTTCTTCAAACGGTTTTGAAGCCACCAGAGAAATGTCTGTGATTAATTTTTTCACCTCCTGTGTTATAAACGGTACACAAAATATCTGCAACTCAAGGAACAATATATCGAAATGTTCAAGGAATGAGGGATCCACTCGATGACGTACAGCTTCACACAGATTAGAGCTATTCTGTGTTAAAAGAGTTTTAACACGCACTTGGTCCACATTCTCGATTAGTTCTTTAGCGGGAATATGTAGAACTAATTCAGCACACAGAACATCGATACAGTTTTTCACATAAACGACGTAACGCTGGAGCCGTCTGAAGCGCTCATCGACACACGGTGTTACGATGCATAGTCCGTCAAAAGATTTCTTTTGCATAACTATACTCGGTGAATAGATGTTTTCCTTCTTCTTCTTATGTGGTGGTGGTGCTTCCAGCTGTGTATTTTCATCGTTAGGGTTGACGTCCACGGCGATCACATTGTCCTTGGCTTGGTCGAAAACAATGGATTTTGAGCCAACGAGGACGCAAAGTGAATCTCACAGTCATCGATGTTGAGTGTTTTACGGATGCGTTGATCAGCTTTCCAGCCATAATTCGTACAGGCCCCGAAATATGATGCTATCTCGGTCAAGGCATCTTGTAGTTTACACCACTTTGTAGATTCAAAGGTAATACCACCCGACGAGTTATTATGCTGCAGCTTAACGACCGGCGTAACGTCACCGCTTGCGCGTACCTGAAGACCCACAGTTATCCTCTTTGTTTCCGAGTAGTTCAAATTGTATGTTGTAGCAAGCAACAATGGTGCTTCCAAATTTTCCATGGTTGATAGAAAAATACAACAGAGCGACACGGAAAAATGAATAAATAATGAGGGAAACGAAGCTACGATAACTGTATTTCGTAGCTTGTCACGGGGTGGACTGCCACCCGATCCTCTTTACAAATGTTTTTATAGACGGGTGTGAATCGCCTCATATGTTGGAATGGTGGGGGCAAGCGTTTACCCCCACCAACGTAACCTTAGTAGAGCATATAGAGAGAGAAGTTATACTTCTGTATACTACAAATTATTGTAGTGTAAAAATTGTTTATTTCATCACAAATAGATATTTCATAGCGTAAAATTTGAAACATTATAGCAAACCCCCCTCTGGCCTTATGTAGTTACGTTTCAGTAATAGTCGAAAGAATTTTGCATTTTAAATGAGTCTACGGTAGATGGAAAACACTTGAACGTTATACGTATAAGAATAAATATACGAATTTTCATATTGTGCGTCTACCTGTACGAGAAAGTATATATGACCACCTCGAGGGTCAACGCCGTCAGTACGACTGATTGTAAATATGTATAAACAGGTGCCGTATTGCATATTGACCATATACAAATTCAATAGCTAGCGTCTGTCCATTGGAACATAATTTATTACGGCGCTCGGTGGGGTTTTCAGTTTTCCACCAAAGGCTGATAATTATATTACGAGTCTCGTTCTCGAGATTACATCGTAGTACCGTCTACTTTCACACGTTGGTGTCACGAAAATTCAGAGCTTAATTCAAAAACAAAAGCCGCCCCGGAAGTCTGGCGCTGCGTTTGTTTCCTCTATACCAAGTCATAACGTTTTTCGTGCGTGAAGGTGTCGCACGTTTAGAGCTATAGTAAGTGTTTTAATTGGGGAAAATCATGGGAAAACACAAAAGGAAGAGAAGTAAGGATGACAAGAGCCAGAAATTCTTCAAAAAACTGAAGAAGATAGTCGATGCTATGCCCGATAGTTCCTTGGAATCGGACTCGGAAAAATTGACACACGAGGACGAGCGCTCGGGCGTGATCGAGCTCACGGACAAAGCCGCGCACATCCCCCTTCAGGGTGTGTCATCGGATATTCGAGGTAGTTTTCAATATTCATTTATGGAACCCTCAGACCGGGCGGATTGCCGTACAAAGACACTCTTGTAGATTTGTCTTAGGTCGAACATAACCAAAAAAAAAAAAAAAAAAAAAAAGAGAGAGAGAGGCTCGAGCGACAGATTGCGTTCCGAGACCCTTCTGGCCTCAGACTCGGCGGTTTTGTCCGTACGAAGGAAGACTCACAGAGTTCTTCCTTGAGTCGTTTGTGATTACAGTTCACACACACAAATAATTATCATGGCCATAGACTTGGCGGCTCAGTCCGTTCGAAGGTAGTCTCGCAGAGTACTATCTTAAGTCGAACAATAGAAGTATGTTTTAACACTAATCTCGGCGTTTTAAAGCGTTCGAAGATAGAACTGCATTCTGCAGCTAAATTGAGTCACCCATAATGTGATTGGTACTCTCGTAGAGTCTATCACAGATTAAAATATTTTCAGATTCTTCATCAAAGAAAAACGAGAATATTTCCCCTACTTCAGAGTCTCCGGAAGAGCCAGTTCAGGTTTTTGACGAGGAGACATTACGAATATTGGGTGTCGATACAAAAACTGACGCGCCAGAATTGCAGCTAAATCCAAATTTAGCAGAAAATTGGGAAAAATGGATTGCTAGTGGGCTCAAGAAAGACGAGCAGGAAAAAATATTATCAAAATATGCTCGAACCGATAATTGTTATTTAGAAGCCCCAACATTAAATCCGGAGGTGGCCGCATCTCTATTTGAAACTGCCATTAAGAGAGACAAATATCTGACGAATGCCCAGAATATTCGTGGTACGGCCATGGCTGCATTAGGCACGGGAGTTTCTCTAATTTTGAGCCCAAAAGAAGAAGGTATCGATGAATACCAGCTGTTAGAGTGTCTAGCTGACGCAGGTAGATTACTGGCGCACGCACATCGTCTCGACACGATTACGCGCAAATCGTTCATTACTCCATCCATAGACAAGAAAGTCAAGAATATATTGGATGAGACTAAGCCAGATAAGTTTCTGTTCGGGGAAAACTTGTCGGAAAAAATTAAGCTAGCGAAGTCCATTGAAAAGGTGGGCTTAGAATTGAAATCTCAACCGTCCGCTTCAAAGACCACACTCCGCAGTTCCAACTCGGGAAACTGGAAAGGCCCGCCGACCAATTCGTATCGAAGGGGGACCCAGGTGGGCACAAATCAAAAAGGATCGAAAAAATTTGTCAAATTTCATCAGAAACCGACGCAGTCGTATCAGCAAAGGGATCAATACCGTCCTCAGAGTCAGTCTTACAAAACGAACTCTCAGCGGGGTTACCAAGGAAAACAATAGAGGTAATTGGAATGGCTGGTCGACTTCGGGATTTTCTCCCACAATGGGAGCAAATTACGAAAGACCGATTCGTTTTGAGTTGCGTGGCAGGCTACAGAATAAAGTTTAACGCGCCGGTGTATCAGAGTCGAACGCCAGCGCCCCCGATAATCAGTTCGTCGAGCGAATATAAAAATATGAGACTCGCTATTACAAAGTTGCTAGAATTAGGCGCCGTAAGACCCTGTTCACCTGATTCGAATCAATTTGTTTCTTCGTATTTCTTAGTACCGAAAACAGATGGTTCGATGAGATTCGTTTTGAATTTGAAGAAGCTCAATAGCCATATTTCAACACAGCATTTTAAGCTGGAAGACATTAGAACTGCGACGAAGTTAATTTCACAAGGCGATTTCATGTGTAATATAGATCTGCAAGACGCATATTTTCTAGTTTCTATGCACAATGAGAGTATAAAGTACTTAAGATTTGTTTTCGACGATGCGCTATACGAGTTTGTATGCCTCCCGTTCGGCCTATGTACGGCGCCGTTCATTTTTACAAAAATTCTCAAGCCGGTTGTTAATTACTTAAGAGAAAAAGGTTTTCTCTCAACAGTGTATTTAGATGATATCCTATGCATCGGAGCGAATTTTACAACATGTCATAGAAACGCAAAAACCACAATTGAAAAGTTGCAATCCCTGGGTTTTCTGATTAATTATAAGAAAAGTAAGTTGATGCCACGTAAGAGGTGTAAGTTTCTCGGAATTATTATAAATTCCCATAGAATGATATTAGAACTACCAGAGTTAAAAAGGAAAAGAATGATAACTTTGATCGAAGATTTGAGTAAACAAAATTTTTGTACTATTCGAGAATTTGCACACTTCATAGGGAAGCTAGTCGATTGTTGTCGAGCGATAGAGTACGGTTGGTTATACACCAAGAGATTCGAACGAGAAAAATTTTTCGCCTTGTTAATGAGCGGTGGTGATTACGAGGCGAGACTTGTGTTATCTGACGATCTCGAAGAAGAGTTTAATTGGTGGCGACAGAATATTCCAAAATCGGTAAACCCGATTAGAAGTTCTCGATATATTAAAGAAATATTCTCGGACGCGTCAAATTCGGGTTGGGGTGCCTACTGCGATAATGAAGGTACGCACGGGTTTTGGAATAATAGCGAACGGAAATTACATATTAATAAGCTGGAACTTATCGCCGCATTGATGGGCCTCAAATGCTTTGCAAAAAATTTGCGTAACTGCGAAGTGTTATTACGGATCGATAATACTACGGCTATCGCCTATATTAATCGTATGGGAGGTGTACAGTACGCGGGACTCCATAGGATAGCGAAAGATATTTGGCAATGGTGCGAACAGAGAAAAATTTGGATTTTGGCCGTATACATTGCGTCAAAAGAGAATGTACAAGCCGATAAGGAATCGAGAGTAAAGGACATAGATACAGAATGGGAACTGGCCAGTTCAGCGTTTGAAACTATCGTTTTGAAGTTCGGTCAACCAAATCTGGATTTATTCGCGTCTAGAATCAACGCAAAATGTAAAGCTTACTGTTCCTGGCACAGAGACCCCGACGCGTATGCTATTGATGCGTTCACGCTGGATTGGGGCATTGAATTCTTCTATGCGTTCCCGCCGTTTGCGCTAGTGCTAAAATTTCTGAGAAAAGTCATAGCGGATTGCGCTACTGGTATTGCGGTGGTTCCAAATTGGCCATCGCAACCATGGTATCCGATGTTTATGGATTTGTTAGTAGGACAACCTATCGTCTTCAGTCCCGCTAAATAGCTTTTACTGTCTCCTTGTAGGTCCCTTCGTCACCCACTGGAGAAATCACTGGGGATGATTGCCGGGAGATTGTCCGCGAAGCATATCGTAGGAAGATGCTGGCGGACTCAGTAATCGAAATATTGATGGCTTCTCTCGCTGAGAGCACTTGGAAGCAATACATAGGGCCCATAAAGAAATGGTCGTTATTTTGTAAGGAGACAAAAACGGATATGTATGGAGCAGAAGCGAATCGTATTCTCGAATTTTTACAAAAGCGATTTGAAGTTGGAGCGTCTTATGGCACGTTAAACTCGATGCGATCGGCCATTTCTCTAATCTCGGGAAATGAAGCCACTAATGACCCTGTTATTAGTAGATTTTTTAAAGGCATTTTTCGGCTTAAACCAATTAAGCCTAAATATGACTTAACATGGGATGTAAGTCCAGTTCTGGCGTTCATTTCGACTTTGTATCCTCTCGAATCGTTGAATCTTCAACAATTATCGGAAAGATTGGTTATATTATTAGCTTTGGGTACAGCGCATAGGGTACAAACTTTTTCGCTTATGAAACTCAGTAATATCTCTCGGTCAAGAGAGGGGTTCGAGGTAAAAATCTCAGACAATATAAAAACATCTCGGCCAGGGGCTTCACAGCCACTATTATTACTACCATATTTTCGCGAAAACCCTAAACTTTGCATTGCAAGTACATTAGACAAATATTTAGAGTTAACAAAAACAATTCGAGAAAATTGCAAAAATGTGCTCATCACATCGAGGAAACCGTATAAACCGGCGAGTACACAAACGATAAGTCGATGGATCAGGGCTATGTTGGCTAAAAGTGGCGTCGGCCCCGAGTTTACCGCGCATAGTACCAGACATGCATCTACGTCAGCTGCGTTGGCTAAGGGAATGAATATTAACGCAATAAAAGATACCGCAGGGTGGCTAAGGACTCACACGTGTTCGCTCGATATTATAATCGACCGATCAAGCCTATCAGAAAAGATTTCGCGTCGATTGTATTTAAAAAATCATAATTATTATAACTTTTGATTCCTTATTAATTAAGTCTATGTTGCATTGAGGTCCGTGAAAAATAATAAAACATTGGTGCCTTGTATAATGGGTTGTGAATATCTCTGAACATCTACGATGTAATCTCGAGAACGAGACTCGTAATATAATTAATCGATCAAATGAACTTACCTAAGTGAAGTTCGATCGTAATTATATGTAGAGTCTCGTTCGAGATGATTACATCCCACCCTAGGAACGATAAAAATCGTTGCACTGTTCCCACCCTAGTTTAGTTTCGTATGCTACGGGTTATTATTATTTTTATTCTGCTTTAGGAGATACTTTAAACAATATGACTTGGTATAGAGGAAACAAACGCAGCGCCAGACTTCCGGTGCGGCTTTTGTTTTTGAATTAAGCTCTGAATTTTCGTGACACCAACGTGTGAAAGTAGACGGTACTACGATGTAATCATCTCGAACGAGACTCTACATATAATTACGATCGAACTTCACTTAGGTAAGTTCATTTGATCGATTAATTATCATTGGCGTAGCAGTGTAAGGGTTGATTGATAATGAAACGTTTGCCCGGGTATACCATTTTTGAATAAGTAAATATAAATACAATTAAATGTAAAGAGAGTAGCGAGAACGAAAAATTTCTCGTAATATATTTTTGAAAATGAATTTATTATAAGAATTTATACTGAATATAATTATGTAAAATAAGCTAGTTCACAAGCGTTTATGTGAATGTTGAGTATTTTTTTGTTTGTTTGCAAATACACAGACCCTGATGGAAAAGCTATCGCAGAATTTGCGTTTATTGTCTTGTGTATACACGTGTTACAGATGTATATATATAAATGGAGCCTGTCTATTTTGTCAATGCAGGCTAGTATAAAAACGGCAGACGTTTCGTATTACCGTATTGTAAATAGATACCAAAAGTGCATATATAAATGTAAATTAAGGATGTCTGTTTCAGACAATACAGCTTTCTTAGAAAAACGGGTGGAGTGTAGCGCTTCATGTTTACACTCTAGACAAAGTGCTAATACGAATTAAATCATCTTTAAGAAATAGTAGGCGCCTACGCTAGCTGGCACTGAAGCAGCGTTATCGTTGTAAGAATGTCTGTTTAGACAATGCAGCTTTCTGGAGAAAACGGTAGGCGTGCATGGATTCATGTTGACAGCATTTCCAAAGAGGTAGTGCGAAATAAATTATCTTTAAGAAATAGTGCACGACTGTGTGTAGCCCTCAACCCCTTGTAAAGACACTCTGTCACTGTACAGGGACTCAAGGTTGTTATCATTCAAAATTCTCCTCGATTTCTGAATTTATGGTGAAGTCGAAATATATATATATAGAGAGTAGTGGGGGGGTATTCGAGTTAAGGTATAAAATTGCGTGAAACGGTAGTTCTCGTATTATTCAACGTTTGAATGTTCTACAACTAGCATCCTGTCAGTGTAGCATCGTTATTTCGCGTTATTAAAAAAATGGATTCACGTAGACGTGTCCTTCTGGCCGTAGTGCGCGCAACGGCTCGCGTGTTCATACGTCGGGAACCGCGATTGGTGCGGCGCTTTACACGGCGTTGGTTCGTGAATATCGCGAACTTTACGTTCCAACGTCTCCGCGCGGAGTTTAGTGCAGTGTTGCTGAGTGGTGATGCAGACTCGATTACCGATGCTTATGTGAGTGGTCCGTTACGGCAAGCACCCGCTTTTGTGCAGCAATATGTGATCCAGCATCTTACCGATCACGGTGGACTGTTACATGGGCCCCTGAACGAGTTGATTATGCACGCTGAAAATCGACATGGTAGATCGAAACAATTTGAAAATTTTTATTTATTATTTGTCGTCTTAAAAGAAAAAAGTTTTGTTATGTGTTCTTTTTACTTTCATTTTGTATTTTTTATTTCATTGAAATAATTTTTATTATTTAAATATTTATCAATCTTAAAATGATTGAAAGAGTATAATATAAAAACTAATTTTTTATAATTTTATTATTGTTGTCAAAAATGTAATAAAAAAATACATTATGAGCGTCATATCGTCGAGAACCAAGTTTTATTTTAACTGGATGATGAAAAGTGGCTTGATTTTTAATCCACTTTCGCTTTGTTACGCGAAAATTAATACACTTTTCATCAATCAATGTAAAACTTGGTTCGTTAAACTCGGTGGTGTCGGTAATGCGTTTATTCCATTCTTGAAAAATAGTAAAAATTTTTGGTAATTAACAAATTTTAATACAAACAAAACGTTTTTCTTTAAAGATAATACATTTTCATTTTTACTCGCTTATTTATTTTAAGAAACTGACACATGTAAAATCACCCCCTCTTACAGTGTTCAGTCATAGAGTATTTGTGTACAAAATTTGGAGTTTTTATCGTCTTTTTGTTATTTGCTCTTTTGTATTTTACTTTTTTAATCTCGAAAAATATTGTTTATTATTTAAAATTGTATTATAGTTTTCACTTGTTCACTTGACTGAAAGTGGTTTAATTTTTTAAAACCGTAAAAATAATTTTTATTAAAAATTTTTGTATTATTTTTCCAATAATTTAATAAAATACATTATCGACACCAGTGAGGGTATGAACCAAGTTTAACTATGATTGATTGGTTGACGAAAAATTAATTAATTTTTAATCCACTTTCACTCTATCTCGCAAAAATTAATACACTTTCCGTTAATCAATCAATCACAGTTAAACTTGCTTCGTAGACTCGTTAACGCTGGCAATGTATTTTATTCAATTTTTGAAAAATAATAAAAATATTTTAGCTAAATTAAAAATAAAAAACAATAGAGTGAAAAACAAAATGTTTTTCTTTAAAGAAATGATAAATTTTTATTTTCCCTTACAGCTATACGCTCGCTACTTGCATCGAGCAGCAGCAGCGAAAACGACGCCGGACCTCCTAGTGCCGACTCATGCTTGGGGTCACCGTCGTCGTGCACGGCTTCACCCAGCCCCGACGATGACGACAACGCCTCAATGTCAGGCGTGTCGGCAGACGACGGTGACGAGGTTGATATGTTTTTCAACGATGATGATGATAACGACAACCACGCCGATGATGAGGCCATGGAGGAGGAGGATGAGGAGGAAGACGACAGCTCCATCGACGATGATGTCCCCGACAGTCCGGCTAGCCCGGATCCTGAGCAGCCGGGGATAGAGGAAGACGAGGAACCAGTGATGGTTGCGCAGAGGCCTTTAAATATAAACGAGGCAACTACAGAGTCCGCTGATGACTCGTATGATGGTACGTATAAATAATTTAAAATATTTACTATTAGATTATTTTATGAAAATGAATTAATAAAATTCATTTTCTAATAGACGATGAACCGCAAGATGTTGCACATGTTGTCGTACGCGAGGTCGCGGATATCCCCGATAGCCCCGAGTCACCACCGCCTCAGGAGCAAGGTATTGACCTGGACGAAGAGGCGGTGCTTATTCGCACCCGCGTGATACCTTACTATCACGCGGATGGTACGGTCGGGGATGACTCCGACTTCTGCGACGAGGACGATGACCGTGTTGCTGTGCGGATGTACGAGGCATGGCTTGGGCCCCCTGAAGAGTGAGCGTAAAATAAATCCTTAAATCTGGATATTTTATAGCTCACTGGCCTCCGCTCTTGTCACCAATACCGTCACTGGCTTCAACCGTGTCCTCTTCGTCGTCGTCGTCGTCGTCGTCGTCGTCGTCGTCGTCGTCACCATCATCATCATCATCATCATCATCATCATCGTCGTCGTCGGATGAAGAGGAATCAATGTCATCGTCAGCGCCCCCAGCCTTTACAGCATCATCAGCATCGTCTTCGCTCAAGGTATGTCCCAAAAATCAAATAGGTAGGGATTCAACTGGTGCCGGGGGTAATAACGTTAATCGCGTAGCAGGCGTAGTTAATATTCGAAATCATAGCCAGGGTACCGAGATCCGAGACACCGCGGTTAGCATCGACGATACGGACGATATTTTACCGCCGGGAAATCGTTTTGTTGTCGCCGGCGCAGAACAATATAAATATTTACGGCGTTTCGGAGTTTCAGCGCGACAGATCAATCTAGCGTTAGTACAACCACCCGTATTTATAAATCCGGTCACGTGGATTCGTAACTCCATCCGAGATATTCACGATTATTTCGTAAAGGATCGCGATGACACGGATTTAATAGGTGTGGGTTTTGTCACTGACGGGATGGCAGACGGTAGAGCGGGCATATCATTGAGGCCTATTTCACGGTTCACTGATGAAGCCCTATGGGCTTTGATGTGTGCCGTGAATCAGAGCTCGAGGGTTCTCGCGGCCTCTGACACGTTGCGATTCACCGTTACGTATGTAGCGGTGCCTACTGGTCAGGGGCTCCGTGTGTCAATGGTGAAGAGCCGATCCGTGGTTTGTATAATACAAAACGGTGATAATTTGTGTTTTCCTCGCTCGATCGTTGTAGCTCTTGCAAACAACGTACATAAACGCGAACGTAGCAAAGACTCGCAAATAGCTTGGACGCGTATACGACAAGGGGCGTCGCTCGACCAACGTGAAAAAGCGCAATCTCTTGTTCAGCTGGCCGGTGTGCAAATACCTCTAGAAGGCTGTGGTATTCCGGAAATAACAAATTTCCAAAGATACCTCATGCCTTTGAGGATTGCTATCACGGTATACGATTGGGAGTCACTCGGTACAGGTGTACCCCCGCTTTTTGATGGACAAACGTCTTTCGTAATGCAGGGGCCATCTGAGGTTGTTAATATAGCGTATAGTGCTATTTTAAAACACTATTCGCCAATCATCAACCTAATGGGCGCAGCAGGTGGTAAGAATTATTGTATACCGTGCAATAAATCTTACCGTCGTCAATTCGAGCATCGTTGCACGAGTAAGTGTCCACGATGTTTTAGTGTGCTGCCCTGTATCAAAGAGTTAGCCCCCACGGCTGATAAAGAGCTCGTGCCCGGTCCGGTAGCAGGTAGTAGTCAAACAGTACCCGCCGCTGTGAATAGCGAAAAGTCGTGCGACGATTGTGGACGAATGTTCTACAACCCCTTGTGTTTCGCTAACCATTTAAAACCATTGGTTAGCCGCTATAATGTGCAACAGCTTTAAAAATCTATTTGCGAGACTTACCGTATTTGTAAATCTTGTGATAAAGTTATGAGTAATCATCACAAGATTCACGAATGCGGTGTTTCTTTTTGTCGTTTGTGTCGTAGTTCGCATGGCTACAATGATCACTGCTATATGCAAATTGTCAAACCACGGAAAGAATTGGAACCGGTCGCGGGACACCCTGAAACGCTATTTATATTTTACGATTTTAAAACGCGCCAGGATAAGCCGTATATTACACCAAATACGGGAGACGACTCGTTCGAGCACGTAGTAACTCATTGTGTAGCGCAACAGCTGTGTGAGCTTTGTTTTTCAGCGGGAGAGCATCTACCCTTGAGCACTTGCTCGTGGTGCGGTGTAGGAGAGTTTTTATTCAAAAATAATCCAGTAGATGAATTTGTAGATTTGGCCGTGCGACCTTCTACGAAATTTCGCAATATAGTGTGTATTGCACACAACGCCAAGGCATTTGACAGCCAATTTGTATTGCGAAGTATCGTAGAACGTTCCACGGATATGCCCACACCCAGTATAATTTTGACCGGTAATTCAATAGTTTCAATGCGAGTGGGCCGCACGACTTTTATAGACAGCATAAATTATTTTCATATGCGACTCAGAGCTCTACCCAAAGCCTTTGGGTTTAGCGAGCAACTAGCCAAGGGTTATTTCCCGCACCTCTTCAACACTGAAGATGCACGAGGCTATAACGGTGTTCTCCCCGCAGCTACGTATTACTCGCCCGACACAATGAGTAAACCAGACCACGCGGAATTTTACGAATGATACGCTGAGCAAGTCAATAAAGCCGTAACATTTGATTTTGAAAAAGAAATTTTTAAGTATTGCAAGATGGATGTTGACATACTCCGTCGAGCTTGCTTTGAATTTCGGAAAATTTTTTTATCCGTAGGTAATACATGCCCATTCACCGAGGCCACTACGATAGCATCGGCTTGCTCCGTCGTGTACCGTCGTAATTTTCTAAGACCCGATACAATTGGTCTTATACCTGCCGGTGGTTATATGCGTGCGGAAAATCACTCACAGCAGGCCGTCGACTGGCTATTATGGGTCGAGCATGAGCTCGGTCATACGCTTATTCACGCGGGTCGCACCCGTGAACATAAGCTACCCGAAGGGCCGCGTGTCGACGGTTATATAGAGGTAAACAATCGTCGTATTGTTTATCAATACCATGGTTGTTACTGGCATGGATGCCGTGAGAGTTCCAAACGATCGCGCGAGAAAGTCTCACGCTGGTAACGAGAGTATGGACACTCGATATGAGCGTACTGTGGCAATGAGTTTAAAAATTCGTTCGCATGGTTACAAATTGGTGGAGATGTGGGAGTGTAACTTCAATCTACTCCGCAAAGTCGAGCCACGCGTAAACGAATTTTTAAAAAATCATCCATGGCGCACCACAGAGAGTTTGAACCCTCGTGCAGCGTTTTATGGTGGTCGCACAGGTAAAATCGTCACCTCCTACGATGTCGCACCAGGGGAGAAGATATCGTACATCGATATCTGCTCGCTGTATCCGTACATATGTAAGACAGGTCGCTTCCCTGTGGGGCACCCGAAAATATATATTGGTACCGAGTGCGACGATTTGTTGGGGGGTTCACTCGATGCTCTCGGTGTAACGGTCAACGGTATGGTCGCGTGTACCGTATTGCCTCCGCGCCACCTCTTTCACCCCGTGCTACCTGTTCGAATGCACGAGAGACTGCTATTTGCTCTGTGCCGTAAGTGTACAGAGTCTATGGTTCAAGCCTCGTGCATTCATGAGAACCCTGACGACCGGGCTTTCACCGGTACCTGGGTGACGGATGAGGTGCGGAAGGCAATAGATATGGGCTATGAAATCTTAAAAATTTCGATGATTTGGGCGTACAAAACAACAATGTACAATCCCGTTACACGCGAGGGTAGACTGTTTGCCTCTTATGTAAATACGTTTTTGAAAATTAAACAGGAGGCGAGCGGTTGGCCCGAGCACTGTATCGACGAAGCGTCTCGCGAGGAATATATAGATTATTACGAGCGTGTGGAGGGTATCCGGTTGAACGCTAAAAACATTACGCGTAATCAGGGCTTACGCTCAGTTGCTAAGCTTTGCTTAAATTCGTTCGCGAGAAGCTATTGTTGTTCTTGTACGACAATGAGAAAGAAGTTCAACGCCTGCTACCGGTTAACGACGATTTGCTATATTCAAATTGAACATCTCACGAGGACGCTATTACCCTTAGCCCCTTAACTAGTGTGGTTATAGCTGCATTTACAACGGCCTTGGCCCGTCTGAAACTTTATAGCTACCTCGAGCTATTGGACAGACGGGTTTTGTATTACGACACGGACTCTGTTATTTACGTGAGTACTGGTGATGATGCTTGGGAACCCTCGGTAGGTAATCTCCTCGGTGACATGACCAACGAGTTGATATCGGTGGCGCCGAACGCTTATATCAACTCGTTCGTCTCCGGTGGCCCGAAATTTTATGGTTATATGGTTACGACTACCGAGGATCCTGAAACGGTGGTGGACACTGTTTGTAAAGTGAAGGGGATAAGTTTGAATTATAAAAACTCGGAAACAATTAATTTTAATTCAATAAGTGAACTCATAAAATCGGAATTACCATCGTTTAGTAACACAGTGTTTAATTTAAAATTTGATTCAATTCAAAGAACGCCCCTCCACAACGTCATCACCCGTACAATGTACAAAACTTGTCGTGTCGTATGTCGTAAACGCCGTCATATAACACACCGGTTATCACTACCGTTTGGTTTTAAAAATAACGATGCTGATGATGGCTAGTAACATCTATTTGTAATATAAACTTTTGTAAATATGTTAATATATATCAACATGTAAATCGAATGCGCTCGCCTCTGCGCGCGCGCGCGCGTGTGTGTGTGTGTGTGTGTGGTTATTTATGTATATAGTTTGTAGATAATTTTTCACATTTGTTTGCCACTTGTAACTTTGTACATATATATGTGTGTATGTGTGTGTACGTGCGTGTTTTATGTACATATATACCGCGCGCGCGCGCGCGTGTGTATGTATATATATATATATATATGTGTGTGTGTGTGTGTGTGTGTGTGTGTGTGTGTGTGTGTGTGTGTGTGTGTGTGTGTGTGTGTGTGTGTGTGTGTGTGTGTGTGTGTGTGTGTGTGTTATATAATTTTGTAAAATGATAATAAAATCACGTATATACAAACGTGTGCAGAACCATTTTGAAATTCGTATGAATAAATTCGAAACTTTGAATTTCCTGTCTTATTATTCGAAAGTACTCCCACCATACACATTTTCATATTTAACTATGCTGGTCATTCACGCGAGATGTATATATCTAATGGTAACAGCTGTGAAAAAACTTAGTTGAAAAGAAAACGTCGTTGTGAAAGTATCCTTGCCTCTCTTTCCACAATGAATACTATAGGTAGTATACTCATGATCGACTGCTGCAAGGATCCCCGAGACTTCACCAAAGCTGAGCTCGCGTACATACCGAAGCCGCTGCTATTGAAACATTGGGGCGGAAAAATAGAAATTCTGTACGACAAACTACCGGAGGAGCTCAAAGTTGACCGTGAGGTCTCCTCGTACATGCCATGCTATGTACATTACAAAAAATCGGGTACAAAAACACAAATTGACGGTCGACCACCAGCTCGCCGTGACTGCCACGGATGCCATTGAAAATTACGGATGAACAATACATGTTTGTTGGACGAGAATGGTAAAATAAAACAGTTTTTTTATGAAACTAAAAATAACGAGTATTTTCATTTACCGTTGTTGTAAATAGTCGTTTAAATTATTACATTTTTTAATTAACAAAAATTAAAAAAAAAAAAGCTACGTGAAGGGGTCTCGGTTATCGACGATTGGGGGGGGGGGGACCAAATGATGGTGGGGTGCAGAATATTATTTACCGCGAGACCCAATCTTCTTATCTTCCGTAAGTCCCAAATTAGCTGTAGCGATGGCCGGCTACATACCGACGGTTGACAACCGATCCGCTTTACCGATAACCGATACATTTTCTGCTAGACCGACTGTCAACATTCAATCTTCTTTACCACCAGTCGGTAACACGATCACCGACAGTAGATGACGTATCGGTAATTAATTTTCTGCTGGACCAACTGTCGACATTCAATCTTTTTTACCGACGATCGGTAACACGATTACCGATAGTAGATGGCGTATCGGTAATTTTTCTGCTAAACCGGCTGCCAACATTCTTTCTTCTTTACCATCAGTCGGTAACACGATCACTGACTGTAGATGACGTATCTGTAATTTTCTGCCTGACCGACTGCGGACATCCAATCTTCTTTACCATCAGTCGGTAACACATTTACCGACATTATATGGCGCATCGGAAATTAAGTACGAGTAAAAATCCGGCAGATGGCGCTGCGACGCTGCACCAATCAGAACACCAGGATAGGTGGACTGGGGGTAGGAACTGGTGGGGACCAATCAGGGATGGGGGGCAGGGGTGGTGGGGGTTGTGGGGACCAAACAGGAACGGGGGTGAGGGAGTGGGGGTAGACACGCCCCCTGGAACAACCAATAAGGAAGCAGCCGGGGAGGGGTAATAGTGGGGAGGGGTAATAGTGGGGAGGGGGCGGGGCTTGTCTAGACACGCCCCTGGCGCCAGACGGCCACGCCCTGTCTTTCTATAACGGGCCCCTTCTACTACCCATCGATGCAAACAAGTGGTAATCGAAAGTAGCCAAGTCTAGTGAGTAAGTTGCATTGAGTAGAACTTCCCAGCTGAGTGCTTCCAACGTGTCGCAAACCGGTTTTGCCGTGTGTGATGGAGCATTGTCATGAAGAAAAGTGCTTTTGTGTTGCCTCTTTCGGTATTCTGGCTTTTTTTCAAGCAGCAAACGGTTTTAATCTGTCAATTGTTATTGGTAACGTTTAGTATTAACCGTTTCCCCAGGTTGTAACAGCTCATAAAAGACCACGCCCCTCTGGTCCCGCCAAACACAGAGCATCGTCTTTCTAATAAAGCGATTCGGTCTTGCGGTCGATGTGGATGGTGCGCCTGGGTCTACCCATGATTTTTTACGCTTGGGATTCTCGAAATAAATTCACTCTTCATCCCCTGTAACAATACGATGCAAAAACCACTTCTTTTTGTACCGAGCGAGCAAAATGTCACATGTGTTTTTGCGCTTTTCCATTTGCCTGACGTTCAACTCCTGTGGTACCCATCTACCGGTCTTCTGAATCTTTCCCATCTCTCGTAGCTGATTGGAAACAGCTTGCGGACTAACGCCCAATTGCTCGGCGAGTTGTTTTTGTGTTTGCGAATCATCTTCGTCCAACAATGCTTGCAATTCTATATCTTCGAATTTTTTGGGGTTTTCGACGTTCCTTGTCTGCAACATCGAAGTCACCACTTTTGAAACACCGAAACCATCGTGCACACGTGACATGCAATGGAGCATATTGACCATAAGCTTCTCCAAGTAATCGGTATGATTCAGCAGCAGTTTTCTTCAAATGAATACAAAAAATTAATGCTGTCCGGAAATGCTCTTTTTTCGGTATAAATTTCGACATATTGAACACAACAACACAAGACTATGCGCACACTATTCCAATTTATCACTCGTGCGAGTCTGACACTTGTTGATGACACAACAAAATGGCGCAGTGTCAAATCTTTATAGCACACAGTGCATCCGTGCGCTATCTGTTGTCTGAAATCCGCTTTCCATACTTGTACACCTGGAAGATGCAGCAAACTCAAGCACGTCTTCTATGAGCACGCGTCCTCGATCGACGCTCATTCAAGCGGCCAAAGCTACTAGTGTGGTCCCAAAAGTTTGACCACTCACTGGACTTACATTCCATCGCTGGCGGCTAATCAAAACTCACACGAGTTGCGACGCATGTCCGCCCTCATGACGCTCAGCCTCGTGGTCGGTGGATGTAGCCATTGTTCTCGTTCGAATCGTTTGCTCAGGTAAGCACGCGTCACCTTATTTTTTCATTTTAATTAGACTCACTCATTTAGACCAACTCAGTACTGTAGTGTTTTAAACTCATTGTCTAATCACGTGTAGTTCAAATCAGTGCAAGTGCAAACCACGTACATTCACCACAAACTCAGCAACACTCACAAAACTGACGACGATGTTACGCATCGCTGGCAACATAGCAGCCACTCAGCCTTGCACCAGACAAAAAGAAATGTTGACTCACCAGCCCGACTTGTGACCAGAATAACGAGCTCTACATCAGATCGAATCAACAGGATCACCCGCACGACTCAACACGTCAACTCAACAGCCTGCTGGACGACTCACCACCAGTGCATAAACAGATACAGGCCAGAAATAATCAATTAATTGTTACTACTGTTGGAAAATTAGCTGACGCACGGCGATCGATATTTGCCGCGCGTCAACCTGTTGCTGCCGGGTGGTGTGTTGCGCTCAGCTATCACGAACGTAGCCGAGGCAGCGCCTCAGAAGCATGCTGCGCAAGTGAGAAGCTGTCTCTCTCGTTTGACTTCAGCGTCATACAACGACGCTTTTGTACTACGCAGCCATCTTGAGATTTTTAAATACTTTCGTGAAAACCGCTGGAACAGCTACATACTCTATGCTCACCTCGGACTTTTTCACCACCTCATACCGGATCTACTCAACGTATTCGTGCTTAACAGGACTTACAAACTCGGTAAGCGTGCACCATTATAATTTATCTAAATTCAATGTTGGTGAGGTGGAAAAATCTCACTTGTGCATCCTCAAAAGTCTCACCGCGTGGCGTGCTCTGCAGCGCGTGCTTCACTATGTTTCACCTCAAAAACTACAGCACGCAATTAATATAATTGTATGTGCTTCCCACTTAAGTTCACTCAGAGTTTATTAGTACTATCATTTCTCATTTGTGCATCCTCATAAATCTCATCTCGTGGCGTGCTCTGCAGCGCGGGCTGCACCACGTTCACCTCACAAAGTTAAGCACACAATTATCAGGGGTACAAATTGAAAATGCGGGTTTGATAACAGATGGCGTTACTAACGCTATACGCATCAGGCAGTACTGTGACTATGTTCATGTCAAAGCTACGTCTTATAGCTTTAATTTTCAGTATGTGTCAATTTGTCGCAGTGTCAAATTTATAGTTTTTTTGAGCTCTCAATATGTCGAGTTTCGTGCCAACAAAACAGCATTTGCGGGAAGTTTTAATTTACTTCTTTAATTTGAAGAAAAGTGCTGCTGAAGCACATCGATTGGTCTCCGAGGCTTATCCGAGTCATGTTCCATCGGTTTCAACGTGCGAGAGATGGTTTGTGCGGTTTAGAAGTGGTGATTTTGACGTTGAGGACAAAGAGCGGCCGGGCCAAGTGAAAAAGTTTGAGAATGCTGAATTGGAGGCAATACTCAATGAAGACTCGTGTCAAACTCAACAAGAGCTCGCAGATTCATCGGGAGTGACACAACAAGCCATTTCCCATCGTATAAAAGCCCTCGGAATGATCCAAAAGCAAGGACATTGGGTGCCGTATGAGCTGAAGCCGAGAGACGTCGAGCGCCGTTTTTTTGCATGCGAACTGCTGCTCGAACGGCAAAAACGGAAGGGTTTTTTGCATCGCATTGTCACTGGTGATGAAAAGTGGATCCATTACGATAACCCGAAGCGCAAAAAATCATATGGTTACCCCGGCCATGCATCATCATCGACGGCCAAACCAAATATTCACGGCGCCAAGCTCATGCTCTGTATTTGGTGGGACCAGCTGGGTGTGGTGTATTATGAGCTATTGAAATCGAACGAAACCATCACAGGAGCACTATACCGAACTCAATTGATGCGTTTGAGCCGCGCACTCAAAGAAAAACGGCCACAATACGAGCAAAGACACGACAAAGTAATTTTGCAACATGACAACGCTCGGCCACATGTTGCAGCGCCGGTCAAAACATACCTACAAACGCTGAAATGGGAAGTCTTACCCCACCCGCCGTATAGCCCAGATATTGCTCCTTCCGATTACCACCTTTTCCGATCGATGACACATGGCCTAGCTGACCAGCGCTTCCATTCTTACGAAGAAGCCCAAAAATGGGTCGATGACTGGATAGCAGCCAAGCCGGCCGAATTTTTTCGCGACGGTATCCGTAAATTGCCAGAAAGATGGGAAAAAGTTGTGGCTAGCGATGGACAATACTTTGAATAATTCATTTGTTACCATTTTTTCAGAATAAACGTTCAAAAATAGAAAAAAATCCCGCATTTTCAATTTGTACTCCTGATAATACAATTGTATTATATATGCTTCTCACAAAATATTCTCGCTAAATTCATTTGTACTATTTTTTTAATATATATTTTTTCTACCTACATCTTTTGGTCTAGTTATTTCCCACCTGCCTTCAGTGAAAACTTATTATTTTTCGATATCTTTCAGATTTAATTCTACAACACCAAAAGAACTCTCAACAACTACAAATCAGGTATTCGTTTCATTATTATTATATAATTTAATAAACATTGACGTATTATTGTTAAAATTGAGTGCATTTAATTTCGTATACTTGTCACCAGGATCCCTTATATCCAGCCAGTCTCACTTGTCAACTCGACGTACGACGTGCACACATACAATTCATTCATTCTGCTCTCTAGTCACTAAACCGAGAAAATTACTCACTTCGTAAAGGTCAAACATATTTTGTGAGAAGCTCGTTAGTTCAATACATTTCTTTCTTCATTTCTAAGTCCGTTGAGTTACTCTGAGCACAAGTTTAATTTACTCAAGTTTTATCGGTCCGTCGACCGATGAATATACTCAATATATTCATTAGCAGTTATCATACAATACATATAATAATATATACATATTGTACAATATATATATTGTAACGGAACGCAATTACAGCGATCCGCTACGAACTAGAATTAAAACACGAATTAAACCAACATATCCAACGCCCACCAACAAACAGAGAAAACACACAAAAAAGAACAGACTAGAACCTATAAATAAAATAAAGAGATCACTAAAGTGATTATCATTAACAAAACGAACAAACAAGTGGCGAATAAGCACCCATCGGACAAGGAAAACAGAAAGATCAGTAGGTACACACAAGCAACCGCGAGTACCCACCCTAAAGAGAATGGTGTCAATAGTAGGCCCCACCTCAGCACTAAGCCCGCACCAAAACAAAAGCACAACACATGAGAGGACCCCCTCCCGAATGAAGCAAGCAAGACAGGAGGCAGGGCAGCTAGCGAGATCACACACCGCGCCTGGTGGACCCAAGCGCAATAGCCCCCCCCCCCCCCCCCCCCCCCCCAATAATTTCGCATACGTAATTTTAAGATAAACGCGTAAATGCAGGCGCGACAACCCCATGTTATCAAATTGAGTGTTGAGCTCCGTACACGCGATATCTTTTCGTCGTACGAATAATAAAATCAAAACCAAAAATACTGGAAATAGTTCTGCATACGTAATTTTAAGATAAACGCGTAAAAGCAGGCGCGACAACCCCCTATTATCAAATTGAGTGTTGACCTCCGTACACGCGATATCTTTTCGTCGTACAAATAATAAAATCAAAACCAAATTATATAGAAAATAATTCCGCATACGTAATTTTAAGATAATCGCGTCGAAGCAAAACGCGATAACCGCTGATTAGTAAATTGAGTGTTAAGAATATCGCGTAAAAACAGACGCGATAATAATTATTTTTTTCTTTCTATTACTTGAGTGGTAAACTCCGCACAGACGATATTAGATCGTCATTGAAAAATGAAACATGTCTTTTTTCTTTTTTCGATCCGATATGTAATTTCTCGAGATATTCGCAAAAGTCAGGATTCTTGCGATTACAGCGTCATCTATAACGAATCGAAAAAAAATGTTTCAGATAAAAGTTACTTATTTTTTTATTGGGAATCCGAATCTGCAATAAAAAATAGGGATTCCCATTTACGATTTCAAAGTTGCCCCCACCCCCACCCCAGGAGGTAGGGGTGAGGGGTCGTCTTGGGTATCATTAGATGACCCCCTTCCAGGCGAACAAATTTTATTGAGAATTTTTTTTGATCCGATGCGTAGTTTTTGAAATATTTCAATGTCTTTAGATAAATCGGCCACCCTGTATATAGACAAAGTGGTAACATTCATCATCGGCCACCCTGTATATAGACAGAGTGGTAACATTCATCATCACTGTACATATTACATATATAAATGTACTGTGATGATGAATGTTACCAATTTGTCTAGTATTTAGGATGTGAGAGCATTATGTGCACTATCTGATTGAACTCGACTATGCTGATAAGTATTGTTTTTCGAATTAAGGGATCACACATGGTTATGATTTACGGATGAATTATGTAAATTGAATAATGTTTGAACATATACGAGCTCACTAGTTTGTGGGTTCTTTTATAAAACAAGATTATCAAATCCCCAGTCCAGGTTTTCTATGAACTGCGGTCGATATTCTTATTCTATTCTAAAGACGTACTGCAGAATCTGGAGAAAATTTGAAATGAAAATTAGAAACTCGCTTTACTTATGAGTATCTCAGGCTATAATAACGCGAGCGCTGCTAGAGTGATGCAGACATTGATTGGTCGTACACCTACACGTACTTGTGCGAATAAATTATTAGTACATAAAGGAAGAATCTAAATACCACTTCATCGAAGAAGAGGAAGAAAAAGCAACATAAGAAGACGAAGACGGGGAAAGTTGAGAAGAAACGAAAAAAAAACCAAAAAAGAAATCTATTGATATTTTCCATATCCATGATATCCATGATATTTACCATACCGCCACCGCAGAAGTCCGTGGAAGCATCTTAATGCGTTCACTACAAACCCGACTCCTTATTGTCGGACCATGGGCCCATCGAATTTGTCATACATGGACACGGTTAAGAATATTTCGATATCACACACACACAATGGTTTGTGTAAACCCAAATGTACTAGCCACTGCCGACTCGGAATACAGAGTAGCGCCTGTTAATAATTGTCTACACAGCCTCTTTAGCCAGGTAGACGTGTTTTTCAACCAAAAACTCGTTGCACCACCTAATAATGCTTATGCCTACCGTGCATAAATTAAAACATTGCTGAATTATGGACCTGCAACAAAGCAGGAACACTTAATGACCGTCTTATGGTATACAGACGATCCTGGTACTTTTTACTCAATGCCAGGCTCCAATAACCCAATCCGATTATTAAAGGTCAAGAGACAAGATCAGCGTTTATTAACACCGCGAAAACCGGGAATACGATTGGACATTCGCACTGTCATGTATTCAAACAGGATAAATTTTTGTTGAACGGCGTGGAATTGCATCTATGACTTGTACATTCGAAAGACGAGTTTTGTCTTATGGAGGCGTCGGCACAAGTTATTTCGCACAAAGTTAAAATGAACAATGTTACTCTACTGGTACGTCAAACAAAAATGAATACCAGAGTACTTAAAGTACTTGCTAAACTTTGGTCAAGACGACGGCAAAGTATCCCATAATACCCGTTGCAGTTATAGTGGTTTATGCTACCAGCGCACGAAGTGGCACATTTTTTTACTATCGTCAAGTTTCAGCATGAGCTCGCATTAAGGCTTGCGTTAATGTGACATACGCCTTCAATCGAATGTTGTGAAGCCACGATAGTCAGATTCGCCACTTCGCGCACCTGTGGCATATAATATTTGATGCAAAGCCTACTTAGAAAGTTAAATTAAAGAGCAATGTACAAGAAGGTCTGGCGGCCACGGGTCTTATTGGGTTATCCATTATGAGATCTATTTGTGATGCGTAGTGACGTTTCTGTCACCTCAAATATAGTCGCGCGCATAAAATCACTGGTCGTGACATCTCAGTGCTGAGTAAAATTAAAGCAGTGAAATTATGTAGCACTTTAACGCACTAGTGCGATAACGGCACGTGGATTCAGAGTTATCACACGCTCTTCTCTGGCACAGGCATATACTTTCAAAATGACGGTATAGATATTTCCCGTAAAGTATACGCTAACGGTTATTGTCTGTTCGCCTTTGACCTGACACTTGATATATCAGCAAGCGGCATTACATATTGGAAACTCGTACGCCATGGTAGCCTGAGGATCAAACTGCGCTTCGCCAAAACTCTCACCACTATAATAAATTGCATTGTTTATGATGAATATGACGACGTGATTGGAATTGACTCTGCTCGTCAGGTTAATATAGATTTTAGTAACTTTAAATGACAGCAGAGTCAAAACCATTTCCCTTCCGGGAATGAAAAGATAAGAAAATACCGGACGGGTATTTAAGACTCACTACGATCAGGTAATCGACTACATTCGATAGGTAATCGACTACAATCGACGGGTAATCGATGATGAGTTTCTACCTAAGTAGATAGCCCTAACTATGTTGCAGGCCGATAGCTTAGGCCGTTGGATGATCAAGGCACTATACGCGTTCATCAATTCACCTAAAAAAGTGCGCGCAGCAATAATTGTTTAACGTGCTTTCATCATGGTCTCGAGTGGGTTGACGGCGATACAGTCGTACGGAAAGTTCACGATACCGTAAAAGCTATGTGTGGTTACGCGCTCCGTACATACACACGTGGTGTATTAAAAGCGGTAATTCTACGTGATGTGTTAGGTCGTTAAGTCATCAATTTGAAAGAGTATGGAAAGAGTATCAATTTGAAAGAAACCAGCTTCAAGAACAGGCCACATTGCGATACATGGTGTACGCATCATAGAGTGCCTAAGGAGGATTCTCCAAAGTGCGCATAAAATAACCTTGAAAAAATGAAGCACTGGCTTCAGATTTAACTGCTGAATACTGTGAACCCTATTTATTCAGAGCCAGTCGGCGCAGTACCGAGAAAAGATAGACCTAGTGACATCGTAAAAAAACAATACTGTAAGTTCCCTATACATATAAATTTTTATGTATGCCTATATATATGTTAGTAGTTTCGCTTGTACAAGTTGTGAAGATTTTCGGCGCTACGATCGACCGAATATTCTCGAAGCCGGACGTGACGTATTAGTAATAAAACGAGATGAAGGAACAAAGGAGAGAATCCGGCAGGCAGTCGTTAACATTCACGCGAGTCGATTAGCTGTACAATGTGACCACTTTTCATAAAATGAAGGACTACTCGAATTTTGATAACATTCTTTGTGCAATGTTTCTATTAAAATCCTTCAACTACCATCAAGAGTGAATCTTACAACTTCAGAAGTGGGATTCTACCACAATTAGCTCACAAAGGCAATCGTGCTAAGTGGCGAGAACGCAGCTCGACCACGAGGTAAAAATGGCGATTGATAACGGGAATTACAGGTCACGCGTGAATTGTAACGCAGGAACGATATGCGTAATGAGTGAAAAATACGTTCAGTTGAGAAGAATGCCCTGTAAAAACTACGACATAAAACATTTCAGAGTGAAATTTAGCAGCCACGAGAAACGGTTGCGAATATTCGAGAATTAGCTCTAGGCTAGAAGGATGGCAGGCTGTTTTCTGTTGTCGAGGAAGTCGGTAAAAATGGTGAGTTACCACTTCGAGAACGCTTTTTACTACTGTAGTTTTGTGTAAAAAGAAAAAAAACGGTGAAATTTCAGTGAATTTCGCGTAGGAATAAAATCAACGAGATATTATTCGAGGCTCAAAAAGTCGTATATGTGAATCTACATGTTACTGTGATTCGTTGGCAGTAATACTAATCGTACGAATGTTTGTACGTCTAGTCGGTCAAGCTAGTTAAACTTCGGAGTGTTTTTACCTGTGTTGGTTGATCGAACAGCACAAGAAGTATGGGCAAGAAAAAGAGTACAACCCAATAGAATACGCGGTACACAGAGTCGGGTACAAAGGTTGAACATACTATATATGTGTATTAGATACGCGAGGTCGGACGCGACTTGTTGTGCGAAAGCCTATATACACAAATATACGTATAGACAGACAAGGTATAGTGCTTGAAAAACTTTGTGTACGTTAGGTACCGCTTCGTATATGAAATGATATACTCGTTATAATCAGTATTTCTAGTTCGAACGAGTTTTTCGGTTGCCCGTGTGTGGTGCTTACGACAGGATGGACATTATGGATCCAAACACCCTTAAAGTATCGGTACTCAAGGAGGTTCTGGTGAAAAATAATTTGAAAACGTCGGGATCAAAAGCGGAACTCATATCTCGGTTGGCAGAATTTGATCCGGATGGAATGTGGATGGATCAGTTAGGAGCAGTAAATGGTAATAGTCTGACGAACGATACAACAGAAGGCAGTGAAAATAGAGCTGAACAGATCCCACCAGGCCAAACTATGACTTTGTCAAGAGTCGAGGCTGATGCTCTGCAGAAAGAGTTAGAGCTTACGCGTAGGGAGTCCGCGCTTGTCGCGCGAGAGCTAGAGTTAGTCAGACGGGAAAATGAACTTTTACGGCAACAGTCGAATGCCGAACGACAATCACATCAACTGCCTGTGACAGTTCATCGCCAAGAAGTACCACGAAATGATCTTCCGCGACCAGAATTTAGTGTCGCGAAAGTACGTGATATACTTGCAGATTTTGATGGCAAAAATGGTACATTCCAAAACTGGGAAAAACAAGTGCGGTTGTTAAAATCAACTTACAACCTTGATATAAACTCTACGAGAATTTTGATAGCGTCAAAGCTTAAGGGAAAAGCTCAGCGATGGTTCCACTCTAAACCGGCATGTATGGAAATGAATGTAGACGCTCTTCTGAGTGAGCTGAAATCGATGTTCGATTCTTCCGTCGACCGGGTAACTCGACGCCGGCAGTTTAAGGCGTGAGTTTGGAGATCAGATGAAACTGTTAGCGATTATGTGCATGACAAGATTATTCTTGCCAACAAAGTTCCAATCGAAGATGAAGAAATGGTAGAGCACCTGATCGAAGGGATACCAGTCCCGAGTATGCGAAATCAGGCTTCAATACAAAGATTTGGCACCGTGGAATCATTTCTCGAAGCGTTTGAAAAAATCTTTATACGCCCTGAACGGAGATTTTCACCGATAAGACGAGATGGAAGGAATCAAACGTCTGCTCTTGGTCAAAAGAAAAGGGTAGATACGAAAAATCAACAGGAAGCGTTGCGCTGTTACAATTGCAGCCAATCCGGTCATGTTGCTGCCGAATGCAAAGAAAAGTCGAAAGAAAACATTTGTTACAATTGTAAGCAGCCTGGACATTTTTCGAGAGATTGTCTATCGAGGTATTCAACTACATAGCAGAAGGTTCAAGAGATCCACAATGTCTACGAGACGCCGAACACGGACGGATTTTGGAAGGTCGTCGAATTCCGCTTCGATACAGCAGGAGTAACCCCACCAGTTTTTCTTGAAGCGCTATGCGATACTGGCAGTCCTATAAGTTTTCTAAAAATGTCTCTCGTTCCTCATTCGGTAATGTGTAAAAGCGGCGGACTATCAACCAGGTATAGTGGAATCAATAACACGAGACTCGACGTCAAAGGTACGGTAGAAGTAAGCTTAACACTCGACAATGTTACACAACATCACATCGATTTCTATGTAGTGTCGAATGAGACGATGCAGAGCGCTGCTGTGATAGGGCGAGACACATTACGAAAGTTTGGTATTAAACTCACGATGTCGATAAATCCGTCTCTAGAAGTGATGATAAGCGAAATAATGAATATCGACGACATTAACGAGAAACGAATAACTGATGAGTTGAAAATTAATCCAGAAATCGCGCCGGAAATTTGTGGAGTTGTTCGTACGGTTTTCGAAGATTACTATGTTAAGCCACGAAGGCCAGAGGTGCCTAAAATTCAAGCGATACTTAAGTTAGAATTGAAAAATTCGAGTCCATTCCATTTTGCACCGCGCCGTCTATCATACAACGATAAAAAGGAAGTCACAGAAATTATCGATAAACTGCTGGCGAAGGGCATCGTTCGAAAAAGTAATTCAGTATACGCCTCGCCTATAGTACTAGTAAAAAAACTGGAGAATTCAGATTATGTGTCGATTATCGTACACTCAATAAGGTTCTTGTGCGCGACAACTATCCACTTCCGCTAATCGAGGATTTGATAGACACGCTTAACGAAAAAAAGTACTTTAGCTCACTTGATCTACGAGATGGCTTCCACCACATCGCGATGGCTGAAGAGTCCATAAAATTCCCATCGTTTACGACACCGATTGGTCAGTTCGAATATGTTAAAATGCCATTCGGGATAAAAACGGCCCCATCGAAGTTCCAAAGGTATGTTAACGAGGTATTGTTAGATCTGATCAGAAAAGAAGAAATAGTCGTGTATATGGACGACTTTTTAGTAGCTACTAAAACGATTGAAGAACATGTCGAGGTCTTAAAAAAAAACGTTTAAATTACTTGTTGACAACAATCTTGAACTTGGCGTCGACAAGTGTTGTTTTCTGCAAACCAGTATTGATTATTTAGGTTACCGTGTATCGAGAGAAGGTATTAGCCCTACCAGTGAAGGGGTTGCAGCGATTAATCGTTTTCCGGTCCCTCAAAATGTCGAAGGCGTGCAATCGTTCTTAGGAATGTCGGCGTACTTTCGGAAGTTTGTGCAAGGATTTTCGATTATTGCAGCTCCGCTATATACATTGTTGAAAAAAAAATGTTCCGTTCAAGTTCGGACAAGAAGAGCTTGACTCTTTCAGTACACTTAAGAGTAAGCTTATGAGCGAACCAGTTGTAGCTGTTTATAGCCCACGTGACGAGACCGAGTTGCACACGGACCCAAGCTCTTTAGGCTTTGGTGCGATTCTATTACAGCGGAAAGCTGATAAGCAACTTCACCCGGTCTTCTACTTTTCAAAACGAACGTCCGAACGCGAGAGCAAAATGCATAACTTCGAGTTGGAGACCCTTGCAATAATCTATGCCTTGCGCAGATTCCGAGTTTACCTACAAGGTGTTCGATTCAGGTGATGATTACCGACTGTAACTCTGTCACTATGACGCTTAATAAAATGGATATCAATCCTCGAATATCGCGTTGGGCGCTAGAAATGGAAAATTCCGATTACCAAATCGAACATCGGAGTGGCGATCGAATGAGACATGTCGATGCGTTAAGTCGAGAACACAACTTAATCTACGTTATTTAGGACAATCCGATAGAACTTAATCTCGTATTGAATCAAAATAAAGACCCCGATATTGTAGCTATCAGAAATAAATTCGAAAAATCAGAAAACAAACTATATGAGATGAGGAACGGGATTGTTTACCGCAAAAAGATCGATAAAATATTGTTTTACGTGCCTGTGGCTATGGAAAGTCATGTGATTCGACGGTATCACGATAATATGGGGCATTTGAGCCCTGAAAAAGCACGTGACGTGCTTAAACAAAGTTATTGGTTTCCTCGGATGAGAGAAAAAATAAAAGAACATGTTCGCAATTGTTTGAAATGTTGAGCGTTTTCACCGACCACCGGTAAGGTCGAGGGAACTTTCCGAAGATACTAAAAGGTATATAACCTGTCTCAGCTCAGACGAAAGGAGTGTTTCCAGCCTATCGCATCCTGAGTCGTTGGTCTATAACCACTGCAATAGTCGCCAATACAGACGATCGTACGAAACCTGGAACGCATTGAGTTTCAATATACGTCGACCAAAATGGTCAAGCTTTATTCCTCGATAGCTACGAGCTGTCCCCTCTCGTCGACAGGCATCACAATCGTACACGTTGGAACACCGCAAGCTATCAATAGAACACAGAAAACTCTGCAGTCAATAAAATCAAGAGTGTGTGGAGAATATTGCATTGTTTGCTGATTATATGTCTTGTGGCTATAGGGTGGGTGCTTTTTGTAAAATATTTTCTTCGAATAAACTGAAAAACGATACAATTGACGGCTACTACAAGAACCTAAAACATATAAAGCGTAAGAAACATACATAAAAATCGGCCATTCCTCCAGGCTAGCGGGAGCTACAAATGCATGTACAACATCATATAAACAAGCACGCATGTATACAAGATACCCCTTATGGGTGTCACCTGTAACTATATAGAATAAAAACAACTTCAGGGTATACGCGTAATTGATTACAGTAACGACCCCTTACCGAGGGAACTTACCTAGGAGGAACTCAAATATACTAGTATGCCCGAACCTTTGCTGCTAAGATGCTGCGGTGAATATATTCATGTTCTATGGAAAACGGGAAAACAGAATATTAGCCGCCACCAGATCCACAGTCATAACTCGAACGATACCCTCTCACTAAAAAAAATGCGCGGATTGTCAGCAGGGTGCTACTGATCTAGAAGCGATCGTAAAACTATTGCCTACCAAGCCCGAGCCACCATTTGCAACGACGACGATACACACCGACTTGGCGCCAGCTGTGACGTCACCATCACCTCGCTCATCAGACGTTTAATGTTTTCATAAATGAAGAAAAAGCTTGTAAAAGAATCTTTGGACAAAATATCAGGAGTACAAATTGAAAATGCGGGATTTTTTTCTATTTTTGAACGTTTATTCTGAAAAAATGGTAACAAATGAATTATTCAAAGTATTGTCCATCGCTAGCCACAACTTTTTCCCATCTTTCTGGCAATTTACGGATACCGTCGCGAAAAAATTCGGCCGGCTTGGCTGCTATCCAGTCATCGACCCATTTTTGGGCTTCTTCGTAAGAATGGAAGCGCTGGTCAGCTAGGCCATGTGTCATCGATCGGAAAAGGTGGTAATCGGAAGGAGCAATATCTGGGCTATACGGCGGGTGGGGTAAGACTTCCCATTTCAGCGTTTGTAGGTATGTTTTGACCGGCGCTGCAACATGTGGCCGAGCGTTGTCATGTTGCAAAATTACTTTGTCGTGTCTTTGCTCGTATTGTGGCCGTTTTTCTTTGAGTGCGCGGCTCAAACGCATCAATTGAGTTCGGTATAGTGCTCCTGTGATGGTTTCGTTCGATTTCAATAGCTCATAATACACCACACCCAGCTGGTCCCACCAAATACAGAGCATGAGCTTGGCGCCGTGAATATTTGGTTTGGCCGTCGATGATGATGCATGGCCGGGGTAACCATATGATTTTTTGCGCTTCGGGTTATCGTAATGGATCCACTTTTCATCACCAGTGACAATGCGATGCAAAAAACCCTTCCGTTTTTGCCGTTCGAGCAGCAGTTCGCATGCAAAAAAACGGCGCTCGACGTCTCTCGGCTTCAGCTCATACGGCACCCAATGTCCTTGCTTTTGGATCATTCCGAGGGCTTTTATACGATGGGAAATGGCTTGTTGTGTCACTCCCAATGAATCTGCGAGCTCTTGTTGAGTTTGACACGAGTCTTCATTGAGTATTGCCTCCAATTCAGCATTCTCAAACTTTTTCACTTGGCCCGGCCGCTCTTTGTCCTCAACGTCAAAATCACCACTTCTAAACCGCACAAACCATCTCTCGCACGTTGAAACCGATGGAACATGACTCGGATAAGCCTCGGAGACCAATCGATGTGCTTCAGCAGCACTTTTCTTCAAATTAAAGAAGTAAATTAAAACTTCCCGCAAATGCTGTTTTGTTGGCACGAAACTCGACATATTGAGAGCTCAAAAAAACTATGAATTTGACACTGCGACAAATTGACACATACTGAAAATTAAAGCTATAAGACGTAGCTTTGACATGAACATAGTCACAGTACTGCCTGATGCGTATAGCGTTAGTAACGCCATCTGTTATCAAACCCGCATTTTCAATTTGTACCCCTGATAGCAAATAAACAAATTTCCACTTATGAATACTTTTTCTTATTTTCTAAAAGATTGATAAACGTAGCGTAATAATTTATTCTACTACCTGAGACTGGAGCTAGATGAGTCTATAGAGTGTAACGGTAATTTTTATCGTTAACATTAATTTTTATCTTCCGAGGGGAAGAATTCGGGCTCGAACACAGGGATAATTAATATAGCCTTCTGAGTAGGTCAAATTAGGGTTCATTTAACAAGTTTATCATGAAAATGTTGGTGTTCGGTTTATTGGCACCATTTGCCACTACAATGAATTTCCAATACGCTTACATATACAGTAGTTCGACGACCTTCTTTTTTCTCTCGTTACGTGTAGCTCCTTGATCCACCAAACTACGTCGTCTGCTATTGGTACACTTGTTGCTACCGTGCCTGTCACCCGGCCTGTATGCTAGGTCCACGTACGTGATTTTGATTTAACAGGAAATGTGTTTGTTTGGTTGTTTTCCCGTCCCTTTCCAATAAGGCTTCCACCCACCGGTACTCCTGCTGTTTTCCTGGGTCGTTCTCTTGTGCCTGACTCTGTGCCGCGAATTTTCATTTTTCTTTTGCGTTTATGGTGTAATGAAATTGATTCAACCGTTTCAGAATTCAGAACCTGACTTTCTTTACTATTGTGAGCTGTTCGATCTATGAACCTGCAGGAAGATTTGATTTTCCTTGGTGTGCCTACTGAATCTCCCAGCTCCAGTAAGAAGTCGTATCATTTGTACGAGCTCTCATACAAGCGTTTCGCTTTAATACATCGCGAATCCCTATCTTATGATATATTCCCTAAACTATCTTGCTTATTCCTAGATTTCTTCAGAGTGATAAATCTAAGCGACAATGTAATTGACCAAGTATGATGGAAAATATCTGGCAGTTCGCAACCCGGTTAGAGTCGGCGCCACCTAGATCCCTGCGTTATCGATCTCAGAGAGATCTCTAACAATCGAACCTTTAATTATTTTTTGTCAACTCTGCTTGCCTCACTCATTCATAAAGAATTAATGAGGCCACCAGACCTGACGATTTTTAACTTCTAAAGAAATCGTGAAAAAATATTGCCACAGCCCGGGTTCGAACCGGGAAGTCCAGAATTCTAGCCTGGTACGTAACCAATTACGCTACCGCGGCTCTAGCAACATTAATTCACGATCTCTATTATTAATGTCAAGTAGTACACCTTTGTTTGTAGATTAATTGACTCATCATTTTGTATGCGGTCATATGTTTCTTCAGAGTGATAAATCTAAGCGACAATGTAATTGGCCAAGTATGATGGAAAATATCTGGCAGTTCGCAACCCGGTTAGAGTCAGCGCCACCTAGATCCCTGCGTTATTGATCTCGGAAAGATCTCTAACAATCGAACCTTTAATTATTTTTTGTCAACTCTGCTTGCCTCAATCATTCATTAAGAATTAATGAGGCAACCAGATCTGACGATTTTCAACTTCTAAAGAAATCGTGAAAAAATATTGCCACAGCCCGGGTTCGAACCGGGAACTCCAGAATTTTAGCCTGGTACGTTACCAATTACGCCACCACGGCTCTAGCAACATTAAGTCACGATCTCTATTTTTAATGTCAAGTAGTACACCTTTGTTTGTCGATTAATTGACTCCTCATTTTGTATGCGGTCATATGTTTCTTCAGAGTGATAAATCTAAGCGACAATGTAATTGGCCAAGTATGATGGAAAATATCTGGCAGTTCGCAACCCGGTTAGAGTCAGCGCCACCTAGATCCCTGCGTTATTGATCTCGGAAAGATCTCTAACAATCGAACCTTTGATTATTTTTTGTCAAATCTGCTTGCCTCACTCATTCGTAAGAATTAATGAGGCAACCAGACCTGACGATTTTTAACTTCTAAAGAAATCGTGAAAAAATATTGCCACAGCCCGGGTTCGAACCGGGAACTCCAGAATTCTAGCCAGGTACGTTACCAATGACGCGACCACGGCTCTAGCAACATTAAGTCACGATCTCTATTTTTAATGTCAAGTAGTGCACCTTTGTTTGTAGATTAATTGACTCATCATTTTGTATGCGGTCATATGTTTCTTCAGAGTGATAAATTTAAGCGACAATGTAATTGGCCAAGTATGATGGAAAATATCCGGCAGTTCGCAACCCGGTTAGAGTCAGCGCCACCTAGATCCCTGCGTTATTGATCTCGGAAAGATCTCTAACAATCGAACCTTTAATTATTTTTTGTCAACTCTGCTTGCCTCAATCATTCATTAAGAATTAATGAGGCAACCAGATCTGACGATTTTCAACTTCTAAAGAAATCGTGAAAAAATATTGCCACAGCCCGGGTTCGAACTGGGAACTCCAGAATTTTAGCCTGGTACGTTACCAATTACGCCACCGCGGCTCTAGCAACATTAAGTCACGATCTCTATTTTTAATGTCAAGTAGTACACCTTTGTTTGTCGATTAATTGACTCCTCATTTTGTATGCGGTCATATGTTTCTTCAGAGTGATAAATCTAAGCGACAATGTAATTGGCCAAGTATGATGGAAAATATCTGGCAGTTCGCAACCCGGTTAGAGTCAGCGCCACCTAGATCCCTGCGTTATAGATCTCGGAAAGATCTCTAACAATCGAACCTTTGATTATTTTTTGTCAAATCTGCTTGCCTCACTCATTCGTAAGAATTAATGAGGCAACCAGACCTGACGATTTTTAACTTCTAAAGCAATCGTGAAAAAATATTGCCACAGCTCCGCTTCGAACCGGGAACTCCAGAATTTTAGCCTGGTACGTTACCAATTACGCCACCGCGGCCGTAGTAACATTAATTCACGATCGTACATGGGAGAGCGGAAAAGGATGCGCGCCAGAGCTCAAAAGCGCGGGTGACTGAGAACGGAAAAAAGAGGAAATTACGAGGAGATGAGAACAAGAGGATATACTAAAAAGAGAGTTCGAGAGTAGGCTCGTACAGCTGGAGAACCTGTCGAGATAGTAAAGCAAGACGTATAACTCAAGATGAAAAGTAAAGAAACATTTCTTTTTCACACCTGTCAGTACGCGTATAAAATCGAACCTGATCTTGCTTCCGATAAAGTTTATGTTGGCTTTACTCTATCGTAGCATTACATGGTTTTAACGCGTCGTACGGGAGTAGAAGGAACGTCTTACATAAAGAGCAGTTAAATGCTGAGAAGAGTAAGAAGCATATAGGGAAATCTCTAGACCTGAATATTCTACTAGTAACAGTGATGAGGATGAGACTACAGTACATGTAACGTGCTGATATATCATTACATTACCTTTTTCATCCGATTGGCAGTGACGCATCAGGAAGGCCGTTGCCGCAAGTAACACCAGAAGCCCCATGTCGGTAAGAAGCCTACTCTTCTTTTCACTGCTCTTTTTATGCGTTCCAATGTACACGGTGGCTGCTTACTTTCCTCTTTCTGTTCCTTTTTTGCCACTTCTTTTATTTTTTCCTCTATGAATCTCTACTAAACTGTTGCAATTTTTTATATTCTACTTGTCCATTTTTCCCGAAATGCTTCACGTTATTCTGAAGTATTATTTTCTTTAAGATTTTCTTTATTATACTTTTTTTGTGTATGTAATTCTTATGTTTAGAATTTTCCTTAAAATCTGGTTTCTTTTCAACCACCTCTCCCTGCTCTATTGTTCTTCAATCCTGTACACTTCACAACTCCAAGCTGCTGTCTTTATTATTTGCGCGTCTTCATTGAGTACACTTTCACGACAAATGACAAATGGGCTTCTCAAAATGAATGAGCCTTTAGCGGTGGTGACTTTTTTCAAGGTCGTCCGTAATACGTTGATTCGTTTGTGGTCACCCGCTTTTATGATCGTGCAATCAAGCAAGACTACAACCACTTCGTGTTATTTAGTTCAATCAAAACTGTTTTTTTTAGATGTGTCATTTTTGGGATCTCCGGCTGCTGTTTTTCTTCCTCACAGCAATGTTCCAGATGCCAATAGCTTTCTGGGGATCTCGTTCTTTTTTGCTTGAACTGATGCTTCCTCTTCGCGACCCATCGAGAATACAAAGTATGTAATGAACTCTGCTACGCTCCACAGCCGTGCAATTCGAGTGATTCAGCAACGCGTTAATATATTTTTTTCAAATTCACTCATCTTTTACTTTCCTCTTCATCCTCTCGATTGTATACTAAAACTCGCAACTCGAGCTTTATGTGGCGCTTTCACATTTGTTTATTCTTAATCTTTCTTGCAATTGTTTAGTTTCTCGATTCTATGAGAGATACCTTTTGATCTATATGCCAACAGCACACACAATAGTAGGCTCTATATGACAAGAACCCACGATAATTCTAGATAGCGCATGTGATCTTTCTCTTTCGTTTTCTCTATTGTTTTTCCTTTTTGACTAACGCGTGTTTCGACGATTGACACGTGTTCAGCTCTCCCCTTTACGGATTCGTGGTCTTGTTGTTTATCTGATAACAGAAAAAGCAAGAAGAAAATTATCCTCTAAGTCTCTGCCTATACGACAGTCATGCTGTATGGGAATACTGGGTATCAAAATGTCGTATCACCACGGCTGTTCCTAGATCTGAACATGGATACACGATTAGTTCAACTATTGCGCGGAAAGTTAAATTAGATTCAAATATAGCACGTAAAAAATAAAAACAGAATGATTACCAATTATAATTGTCTTGCAATTTTTTATTTGTCAATATTGTCGAATACATTACATTTTACAATGTTTTATAACAAGGCAAGTATATAATCTCCATAAAAACAGATTTTCTATAAATAAAGGTGCCAAGTACACTCTGTACATAAAGTATCATTACTCCCTACAAAACCATTAAATGAATAAAAATGCCAGCTCTTAAAAAATATTTTTAATCAATTACAATCGCTCAGTCCAGTATCTATTTATGAAAAATTACATTTTTTAAACGATATTGAAGTTTTTTTTTAAATTGAAAAATGGAATTGACATAAAACAAAAACTATTTTTTCTAATACAACAAAGCATCGGGTCATTTTACTTTCCATCTTTCTTACATTATTTATAGTTAAAATGAAAACGTGCGAAAGTTCTTTGTTTTAGAACAAAAAGAAATTGTTCTATTTCCATTAAATGTTTATAATTTTTGAAAAAATTTTAATGGCAATTAAAAATTGCTTTTTTATAAATGGATACTGGACTATGCAATTGTAATTGAGTAAAAATATTTTTTTAAAGCTGATATTTCTATTTATTTAGTGGTTTTGTAGGGAGTAAAGATATTTTTTGTACAGTGCGTATTTAGCGCCTTTTTCACAGAGGATCTGTTTCGGTGGGGATTTCATTCGATTTCGTAATTTTTGTATGATCGATGTACGGACGTTCCTTGGGTACCGACGCCACGAATATGTCTTTAGCCTTTTATCTTTTCTCAATAGATATACCAAGTCTTCAATGTCGTAATGCCTTTGATTCCACCTGCAAAATTGTTCTATAAAAAAAACGTGCAGCTCACACGCGGTAGAAGTGAAACTTTGTATTCTGGGTAATTTGCGAGAGAATGAGACATATATGTACACTATGAAGAGGTAAGCAAAGAGACAGGGAGAGATTGATTGCCCAAAGAGGGAGAGGAAGAGTGGGAGAGATAAACAATGTGACTGGAAGTAATATTTTTTGAAATATAGAAACCATTATATTTAATATAAAAATTATTTTTTATTATAGAGTCCTTTACATCGGTAAAATTAGCTCATATATTATAATTATTTTCATCATTGTCAATTTCCAAACATGTTACTAACGGCTTATGGTAACCAAAATATGATACAAATGTTTTAGTTTGAATTTTATTTAAAAATCTTTGAAATACTGCATTTATGGTAGTTCCCGATCTTGTTGTTGGTTCATTTCTGTTATTTGACATTTGTAAACTGAAGGTATTATTTAAAAATTCTATTAAAGGTAATAAAGTTGGTTCGGCAAAATTTATGTTAAAATCTCCACTTAAAATCAATGGTAATTCGTGGTATTTTTGTAGTATCATGGACACCTCTGGCGTATATTTAATTAAATGAATTCGATGGTATATTCTATTGTTTTATTTGGACAAATGTATTGTAACGGTAATTTTTATCGTAACAATTATTTTTATTTTTCGTGGGACTTCGGGCTCAAACACAGGACTAATTAATGTTAGACTTCGAGGTGGGTGAGAGTAAGGTTTATTAACAAAAAGAACAATTTCATAAAAATGTCAATATTCCGTTTCTGCCCACTGATACCCCGTATAATGCATTTTAAATTCGGTAATTTCGGCGATTATTTTTACATTATTTTCGTATATTGCGTGTTGTAACGCTGTAACAAAAATCCTACCGAGAAGTCCTTATCACCCTGGACCTCGTCAGCAGTTCTCACCGGCGCGGTGAGAACTGCTGACTAGCTCCTAACGACGAGAGCCGGTTCGACGAGTACTCTCCAACATACTACTTGGTCACTCTGCTCGACCTTGGTCAGCAGACTGCATTTGTACTATCAACTCACAATTGTTTATCAAAGTGAATAAATCAGTGACGAACTGTCACGACAGTTCGTATTTGAAGTAAAAAATCATCTATATAACACTTTTCCGCGTAACAAATTGGCGATCCTGCCGGGATAGACTCACGTGACGTTATTCCATCAAACCATGGACCTTGAACGATCGAACGGAGCTATCTTCGATTACGGACCTTGGATCAACACTGAAGAGGGTGTAGACACACTGTCATCTATAATAGAGTCCCTGAGCTATACTACAAGGAATTCAGGATCCAACGATAAGGTAAATATCGAAAAAAATAAATAAATAAATAAAGTGCTTAAATTCGTGAGACTGAGCCCGCGAGCCCAGATCTCTCGTCAAAAAAAATCGAAACGTACTCTGTATATCCAAATAAGCTGATTAGCAGCTTACGCGGATTGCATAGTTTAAAAAATAAAGGCAGGAGGCAAGGCTATCACCAACCACTGTCCACCATTACTAAATAATAGATAAAAGAACTCATATAAAAGAAGAACGAAGAAAAAAAATAAAAATAAAACTGGCATTCAACAAATATCGCGTTACTCGAAATCCATTTTTAACTGCAGAAACCATGTCTCGAACCGCATCACCGACGAGATCCCACGTCAAAAACGATGAACCAATAATGACAATTATGCGAAAACTAGAATCTTTGGAAATATCCATACTCGCACTAGGCGAAGAAAATAAAAAACGATCGGATGAGAATAAAGATGTGTGGAAATACTTGGGAATAGCATTTACCGAAGACGAAACAGAAGATCAAAAGAGAGTTCCGAAAACGCAGCAAGGTGACAAACGCACGCCCGAGTCGACACCGGATCGCAGCCCCGATAGAGTCTCACGCAACCCGATCGGCAACGGAGACGGTAACAGAGATAAAGAGCTCGGCCCAGCGAAAGAAATTATTCGCGTTGTGCGAACGCTCAAAGGAAGTGATGACGGGGGAGTCGAAGAATTTATCTTATCAGTAAAGCGAGCTCGACTTCAATGCTCCGAACCTCAACGGCTTCTGGACTTAATCTTAAACGAAAAAATAAAGGACAATGCAGAGCGAGCTATCCGCATCACCCCCATATACACGTATGAAGAACTGTATCAAGCAATTCGACAGAATGTAGGCGGTACAACATCATATGAATTAGTACGTGCAAAACTGGCACAGACAAAATAAGTAAACACAGAGAGCGTACAGATGTACAACCACCGCTTCAGACAAAAATTGAACGAACTTAAATACGCAATCCAGAATGAAGTACGATCGACCGAGCGGCGTGTAGCCATGAAAATGGAAGAACGACGCCAATAAAATCATACATCATGGGCTTACGCGACGATATAGGCACTCAAGTAAGAAGTCTAAGACCAAGCGACATAAACGAAGCGCAGACCGATGCCATGGAAACCGAAGTGTGGCTACGTGAAAAAACAAGTCGCAACCGATCGTCTGCTGTGCAGTCATCACGACCCAGCTTCAGTGGAAATAAGACGTAAAACGAACGCCGTTCAAATGAACGAACACCCACCAAACGCAACGACAATCTACCAAACCATGACAAGCCACTGGGCGATCGCATGAAGCACAATTGCAATTATTGCACAAAACCAGGCCACACAGAAGATCAGTGCTTCAGGAAGGCAAATTTTCGCAAGGATCGAAATCAGACACGACTACCTCAGTGGGTCAACGCGCTTCAGGATCAATGGAACGACGAAATGGACGACGAGCTAGTCGACCAGCTGCAGGAAATGTATCTGATAGAGTTACTGCAATCTCCGCCAGATTACAGTCCTGTCAATGGAGATTGGGAGGAATAGGAGGAACAGCAAGATACCTCGTCGACAGCGGATCTTCAATAAATATCATCAAAGAAACACTCGTCCCACCCACCACAGCGCGACATGAAGAGGAAAAGGAATTTATGATGGGAAATGACAAACACGTATCACACGAGACCGTCAGCTTGAAGCTGCATAGAAAAGAACATAAATTCCACATAGTATCTCCCGAGTTCTCTATACCGGAAGATGGAATCGTCGGACAAGCACTTCTACAATCCTTCAAGTACAATCTGAGCAACGATGTCCTCTCACTTGACGGAATTCATCATCGCTTGTATGATGACGGATACTTTATCCCGGGTCGTTCAACTCGCATACTGAATATTCAGTGCAACATGAAGAAAGGACACGTCAGCATTTTCGACCATCCAAAAATTCCTGACTCTATTTATCTCGTCAAAGACTACACGATACGAGTACCTATCAGCAACGACTCGACAGAAGGAATACATCTGGAACACCAAGAAATGTGCATCGAACCTGTCCACGTACGAAAATCTCGAATTACGACATTAACACCGACCGAGATAAGCCTCAGAATTCAACTCTTAATGGACAACACCCGCTACAACCACATGGAAGATACCAACCGCGAAACGCTTTGGAAAATTATCTCGAATTATCACGACATTTTCACGTTACCAGGGGATCCTCTACCTTCTTCAGAAACTACTGAGCACATCATTACTTTGAAGGACAACAAGCCAATTAACAACGCTTCATATAAACGACCAGAATACCATCGTCGTGAGATATCTCCACAAGTTGGCGAGATGTTAAACAAACGAATCATCAAACACTCAAAGTCACCATACAACTCACCCATGTAGGTAGTACCTAAGAAAAGTAACGCATCTGGAGAAAAGAAATGGCGAATAGTAATCGACTTCAGAAAATTGAATGAAAAAACGGATCAAGATGCTTATCCTATTCCTGTGATTGATGACATTCTTCATCACCTGGGGAACGCGAAGTTCTTTTCAGCATTCGATCTCAGCTCGGGGTTTCACCATATACGAATGGAAGAGAATTCAAAAAAATACACTGCGTTCTCAACACCAGAAGGACATTTTGAGTACGAGCGCATGCCGTTTGGTCTCAAAAACGCGCCCGCGACTTTCCAGCGGATGATGGATACTGCATTGAGAGGACTAATCGGCAAGATATGTTTCGTATATTTGGACGACATCATAGTCTTTGGATCCACGTTAAAGGAACACAACGAAAATCTCGTGCTATTGTTTGATCGATTACGACAAACCGGATTAAAACTACAACCCGACAAATGCGAATACCTTCGACCTGAACTGGAATACCTTGGTCATCTCATCACCAAGGATGGAATAAAACCGAATCGAATAAAGTTAAAACCCGTCAAGGAGTTTCAACAACCAAGAAACCCCAAGGAGGTGAAATCCTTCTCCGGGCTAGCGGGATACTACCGGAAATTTATTAGGAATTTTTCGACAATCGGAAAACCGCTCACCAATCTCACTAAGAAAGATCAAGATTTCATCTGGACTACGGCATGTCAAGCAGCGTTCGATACGTTGAAGGACAAGCTCTGCATGGCACCTGTACTTTGTTATCCGGACTACGAGAAGGAGTTCACGCTGACAACCGACGCATCCAACGTGGGATTAGGAGCAGCGTTATCGCAAAATGGACACCCATGCTGTTACATCCCTCGAGCACTCAATGCACCAGAAATAAATTACAGCACAACGGAAAAAGAATTACTGGCTATAGTCTGGAGTGTGAAGAGGCTACAACACTATTTACTCGGAAGGAAATTCAAAATTCATAGCGACCATAAGGCTCTTGTTTGACTATTTAACGTCAGAGATCCATCATCAAGATTACTCCGCTGGAGACTCGAGCTTGACGAATACGATTATACAATCGAGCACGTTAAAGGCAAAGAAAGCCAAGCCGCCGACGCACTGTCCCGAGTATTACCAGCGAGAGACGTCCACGAAGAAACAACAGCATCCGAAGGAAACAGTTCACCTGAAGAAAACGAATCGACCTCAACAATGACTAATTATTACGACGAATATACCATGTGGAATGGTATCATTCATCATGATGAAAAAATTTTAATTCTCAAGTCTATGAATAAAGGAGATTGGTTTCAAGTCACTAAGGACATCACTGAAGAGGATAACATTGCTTCACTTGGACCCTACAATGAAGAGAAATGGATAGTTGAGCTCGGATTGGCTGTAGAGTTCCTCAAGGAAAAGGGGAGCAAAACTTATCAGTTCAAGGTCAATGATCCCACAATTTCCAAATGGGAAAAGGAAGTCATCAAAGATATGTTTAATTTCCTCGCAAACAAACATCAGACCACCATTAAAATCTGCTTTGCCTCCCAAGAAAAACTCACACGTGAACAGAAACAACAAATATTAGCGGAATGCCATGGGAAGCCAGCTACACAACACTTTGGAGAAAACCGGTCAATAAAACGACTAAAAGAAGCTCACGAATGGACGAACATGGATCAAGACATGACCGATTTTATCAAGGACTGCGAAGAATGTCAAAAGGAAAAATTAGTACGCATCAGGCAGAAAGCACCAGCTATGATCTCTGACACGCCATCAGCGCCAAACGACAAAATCGCACTTGACATCTTTGGACCGCTACCACTCTCGCAAAAAAAAAACCGCTACGTCCTCTCCATTCAAGATTCACTCACCAAGTACATCATGCTATGTCCACTAAAGGGCATCACCTCGGAAGAAGTATTCACCGCACTACTAGAGCACTATATTTACATATTTTCAACACCGAAGAATGTGCTAACCGATCAAGGATCAAACTTCATCTCTGAAACTATGAAGGAATTTGAGAGAGTATTTCAAATTAAGCACATCAAGACAACTGCCTACCATCGTCAAGGGAATGAAAGTCTCGAAAGAGCCCATGCAGTGGTGAAAGATCTCATCAAAACCAGTCTTGAATGCACGGAAAGAAACAAATTCTGGGACGAAGTATTACAGGCGATAGCTTTCGCATATAACATCTCGATTCACGAGAGTCACGGTTTTACACCCTTCGAACTCACCTTCGGAAGAAAAGCCAACTTACCATCAGCGCTCTCTTCAACGCCGACGATCTCGTACAACGCATTAATCGAGAAATGGTCGAGACGTCACGAGTTCAACGTGCAGCGAGCTAGACTAAAACTCATAGCCACGAAAGAAAAATCGAAAGAGCAACAAGATTCGAAAATCACGAGGACTCATCAGCTCTACGAACCAGGAGACCTAGTCCTGTTGCACAACGAACGCAGACTGAAGAAACTAGACTGCGAATGGCTTGGACCATTTCCTGTGATCGAAATGCATGACAATAATAACGTCACGATAGCTCATAATGACAACAAACGAGTTAGAGTTCATATTGACAGAATAAAACCATTCTACAAACCTGTTGCAGATGATGTTACTACCGCCACTCCTACTATTAATGGCCATACACCAACCAATGGAGAGGAATCTCCGGTTGACGCCGCTGAATAAAACCACCATCTATTCAGAGCATCTCGGACAGGCTAAAGTTTTCCACGAAGAATGGAGACTAGTCATCGCCATTGATACCAGCGGACTAGAACCACGATATCAAAAGATATGGAGCTTTCTCGAGGATGCCGAAAAACTTTGCAATTCCATCTGTGAAGAAATCATCAAACTCAAAATGCTGCACCTTCGGGTCAAACGGGTTTACAACCTGATACAAATGCTTGAACATCTGACACGAGACAACACCAGCTTGAGAAAACGACACGGACTTATAGACGGCATCGGAACTCTTTCTAAAACTTTATTTGGGACACTAGACGCAAACGATTTGAGTTACATTAACACAGAGCTCGATAAGCTCTACGCCAATCAGGATGCTATGGCAAGCTGTCTTACTAATCAAACTAAAATCATTAACGTCATTTTGAACGCAGTACAACAAGATATATCATTATTGTTCAAAAAGGGACGAGATAATAAATTAAGAAACGAAGTAAATAACAACACTCAGAACATTTTCATTTCGAATCAAATCATGATATGCTCCATGACATTAAGCGAACTTAACGAAGATGTAAACACACTTCTAAACGCAATTGGCGAAGGAAAACATGGGATAATACATCCTCAAGTCTTATCTCCAAAAACCCTCATGGGAGGAATAAAATATTTTGAACAACATTTTTACGTCAAGTACTCGATTCCACTAGAAATTCACAACTATCAAAAAATACTCGACATTAGTGAAAAGTCGATTAATTTAATGAGAGACAAATTAGTTTATATTTTAAAAATTCCTTTGCTTGAACCCGACGAATATGAAATTCAGCGACTTATCCCGATACCTTTCAGACACGGATCAAAAACCCTCATGGGAGGAATAAAATATTTTGAACAACATTTTTACGTCAAGTACTCGATTCCACTAGAAATTCACAACTATCAAAAAATACTCGACATTAGTGAAAAGTCGATTAATTTAATGAGAGACAAATTAGTTTATATTTTTTAAATTCCTTTGCTTGAACCCGACGAATATGAAATTCAGCGACTTATCCCGATACCTTTCAGACACGGATCAAATTTTATTGCTGTTATACCTGAATCCGAAATTTTGCTAATCAATGCACAGTACACCAATTACATAGCAGCAAGTCAAAAATACATTAACGATTGTAGACAAACTCACGCAATACGTATATGCAAACGCACTCAACCAACGCTACTTATGTCCGAAACTGATTCATGCGACAATCAAATTCGCAATCGACGAACCGATTTAATTTCTCATCCTAAATGTCAAATATCTTTGTTCACAATTCGAGAAATTGCTTAGCTCACGTTAACGAACGAAAAAGGTTACATAGCTATTCTAGAGCACGAGATGACATTCACTACTGTCTATTCCAACAAAGGAGGGCAAGTAACAATAAATTCAGCGACACTCATAGAGGCAGACACAGACTGCACTCTAAGCGGTGCAGGAGCCACCATAAAATTGAGTCGTTCAAGCAATCATTCTCTTGACGTTAAATATGGAAAAAACATCTCGTTAGAAATTCCGATAGAAGATCTCAATAACATAACTGATAAATTAATACCTTTGCAACATAATATTCACCCTGAAGAATTACGTGGACTCGATCACGACCTTGACGATATCCAGCGAGCTATTGATAGTATCAAAAATGTACACAGGACACGTTCATGGTCCGAAAACACTGTTAGTATTCTAACCTATCTAGGGTATGCATCCTTAGGCTTAATAACTCTATGGTCCTTAAAAAAAATTTGAGTTTTCGACTGGATTGGAAAATGTATGCCAAAGTTATGTTTTTAAATTTGCTGTAACAAACAAATCAATGTAACCGAAAACTTCAGCGAATCTCATCGTTGCGACCATCGAAACGACATAATGGAATTGACAACGCCGGAATCGATGATCCGACCGATAAAGCGCATCAACCCTTGTCTTCCAGGTGTAAGACCAGCCTAACCAGGGGAGTGTAACGCTGTAACAGAAATCCTACCGAGAAGTCCTTATCACCCTGGACCTCGTCAGCAGTTCTCACCGGCGCGGTGTAGCTCCTAACGACGAGAGCCAGTTCGACGAGTACTCTCCAACATACTACTTGGTCACTCTGCTCGACCACGGTCAGCAGACTGCATTTGTACTATCAACTCACAATTGTTTATCAAAGTGAATAAATCAGTGACGAACTGTTACGACAGTTCGTATTTGAAGTAAAAAATCACGATATAACACTTTTCCGCGTAACACGTGTACACAGATTCTCGGTATACTTGGCTCGAAAATCTGTTATTGTTCCGTACAGTAATATTGAGCTGGACGCTCGATACACACACACACACCAGATCCGCCTGCCTTGCCCTTCAAGCCAATATGTAGCTTCTCTCTCTATCTCTCACACCATCCACTCTCTTTCGATCTCTTTCTTTCTCACTTGCTTATATGCTTCTCGATTATCCTACCTGTTTAAATGCTATGATATTTGACCTAGTTCAATTTTCTTAAACCCTGCTGACCTAATTCCATTAAATTTATTTTCTATACTTAACTCTATTCACTTAATTCGATTCTCTTCAAAAACTATCCGCTTAATTCTATGTAATTTATTCTACGCAACTAATGCTATTTACTGAAATTCTATCTAAATCTCTATAAATATAAATTCCTACAATATTCCTCAAATTGTTCATAAAGGGTGGTTAAATTTGAAGGGCCGATGTTGATTTTGAATAAAACACAAATTATTTAGGAAATTATTGTCAATTCTTTTTATTATGATAATATGGTATGGTTCAATTACAGTAGCGGACAAAAGTTTAAGACGATGAATTACAATTTGGTTCATAGATCTGTCATACAAGTACTAACGTATTCTTTCGGCTTGTTGTTTTTTTACAATACATGTGTACGTTTGACCTTCATAATGTAGGAGTCTCGGTCGTCAAATGTAAACAATACAGATTATACAATTTTTTTTTCCTTCCAACCATCTGTAAACAGCGGACATTAGTTTAAGACGATCTGTCGAACAAGATACCCGTAGTCGATCCACGCAATAATTTGATATATTAATACTGTAAATAGTTTGTGGTGTATCATCCAGTGTCTTAAGTTTAATTACGTACGAAAAGAGTATGGGTAAAGCCCGTAATTTGTCATCAACTGAACGAAAACTAATCGTGTCTTTACGGAAGCAAAATGAGACATTTTCTTCAATTGCAACTCAAATGAATCGATCAGAAACTTCTTGTAAGCAAGCGTGGTACAAGTTTGTGAAGACTGGGGACTATTTTGATCGACCAAAAAACGGTAGACCGCGGAAAACCACGCCAACGCTGGATCGTCGGATTCATCGATTAAGCGAGAGAGATCGTTTTCGTTCAGCAGTCGATATCAGAGCTGAAATATCCAGTAATAATAATGCACAAATTAGTGTAAGAACTGTCCGAAGACGATTAGACGAATTCAATTTGAAAGCACGAAAGCCACGGAAGAAGCCGATGCTCAGTAAAAAGAATAAAAAATTACGACTGCAATTTGCTAAGGCTCATCGGCATTGGACAAGTGAGGATTGGCAAAATGTGCTATTTTCGGACGAATCCAAATTCAACCGAATTTGTTCTGACGGGATACTGTATGTAAGACGTCGAATTGGCCAAGATTTAAATCCTCGATGTGTTTTACCGACAGTTAAAGCCGATGAGCCTTAGCAAATTGCAGTCGTAATTTTTTATTCTTTTTACTGAGCATCGGCTTCTTCCGTGGCTTTCGTGCTTTCAAATTAAATTCATCTAATCGTCTTCGGACAGTTCTTACACTAATTTGTGCATTATTATTACTGGATATTTCAGCTCTGATATCGACTGCTGAACGAAAACGATCTCTCTCGCTTAATCGATGAATCCGACGATCCAGCGTTGGCGTGGTTTTCCGCGGTCTACCGTTTTTTGGTCGATCAAAATAGTCCCCAGTCTTCACAAACTTGTACCACGCTTGCTTACAAGAAGTTTCTGATCGATTCATTTGAGTTGCAATTGAAGAAAATGTCTCATTTTGCTTCCGTAAAGACACGATTAGTTTTCGTTCAGTTGATGACAAATTACGGGCTTTACCCATACTCTTTTCGTACGTAATTAAACTTAAGATACTGGATGATACACCACAAACTATTTACAGTATTAATATATCAAATTATTGCGTGGATCGACTACGGGTATCTTGTTCGACAGATCGTCTTAAACTAATGTCCGCTGTTTACAGATGGTTGGAAGGGAAAAAAAATTGTATAATCTATTTTGTTTACATTTGACGACCGAGACTTCTACATTATGAAGGTCAAACGTACACATGTATTGTAAAAAAACAACAAGCCGAAAGAAACGTTAGTACTTGTATGACATATCTATGAACCAAATTGTAATTCATCGTCTTAAACTTTTGTCCGCTACTGTATGTATGGAACAAAATATCGATCAAATGGCCGCCGCGACCTCGGCGGCACACCTCCATCCGATGGTCCAAATTTTCGATGACGCTTAGGCATAATTGAGGTTCTATGCCGTTAATGTGCCGAATTATCTCATCCTTTAGCTCTTGAATTGTTGCTGGCTTATCGACGTACACCTTTTCTTTCAAATAACCCCAAAGAAAGAAGTCCAACGGTGTCAAATCACATGATCTTGGCGGCCAATTGACATCGCCACCACGTGAGATAACACGGCCATTGAATTTGTCGCGCAAAAGAGCCATTGTTTCGTTAGCTGTGTGGCAAGTGGCACCGTCCTGTTGAAACCACATATCGCCCACATCCATATCTTCCAATTCGGGCCATAAAAAGTTCGTTATCATCTCACGATAGCGAACACCATTCACAGTAACTGCCTGACCGGCCTCATTTTGGAAAAAATACGGCCCGATGATGCCGCCAGCCCATAAACCGCACCAAACAGTCACTCTTTGTGGGTGCATTGGTTTTTCGACAATCACTCTTGGATTATGATTCGCCCAAATGCGGCAATTCTGCTTATTGACGAATCCACTGAGGTGAAAATGTGCCTCATCACTGAAGATGATTTTCTTCGAAAATTGATCATCCACTGTTGCCATTTCTTGCCACCATTCTGACCATTGACGACGTTTGGAATGGTCAAGAGGCTTTAGTTCTTGAGTCAATTGCACCTTATAAGCGTGTAAATGCAAGTCTTTATGCATAATGTTTATCAACGACGAGCGTGAGAGGTGCAATTGTTGGGCACGACGACGAGTTGAGGTGGACGGCTCTTCAGCCACACTATCGCAAACAGCAGCAATATTTTCTGCAGTACGAGCTGTACGAGCATGCACTGGTGTTTTAATATCTCCTGCAGACCCGGTTTGCTCAAAATTTTGCACGATTTTTCCGATTGTACGCACATTTGGACGATTAAATTGACCGAAAAAATCACGAAGTGCACGATATGCATTTTGATTTGAACGCCCATTTTCATAATAAGCCTGAATAACTTTAACGCGTTGCTCGATTGTGTATCTTTCCATGGTTCAAATTGAGTTAGTCTGAAATTGAGAAATGTCAAATGAAATGCAGAAAAAAACTTGACGTTTAGGTGTGGTTCACGTTCAACATCGGCCCTTAAAATTTAACCACCCTTTATTATGGGAATAACTCGCCTGCCTTTTCTTTTTCCGCTGGCCGCCGTATATCACTCACGCGTTTTTACTTTTCTTAACCACACACGGACTCTACAATCTGTAATCGAGAAAATACTCCTGGATCTTCACTTGTAATTTTTATGTTTCGTTATTGATTTTTCTATCCTCCGACACTTGTGCTAAAAACGCTAAAAAGACCTCTCCCTCCGCACAGGCTCTTTTATATCCTTCCCCTTGCCTCTTTCCCTCTTCCTAATTTTTCATCGCAATTTTAAAATGTAACGCATCTTTAGACTTTTGCGGTTTGCCGCTGCCGCTGCCGCGCTCCCCGCCTTCCCCTCGCCGTCGAGCGAGGCCAACTGGTCGCTGACCTGCTGTTTACATCAGCGAGGGAATTCCGCATCGGCGACAGCTCTAGTTTTTATGCTAGGAACGATGGCCTAGTGCCCGCAAACTTCAATGCTCTTGTACCGAGTCTATTTCTCAGGTGTTTCCACATATACCTTCGGTCCTCATAGCCATTCGAAAATAATAAAGGAAACTGCTCGATTGTAACTATGTTAAAGTATATAGCAGCAATTAGAACCGTTTACCCGTCTTCTAAGGTGCTATGACAAGCACACATTTCTCCTATATTAGAAATATGCATGGACAATGATTCTGTTTGATGCGTACTTATATCCATTTGTGCAGTAACAATACGAGCACTATCATTCGTATTGTGATATATCGCTGCTCCACCTGCTCTAATATCGCGTTTAAAATTCACCACAATATCTAAATTCGGAATATCAATATGATCGTCCTTATCCAACTATGTCTCAGAAAGTATCAAGAAATTTGATTTTGTTGCAATTTTATCCGAATTCATATCTGCTACATGAGCACGTAGACTTTGACAATTAAATGAGAAGATTGACATTTCTGATCTATTTATAATGAATTCTGTCAATAATCATCCGATTGTTTGCAGTCTGTTTAATCAAAGCCTTTCGAATTCCGCTTGAAAGCCCATCAGAGATGCCGCTCTACGTCGCCCATGATAAAATCGTTGATCTCCATTATTAGTAATGACATATAAACCTTCAATACTAGTAACACGTGATAACGCTACGTATACGAGCTGTTGAGGGTGAGTTTTCTCATACTCATACACAATCTCACTAAATGTACCTCCCTGAGATTTGTGTATTGTTATAGCACATGCTGACACTAACGGTAAATTATTGCATTTTGCGACAATCGTTTTATTCGCAACAAGTGGAATTGTAGAATTTCTTCGATCTATCGGAACAGCCAGTCGACTGAGGTTGTGTCTTTGTATGGCGGCAGCAGCTTTCTTACGTATCTTCTCACCAGTTTTGACTGACTCCGGAAATTCTAGCCATAGACGACCTATTTCACCAGCATCATTATATTCTATGTGGACCAATTTTCCTGTCGCACCATTCGCTAACCCATCTGACACGTCGATATTGGTTGTTAATATATATGATTTGTTTAATACCAATGTGACTTCACATGGTAATCCTCCGGTATCAATAGTCGACATCTTGTGAAGTTTTTGATGCATAGTGGCTTCTTGCTGAGCTCCTTGGCAACCAATATAAATATCTGTTACTATAGAACAGACTTTGATGTCTGCACAATTTAAAATGTGGTTATTATACTCACTAACAGATCTATTATTGAAGAATAACCGCACACTATCCGGACACAGTCTGTCAGCCTCTTCTTTTGTGAAGAATCTTGATTCTATCAACTGCAGCTCATCGTCATCTAATATCCTTCCATCGCCAATTTTTGTCATTGTTGTTGAAAATACTTGATGAGCTTGCCGCATGACTTCTGTGAGCTCATCGAATTGCAAGCCTCGCCCCAGTGTAGGACCTGCTAGTTGTCGTCTCAGCTGTTTATATTGAGTCGTTCGGAAAGTAATTTCGTTTTTTTTTTATAACAATAAAAGACGATTTTCTTATAGTGAATTAATATTTTATTCAATCCAATATTGTCCATCCTAAACCAATAACTTTTGCCATCTTTCTGGCAGTAGCATGAATCCACGCTCACAACATTTTTGTTCTTTGCTGGCAAAAAACTGATCTAAGTGACTATTGACCTCCTCATTTGAATTAAACGTTTGACCGTCTAAAAAATTTTGTAGAGACCGGAACAGATGATAATCTGAAGGTGCCAGGTCTGGAAAGTATGGTGGGTGTGGCAGTATATCCCATACAAGCTCTAACATTTTTTTCCGAGTGGTTAAACTTGTATGTGGTCTCGCATTATCTTGTTGGAACACTATACCTTTCCTATTGACCAATTCTGGCCTTTTTTCTTTAAGTGAATCATTCAATTTGTCCAACTGATGACAATACACTTTAGAATTGATCGTTCTGTTGCTCGGTAGAAGCTTAAAATAAACGATTCCTTTGAAATCCCACCAAACAGATGGCATAACCTTTTTTTGATGAATATTGGCTTTCGAAGTGCTTTGAGCCGGTTCATCTTTTCTACTCCAGGATCTTTTGCGCTTAACATTGTTGTAGACAACCCATTTTTCGTCCCCAGTGATGATACGCTTCAAAAATGGATCATTTTCTTGGCGTTTGAGAAGCAAATCACAAACGTCAATGCGACGGCACAAATTTTTTTCCGTAAGAAGACGAGGAACCCATATGTCGAGCATTGAGGTTAAACCTAGTCGTTTCAAATGATCATGAACGGTCGAATTCGATAAATTTAATCTCTCAGCGATCTCACGAGTTGCTATTCGCCGGTTTGCATCAATTAATGCCTCTATTGTGTCTTCATCAGCTTCAACTGGCCTTTCAGAACGTGGTGCATCTTCGAGATCAAACTTGCCGGATCGAAATTTTGCAAACCAGTTTTGACACTGGCGTTCACTTAACACATCTTTCCCATACACATCGGATAATTTTTTTCTTGCTTGAACAGAATTTTTACCTTTTCTATAGTAAAAAAGTAAAATATGCCGAAAATGCTGTTTTTCACTTTCCATATTTAAAAGGGTATCAACCAAAAACTGCTGTGCAGAATCAATTGAATTTTTTCACAAGCAAGCCTTGCTGTATCAGCTATCTAAATACATATGATTATGCGGCGTAAGTGTGAAGTTGGTTGTGAAGAAATACAATTAAGTCCTCTGTTGGGAAAAAACGAAATTACTTTCTGAACGACCCAATAAAAAGGTGTTGTTCGAACCGGCGGTAGTTGACGTAGATCTCCAATTTGACTTAAATCCAGTCCTCCAAAATTGTCGTTGAAATTACCAGTGATCTGTTTTAATCTTGCGTCGATTTACTGAAGCCGTTCAGCACCGATCATACTGATTTCATCTACGATAAGAACACGAATTTATTTAAATAGTGAACGATATTATGGGCCACTTCCATTGACAAAGGAAGTAATTTGGACAAACTTATTTTTAAATCTGTGTGGACCGTTGTTCCGCCAATTGCTACTACAGCTTTCCCAGTTGAAACACGATTTATGTAAGCGCTACAATATCTATCATTCTGTGTTGTAACGGTATTTTCACGTTAACATTAAATTTTAGTCTTCTAACGGGACGAATTCGGGTTCGAACACTAAGATAATTAATTTTAGACTTTAGAGGTATAAGTAGGATTTATTCAATAATTAATAGAGAATTCTGCGGTGTTCGGCTTTTTGGCGCCGGTAGCCGTACAATTTATTTGTGACGTATAATCGCTCGAAAGGTTCCGCACTCTTCTTTATCCGTGATGATATCGGATTTTGACTTCTGCGCTCAGCGGTGGATGTCTCAAATAGGCCGAATCGAGCTCGGCCGTCTTGATCTTTTGCTCGGCTGGCTGCTGATGCGTGGTCTGCTGGGCTTGATTTGCTGTTGCTGGCGCGTCGGTCAGCTAATACAGACGCCGGGTTTGTGTTTGTGTTTGCGTTGTCTATTAATTAATTGAAATAATTTGATTTTCGTGTTGTTTCGCGTTCGGGCTCTTTGTTTGTTGTAGTCGTGCTGTTCCCGTGAATCTTCAGTGTGTTTTCCCGTGGTAATGGTGCTCTTAGTTCGCGAGTGGTGTTTTTCTATGTGATGCAATGTGACAGTCACAGTCTCTCTGTTTTCCAATGATCTTAATTATTGATCCTTTATTTGATGGATTTCTCCAGCAATCTTCGGCATTGGATCTGGACGTTTCAGTTATTCTTCTATCTTAGTGAGTCTGTCTTTTATTTGATCACTTTCTTGTTCTTTATGCCTTGTTGAGTGATGTCGTCCTCATCCGACGCACTTGACAAGGTTAATAAAATTGTTTCTTTCCTAATTATTTTTCTATTTGTCCTAAAATTCTCAATTAACTTTTCCTAAGTCTGGTTAGATATTTACCTCCTAATTCCACTTATTAATTAATTTTCCTACTCTTTATTTATAATTCTACTCTATAAATCTATCCCTACTCGTTGCGTAGACTTATTACATCTTTTAAGTCTATCGTACCATGCCTGTGTTTCCTAATCTCCTTAAATATTATTTATTATTCTACCTCCTTTCTCTATGTTGTACCACTATTTCTTCCACCCTGCTTAATCCTTCAACCTCTTAATGTCACTAACAATTTTTTGTCCCATTTGTCGATGCGCTGCGCTCACAATTCTCCTTACAGACTATTCCTACTTATTTCTAATTATCCGATTTAAACTTCCTTATGCTATTTTCTTAAGTCTCCTAACTAAAGCCTACTCATCTATTTTAATGCCACCAACTTTCTCTTCTCAATTTGTTTTTTAGAATATTTTCTATTTTTACACAGTCCGATGCTGTTCGGTATCAATATTTTTATTGGTTCCTCCACTGACTTTTACTGTATTCTTTCATTTGTCAATCTCCTAATAAGTTAACTGGGCTAACTCATTCCCTTGTTCTATTAAAATTCTAAGATTTACTATGAATTTCTGGATATTTCAATATTTTTATTTAGCGCACAAGCGAGTTCTGACTGGGTCGACACTTTGAAATTAATAAGAGCCTTCTCTCTGTTCGAAGCTGTCTTATCTACCTCTTCTCTCCTTTCCTACTCTCTTATTTTAACTCCTCTTATTCCACTATCTTATGTGATTTCTATTGTTTCAGATTGCCCCGCCTCCGTGCCCTGCCGTTCCCCTCACCGCTCGAGCGAGGCCAGCCTGTTGCCGACCCGCTGTTTTTTGTCAGTGAGGGAACCTTCAGGATCTGACACGTTTTCACTGTGTCTCGCCACCGCTGTGCTTCTGTGAAATTATCTTGTCTTTTACTTTATCGACTCTTGTATTTTCTTTATCTTTAGGAAATAAATGATTTTATTTTTATTAATTTGTGTCTTATCTGATTTTTATATTTAAAATATGATTTTTATCTGTATTTATCTGTTTTTTTTATTCCTCTTTCCTTTTAGGGTTGTGACTACGTCACAGTGTGTACCTATTATAAATTTCCATTAACAGTTTTATTACAAATATTTTTCCACATCCTGCAGAGCCCGTGAAGAATATTTGCAATAGCGAGGGTCTTTCGGACTAAAGATGTGAAATAACATGCATGAGAAGATCTTTTCGTTTTTCATTTGAGTAGATAAGCTAGGCCGGTTCAAGCACACCACCTGGGCAGGTGTAAATTTACCTGTGCTCGGTCGATAATTATCCAAGAAACCCACTTTACCCACATATGGTAATGACCGCCTGTCGATAATTATCTTATGTCGAAATTGTTGTCTACTAGATGGTGCTACAGTCGGATAGATCAAGATCGATATTTCCATAATGGTTGCATGGTATCCAGTTAGATGACGCGAGGTTCAGTGTATACTTACTGTAGTCGTGTAGGGTGTTTATTAAAGTCTCGAAATTCAATCTCTCGAATTACTTTTGACCGACAGAAATGAACGAATGTTCCGTACGCCGTAGGAGGACGCTGATAGCGAAAAACCATATATATAGCGTTCTGACAGGATCGTAGCTAATGAAACATTAATTGGGAGTGACCGGTGGGGGCCCTAAATAAATTAATAAATAATAATTTTCAGCTAGCTCGAGAGCTTTGCACCGGTGATGATAACGTCGCCGGTTTCGCATAGGGTTTAAACTAGACGACCGGGATGACCTGCGACTTTACTGACCAGGTCATCCCGGTGCTGACTTTGTTAGCTTGGCCAGCGAGTGTTCCTCGTCGTCCAGGTGTTCCGTCAGACTGTTCTCGAGGTCCAGCTTGTCAGGAAAGTAGATAATGATAGTTTATAAATATTAACATATTTTATATATAAGGTAGTGGATTTTAAGTGATGATACCTTCTGCACACGACAATAAAGGACAATAAAGATATAAAAATTACGAGTACGAACTATTTAGGTATTTACATTTATTTTATTTATTTTAATATTATTTCAGGCTGCACTTGGACAATAAGAAGGTGCTGTCGATCGTGAAAATACTGTCTAAATAGTTCGGATAAACCTTAATTCTCGTAATTTTTCTACTTTTATTGTCCTTTATTGTCGTGTGCAGAAGGTATCATCACTTAAAATGCACTACCTTATATAGAAAATATTTTAATATTTATAAACTATCATTATATACTTTCCTGTCAAGCTGGACCTTGAGAACAGTCTGACGGAACACCTGGACGACGAGGAACACTGGCCGGCCAAGCTAACAAAGTCAGCACCGGGATGACCTGGTCAGTAAAGTCGCAGGTTATCCCGGTCGTCTAGTTTAAACCCTACGCGAAACCGGCGACGTTATCATCACCGGTGCAAAGCTCTCGAGCTAGCTGAAAATTATTTATTTATTTATTTATTTAGGGCCCCCACTGGTCACTCTCAATTAATGTTATATAAGCTACGATCCTGTCAGAACGCTATATATATGGTTTTTCGCTATCAGCGTCCTCCTACGGCGTACCGAACATTCGTTCATTTCTGTCGGTCAAAAGTAATTCGAGAGATTGAATTTCGAGACTTTGATAAACACCCGTCGCGTACTGACCCAGCCTCCCCTACAGTCGGTAACTCACTAGATTATGGTCGATAAATGCGCTTGCATCTACCGCACCAACGAGCACACTGTACTACCGATCACTGTAGATAAATGACCTACTAACTCACAGCGAGACCTCGCGGGGTATTTGGGATCGGGATATCCTGATATCGGGATATTTGGAGATTCGATACCTTTGTTGATATTTTACCGACAGTCAGAAATTATCTTACGTCGATAATTATCTGACGTCGGTACTGTTATAGATGGAGCCACAGTCGGATTCTATAGATCACGCTCGATATCCATGGTAAGGGAGACGTTATCATGATAAGACAGACTTTTGCTTTGTTGCCATCGCTTTCGGATAGAGTGCACCTCAGGAGGATTCGAAAGAATTCGAGATAAATACATTTGCTGTATAAAAACTTGTTTTTATTTTTTAATGTTACAGATAATGCATTTAATCTAATAAAAACTCTTAACGGTAGATATATATATCTTACAGGTAATGCATTTAACCTAAAAAATTCTTAACTATAGATCTCAAATGTCTAACTATGAGATTGATGTTGATTGGATACAAATGTTTTATACACGTTTGATTACATCACCACTTATTACATTATAATCAACCATTCAATCATATAAGATTAAACAGTAGGCCGTGGTCCCCGCCGGAAAATTTGTCTTACACTCAAATTCTAGACGAACATCTACTGATGCTTGTTTTAATGCATCATTCTGTTTTGAACAATCAATTACAATTAATGCAGCATACTTGATAAAGTTTTTCCGATGAAACCACAGTCGGATTCTATAGGTCACGCTCGATATCCATGCTAAGGGAGACTTTATCATGGTAAGGCTGACAGTATCATGATAAGACAGACTTTCGCTCTGCTGTCACCTTTTTCGGATAGAGTGCACCACATGAGGATTCGAAAGAATTCGAGATAAATAGTGCATCAACTTATATTATTGATCTTAGTTGCATTTTTAACTATACCTATTTTTACTCCCCCCCAATTAGCAGATCTAATGCTAGACCAATATTTTTTTCATTGGTTGAGTTAGTCCCCACTTTTTCTATCGATAGCCTATATAAACCAAGCTGTAACGAAGAGAATCATTTAAGTGTGAACCCCTCGACAAGATGTATAAACAAAGGGTAAGTTTTCTATCGCTTCGCCACACAGTGTAAACATATATATTTTATAGATTTCTATACCATTTTTTTTAATTCTCAGATTTCAATGAACTGCTGGGATGAACAACTCAAAAATTGGAGAGACCCTCGCCATCCGATTCTAGAGATGCCTTTACCACTAATCGAGGAGACAAGGAAGAAATAAAAAGTGAGTATTTACTATTGAATTTTCAATTTTTAAATCTTGCTATTAAATTTTAATTATTCTCTACTTCTCATTTTGCAGATCCCATTCGAAATAGAATATCCGGATAGCAAATTAAGGACGCATCCATGGAAGGTGCTGACAACTAAGCCGGAGATCACCTTGTTGATGGGGATGCTATTTATGCCACCACCACCACCTCCACCGATACCATCTCCTGAGCCAGCACCGATGCAGCAGGCTGCAACACATAAGCCTAGGATATTCGATTCAATAATCGCGTTGGACTTGCTGCGAGTGCTGATGCAGTCGCCACCACCACCACCGGCGTCTCCTACACCAACCACAATACCCCCGCTCGAGATCGTGCAGCAACCACCACCACCTCCCGAGCTGGACCCGTTGGAGATGTTGATGTCGCCGCCGTCATCTCCTGTACCAACCTCGATAACCGAGCTGGAGGTGATTGAGCAGCAGCAGCAACCATTATCACCGAAGCCGAACCTGGGACTGCCGCTGCTGCAAGACGACCTATATCTTACCAGCGAGGATGAAGATGGTGCTTTGCTGCAGCATTCAACTACGGTGACGAAGCCAGCGGTGATGAAGCCAGCGGCGACTGAAGGAACAAATGTTTACGTCCCTCCTCGCCGTCAAGTATCAACAGCAAACATTCAAGTGGAAGAGGCAACAGTTCGCAAGCGCACAAGGCTTGCGCTTTGTTGCCCAAGGGTTCGTCGCCCACTATAATCGTTGAACCGTCAATCGACGTTGTCGTCGCCGCTGTCACCAGCTACAGTTATCGAGGCATCATCGAGACAGCGTTGAGACAGTGTTGAGATGATCCCCCTACCACCACTCCCACAGCTAGACTGCAAGAGGACTGCAGCAAACAAAGGGTCTGATGAGAACATTCCTCCGCATCGTATGACGATGGTTATAGACCCGCGGCTAACTGACCCGTTGACGCGAAAACGTGCTCGGACATACGCACCAAAAGACCGATTTGGCACTATGCGAAAAAAGTTTATGAATCGAACGAAAAGATTTTAATTTTTATGTAAATATAATATTAGTGTCAATTTTTTTATAGATAAAGTAAATTTAATATTAATATTTTGTAATCTAGTTTTTAATATTTCAGCGCAATAAAAAAAAAGTGTTTAATTCTATACCTCGGCTTTTCTTATTATTAGATATTAATTAAAAAATAATATAGATCATTCGAAATTTGAAGATTTCTTTTTCTTAATTGCGAGCCAGAGAGCCTAGAGTCAGAGAGCCTAGTGCTTCACATGTGTGATCTTTACAACCCTCTCAGCTAAGTCGACCGTCAACTGCCCTCTCTCCATTGCTGTCTAGAGAAGGGATGTGCTGATGTTTTGGGCCCGTGGCGTTTCACACGGGGTTATTTCAAACATCTTTACTGAGATGCGAAGGAGGATATATTGAGAGAACATCTGCACCAACAGAGATGCTCGATAATCCACCGGCGGTTATTGCGAGCACGTCTATACCAACCGAGATGTTTTGTGATCTAACCGATAACAGCAGAGAATTTATCATGACTCGATATTAAATATCAGCTTCATTGAAACCACTGCTGATAATTGAACTTATAGAGTATAGCAGTTATCCTGAGAACAGCGACTGTAGTTAATTCACAATGATTTTTCGTCATAGTCTTTCAATTTCAGCTCGAATTCTAGTTCGGAAGAGAAGGAGGGTGGAGGAGGAGCAGTAATTCAACAACAATTTTTTAATTTATAAAAATAACATAGAATTTTTTTATTGTCGAGTGTACAGGGCTCATGAGTAAGTATTTACAGTGAAAAATCACACTCGTCGTAGTAGCCTTTCAGAGTAGTTGTATCATTCATGATGCCGTTGACAGTTGAGTTTGCGATGATTCCACTAGATGACGCAACCGATACCATCTGTTTGCGCAAGTCAAGAAGCCACGTTTTCATCATACACACGTTGTGAGCTGCGCAGTGGGGAGTCCAATTCATGATTGGATGATTCGTACATGGGATGTCAGTATTAGTTGGTAATAGTGCCAACGCGGGACATCCCAGGTCTTCAATATTGTAAACGTTTGGAAGAATTCTATCCAACCAACGTTTCTTCTCTAAGCCCTTGGTATAAATCTTGCTCGCATCGCGTAGAAGGCTGATAAGAGTCTCGCTGATTTCATCATATGGTATATCACCGTTGACCCAGGGGATGCCATGGTAATTTGCTTCCAGCCACCGATTTTCGCTCTTGTATTTGGCCGGCAGGAAACTCCATTTGTGTGGCAGTTCAAACAGATAGACTGATGGTAAGGCGTCATCTTTGAGAGGAATGATGGCCATCTCTTTGAATACGAATTCATTAAAAGGTCGTTTGAAGCCTTGGACGTCTACTATGTACTCCATGATGAATAAAGTGATGCCAACAGTCACGTTTCCAGCTCTTTTATACCCGTTTGTCACCTCTACTGCGAGCTATTGTACAGCCACGAACGATGGATACATTCGAGGATATCGACCAATCAGCAACGACTTTGTAGCCTCCCCACCACTTTTTTAGATTCATGAACAATGAATGCATTCATGAATATCGACCAATTAGCTACGAATTTGATACATCTCACTACTTTTCGTGGGGATAAATACAAGTTCTTCCGCAAGAGAGACTTATTCCGAAGTAACCATCCAATTTACTCCAAAGTCACTCTCTTCAAAGCGAAGTATTTCGAAATAATTGGATCAGAATGGATCTCCAGGAGCGCAATGCAGTCATGAAGACGTGGGAGGATATCTTGGAGCTTCTTCAAACTCAAAAATCAGATGAGATCGCAGAGTGGATCAAACGGCTTGCTGCAGTCATCAAATCCATAGAAAAATTATTGGTGGGGTCCACAGTTGCTGAACGTCAGAAGTATCTATTCATGATTGGTTTCCTGAAAGGTATTGAAATCAAACTAGAACGTTTGATAAAACAAGGTTCAGGCTTGCAGAAGACTGATGAAAAAGGAATCTTGGATCGAGTGAGATGGTCGAACCTACAATCAGCTTTCAATGAGCGCATCAAGACTGGAGTTATCACCAACTTAAAGCACGTCGATGTCAATTTATTCTTGGAAGATTGCTTGACACTTTTCCATGAAGAAATAAAAAGTATTTTGAAAATTGAGAAGATGGCGGTCAAGGTATATGCAGTACTAGCAGCAAAATTTAAGGTAATGAAGAATGATGAAGAAATTGTTGAAATGAAGCACTTCAACACGAAGGCTGAAGCGATTTATCCAACAGCTTCAATCAAAGATTGGTTTACTGTCAACATCCAAACATCGATTCAGAGGGAAATTGAAGAATTTGAGCTACAAGATTCCGGATGGATGCTGCATTCTATTATCAATCTCACAGTAAACATCAACATGTGGAATCCAATGCGAGGTAGCTCCTATATAGATCTCCCAATCGAGATTCAAAATAAGCATGCATGTGTCAATGTGAAAAATACTGACAACATGTGCTTCAAGTGGGCTGTACTATCGGCATTACATCCGGCAGTACATAATCCTAATCGAGTTTCTACATACGAGAGATATACGCATGAGCTCAACTTCACTGGTATCGACTTTCCAGTGATGTCGCATCATTTCAACAAATTTAAGAAGAATAATGGCATATCAATCAACGTCTATATTCTGAAGAAACGAATGAGAAAGTTCGTGACCACTCCTCTGCATGTAACGTCTACGAAAAAAACTCTGCACGTTAACCTTCTTCTCATGCAAAATCACTACGTGGATGAGGACGAAGAGCAAGAAAAAGAAGATGCTAACAGAGTATACCAACTACCGAGATTCCATTACGTGTGGATCAAACACTTGTCTCGCTTAGTCTCGATACAGCTATCGAAACGTATTCACAAGCATCATATTTGCGATCGCTGACTGCACTACTTTCGGAACGAAGACAAGCTTACCGCACATGAAGAAGATTGCAGGAAGATAAACAATTGCAAGGTTATCATGCCGTCAGTAAAGAAAAAAATTCTTCGCTTTAAAAATCATAGCAATAAAGAGAGAGTACCTTTTATTGTCTACGCGGACTTTGAATGCTTACTCAAACCGATTCGAGATGAAAACGCGTACCAAAAGCACGAGGCGTTCAGCGTTGGGTATTACCTAAACTGCAGTTATGATATCGCGAAATCGAGCTACTGCAGCTACAGAGGTGTGAAGCCTGCGGAATGGTTCGTGAGGGAGCTGCAACAATTGGCCACGGACCTCGAAGAGCTGTACATGAATCCTAAGCCTATGTCAAAGCTGTCATTCGAGCAGAGACCACAGTTTCATATAGCAACTACGTGTCATATTTGCAACAGGAATTTATCCAGCAACGATCGAGTTCATGATCACTGCCATTTGACTGGCCAGTATGTATTTTGACAATCCTTTTTCATTCAAATAATAATAACGATGAAAATATAATACATATTTATATACACCTAGATACAGAGGACCGGCACACAACGAGTGCAACTTACTTTATCAAGACTCACGAGTGATACCCGTGGTCTTCCACAACCTCACGGGATATGATTCACATTTTGTTATACGTGAAATCGTAACATGCTTCGATGGTCGTGTGGATATACTGTCACAAACGAAGGACCGTTACATCGCCTTTCAAAAGCACATTGATGGAAGCGATGTGAGTTTTCGATTCATCGACTCGTTCCGCTTTATGGCTTCATCGCTAGAAAAACTAGCTTCATACCTTATGGAATTGAAGATTGTTAGACGCGAATTTCCACAACTTCCTGATGATAAGATTGAGCTGCTATCGAGGAAAGGTGTATTCCCATATGAATACGTTGACGCTGTACAGAAACTGGATGAGCATAATCTTCCGACTAAAGAAGATTTCCATAGTACGTTGAATGACAGCGATATCACAGACGATGATTACGAGCACGCAACGAGAGTGTGGCAAGAGTTCAACATTCATGACTTGGGTGAATATTCAGATCTCTATCTGAAAACTGATGTTCTCCTCTTAGCCGATGTCTTTGAGAATTTTCGTGACAATTGCATCAGAGCGTATGATCTGGACCCTGCGCACTACTACACAACACCAGGATTCACGTGGGACGCTATGCTTAAGTTCACACAGATTGAGTTGAAGCTTTTCACGGACTTGGAGATGCATCTGTTCGTTGAGCGAGGAGTGAGGGGCGGCGTGAGTCAGTGCTGCAACCGTTATGCCAAAGCGAACAACAAGTATATGAACAATTATGAGCCTCAAGAGCCCACCAAGTATCTCATGTACCTAGACGTCAACAATCTTTACGGTTGGGCGATGATGGAATCGCTCCCATATGGAGACTTCACATGGGTGGAAAATCCAGAAAATATTGATTTTCAAACGATCGAGGACGATGCACCAGAAGGATACATCCGGGAAGTTGATCTGGATTATCCCGTAAACCTTCATGATACCCACCGAGACTTACCACTATGTCCTGAACACAAAAGTGCACCAGGTTCAACGCAGATCAAACTGATGACAACATTAGACTTCAAGAGCAACTACGTTATCCACTATCGGAATCTAAAGCAGGCGCTCAAGTATGGTCTACAACTCAAACGTATTCATCGAGTGTTGAAGTTCAAACAGAGGCCGTGGTTAAGATCCTACATTGACTTAAATAGCGATATGCGGAAACAAGCAACGAATGATTTCGAGAAAAATCTCTTCAAGCTCATGAACAACGCAGTGTTTGGCAAGACGATGGAAAATGTTCGTGAACATGTGGATGTAAAACTCGTCACACGCTGGGATGGACGCTATGGTGCTGAAGCCCTTATTGCGAGACCGACATTCCACAGCCGATCAATCTTTGAAGAGAACCTCATTGCTGTACAGCTTTTGAAGACAGAGGTATATCTCAACAAGCCAATCTACATAGGTCTCTGTGTGCTGGACTTGTCGAAAGTGTTAGTCTACGATTTCCACTATGATTACATGAAAACGCAATTTGCCGATGATCACTGCAAGCTCTTGTATACCGACACCGACAGCCTACTCTATGAGATTCAGTGCCCTGACATATATGACATCATGAGACGAGATATCCGGAAATTCGATACCTCTGATTATCCAGCTGAGAATCAATTTGCACTACTTCAAGCAAATAAAAAAATCGCTGCATTGATGAAGGATGAGTGCAATGGGCAGATTATGACAGAATTCGCTGGGCTATGCTGCAAAATGTATAGTGTTCGAGTAAATGGCGATGATTATATGAAGAAGGTAAAAGGTGTGAAAACGAGCGTAGTGGAAGCAACCATAACCTTCAATGATTTCCATCAATTCCTTTTCGAGGGAACAACACAGTGTCGTGAGCAACGAGTCATAAGGTCACGCATGCACATTGTCTTTACAGAGAGACAAGTAAAGCTCGCATTGAGTCCGCATGATGACAAACGATATTTACTTGCTGATACCACGGATACGCTGCCTTGGGGACACTGCAGGATACCGCAAGACATGTTGAAACCGACTTCAATCATGTCGTAACCAGCCTACTCCCTACTCTTGCATACACACTCCACTCTTACATACATACTCTAGTCATCCAATCAACGACTTCAATTTCCTTCTCCGCGACTGCCTGCTGTGGAAGCCCAATCAGAGACTTGGATGCAACCCCGTTGATCAATCAGCGACACGAATCTCCTTCTCCATGGTAGATCGGTGGTGGGTGATACCACTATATGAAGAGTGTGACTGCAGCTAGTTCCATCAGACCTTCACCGTCAACTGTTCACAGTATCTACTCGTTGATCCATTGATACCTTGGGGATACTAAAGGATACTAAAGGATACTAAAGGATACTTCAGAACCTGAACCAGCCTTGTCTAGCAGGCTAAAGAAATCTACGCCAATAGTATTGGAATCTGTTGCTCACCACTATCACATACTCACGCCCATCTTCTACAGTCAACTTCATTAGACATTCATGATGGATATTGATGCACTCAACAAACTCGCTGGTCAAGTCGATTACCTCCCAACGGAAAGAATCGTTGATCTGCGAATTAACGAAATGCATAAAGTTACCGATTTACGTCAAGTGACGACTAAATATGGTCAAAAAACTGTTGCGACTCTCAACAATGAATTTCAAATCTTTCTGCCTAAATGTATTTCTGCAGCATTTGAGAAAGATCAGGCTCTGTTCAGCCGCATGAAGGAAACGATCACACATGGTACATTGCATCTAAACTATATTGAAAAAGAGAAGAAAAACCAAATTGAATTGGTTATTTTGTAATGTGTTTATTTTACAATGAATAAAAAGACATTTTTTATTATACATAAATGCTGACTCATTATTTCATTCCTGTAGTTAATTCTGCGTTATTTATCCAACTATTATGTGAATTGGTAAATCCCAACCATTTGACATAAGCACGATTTCCACGTTTCTTGAGAATCTTCTCCACGAGATAAGTATCTGGATAATTGGCCTTCAGTAATTCTTCATTATAAAAACCACCAGCGATGGGTCCATCTTGGTAGTCCTTCAGCTTGTACGTTGCAGGTGTCGTCCTCATTACTCGACTCACAGTGAAAATTTCCGTTGACCGATTGGGTATGTAGCCTTTCTCGAAAACGTGTTTGTTCTTGCTCATTCGCACCTTGTCACCGATTTTGAATTTCACTACACGGTTTCTTCGTTCATTGGTAGTAGAAAAACGTTGAATTAGCGTTTCAACAGCGTCCGCTGTGACGTTCCTCGGTTTCATACTAATAGTTCGATGCTTCGTGTCATTGTATGTCGCCACGAGATCATCTAAAATGTCTATCCATTTGTAAGATCCATGTAGACTAAATTTCATCCACATTTTATTCTTAAGGGTACGATTAAAGCGCTCCACTATGGATGCTTTAAGATTACTATATGTGGAATAGTGATTGATGTCATGACGTTTCATTAAATTCTGGAAAGTATTATTATGAAATTCTTTACCTTGATCAGTCTGGAGATTGGTAGGTACTCGTCCATCTTGAAGAATTGAATCCATAGCTGCGGTAACATTCTGACCGGTTTTGCGCTTCACTGGTACAGCCCATGCAAACTTGGATAGGACATCGATTATTGTAAGCAGATATCTGTATCCTTTGTTTTCTCGAGCGTACGGTTGCATCTCAACAAGATCAGCTTGCCATGTCTCATCAATATCACGTATATCAAACTTGCGCCGTAAATAATTGCGACGCGCAGGCTTATGTAATTCTTCTACTAGTCTTCGATGCTCCATTTCGAGGAGTGCACCTGATTAACGCTTCAAAGGCTTTAGTGTTACGGACTATCAAGTCTATATAACTCTAAAAATATTTATTTCAGTATTCTTTGATGGTTTGATCTTGAAGAATCTCTTGAGGAGTGTGCGCAAGCAAGGAACCAATAGCCTTTGCATTACGAACTGCTAATTCTAAAGTCGTAGCAATGTTTATCTCAATATGCTTTACTCTCTCTTTTACTTGCTCTTGAAAAACCTGTATTTTCAACTCTAAATCATCCAATTGCTCACGTTGATGGGTTGTAGCCTGAAGCAATGTACTTAACTCCTGTTGAATTAGTTGTCTAGCGAGATTCAAATTGACAGCATCATTTGGTTCACTTGATTCACCAACGTTGCTGAGTCTCCTATTTTCAATGTCGTAGTTTCCGCTTGTAGTGAGTTTGAAGCCAAATCCTGGTGGACCCCGTGAGCCCTTAGTACATCCAAAATACCGTCCGAACACGTCGACGCTCATTATTCAACTGAGTATATTCACGCATGTGTCACTGCTAATAAGCGATTCCTGCTTAACGCAATTCCTCAATGAGTGAAACGATTTCATTCGTATGACTGGGGTTGCCTGCTGAACTTTCAGCTAGCAATAAACGTAATCGATCTACCAGCTCGTTGGGGTTATCCCAATACACATAATCCATTCGTGTATCTCGTCGTGCAATCTTGTATTGTGGTAATGAACCACCAGTAGATTGTCTCTTTCGAGTTAATGTAGAAGCACCAATTATTGGAGCTATATAGGATTTATATTTTTTACTGTTTTGTCTGTGGACTAACTCATCAGAATTATAGTGTTTTTTGTGTGCATTTGTTCTAAGCACAATTTTCCCATAATTGTTTACATCTTCATTGCTTATGAAATTCTGATTGGGATCTTTTCTGAACAGCAGTTCAAGCAAACCAATGGTCTTATCATACTTGTTATTGTTGTCATCATTAATAATAACGTATTCGTTGCCAAAACTTACGGTGGAATCACCAATCATAAGTGTACCATCTGGCAGCTTTCGAACTCCATAAGTCATATCGAGATACTTTTTACGATTTTTATCGAGTAAGTTCAAATATTTCTCAATAGTTGAATATGGTTGGTCAGATTTTTTCTTTGTTGATGCTTTCACATCATTATCATCATCATCATCATCATCATCATCATCATCATCATCATCATCATCATCATCATCATCATCATCATCATCATCATCATCATCATCATCATCATCATCATCATCATCATCATCATCATCATCATCATCATCATCATCATCATCATCATCATCATCATCATCATCATCATCATCATCATCATCATCATCATCATCATCATCATCATCATCATCATCATCATCATCATCATCATCATCATCATCATCATCATCATCATCATCATCATCATCATCATCATCATCATCATCATCATCATCATCATCATCATCATCATCATCATCATCATCATCATCATCATCATCATCATCATCATCATCATCATCATCATCATCATCATCATCATCATCATCATCATCATCATCATCATCATCATCATCATCATCATCATCATCATCATCATCATCATCATCATCATCATCATCATCATCATCATCATCATCATCATCATCATCATCATCATCATCATCATCATCATCATTATCCGTGACTGCAGTTTTAAATGAATTATCCTGCTCTTCATTTTGAGATGTATCTTCCTCGCCCTCCTCCTCTGCCTCCTTCTTCTCATCCTTCTCTTTCTTGGGAATCCAGTTTTTTTTTATTTCATGCGTATTTGTGTCAGTAGCACTAACAAGTTTTTTAAGCGGCTTCACGATTGGTTTGAATGTTTCATCCCAAGCTTTTTCCATAATCTGCTTACCAGCTTTTAAAAGCTTGTATTTATGTTTAATAGCATTTCTAACTTTTTCTACAGGGTGCGCCATCTCAATCTGGTCGATGGAAGTATTGAATAACTCTGACAGATTTTAACCGACCAGCGTCGTACAACACGTTTCGTATAGGTTATTTCAGTACAATTTCTACCATGTATCGCTATACGCCGAAAGAACGCGCCGAAATAGTTTCGCTTTACATTGAAAATAATCGTTCAGTTGTGTCAACTCAGCGTGCGTATCGTAAAAAATATCGCGGACGTTCTGCGCCCAAAGGCGACACTATCCGTCATTTAGCTTCAAATTTCATGGAGCACGGGTCTGTAGCGAATCTCCAACATCAAGCTCGACCGCGTCCAGGTCGTTCAAATGAAAATATCGAAGCTGTCCGACAGAGTGTTGCAGAAAATCCAAATGTCTCATACCGCCGCCGGTCTCAGTAATTAAACATCAGTGGAACCACTTTGAGAAGGATTTTAAAGCAAGATCTTCACATGTTTCCGTACAAAGTGCAGTTGACTCAAAGATTATTGGAAACTGACAAGCCGCGACGCTTGGCTTACGCTAATAACGTTAGTCGAATGAAGGAAGCTGAGCCGGATTTTTGGGAGCGAATTCTGATGACCGACGAGGCTCATTTCACCTTCTCTGGCGCTGTCAACAAACAAAACTGTCGCATGTGGGGCACCGATAATCCTCATATTATTCACGAAACTCTATTGCACGATGAGAAAGTGACAGTTTGGGCCGGTGTTTGCTCAAAAACCACCATTGGACCATTTTTCTTCAGAGCTGGTGAAACTGTTAATGGGGATCGATATCGGTGGATGTTGGCACACTTTATTTTACCACAAATGCGTGAAAAAGGTCTTAAGGAATTTTGGTTACAACAAGATGGTGCGACATGTCACACTGCGCGCTCAACAATGGACTATTTGCGTCGGAAGTTCCCAGGACGTGTGATATCAAAGAAAGGTGATATTGACTGGCCATCAAGATCGCCGGATTTGACTGCACCGGACTTCTTCTTGTGGGGATTGTTGAAAAGTAAAGTCTATGCCAACAAGCCGAAGACCATAGAGGAGCTAAAGAACAACATTCGAGCCGAAATCGCAGCGATATCGCCCGAGACGCTGGCAAATACAATGGAAAATGCCGAAAAAAGAGCTCATTTTTGTCTCAGTAATAAAGGCGGACATTTGATCGATGTGGTTTTTGGAAAATAATCAAAATAAATTGTAATGAATCAAATTTAATAAAAAAATACGACTTTGTGAAATCTGTTGAAAATTCTCTAAGTTGTTCAATACTTCCATCGACCAGATTGAGATGGCGCACCCTGTACTTGACAAAGTGTCTTTCTCTCGCGACGAAATTCGTCAGCGATGTTATCGCTTCGACTGCTCATGATGATCTGATTAAGATTTACTCTTTACGCATGATATATTTGTAGCAAAGCAGTCAAAACCTTTCCTGTATCTACCACAGTCGAGCCCTTGACGATCTTTATCAATTACTAGGAATCCATGATTGGTATCATTCCAACATTTCGAGCATAAGTCTTTAAACTGCGAGTACGTCATGTCAGTATTTACGTGATCATCATAAACATGCTTGAGATTAATATCATCCTGCCGAAAGATTACAAGCATGTTAACGTTATCACGTACTAAATGCTTAGGTGTTTGTGCATACGACTGACACAAGTAGAAGCAGTCAATATTCTTATGTCTACCCATACAGTAAAAGGCTCTAACATTATCTTGTTTCTCGCAGGCTATATCATCAAATATCATGATTGAATTAATATTAGCTTCTTCGGGTGATACTACTTGATCATGTTCACCAAAGGCAAAAAATCCAATACCCTTCATAGGCAGCAGAAGTTTTTCGAGAAACTTATACTTTGGTTGATTCAATGATTTCGAGTATATGTATACATTTTCAAATCTCAATCCATTTGGATGTGTAATCAGAGTGAGCAATGCATTGGTCTTTCCACAATTTGATGGGCCACAAAAAACTGCTCGGATACTGTTGGGTAATAGTGGACCATGACGTGTGCATACTTTTTTCCTTTCAGCTAGCCTATCAAAATTCATTACCGGCAGCGAGAGCAGTTGCTCTCTGAAATCCATGTTGGCAGCGACTGATGGTTTAGAGTATAAATACTGTGCTTATATACTCCGAACCTGTGCGAATACTCCTCATTCGTTCACTGCTCTTTCTAGTGTAAGCATCATGCCTCAAGGTTGCGGTCTGCTGAATAAAGTCCTCAACAAACTACCTATCGAGCTTCATTTACCAGGCTATCAATACTGTGGACCAGGCACAAAACTAGCGGAACGTCTTGCTCGTGGTGATCCTGGGATAAATCCTCTAGACGCAGCCTGCAAGGAACACGATATCGCATACTCACAGAATCGTGAAAACATTGAGGATCGCAACAAGGCCGATAAAATTTTAGCTGACAAGGCTTGGCATCGCGTATTTTCAAACGACGCTCGTGTAAGTGAAAAGGTTGCAGCCTACGCTGTTACAAACGCCATGAAGATAAAGGCTAAGCTTGGCATGGGTATAAATAAGAGGAAGAGAAAGACCAAACCTCCAACCACGCTTTCCAAGATAATTAAAGCTGCCACAAAATCGACTGGTTCTAACACACAAGAAATTATTTGATCGGCACTAAAGAGTGCTCGTGCTGCTGTCAAGACAGCTGGTGGGAAAAAAAATGTACGCGTGCCTCGTATTCTGCCAGTACCGAAAAAAGTTGGAGGATTTTTGCCTCTTCTTATTCCACTATTTGCTGGATTAAGTGCAACTGGCGCATTGGCTGGTGGCGCTGCTGGAATAGTAAAAGCCGTAAATGATGCGAAAGCTGCAACACAGCAATTAGCGGAAAGTCAAAGGCATAATAAGACGATTGAGGCTATCGCGCTAGGTAAAGGTCTCTATCTCAAGTCACACAAAACTGGATTTGGTTTCCATTTCGGGACAAATAAAAAAAAAAAATAAACTTCAAAGTAAGACTGCCAAACCGTGCTCTGACAGACGCTGATCTACTCAAGTATGCACGTGAAATTCCTAATTTTCGTGGTGTATTTATGAGAAACGACATACCATCAGATGCACCGCATTATCGTGAATCTGGAATAATTAATCTCGACGATAAAGATGGCCCAGGTACTCATTGGGTGGCTTATCGGAAAAATGGTCGAAATGTTGATTACTTTGATAGTTTTGGTGATCTTCTGCCTCCCCACGATCTAATGGATTATCTCGGCGTCGATAATGTTATCAAGTATAATTATAAGAGATATCAAAATTTTGATACATATGAGTGTGGACATCTATGCCTAACATTCTTATATAAGGATCTGTAAGTGGTGCTTATCGTATCAGTCTAGTGTGAACCATCATGGGAGATTCATTGACTCTCAGTTTATCTGGAACAACATCTATATTAGAGGCACAATACTTTCCGCCAATTGAGCTCTCACCTAGCAAGAACTATCACCTTGGGCTAGTGGAATTACTATCTTTTAATTCTATACCCAACGTCGATACTGGGAAAAACAAGATCTATGTGGGTAAAGAAGTGATTGTGTCACCTACAGGAAGTTACGAGATTGAAGACATTGATGTGTACTTGCAAGAACAGCTTGCATCTACACATATTACCATTAGTTTGAAGCCTAATAACAATAGTCCACGAAGCGTGATAAAGTGCAGTGAAAACATTGATTTTCGTCCACAAGACTCGATTGCTAGACTACTTGGTTTTACACATCGAGAGTTACCCGCTCATATCTCTCATAGCTCGGAATTACCGGTTGCTATTCTGAAAATCAATGCATTGCGAGTTGAGTGCAATATTACTTCGGGAGCATACATCAATGAGCATAAAGTTCATACGATCCATGAATTCTTCCCGGCAGTGCCACCGGGGTATAAGATCATTGAAGTTCCATCGCACGTCATTTACCTTCCAATAGCCGTGAGGATCATTGATCATCTGCAATTACGCATAGTCGATCAAGACGGAGAACTAGTTAATTTTCGCGGTAAAGTTATCACCATTAGACTACACATTAAAGAAGCCAAATAGCTAATCATGGGAATCATCTTCAATAATGATAATAATAATAATGCTAATAACGTGGCGCAGGCATATAAAAGAGGACTAAAATGTCATCGAGCAACCAGTCACGCTCGAGCCCCCAAGACGATCACACGTCGCAACGCTCAATTCCTAAAAAGTCTAGGGCTTCGAGTTATTGTTGGTGGCAGAAAATAACGTGCGTAATATTTTGCTGCAATGGAGGGGGCGTTACACGTGCAATCAGCCATCGCATTCGACGAATCCGTAGCGCATTATGAGATACATGCACATCAACCTTATACATCAACCTTCAATAACAGTGATGAAATCCGCATATCCATTCAACATCAAGATCCATGCCTCTTGCCCTCACGAAGTACTCTACATGTGTGTGGTAAATTGTCGAAAGCGACCGGTGCTGCTGTGGCAGCAACGAAGCTGGTGAACATTGCTATTTTACATCTGTTTGAGGAAATTCGCTACAAGATCAATGCCATTGAGATTGATAGATGTAAGAATGTTGGTATAACTAGCCTCATGAAAGGCTACACATCCTTCAATCCTGGTGGAAGCGCAATGATTGAAAATGCTGGCTGGCTTGACGTTGAGGAAACCAAACAGCTCACTAATGATACTGGCCACTTTGATGTTTGTATCCCACTCTCCATGATACTTGGATTTGCTGAAGACTATCAGAAAATCATTATCAATATAAAACATGAGCTCATTCTCACGAGATCACGAACGGATACTGATGCAGTTGTGCAGACTGCTCTTGCAGCTGGCGGTTACGAGGATTTCAAGATTGAGCTTACACGAATTGAGTGGTTAATGCCATATGTGATATTGTCAGACAGGTATAAAATATGTTTATATAGTCAGATTAAAAGAGACATAACTATGAGTTTTCGCACTTGGGAAATGTATGAGTATCCCATGCTTCCAAGCACAACGAAACATAATTGGACAGTCAAAACATCGAATCAATTGGAAAAGCCCCGTTTTGTAATTGTAGCTTTCCAAACCAATCGGAGAATGGTTAAAAATGCAAATGCTAGTTACTTCGATCACTGCAACATTGGCAATAAGCGACGTAAGGTTGAACAAATATTTCCCGAATACTCGCAATTTTAATTGGCGTCCAGTTAAACATTTTTGAGATTTCTAAAAAATCGTCAATTTCTCTTTGTGCTACTTCATTGACGGAGTAAGGCATTGTTGTTTTGGCCTCTTTCATAAGTGTGCACCATTGTTGCTGTGTGTACACCGATTTGTTGCGACAGTGCTGCTCGATGCGTGCATGCATGGAGTCCCCGTCACATTGAGTGTGACCAACTTCGAGGAATCTAAAAAAAAACACAAAATGATTAATTTATTGAAAGATTGATATTCATATTTCCATATAAAATGATATACCTATGAGTAATTTTTATTCCTAAATCAGTTGCGGCCTTGATGAACATGCTGAAGACAATTTTATTCCGGTTCTGTCCACCGCAATTGTCGCTATACAGGGCTACTATGTGAACTTGGCACCCGACTTTGGAAAATCCAAATTTTTTTTTTATTCTTCTAGAGTTTTGTTTGTAGTTGATTGTAGTAAAATTTTTTTCGTTTGTAGTAGCTCCAAAAAAAAGTTATAGGATTTTGAAAAAAGCGCTGCACCCGACTTTGTCGGCACTCAAATTTTGCAGTTCATTCCTATAGAGAATCGTTTGTAGTTGATTGTAGTGAAAAAAATTCCGTTTGTAGTTGAAAGGAAAAAAAGTTATAAACATTTTTTTTTGTTAGTATTTTTTTTTTATAAACAAAAAAAAATTACTGTAACCGAAAAAAATGGTACTACAAACAACTACAAACGGAACTCTATGAGAATGAAAGATAAAAAATTTCGATTTTCCAAAGTCGGCTGCCAAGTTCACATAGCATATGTCAGCCATACAGACACATCTTCCTTATGACGTTGTTAAGCATGAATATTCAAATAAAGTGACTGAATATTAGCAAACCTATTCAAATTTTAGGACCAGGGGGATCGGTATAAATAAAATAGAAGGAAAAAAGTTACAAACATTTTTTGTTATTAATTTTTTTTATAAACAAAAGAAAGGAACTACAGATGAATAAAATTTTACCACAAACGACTACAAAAGAAAACAAGTTACTACAAACAAAAAAAATGACACTACAAACAAAAGACCGCTACTACAAACGAAAAAAACGACACTAGAAACGACTAGAAGGTAAACCAAGTTACTATAAACGAAAAAAATTGCACTACAAACGAAAGATCGCTACTACAAACGAAACTAAGCTACTACAAACTTAAAAAACGACACTACAAACAACTAGAAGGTAAACCAAGTTACTACAAACGAAACTGAGTTACTACAAATGAAAAAAATGCCACTACAAACGAAACTAAGTTACTACAAACGAAAAAAACGGCACTACAAACGACTAGAAGGTAAACCAAGTTACTACAAACGAAAAAAAATTTACTACAAACGAAACTAAGTTACTACAAACGAAACTGAGTTACTACAAATGAAAAAAATTCCACTACAAACGAAACTAAGTTACTATAAACGAAAAAAACGGCACTACAAACGACTAGAAGGTAAACCAAGTTACTACAGACGAAAAAAAATTTACTACAAACGAAACTAAGTTACTACAAACGAAACTGAGTTACTACAAATGGAAAAAAAGGCCACTACAAACGAAACTAAGTTACTACAAATGAAAAAAACGACACTACAAACGACTAGAAGGTAAACCAAGCTACCACAAACGAAAAAAAAATTATTAAAACGAAACTAAGTTACTACAAACAAAACTGAGTCACTACAAATGAAAAAAATGCCACTACAAACGAAACTAAGTTACTACAAACGAAAGATCGCTACTACAAACCAAAAGGTAAACCAAGTTACTACAAACGAAAAAAAATGTACTACAAACAAAACTAAGTTACTACAAACGAAAAAAAGCCACTACAAACGAGAGATCGCTACTACAAACGAAACTAAGCTAAGGACCTTCGACCAAGTCTGATCTGTATAATGGGTTCTAGGAGTGTACTTTGGCTGGTAATGTTTTGTATACCTTTATACATCCATTATAAGATGTATGCAAAGTTACAAGCAACGTAAACCTCCAGAAGCTGAGATATAAATTGTTAAATGACATAAGGCGGATCGGCTATGTCAAAGACATTTCGTCCAATATTATCCACAGGCATTTTTTCAGGTCATTGCAATTTGGTACATATACTGTTGTTAGTATCCTGAATGCACAGGATTTCCCTTCTAGTTTTGATTCCTATGCATTCAGGATACCAACAACAGTATAGGTACGGAATTGCAATGCCCTGAAAAAATGCCTATGGATAATATTGGATGAAACGACTTTGACTCAGCCGATCCGCCTTATTACGATTAGTTATAAATTGTTTAACGATCTCGTCCCCTTCCAATTTTTATTCCTATGCATTCAGGATACTTGTATCCATGTATGTGCCACATTTCAATAATGTAAAAAAATGCGTCGACGTCCGCTTAATAGATGCGTCAGTCGACACATTTCTGCATAAAAACCATAACATTCACCACCGTTTCGGCGAAAGTTTTTAGAAATCGATAATGTATCCTATGAATTGTATTACTACAAAATTTAATTAATCTACATCGGCGTTAAGTTCGATAAAGACATAAGGAACCCAATGCTATTAGGCGGACGCTCCACGTTGGACGGTAGAGCCGCGGCCCTGGCGTCAGCGGTGCGGCTACTAGCCGCCGCAGATAGCTTCATCCTCATAGAGCTATCCGAAGAAAGGTACCAAGCTGCAAACACTGTACACCCCTAAAGCTGAGATATAAATTGTCAACTTGATATTCACACCGCTCAGTCGCACCTTTTAACGTGCACTCAACGATTCTCGAGGTGTACATTGGCTAAAGATTTTTTGTATTCTCCATACATTTAATATAAGATATATGCAAAGTTACAAGTAATGAACACCTCCAGAAGCTGAGATATAAATTGTTGACTTAACATTCACACCGCTCAATCGCATCCGGGACCGTGCACACAATATAGTTTAACAGTTTATATCTCAACTTCTGGAAGTATACATTGCTTGTAACTTTGTATATATCTTATATTAAATGTGTAGAGATATACAAAGTAATGTCCAACCAGTGTAACCTCGAGAATCATAAGTGCACTTTCAAAGGTGCGTCTGAGCGGTGTAAATGTTAATACAACAATTCATGTCTCAGCTTCTGAAGGTGTACATTGCTTGTAACTTTGTATGTATCTCATAATGGATGTATAGAGATCTCCAAAAAAATACCAGTCAATGTAAATCCCCAGAACCATTTATACAGAATAATTTTGGTCGATGGTCCCTATTGAAACAGCCGTGCGCCGTTCATCGATCTCAGACTTACCTAGTAGAGTTAACGATTGGTAAAAGATTTTTACGTCACATTCGGAAGCACAGAAACAATCGTGCCTGTAGCATCGAGATTGCAAAACACTGGGTGACGTCGCAAGTCGTACGTCAGTGGTTGTACGAAGCCGTTTATATGTTTTACAATGTATTTCTTTTTCATTCCTTGTATTAATTTGGTCATAAATACATAATAATCGGAATGAAGATCCCGTTCCGAATGATTCTCACTGGACATTTTTTGCTAATGATAACTACAGAACTAGTATCCTCGTTCAGGTTGCCAACTTCTAATTATCACAATTCACCATTTGTCATCAATTTCATTGCGACCTTGCATGGCGAGTCGACTTTTAGGATCTCCGCTATGGCCAAATGATTGTCTCCTTTCACATACCTTCGATAGACTTCATCTGATTCGTCATCGACAATACCATTGATTGCAACTTTACGTCTATGTCGTGTAAGAAAGGATCAATCTTCTCTGTTGTGGATAACTTAAAAGTAGCACATTCAAAAATGTACACTTCGCTACTCAACCGATTATATACAGTAAAGAGTGAGTTGAGTACGAATTTGAAAGAAATCGATGTTTGCTACTGGCCGAGAGACGAAAAAATTATATATATACATATATATATATATAATATATATAGTTTTTAAATTAGATATGTATATATATATATTATTATTTCGTCTCTCGGCCAGTAGCAAACGATACATATAGAATATATATATATATATGTACTCTATATCCTCTCTGACGTGGACAACTTAAAAGTTACACATTAAAAAATGTACGTAATGGTGAATATTATGTGGACATTTGTAGTGAACATGTATACAACTTACGTCCGTTGGTAAGACATGCATTCAGTTTTTCGATACACTGGAATTTTTGTATTCTTCAATATAGTGGTACAGATTGGTACCACTCACAGTGTTGTAAGGGTAATTGCAAGGACCTATGCTCGGAATAAGTACTCTAACCAATAAGCTATCTACAATTAGGTCTATGCAAATATACATAAATAAATTAAGTATAAAAAAATATTTCGTTTAGCTATCTATAGTTCAGAACAGATTGTTTATATTAATCTATATATATAAAAAGAAAAGTCCTGACTGACTGACTGACTCACTGACTCACTCACTCACTCATCAACGCCCAGCCCAAACCCCTGCGCCTAGAAACTTGAAATTCTAGGGATATATTCCCTTCGTGTCGTAGACGCTCACTAAGAAGGGAATTTTCGAAATTTCACCCCTAAGGGGGTGTAAAAGGGTGAAATATGTTTTTACGTATTTCTCAATATCTTTTAGGCACGATGAGATATCGCCTTGGTTTCTGCTTGCAAATTTTACTCATACAAATGTTGAGAAACTAATTTCTGGATTTTTAGAAATTCCACCCCTAAGGGGGTGTAAAAGGGTTAAATATGTTTTTACGTATTTCTCCATATCTCTTAGGCACGATGAGATATCGCCTTGGTTTTTGTTTGCAAATGTTACTCATACAAATGTTCAAAAACAAATTTCAGGATTTTTAGAAATTCTACCCCTAAGGGGGTGTAAAAGGGTTAAATATGTTTTTACGTATTTCTCAATATCTCTTAGGCACAATGAGATATCGCCTTGGTTTTCGCTTGCAAATGTTACTCATACAAATGTTTAAAAACTAATTTCAGGATTTTTAGAAATTCCACCCCTAAGGGGGTGTAAAAGAGTTAAATATGTTTTTACGTATTTCTCTTAGGCACGATGAGATATCGCCTTGGTTTTTGCTTGCAAATGTTACTCATACAAATGTTTAGAAACCGATTTTAGGATTTTTAGAAATTCCACCCCTAAGGGGGTGTAAAAGGGATAAATATGTTTTTACGTGTTTCTCCATATCTCTTAGGCACGATGAGATATCGCCTTGGTTTTCGCTTGCAAATGTAACTCATACAAATGTTTAGAAGCCGATTTTAGGATTTTTAGAAATTCCACCCCTAAGGGGGTGTAAAAGGGTTAAATATGTTTTTTACGTATTTCTCAATATCTCTTAGGCACGATGAGACATCACCTTGGTTTTTGCTTGCAAATGTTACTCGTACAAATGTTCAAAAACCAATTTCAGGATTTTTAGAAATTCCACGATTAAGGGGGTGAAAAAGGGTTAAATATATTTTTACGTATTTCTCTCAGGCACGATGAGATATCGCCTTGGTTTTTGCTTGCAAATGTTACTCATACAAATGTTTAGAAACCGATTTTAGGATTTTTAGAAATTCTACCCCTAAGGGGGTGTAAAAGGGTTAAATATATTTTTACGTATTTCTCTTAGGCACAATGAGATATCGCCTTGGTTTTTGCTTGCAAATGTTACTCATACAAATGTTTAAAAGGTGTAAAAGGGTTAAATATGATTTTACGTATTTGCAAACAGAATTCTGCAAAGCATAATTCAGCATTTTACCCTCATCGGCCGTAAAGGGCCAAATCCATATTAAAAAAAATCAAATAAATATGCATAAGACTGTATAAATATATGAAGAAGAAAAACAAGAGATCTAACAGTCATTATATGACTGTTCATTTCGTAGAAATGGGCTTAAGGCGCACTATTGCCGAAATGCTGTCGTCTTCGATAAATATTTTATTTATTAACAAGTGTGTGATATCTCGATTTCGAGTGTATCGAATCGACAGAAGTCTCTTTTTCACGGTGATATGTTTTTGTCCGTTGTGGCTACATTCGTGTCGACAGCATTAATCTGTCAAACGGCAATTTCTGACCAAACGAGCGACAGAGCGTACGAGCAAAAGAGCGAGCAAGCGAGATCATTATCTAATATCATTATCATTATCATTTTGAAGAAAATAGTGTTTCCAAGGGATATATTTGAAGAGAAGTTATTGTAAGTAAAAAATTAAATAATATTTTTGTGTGCTGACGACGATGATGGAGACGATGACAAAAAAGATGACGCTGGCCATAGACAGCAAACCTAAATGATACAGACGTGTAGTAGTGTCGCAGACGGAGTTTAATAAAATTCAAAATTTAATACATCGTCGTCGTCGTCATCGACTCCATCATCGTCATCGTATTTATAGTCGTAGTCCTTGTCAGTGTCGTCTTTTTTGTCACTGATCTGAAGATAATTCGAAGTCTGCGGTAGCGACGGCAACCTTCTTTATTTATTTATTTATTTCTTAGCAGTGCTTTTGCATTGAAATAATAATAACAGCAACAATTATTGTTCGAATATACGTTAAGGACGTAGCAAAATAAAAAACTATCTTTTCAACCCTTTTGTAAGCATGAAGGAGCTAACCAGCCACGAGTTACGATGGCTAATTGTTCATTCGTTATATTTTTCTTTCATATGTGCTCTAACACGGTTGCTGTACCGGTTCGAGAGTCAAAGGCACAGTCGAAGGGCGATGGTTTAACGCTATAACAGTTTCTCAGAGCTATAAAGCGTACATTTTGATACCAATTATATACGTTTTTGTGCGGATGTAATTCCGCTTAGATGCTCCGATGAATATAATATCACATATCCTTCTATGTAATATAATTTGCATGCATTGATTGACTTGTGATACTCATACATATGCAAAGAAACCATCACTGTTCTCACATTTACTCGAGTATAAACAAATTTGCGCCATAATATTCATTTTTTTAAACATTAGAACCTAACAGCTTTAAAAATAAATCAATGCCCGAGACTCTTTACCAATATGGAGGCTCTTTACAATAATTAACTCGATGTAAAAAAATGAATGCATAATTCAGCATTTTGCCGTAATCGGCCCTAAAGGGTCAAATCCAGATTAAGTTAAAAAATAAAAAAAATCAAATAAATATGCATAAGACTGTATAAATATATGAAAAAGAAAAACAAGAGATCTAACAGTCATTATATGACTGTTTATTTCGTAGAAATCGGCTTAAGGCGCACTATTGCCGAAATGCTGTCGTCTTCGATAAATATTTTATTTATTAACAAATGTCAACGCGTGTAGCTTTGTATAGCCGGACAGACAGACAAACATTCATCTTATATATAAAAAAAATGAATGTTTGTCTGTCTGTCTGTCCGGCCATACAAAGCTAAACGCGTTGACCGATTTCAACCAAACCTTACACGAATGTTGTTGAAGACCAAAGGAAGGCGACTGTACATATCGTACCCCTGAAAACCACCCCCTTCATCCCCTAAAAAAAGATTCTTAATAAAATCTACACGCCTTCACCGATTACAACCAAACCAAGCACAAATATTGCTAAGAGCCTAAGGAAGGTCACTGGATATATCTCACCCCTAAACCCCACCCTCTTCACCCCCTAAAAAAAGATTCTTCAAAAATATTCACGCGAATCAACTGATTTCAACCAAACCTTACACAAATATTGTTGAAGACCAAAGGAAGGCGACTGTATATATCTCGCCCCTGAAAACCGCCCTCTTCATCCCCTAAAAAAAATTCTTAATAAAATCCACACGCTTTCACCGATTACAACTAAACCAAGCACAAATATTGTTAAGAGCCTAAGGAAGGTCACTGAATATATCTCACTCTTGAAAACCACCCCCTTCAACCCCTAAAAAAAGATTCTTCAAAAATATTCACGCGAATCAACTGACTTCAACCAAACCTTACACAAATATTGTTGAAGACCAAAGGAAGGCGACTGTATATATCGTACCCCTGAAAACCACCCCCTTTATCCCCTAAAAAAAGATTCTTAATAAAATCTACACGCCTTCACCGATTACAACCAAACCAAGCACAAATATTGCTAAGAGCCTAAGGAAGGTCACTGAATATATCTTACCCCTGAAAACCACCCCCTCGATCTCCTAAAGAAAAATTCTTAATAAAATCCACACGCCTTCACCGATTACAACTGAACCAAGCACAAATATTGTTAAGAGCCTAAGGAAAGTCACTGGATATATCTCACCCCTGAACACCACCCTCTTCACCCCCTAAAAAAAGATTCTTCAAAAATATTCACGCGAATCAACTGATTTCAACCAAACCTTACACAAATATTGTTGAAGACCAAAGGAAGGCGACTGTATATATCTCACCCCTGAAAACCACCCCCTTCATCCTCTGAAAAAAATTCGTTTCATATCGTATCATATCATATCATATCGTATCATATCGTATTTCGTTTTGTGTCGTTTTTACGAATGTTAATTGGACTTAAAGTTTTTTCAATAACACTGTTATTTTTACGATTTTTGATAAATGATTGTTGACTTTCCTTAACAAAATGTATTATATGCTATTGAAAATTTTTGCGATATTTGAGAAATAATTTGTGAATTTTTTGCATATTGTATTTCTCTCTGTGCTGTCCCAGATAGCATTTTGACATGCAGTGTATATACATTGCATATATACATCCGCGGATATGACATATCCTATGTATGAATGCAACGCGCTTTATGTTCAGTGGATATTCATACAATATACATATGTATATTAGCCGAACATTATATGTATATGTTCATATACATATAGATAGTTTCGTCGTATACGACACTTCGTCGTTCGCAATATTTCATTGTAAACGCGTAAGTTGCAAGGGCGTATATTCTACGTATATTAAGGCTACTATCCGAAATGCATATGCATACTACATATGTTCACACGATATTCTTAGAATATTCGTAAATGTATCATATATTCATCTACGTGAGTCGTATGTACACGGATTTGATGTATATACATGGCGTATATTTTACGTATATTGAGTTTACTATCCGAAACGCATAACGGTATGGTTCCGGTTCCGGTACTATAAGCTTTGTAAAATTTCGGTTATTATTTGTTTCAACGTCAGATATGTGAGAGAGAGACGCGCGAGAGAGAGAGAGAGAGTAACGCGAGAGACACCAAGAACACGAGAAACGCAAGAGACGCGAGAGGGAGACGGAAGAGACGCGAGAGAAATCTATCTACATAAAAAGATAAGTCCTGACTGACTCACTGACTCACTAACTATAAGTTTTGTCCTTTCTCTTCATTGTTTTTTAGTATGTCAATTGAATTTTTAAATATTAATGGGGAGATGGTGCCTCACACTATTATCCCTATCACGGGAGACGGAGCTTGCCTGTTCCGGTCCCTCTCATATCTTATATATTATAATCAGTTATTGGCTAGGGAGGTGCGTGAGCTAATCGTCAGGCACGTGGTGGACACCTGGGAGGAGTTCTCCATCATGTCCCACAACAGCGAGGGGGATAACTACACCAGCTCCGCTGAGTACCTCGCTCACATGTCCCGACCCTCTACTTATGGTGGTTTATGCGAACTTGTGGCGGCTGGCCAATTGTTCGAGTTCGTCTTCGAAGTTTACCGCAATGGCGAGCTGTATGCGAGTGTCGGTGCTGAAGGTCATCCCGTGAGGAGGTTACGTTTTTCGCAGGACCTTTCTAGTGGCCATTTCGATGCGTACCTGCCACGTGAACCTGAAGAAGTGTTTATCTGACTACCTCTTTCCCAGCTCGACTCCTATTTACATTTCTCATAGCCTTTACCTCTTTCCCCGCTTTTCCAGCTCGACTCCTATTCAGACTTCTCACAGCCATCACCTCTTCCTATCCTCAAGAAGGCTCCTGGCAAACGTCGTGCCAGATATTCCGATGTTAAAAGGAGGAAGCAACTTAAGGATGCGGCGAGGAAATATGCTCAGAATAATCCTGCGGTGAACCGTGCTGCGGTGGCCAAGTACCAGCAAGATCATCCTGCGGTGAACCGTGCTGCGGTGGCCAAGTACCAGCAAGATCATCCTGCGGTGAACCGTGCTGCGGTGGCCAAGTACCAGCAAGATCATCCTGAAGTGCACCGTGATGCGGTGGCCAAGTACCAGCAAGATCATCCTGCGGTGAACCATGCTGCGGTGGCCAAGTACCAGCAAGATCATCCTGAAGTGCACCGTGATGCGGTGGCCAAGTACTAGCAAGATCATCCTGAAGTGCACCGTGATGCGGTGGCCAAGTACCAGCAAGATCATCCTGAAGTGCACCGTGATGCGGTGGCCAGGTACCAGCAAGATCACCCTGAAGTGCACAGAGCGGCAGAATTTCGATATGAGCAAAGCAATCCTGGAAGACGAGTAGAAAGGCGAGCACTTCCATGGAAAGTCAAGGCTCACTCAGGCATGGCATATGATCCTGACGTGGCTTATGAAGCAGACAGCACTGTAGATCTGGGTACTATGAGCCACAAATGCATATATTGCAATGCTTTGAAGTGGAAGGAAGAGCCCCACGGCATGTGCTGCAGCGCTGGCAAGGTGCAGCTTCCGCCCTTCGAACCTCTGCCCGAGCCTCTTTACAGCCTGGTAATGGATATCCACCCTGAGCACGTCCACTTCATGGAACGTATTCGGAAGTATAATGGCTGCTTCAACATGACATCATTTGGGGCTAAGCAGGTTCTACGAGATGGCTTCATACCGACTTTTAAAGTTCAGGGGCAGGTGTATCATTTGATAGGAAGTCTGCTGCCAGCACCTCAACAGGAAGCCCAATTTCTGCAAATGTATTTTGTGGGCGACGACGAAAAGGAAGTACGCTTGAGGTGCAGCAAATTTTCTGACGTCAAACAGGGATTGGTCAAACAACTGCAGAGGATGCTACACGACATCAATAGCTATATAAAGGATCTGAAGACTGCCATGGACAAGGTAGCTCCAACCTGCGAGAAGTTCGAAGTCGTTATCCATGCAGATAAAAAGCCAGCTGACGCTCATGGAGGTCGCTTCAATGCACCAACAGCAAATGAGGTAGCTCTGGTGATTGTTGGTCAGCAATTCAAGCATCGAGACATTGTGCTGCAGAGCCATAACAACACATTGCAGCGGATTAGTGAAATTCATCGATCATACGACGCCTTGCAGTATCCGCTTCTGTTTTGCCGTGGCGATGATGGGTACTCTATTGCCTTGCCTCAGCGCGATCCTAAGACCAAGTTGCTCCTCAATAAGACAGTCTCCGCAGCGAGGTTTTACTCTTATCGTATTATGGTCAGGCAAGGGGAGGTCAACCATATTTTGTACTTCCGCTCCCTTTTCAGTCAATTTCTGGTTGACATGTATGCCAAAATAGAGACTGAGAGGTTGAATTACATCAGGAACAATCAGGCGCAGCTGAGGGCAGACAGCTATATTCACCTAAAGGACGCTGTGAGTAGACAGGATGCTGACGCTGCTCAGCTGGGTCAAATGGTAGTGCTTCCTTCATCATTCACTGGGGGACCTCGCTATATGCATGAGCGGACTCAAGACGCCATGACATATGTTCGCCATTACGGCCGTCCTGATCTGTTCATCACTTTCACCTGTAATCCCAGGTGGAAGGATATCACAAATGTACTGCTGCCTGGGCAAAAGTCTCACGATCGTCATGACATCGTAGCCAGGATATTCCATCTCAAGGTGAAGAAGATGATATCTCTTTTGAACAAGGGCAGTCTGTTTGGTAGAGTACGGTGTTTTATGTACTCTGTCGAGTGGCAAAAGCGGGGTCTGCCTCACATTCACATATTGCTGTGGCTAGAGCAGCGCATCTTCTCTGACATGATCGACAAAGTCATCTGTGCTGAAATACCTGATCCTGAGAAAGATCCTCTCCTCCACAACATTGTCAAGGCCAACATGATTCATGGGCCCTGCGGCAGCTTGAATTACAATTCGCCTTGCATGAAAGGAGGTAGTTGCAGCAAGAAGTATCCTCGGCCACTTCTCAAGAACACTCAGACAGGAGACGATACATATCCGCAGTATCGTAGGAGGTCTCCAGCTGACGGTGGCTTCACTGTAGAAATCAATAGGATAAAACTGGACAACCGCTGGGTGGTGCCCTACAACCCTGTCTTGTCACGCACTTTCGATGCTCACATCAATGTAGAATTATGTAACTCTGTTAAGTCTATTAAATACATTTGCAACTACGTGAACAAGGGCAGTGACCAGGCGTCTTTTGCTCTGGAGAATGAGAAGGATGAAGTAAAGATGTATGAGAGTGGGCGGTACATTAGTAGCTCGGAGGCGGTTTGGAGGATATTAGCGTTCCCTATTCATGAGAGGTATCCCACTATTTTTCATCTGGCTGTTCACCTCGAGAATGGTCAGCGTGTGTACTTCAACTCCGACAACTTGGCCGAGAAGCTTAGCAACCCTCCTCAGACAACACTCTTGGCTTTTTTCGAGTTATGCAAAAATGACGAATTTGCAAAAACCCTCCTGTACTCTGAGGTCCCTTCTTACTTTGTATGGGAAAATTACAAGTTTGGGAGAAGGAAGCAAGGGAACGATGTCGATGGCTGGTCAGGAGTGAAGAGAGGCAATGCGCTGGGAAGGGTGTACACCATCCACCCAAGTAACACCGAATGTTATTATCTCCGTCTGTTGCTACATGAGGTTCGAGGCCCAACGTCTTTTTCAGAGTTGAAGATTGTAAATGGTGTCCTTCATCCTACATTCCAGTCTACATGCAAGGCATTAGGTTTGCTGGAGGATGACAATCACTGGGATAGTACTTTGGGGGAAGCTGCCCTGTGTGATTCTCCGTTTAAGCTCCGAGAGCTCTTCAGAGTGATGTTGGTTTTTTGTCAACTCTCTGATCCTCTTAGTCTTTGGGAGAAGTACAAAGACAGTTTTTCAGAAGATATCACGCGGCAGGTGGAAAGAGAGTTGCAAGATAGTGCGCAGCAGATGAAGGAGCAGGTGTACAATAGATGCCTGGTGCTGATTGAGGACGCAGTGTTAGCTTTGGGAGGACAGGGTTTGCCTCAGTACGGCTTGCCTCAACCAACAAGGTCTGGAAAAGTTTTGGGAAATAAGGACTATCTGAGGGAGACCAGCTACGATACAAACGGCTTGGCACAAGTGGTATCGAATAACGAGGGTTTACTAACGGATGAGCAGCTCGCTGTCTATCGGCAGATCCTTAGCAGCGTTGAGTCAGGTGCTGGGCAGGTTTTTTTCTTGGATGCTCCTGGTGGTACTGGGAAGACTTTCCTCATCAACTTGCTCCTGGCGAAGGTAAGGAGTGATCGTGGCATCGCTTTGGCTGTCGCATCCTCTGGCATCGCTGCTACGCTATTGGAGGGAGGCAAGACAGCCCACGCTGCCTTCAAGCTGCCCCTCAATCTCATTCATGCAGAAACACCTCTGTGCAACATCTCAAAACAAAGCAATATGGCCAAAGTGCTGAGAGATTGTAAGCTCATTGTTTGGGATGAGAGCACCATGGCGCACAAGCGGGGTTTTGAGGCACTGAGCATAACCCTCAAAGACATCAGAGGCAACGATGGAGTGATGGGGGGAGTCACTGTGTTGCTTGCTGGAGACTTTCGGCAGACTTTGCCAGTAGTGCCAAGGGGAACTCGAGCTGACGAGATTAAGGCGTGCATCAAGGCGTCATATTTATGACCCTTTATCTGCAAACTTTCTCTCAAGAAGAACATGAGGGTCCACTTGAGAGGTGATGTCTCCGCTGGGGAATTTTCCGAACTTCTACTGAAAATAGGGGATGGAGAATATCCTGAGTCCGAGGGAAAGGTGACTATCCCTATAGGCCTGGGCGCAGTAGTGATGACCCTAACAGACCTTTCAACCAGAATATACCCAGATATAGCCGATATCAAGGAAAAGTCTATGGACTGGCTGTGCGAGCGTGCCATTCTGACCCCCAAGAATGATAACGCTGCCATCATTAATGACATTCTACTTAATTCGTTCGAAGAGGCAGAAATGGAATATAGGTCTGTGGATTCGTAATGCAAATGGATGACGCCGTCCATTACCCCGTGGAGTTTCTCAATTCCCTCAACCCTCCTGGATTCCCACCCCACAAGCTTCTCCTCAAAGTGGGGGCTCCAGTGATGTTGCTGCGAAATCTCAACCCGCCCAAACTTTGCAACGGCACCAGGCTACGAGTGAAGGCCCTTTATAGAAACGTTATTGAGGCCACAGTGTTCACTGGTTGTGCTCGAGGGGAGTCGGTATTTGTACCACGCATACCACTCATACCATCAGAGTACCCCTTCGAGTTCAAGAGGCTGCAGTTCCCCCTCAAGGTCTGCTTTGCTATGACCATCAACAAGTCCCAGGGGCAGTCGCTGAAGATGGCAGGGATTGATTTAAGGGAGGAGTGTTTCTCACATGGACAGTTTTATGTGGCCTGCTCCAGAGTGAGCTCACCAAGCAGCCTGGTGATTCTACCACTTCAGGGAAGAACTACTAATATGGTCTACAAAGAAGTCCTTCAGTGTTATGACATGTGTTAAGGACCACCTCGGTTAAGGACGACACCGAGTAGGGAATAGGGAAAGCCATCCCTGGGATAATTCATAACAATCCAGCGTTATTGAAGTGGGATTATCGCAAATAAAGTAGAGGCGTGTGATATCGTGCGAAAAGGAGACGAGCATCGACGCACAACGGGCGCGTGCAACAGGCGGGAAAAAGAATCCGCAACAACGTGAAAGGAGACGAGCATCGACGCACAACGGGTGCGTGCAACAGGCGGGAAAGAAGATTTCGCAACAAAGTGTAAAATAAAGACAAAGTGTAAAATAAAAACAAAGTGTAAAATAAAGACAAAGTGTAAAATAAAAACAAAGTGTAAATTGAAGACAAAGTGTAAAATAAAGACAAAGTGTAAAATAAAAACAAAGTGTAAAATAAAGACAAAGTGTAAAATAAAAACAAAGTGTAAAATAAAGACAAAGTTTAAAATAAAGACAACATGTAAAATAAAGACAAAGTGTGATACTACAAAGTAAGGACAAAGGCAGTAATAGTAGCGCGTGGGGGAAGTCATCTGGTATTTACGAATCGTCAGGACAATCGATCGCCGACGTAAATATCGATGGAGTACTCGTACCCGATCTACCACTATGCGTAGTGGAAGACGAGACCCAAACGATTACAGAAGGAATTACAGAAAAACGAAGAAAGAAGCAGCAAGAGCAAAATTCAGAAGAAATTACAGAAAAATGAAGAATCATAGAAGAAAGAAGCGAGAAGCAAGAAGGAACAACGCCAGATGAAACTAGCAGTGAAGGCGAAGCTAAGGAAGACACGACGATGGGAAAAAGCGAAAAGCCCTTCGACGACAACAAGAAATTGTTGACCTTTAAGCAATAAGAACGAAATTCAGAAGAAATTATGGAAAAACGAAGAAAGGAGCAGCAAGAGCCAAATTCAAAAGAAATTACAGAAAAATGAAGAAAGAAGCAGCAAAAGCAAAATTCAGAAGAAATTTCAGAAGAAATCATAGAAGAAAGAAGCGAGAAGCAAGAAGGAACAACGCCAGATGAAACTAGCAGTGAAGGCGAAGCTAAGGAAGACACGACGATGGGGAAAAGCGAAAAGCCCTTCGACGACAACAAGAAATTGTTGACCTTTGAGCAATAAGAACGAAATTCAGAAGAAATTACAGAAAAACGAAGAAAGGAGCAGCAAGAGCGAAATTCAGAAGAAATTGCAGAAAAACGAAGAAAGAAGCATGAAGCTTGAAGAACGAAATTCAGAAGAAATTACAGAAAAACGAAGAAAGAAGCAGCAAGAGCAAAATTCAGAAGAAATTACAGAAAAATGAAGAAAGAAGCAGCAAAAGCAAAATTCAGAAGAAATTTCAGAAGAAATCATAGAAGAAAGAAGCGAGAAGCAAGAAGGAACAACGCCAGATGAAACTAGCAGTGAAGGCGAAGCTAAGGAAGACACGACGATGGGGAAAAGCAAAAAGCCCTTCGACGACAACAAGAAATTGTCGACCTTTAACGACAACCCAAGCGGGAGGAACACCATAGCGAAAGGAACCCCAACCCTACAGCTGAGAAGACAATTAGTGCGAGTGCGTGTCAGGTAGCGAAACGATACGATCGGTGACATTAAGCAAAGAAGCCAGGTACGACGCCACGCGGGCGGTCTACTACGCGTTCAAGTGCAACGATGTGCCGAGTCTCATAGGCTACGACGAGCCGTCGAACGTGCGCAGCACACGGAAGGACGACACCGAGTAGGAAACAGGGGAAGCCATCCCTGGGATAATCCATAACACATGGTACAGAAGTTAAAGTGAGGTTTTTTAGCCGGTAGGAGTCCGGCACTACCCCGGGTGTCCTCTTACAAGGGACCCGGGGTGTCCATGAAGGATTTTTCCTCACTAAAGAAGAAAAAAAAAAAAAAAATACAAAAAAAGTAATAAGATTTAATGTAATGTAAGGTAAAGACACCAGTAGTTGACCGTTTAAGAGAGCTGCTAGACAGCTGTAGTGTGTGTGCACCTTAAATTATCTTAAAACAAGGAGATGAATGTTCAAAACAACCAAGTACTAATTCTAAGTTAAGGAATAAGTACTATTTTTCCAAAAAAATAAACCTGTAAGATAAATAAAATAACAATTAGTCCACTCGCTAATGAAGCCAGTAGTTGACCATCAACAAAAATGAAAAAATTAGTAGTTGACCTTGTGTTGTACCAGTAGTTGACCAGATGGAAGAAGGACAACAAAATAGGTAAATTTATTTTAAAGGTAAAAATAAACCAACCAATACAACCCAAATCACTAGCGCTTTAAGGACAAATTAAAAATTTCTAGCACTCACAGCGTTTAACCCACTCCACCTAATAATTAAATGTAAAAAAATTATGTGTCAAAAGTTGACCATAGCTTGTGTCAGTAATTGACCGTGCGATCAACTACTGAAACAAGACGCTCTATGAACAAAATAGTCAGAGACAAGCTCTTCCCTACACCTAGGAACCAGGAAAATGTGTATAAAAAAGTAAATTATGAAAGAGTCCATTTATGTAGTAATTGACCACCACGGTCAAACTCTAGAGCAATCGTGAATTGTGGATTTAGTAGTTGACCACCTTCACAATATGGCCAGAGCAACGTTATGACATCAGAAACCCATGATTTATTGCAGATAAAACATTATAAGAATAAATCCAATCAACTACTTACCCAATATCCTTCGTTAAAGGCGTTTTCCTTTAATAACACCACACAGCTGTTCTTAGGCAAAATGCTACCAAATTCACGTCAGACCACCAGACCACTGACACTTCTGTAAACAAACGGTAGCCATTCTTACCCACAATGCACTGCACATTTAGTGCTTCTAACCATGGCCAAAGAGACCAGCACCAGTCAAAATATTCTTTGTTCTAGAAGCTATTGTCAGTTGGGACCTTGTTAATAGCTGTTAAATGTCAAAATGGTCAACTACTAGTGCACGGTCAACTACTGATGCCTTTACCTTAATGTATTATACTATAATGACAAATGTAATGTAATGTATTCATTACATTACATTAAATCATATTACTTTTTAAGCCAAGAACGCGTTGTAGAGTCGTTATAGGCAAAAGTAAGCGTTAAGTACGGATGTGCGGCATTGTTTTGACCTATTTAGAAATTACATTTAAAGATACCCGTGGCGAAGCACGGGTAATATGCTAGTATATATATAAATATATATGCATAAGACTGTAGAAATATATAAAGACGAAAAACAAGAGATCTAACAGTCATTATATGACTGTTCATTTCGTAGAAATGGGCTTAAGGCGCACTATCGCCGAAATGCTGTCGTCTTCGATAAATGTTTTATTTATTAACAAGTGTGTGACATCTCGATTTCGAGTGTATCGAATCGACAGAAGTTTCTTTTTCACGGTGATATGATTTTGTCCGTTGTGGTTACATTCGATAATATGTTTTTGTCCGTTGTGGCTACATTCGTGTCGACAGCATTAATCTGTCAAACGGCAATTGCTGACCAAACGAGCAACAGAGCGTACGAGCAAAAGAGCGAGCAAGCGAGAGAAATAATCATTTTAAGGAAAATAGTGTTTCCAAGGGATATATTTGAAGAGGAGTTATTGTAAGTAAAAAATTAAATAATATTTTTGTGTGCTGAAGACGATGGTGGAGATGATGACAAAAAAGATGACGCTGACAAGGACTACGACTATAGATACGATGACGATGATGGAGTCGATGACGACGACGACGATGAATTAAATTTTGAATTTTATTAAACTCCTTCGACGTCACTACTACATGTCTGTATCATTTTGGTTTGTTGGCTATGGTCGTCGCAATATGAAAATTCGATTTTAGTGAAATGATATGTGGCTTTTGTTCAATATAATTCATTCTATGCAGAGCGTACGAGCGAAAGAGCGAACGAGCGAAAGAGCAAACGAGCGAGAGAGATAATTTACCGAATTTCATTTTACGGAAAATAGTGTTTCTGTTTGAGAATCCATCTGGTGTAACTTGACAGATCTTGAACCTGCGAATATATTGGAAAAATATAAGTCTTCACTCACGACAGGGTGAAAATAAAACCAGACTTGTAGATGGTATTTTGAGAAAGCGGTTTATTGTACCTTCCGCATGTCAATTACAAAAATTAGCTGAATTTAGAAGATATAGGAATATAAAATAACATAAATATATGTGGTGTAAGTAGCCGTTATTAGTAATCCTTGGTATTTGCGTATGCGGCTATGTTTCGGCTATCTCCATAACAATTGGAGCAATAAAACTCATATTTAACGTTTCGGTCCAAACTGCAGACCCTCTTCAGAAAATTTTATTTAACTGTAAATTCATAGTACATAATATGTCAGAAATTGAAAAAACACAAAGAAATTGATATTCATTAGATATTAAAACATATATCGTTAGAATGTACATTTCCCCCCCCCCTTTTGTATTTAAAATATCTATAAATTCCTATAATTACAACTATTATTAACTAAAACAACAACAAACCTATGTCAGTAGTTCCATTTTTCCCTTTAGTCCTCAGAGACACTTAACATTTGTTTCACAAGATTTATCAATTTGTTTAAAACCTCTTTTTTATGACAGATGTTTAATTGTCCTTAAGTAAAAGAGTAATATTTACAAAGTGAAATGTTCACATAGTTGGTAGGCATATGTCAATCTGTTGGTCAATGTCCAAAAAAACCATAATATTAAAGTCAATCAAGTTAATAACATTAATGATAGAATTTTGTTTTTCTTATAAAAGATAATTACCATTCCTCATCATAAATAATAAAATTTAAATATTAATTAAAGCATTGCAATCCAAACTGAAGTGAAATCTTCTTTGGTCAGAGTTAAATGTAACCGTGAATTTCTAGTGGCTACATGTTTGTAGCTCACCAGTCGAGAACTGACTAAAGACACCTTCAAACAGACGAACGAAGACCGTTGTATATTGTGATATTATAATATGACATTCCAATCTCAAACACAACTACTGTTACGAAAACATTATTCTGTATTTTTTCTCAAAAAAAGTATTGTCAGTATAGTTATATGGATGCTCGTTAGACCATTTTTTTAACTTTAGATTACTGAATTATAAATAACACTTAAATTGTCTATATCAGTCCTAAAATTCACAGATTTCTCATGTTTTTTAATTTGAATCATTTCTAAAATTAATCTTTTGTATAAATTCTGTTCTACATTTAAAATTTTAACCTCATTAAATCTAAAATTATGATTATAATCCATAACATGTGTTGCTAGAGCGGTGTGCTGTGTGTCTAGGTGTTTCAAACTATTTTTATGTTCATATATTCTAGTTTTTAAATATCTTTTGGTTTGTCCAATATATATCGAGTCACAATCTTCACAACTTATAGAATACACCAACCCTGATTTTAGATCTGTTGTTATATTATCCTTTGTGGAACCTATAATTAAGGCAATGTTATGTTTATTATTCGTTACCAATGACACATTAAATTCTTTACATAGAGCAAAAAGACGATGATATGTGGATTGAATGTACGGCAAATTAAGAAGTCTGTTTGTGTCAAAGACAGCTTTTTCACTTGTTTTATTCACTGAGCCAGTGATCCATGATATTCTTTTGTATATAAGTTTTTCTATTAACTGAGGTGGATAACAATTCATTATCAATGTTTTTTTAATCAGGACTACATTTTGTTTATGAAACGAATGATGAGAAAGCTTAATGGCCCTATCAACCAGCATGTATACCAGTGCCTTTTTTTGGTGTAGCGGATGATGTGAGAAAAAATTTATGAATCTTCCAGACCACGTCGGTTTTCTGTACCAATTTGTAATTATCGAATTTTTATTATGAATTAGTAAAATGTCTAAAAAGGGTATTCTATTTTCACTCTCTTCCTCAACAGTGAATTTCAATTTTGGGTGATAACTATTGAAAATATTTAAAGTAGATTGAATACAGGTGACTGGCAACGCAATAATGATATCATCTACGTATCTTTTATATATGGGAATGTCAAAATTCAATTGACTTAGACAAGTTTCCTCTAAATCCACCATCACTAAATTTGATAATATTGGTGCCAAGGGAGAACCCATTGGCAATCCAAAAATCTGTTTATAAATTTCATTTTTAAAAGTGAAATATGTTGAAGACATAATAAATTTAATGACTTCAATTACCTCAGTTATAGGAAACGTATCAGTGAACAAATGTGCTCTCTTCTGTAAGCCATTTATGACTAATTCTACTGGAACATTTGTGTATAAAGATACCACGTCAAATGACACTAAACAATAGTTTTGCGGCAATGTTATGTTACATAAATAATCTTTAAGTGAAAAACTGTCTTTTACATATGATTTACAATTTGGTATAATCTTCGATAAATGTAATAAAATAAAGTCTGCTAGCTTGTGCGTTGGACTGTTTATTGAAGAGACTATAGGTCGGACAGGAACATTTTGTTTGTGAATTTTAGGTAAAGTATATAGCCTTGCCAAATTACAATTTTCAGCTTTAAGGCTTTTAAATATTAAATCATTCATGAGACCTTTATTTTTCCATCTAATAAGAATCAAATTTACTTTCTCTTGTAGTATTTTAATAGGATTTTTCCTTTCTACTTTATAAGTGTCATTGTCATTTAATAAAGCTATTGTCTTATTTATGTAGTCCTTTTTTGTCATAATGACTGTTGAATTACCTTTATCAGCCCTAGTTACCAATATGTCAGAATGTTGCTTTAAGAATAATTTCGTGTCTTTTATTAATTTATTAATTTTCGAATTTATTGTTGGAAATTTTAAATTCTGTAGAATGTGAGTGAATTTACTCCTAAGATTGTCTCGTTTCTTCGCATCCACTAAGCTTACAATCTTTGATTCCAATTCACAAATGTTATCATGTATGCATTTTGATATCTCATTTTTATTGGAGTATGGAAAGCAAAATTTTTGTCCTAAAGATAAAAAAGTCTTGATGTCAGGTGGAATGATCATGTCAGTTAAATTTATAAGCCAATTATTATATTTTATGGGTTCTACTTTTCTTTCCATACTTTCATACATAATAGAACAATTATTGTTGTCATTGATAATTCTATTGTTTGGATATTGGATATTAAGCATATTGTTCTGTCTTTCTATTAATGGCCTATGACAATTCCTGGATTGAGTATTAAGATTATTTTGTAAGTTCGCTTGTGAGGAAACAGTCATTAAAAATTCACTAGGGTTGAATATATGATCATGTGGTACATTATTCCTCATTAATCTAAGATATTGTAATTTTGATTTATAAGTGTTATACAGTTTTTTTGAAATGTAATTTAATTTAGTAAATTCATATTCAAAAAATTTTTTGTGTAGATTCCCTGAAGTTTTTTCAATAACCATATTATGTTGATTTATTGCAAATGTTAATCTTTTAATGCGATAATTAAATTCATCTATTTCTAAGTTTAAAATCTTTTTGTGTAAACTATGTAAAACTTTTTTAAATTTGAATTTACATTTTTTATTAAGAAAGAGTATATTATTAAATTTCATATAATATATATGTTTTGGTATTAAGCCTTCCTTTCTGCATTTTAATAAAAACCGCAATTGTTGTCTGTATCGGTTTCTAGTAGCGCTGTCCCTTTTCCATCTCTTGAAGGCTGTGCAAACACAGACACCATATAGTTGTAGAATTTTCTCGAAAAAGAACATCTTCTCACTTAGTTTAGAGCCAGTAGATATATAAATATATGTGGTGTAAGTAGCCGTTATTAGTAATCCTTGGTATTTGCGTATGCGGCTATGTTTCGGCTATCTCCATAACAATTGGAGCAATAAAACTCATATTTAACGTTTCGGTCCAAACTGCAGACCCTCTTCAGAAAATTTTATTTAACTGTAAATTCATAGTACATAATATGTCAGAAATTGAAAAAACACAAAGAAATTGATATTCATTAGATATTAAAACATATATCGTTAGAATGTACATTTCCCCCCCCCCTTTTGTATTTAAAATATCTATAAATTCCTATAATTACAACTATTATTAACTAAAACAACAACAAACCTATGTCAGTAGTTCCATTTTTCCCTTTAGTCCTCAGAGACACTTAACATTTGTTTCACAAGATTTATCAATTTGTTTAAAACCTCTTTTTTATGACAGATGTTTAATTGTCCTTAAGTAAAAGAGTAATATTTACAAAGTGAAATGTTCACATAGTTGGTAGGCATATGTCAATCTGTTGGTCAATGTCCAAAAAAACCATAATATTAAAGTCAATCAAGTTAATAACATTAATGATAGAATTTTGTTTTTCTTATAAAAGATAATTACCATTCCTCATCATAAATAATAAAATTTAAATATTAATTAAAGCATTGCAATCCAAACTGAAGTGAAATCTTCTTTGGTCAGAGTTAAATGTAACCGTGAATTTCTAGTGGCTACATGTTTGTAGCTCACCAGTCGAGAACTGACTAAAGACACCTTCAAACAGACGAACGAATGATGAGGAATGGTAATTATCTTTTATAAGAAAAACAAAATTCTATCATTAATGTTATTAACTTGATTGACTTTAATATTATGGTTTTTTTGGACATTGACCAACAGATTGACATATGCCTACCAACTATGTGAACATTTCACTTTGTAAATATTACTCTTTTACTTAAGGACAATTAAACATCTGTCATAAAAAAGAGGTTTTAAACAAATTGATAAATCTTGTGAAACAAATGTTAAGTGTCTCTGAGGACTAAAGGGAAAAATGGAACTACTGACATAGGTTTGTTGTTGTTTTAGTTAATAATAGTTGTAATTATAGGAATTTATAGATATTTTAAATACAAAAGGGGGGGGGGGGGGAAATGTACATTCTAACGATATATGTTTTAATATCTAATGAATATCAATTTCTTTGTGTTTTTTCAATTTCTGACATATTATGTACTATGAATTTACAGTTAAATAAAATTTTCTGAAGAGGGTCTGCAGTTTGGACCGAAACGTTAAATATGAGTTTTATTGCTCCAATTGTTATGGAGATAGCCGAAACATAGCCGCATACGCAAATACCAAGGATTACTAATAACGGCTACTTACACCACATATATTTATATATCTACTGGCTCTAAACTAAGTGAGAAGATGTTCTTTTTCGAGAAAATTCTACAACTATATGGTGTCTGTGTTTGCACAGCCTTCAAGAGATGGAAAAGGGACAGCGCTACTAGAAACCGATACAGACAACAATTGCGGTTTTTATTAAAATGCAGAAAGGAAGGCTTAATACCAAAACATATATATTATATGAAATTTAATAATATACTCTTTCTTAATAAAAAATGTAAATTCAAATTTAAAAAAGTTTTACATAGTTTACACAAAAAGATTTTAAACTTAGAAATAGATGAATTTAATTATCGCATTAAAAGATTAACATTTGCAATAAATCAACATAATATGGTTATTGAAAAAACTTCAGGGAATCTACACAAAAAATTTTTTGAATATGAATTTACTAAATTAAATTACATTTCAAAAAAACTGTATAACACTTATAAATCAAAATTACAATATCTTAGATTAATGAGGAATAATGTACCACATGATCATATATTCAACCCTAGTGAATTTTTAATGACTGTTTCCTCATAAGCGAACTTACAAAATAATCTTAATACTCAATCCAGGAATTGTCATAGGCCATTAATAGAAAGACAGAACAATATGCTTAATATCCAATATCCAAACAATAGAATTATCAATGACAACAATAATTGTTCTATTATGTATGAAAGTATGGAAAGAAAAGTAGAACCCATAAAATATAATAATTGGCTTATAAATTTAACTGACATGATCATTCCACCTGACATCAAGACTTTTTTATCTTTAGGACAAAAATTTTGCTTTCCATACTCCAATAAAAATGAGATATCAAAATGCATACATGATAACATTTGTGAATTGGAATCAAAGATTGTAAGCTTAGTGGATGCGAAGAAACGAGACAATCTTAGGAGTAAATTCACTCACATTCTACAGAATTTAAAATTTCCAACAATAAATTCGAAAATTAATAAATTAATAAAAGACACGAAATTATTCTTAAAGCAACATTCTGACATATTGGTAACTAGGGCTGATAAAGGTAATTCAACAGTCATTATGACAAAAAAGGACTACATAAATAAGACAATAGCTTTATTAAATGACAATGACACTTATAAAGTAGAAAGGAAAAATCCTATTAAAATACTACAAGAGAAAGTAAATTTGATTCTTATTAGATGGAAAAATAAAGGTCTCATGAAAGATTTAATATTTAAAAGCCTTAAAGCTGAAAATTGTAATTTGGCAAGGCTATATACTTTACCTAAAATTCACAAACAAAATGTTCCTGTCCGACCTATAGTCTCTTCAATAAACAGTCCAACGCACAAGCTAGCAGACTTTATTTTATTACATTTATCGAAGATTATACCAAATTGTAAATCATATGTAAAAGACAGTTTTTCACTTAAAGATTATTTATGTAACATAACATTGCCGCAAAACTATTGTTTAGTGTCATTTGACGTGGTATCTTTATACACAAATGTTCCAGTAGAATTAGTCATAAATGGCTTACAGAAGAGAGCACATTTGTTCACTGATACGTTTCCTATAACTGAGGTAATTGAAGTCATTAAATTTATTATGTCTTCAACATATTTCACTTTTAAAAATGAAATTTATAAACAGATTTTTGGATTGCCAATGGGTTCTCCCTTGGCACCAATATTATCAAATTTAGTGATGGTGGATTTAGAGGAAACTTGTCTAAGTCAATTGAATTTTGACATTCCCATATATAAAAGATACGTAGATGATATCATTATTGCGTTGCCAGTCACCTGTATTCAATCTACTTTAAATATTTTCAATAGTTATCACCCAAAATTGAAATTCACTGTTGAGGAAGAGAGTGAAAATAGAATACCCTTTTTAGACATTTTACTAATTCATAATAAAAATTCGATAATTACAAATTGGTACAGAAAACCGACGTGGTCTGGAAGATTCATAAATTTTTTCTCACATCATCCGCTACACCAAAAAAAGGCACTGGTATACATGCTGGTTGATAGGGCCATTAAGCTTTCTCATCATTCGTTTCATAAACAAAATTTAGTCCTGATTAAAAAAACATTGATAATGAATTGTTATCCACCTCAGTTAATAGAAAAACTTATATACAAAAGAATATCATGGATCACTGGCTCAGTGAATAAAACAAGTGAAAAAGCTGTCTTTGACACAAACAGACTTCTTAATTTGCCGTACATTCAATCCACATATCATCGTCTTTTTGCTCTATGTAAAGAATTTAATGTGTCATTGGTAACGAATAATAAACATAACATTGCCTTAATTATAGGTTCCACAAAGGATAATATAACAACAGATCTAAAATCAGGGTTGGTGTATTCTATAAGTTGTGAAGATTGTGACTCGATATATATTGGACAAACCAAAAGATATTTAAAAACTAGAATATATGAACATAAAAATAGTTTGAAACACCTAGACACACAGCACACCGCTCTAGCAACACATGTTATGGATTATAATCATAATTTTAGATTTAATGAGGTTAAAATTTTAAATGTAGAACAGAATTTATACAAAAGATTAATTTTAGAAATGATTCAAATTAAAAAACATGAGAAATCTGTGAATTTTAGGACTGATATAGACAATTTAAGTGTTATTTATAATTCAGTAATCTAAAGTTAAAAAAATGGTCTAACGAGCATCCATATAACTATACTGACAATACTTTTTTTGAGAAAAAATACAGAATAATGTTTTCGTAACAGTAGTTGTGTTTGAGATTGGAATGTCATATTATAATATCACAATATACAACGGTCTTCGTTCGTCTGTTTGAAGGTGTCTTTAGTCAGTTCTCGACTGGTGAGCTACAAACATGTAGCCACTAGAAATTCACGGTTACATTTAACTCTGACCAAAGAAGATTTCACTTCAGTTTGGATTGCAATGCTTTAATTAATATTTAAATTTTATTATTTATGATGAGGAATGGTAATTATCTTTTATAAGAAAAACAAAATTCTATCATTAATGTTATTAACTTGATTGACTTTAATATTATGGTTTTTTTGGACATTGACCAACAGATTGACATATGCCTACCAACTATGTGAACATTTCACTTTGTAAATATTACTCTTTTACTTAAGGACAATTAAACATCTGTCATAAAAAAGAGGTTTTAAACAAATTGATAAATCTTGTGAAACAAATGTTAAGTGTCTCTGAGGACTAAAGGGAAAAATGGAACTACTGACATAGGTTTGTTGTTGTTTTAGTTAATAATAGTTGTAATTATAGGAATTTATAGATATTTTAAATACAAAAGGGGGGGGGGGGAAATGTACATTCTAACGATATATGTTTTAATATCTAATGAATATCAATTTCTTTGTGTTTTTTCAATTTCTGACATATTATGTACTATGAATTTACAGTTAAATAAAATTTTCTGAAGAGGGTCTGCAGTTTGGACCGAAACGTTAAATATGAGTTTTATTGCTCCAATTGTTATGGAGATAGCCGAAACATAGCCGCATACGCAAATACCAAGGATTACTAATAACGGCTACTTACACCACATATATTTATATATCTACTGGCTCTAAACTAAGTGAGAAGATGTTCTTTTTCGAGAAAATTCTACAACTATATGGTGTCTGTGTTTGCACAGCCTTCAAGAGATGGAAAAGGGACAGCGCTACTAGAAACCGATACAGACAACAATTGCGGTTTTTATTAAAATGCAGAAAGGAAGGCTTAATACCAAAACATATATATTATATGAAATTTAATAATATACTCTTTCTTAATAAAAAATGTAAATTCAAATTTAAAAAAGTTTTACATAGTTTACACAAAAAGATTTTAAACTTAGAAATAGATGAATTTAATTATCGCATTAAAAGATTAACATTTGCAATAAATCAACATAATATGGTTATTGAAAAAACTTCAGGGAATCTACACAAAAAATTTTTTGAATATGAATTTACTAAATTAAATTACATTTCAAAAAAACTGTATAACACTTATAAATCAAAATTACAATATCTTAGATTAATGAGGAATAATGTACCACATGATCATATATTCAACCCTAGTGAATTTTTAATGACTGTTTCCTCACAAGCGAACTTACAAAATAATCTTAATACTCAATCCAGGAATTGTCATAGGCCATTAATAGAAAGACAGAACAATATGCTTAATATCCAATATCCAAACAATAGAATTATCAATGACAACAATAATTGTTCTATTATGTATGAAAGTATGGAAAGAAAAGTAGAACCCATAAAATATAATAATTGGCTTATAAATTTAACTGACATGATCATTCCACCTGACATCAAGACTTTTTTATCTTTAGGACAAAAATTTTGCTTTCCATACTCCAATAAAAATGAGATATCAAAATGCATACATGATAACATTTGTGAATTGGAATCAAAGATTGTAAGCTTAGTGGATGCGAAGAAACGAGACAATCTTAGGAGTAAATTCACTCACATTCTACAGAATTTAAAATTTCCAACAATAAATTCGAAAATTAATAAATTAATAAAAGACACGAAATTATTCTTAAAGCAACATTCTGACATATTGGTAACTAGGGCTGATAAAGGTAATTCAACAGTCATTATGACAAAAAAGGACTACATAAATAAGACAATAGCTTTATTAAATGACAATGACACTTATAAAGTAGAAAGGAAAAATCCTATTAAAATACTACAAGAGAAAGTAAATTTGATTCTTATTAGATGGAAAAATAAAGGTCTCATGAATGATTTAATATTTAAAAGCCTTAAAGCTGAAAATTGTAATTTGGCAAGGCTATATACTTTACCTAAAATTCACAAACAAAATGTTCCTGTCCGACCTATAGTCTCTTCAATAAACAGTCCAACGCACAAGCTAGCAGACTTTATTTTATTACATTTATCGAAGATTATACCAAATTGTAAATCATATGTAAAAGACAGTTTTTCACTTAAAGATTATTTATGTAACATAACATTGCCGCAAAACTATTGTTTAGTGTCATTTGACGTGGTATCTTTATACACAAATGTTCCAGTAGAATTAGTCATAAATGGCTTACAGAAGAGAGCACATTTGTTCACTGATACGTTTCCTATAACTGAGGTAATTGAAGTCATTAAATTTATTATGTCTTCAACATATTTCACTTTTAAAAATGAAATTTATAAACAGATTTTTGGATTGCCAATGGGTTCTCCCTTGGCACCAATATTATCAAATTTAGTGATGGTGGATTTAGAGGAAACTTGTCTAAGTCAATTGAATTTTGACATTCCCATATATAAAAGATACGTAGATGATATCATTATTGCGTTGCCAGTCACCTGTATTCAATCTACTTTAAATATTTTCAATAGTTATCACCCAAAATTGAAATTCACTGTTGAGGAAGAGAGTGAAAATAGAATACCCTTTTTAGACATTTTACTAATTCATAATAAAAATTCGATAATTACAAATTGGTACAGAAAACCGACGTGGTCTGGAAGATTCATAAATTTTTTCTCACATCATCCGCTACACCAAAAAAAGGCACTGGTATACATGCTGGTTGATAGGGCCATTAAGCTTTCTCATCATTCGTTTCATAAACAAAATTTAGTCCTGATTAAAAAAACATTGATAATGAATTGTTATCCACCTCAGTTAATAGAAAAACTTATATACAAAAGAATATCATGGATCACTGGCTCAGTGAATAAAACAAGTGAAAAAGCTGTCTTTGACACAAACAGACTTCTTAATTTGCCGTACATTCAATCCACATATCATCGTCTTTTTGCTCTATGTAAAGAATTTAATGTGTCATTGGTAACGAATAATAAACATAACATTGCCTTAATTATAGGTTCCACAAAGGATAATATAACAACAGATCTAAAATCAGGGTTGGTGTATTCTATAAGTTGTGAAGATTGTGACTCGATATATATTGGACAAACCAAAAGATATTTAAAAACTAGAATATATGAACATAAAAATAGTTTGAAACACCTAGACACACAGCACACCGCTCTAGCAACACATGTTATGGATTATAATCATAATTTTAGATTTAATGAGGTTAAAATTTTAAATGTAGAACAGAATTTATACAAAAGATTAATTTTAGAAATGATTCAAATTAAAAAACATGAGAAATCTGTGAATTTTAGGACTGATATAGACAATTTAAGTGTTATTTATAATTCAGTAATCTAAAGTTAAAAAAATGGTCTAACGAGCATCCATATAACTATACTGACAATACTTTTTTTGAGAAAAAAAAATACAGAATAATGTTTTCGTAACAGTAGTTGTGTTTGAGATTGGAATGTCATATTATAATATCACAATATACAACGGTCTTCGTTCGTCTGTTTGAAGGTGTCTTTAGTCAGTTCTCGACTGGTGAGCTACAAACATGTAGCCACTAGAAATTCACGGTTACATTTAACTCTGACCAAAGAAGATTTCACTTCAGTTTGGATTGCAATGCTTTAATTAATATTTAAATTTTATTATTTATGATGAGGAATGGTAATTATCTTTTATAAGAAAAACAAAATTCTATCATTAATGTTATTAACTTGATTGACTTTAATATTATGGTTTTTTTGGACATTGACCAACAGATTGACATATGCCTACCAACTATGTGAACATTTCACTTTGTAAATATTACTCTTTTACTTAAGGACAATTAAACATCTGTCATAAAAAAGAGGTTTTAAACAAATTGATAAATCTTGTGAAACAAATGTTAAGTGTCTCTGAGGACTAAAGGGAAAAATGGAACTACTGACATAGGTTTGTTGTTGTTTTAGTTAATAATAGTTGTAATTATAGGAATTTATAGATATTTTAAATACAAAAGGGGGGGGGGGAAATGTACATTCTAACGATATATGTTTTAATATCTAATGAATATCAATTTCTTTGTGTTTTTTCAATTTCTGACATATTATGTACTATGAATTTACAGTTAAATAAAATTTTCTGAAGAGGGTCTGCAGTTTGGACCGAAACGTTAAATATGAGTTTTATTGCTCCAATTGTTATGGAGATAGCCGAAACATAGCCGCATACGCAAATACCAAGGAATATAAAATAACTACAATAATAAGTAATTTGGACAAGATAAATAATATAAATAGATACACCAAAAATCTGAGAATTGAAAACTGACTTTAATTTTGGAAATGGAATTTGGTTTGAGATGTTGCAACCCACAATTATATTAATTGTGCTGTATGTGATGAGAGCGGTGCGCTCGCTGAGAGCAGTGTGCGTGCTGCAGCCAGTGCTGCGGAGCATGCCACGCAATGGGATAAATAAGTGCGTAGACAAATTCAATGCCTGTCACGAAGTACTTAATGAGACCGTGAATTATAACTTACAGCACGTGAATGCTAGCACATGAAAATCTGGCCACTGTATCTAATTCTAGTGTGACAGGCTATGAAGCAGTCTACGCTTCAGAGCATAACAATGTGAGCTTGAGGATGCACAAAATGATCAGACTGAATTCACAACACTTTCCCATTCAGTTTAATTGGGGGTAAGTGTAGTGAATTGGTACAACATACGCAATTATATTAATCGAGCATGCAAACAATTGAGTGAAAAAACGTGGTGCAGCCCGCGCTGCAGAGCACGCCAAAGTATGAGACCTTTAGTGTTGATGTACCGATATATGAACCTCCTCACCGTCGTTGAATTACGTTAATTTGTAACGATGTACGCTTACTTTAATTTGAGTCCGGGTGAGCAAAGAAGGTTGAGATGATCCTGTTGAGAAAAGTGAAAATTGTCCGAGCCTTCCAAATGCGTGCGCTGTTCCGTGCGGGTTTTCACGTAAGTGGCAAAATATCCAACATGGTTGCGGGATATGAAAGCGTCATTGTCCGCTGAAGTCAGTTGAGCGAGATAGCCAGTGAGCGAAACCGAAATCAAGCGAGAGAGACATCCTCTCGCTCGACGCGGCCTGCCAACGAGGCACAGCCTCGGCTTCGCGAAGCCCTGCCTCGGCTATCTTCGGCTCAACCGAACTCCGTGTGCTGGAGCACTGCAACAGGTAGGCGCATGACGAATATCGATCACCATGCGCCAGCTGATTATCCAACAGTTTCCAAGGGATATATTTGAAAAAGATATATTGTAAGTAAAAACATGTGCACACTAATATATGTGTGTATCGTTTTAATTTGTATACTATTGATATTGTCGTCTGATACATTGTTATTTTTTGCGTAATGAAATGTAACTTTTTGGCTTTTCGCATTACGTCCTGTGATATGCTGTTTCAAATATTATTGTTATAATTATTATTTTTACAATATTTGCGAAATGATATGTGACTCTTTTGCATATCGTATTTCGTTTTGTGTCGTTTTTACGAATGTTAATTGGATTTAAAGTTTTTTTAATAACACTGTTATTTTTACGATTTTTGATAAATGATTGTTGACTTTCCTTAACAAAATGCATTATATGCTATTGAAAATTTTTGCGATATTTGAGAAATAATATGTGAATTTTTTGCGTATTGTATTTCTTTCTGTGCTGTCCCAGATAGCATTTTGACATGCAGTGTATATACATTGCATATATACATCCGCGGATATGACATATCCTATGTACATACAGTGATACACAAACGACGTACATTGCATATCGTAGGGATATGCGAATGCAACGCGCTGTGTGTTCATTGGATATACATACAATATACATATGTATATTAGCCGAACATTATATGTATATGTTTGTGTTGACACTGTCTCCAATACGCTCTTGCCAAATATAAATATTCAAAGTTTATTTCTTTCAAACGTTCTTAACATTTTTCTCACCATGTATTTCTATCTAAACGGTCGATTTTCTCATAGTATTCGTTCTTTAACTTCTTTCATACTTTCGAAGACGAACAACCGCTTCACGGTTTTCCCCGCAATAAAACTCAAGAGCCACGAGGGCCGAAGCCGAGTCTCCATCGAGACAATGCCTGTTTATTGTCGCCCACATCTGGCGGCCAAAAGGGCCCACTCGCACTCTCGCGTTTTCTTTCTAATTTTTCTAAAACTTTCCTTCCCTTTCTCTTTTTCTCATTGTCGACTCAGCGAAGCGTCGGGATTTTTCTTTTTGCTTATAGTTAGTTCCTAACGAACCAGCGTCGAGACAACACCCTTCCGACCCTTCGCTAAGTCTACACTCTATTTACGAGTTGACTATTTTGTGTAAAAGAATTTCTTGTATTCATCGAATAAAGTGTTATCATTATTATTTAATTCATCCTAGCTCCTCATTTACGCCGAACCCCGAATCCCACATGTTCATGTACATAATAGATAGTTTCATCGTATACGACACTTCGTCATTGGCAATATTTCATTGTAATATTCTACGTATATTGAGGCTACTATCCGAAATGCATATGCATACTACGTATGTTCACATGATATTCTTTGAATATTCGTAAATGTATCATATACTAGCTGATTTACCCGGCGTTGCCCGAGTGCCACATCATACGGGGAATAACAGCTAAATTGAATTTTTTTAATGTTAATAAAAGCCACATAATTTTTAGTGGTATTATAAAGGGTATTTTGTCAGGGTGGTTTTAAGGTGTGAGATATATCGAGTGACCTTGCTTGGGTCTTATCTATTTGTTTGTGTACCCGGGCAACGCCGGGTAAATCAGCTAGTTGATAAATAAAAATGTATCTTTCTGAAACGATGTATCGTGTCATATGGGTACCAGTACTGTGCCGTCGTGATGATTGCGGGATCCGGATGCAAGGACTTGCTAGTTTCGGTCCTGCTAACAATATGCTTTATTCTACAGAATTTCAGTCGTATTCTATACTGATTGTTAATTCAAACTAACTCATATTACTATGGTTCGAGTTTTTTAATTGTAAAGGTACTTATCGGTACCTGGTATTTCGGCGTAACGTTTTGGACCTGACAATTACACTTCCAATGAAAAATGTGGTCTAGATTCGTAAGTGCATTCAATTTTTCTTTGCGTAAGTACGTGAGCAAAATGTAAATTTACGATCAAAGCATATATGCATATATAGTAGCATCACAATTATAAAAGACGAATTCAAAGAAACTAATTGTAGATAGAATTGACAATTTCTAGACTATATTTGAAACAAAATTTCTCGCATTTCTGAATTGTCAGTTAATGACACATTCTTGGTTTTGCATGCATTGGTATAATATCGATTTCAGCCGTAAGGTCACAGAGGTCATCGCCGTAAAGGTGCTTGTTAGGACCACAGGGGTATCGCACAACGTGACACAGTGTTTACAAACAAAGTCCCGTGCCTATAAGCTTTGTCATCGTGTCGCGGCAGGATAGCAGACGGTAGTAGAAGAGGAACTGTCGAAAAAATGTTTGCTCTCGTATTATTTGACGATGGCGTCTATTATATTTGCAAGGATTCGAATATAATAAGGAAAGAAAAGGAATGTAGCATTCGATACAGGGGGTCCCGCTTTTTTTCAAGTATCTTGATTTTCGGCGTTTCTACCATGAAACTCATTTTCATTCCACGCAATTTTACAGCAAAGAAAAACGTATTTACCGACCTAAAGAATAAATTGGAAAATAAAAAATTAACGAAGGAATCTTCCAAGTTAAACGAAGAGGACGATAGCACTCCCGTATCTCGTGATCGCAGTTCCGATGTATAAGTTGAGCAAAAAGTGCTAACAGTGCTGGAAGAGCAAAAGGACAGCGTTTTACATCATTGCGAAGACGAAGATGGCTTTTCAATGGCCATTGATTGCGACATCGATTCAACGGCTATTCATGCATCTCTCAGCCAATCAACGATATTAAGTCACGATACAGGTTGCGTTAATCATTATGATCTGCTGTAGCGCTAAACTGCTTTTTTGTCTTTATTCATGTGAATAAAATGTTTTATATGTTAACAGAAAACAGATTGTAGTACATAATTCATGTACGATTAAAAACGAATAAAAAAGTTGAGTATTGTTGGTTAGTATAATTTCACTGAAGTCGCTCAACTGTCGCTGGATAACGATTACCAATCTAAAAACGGCGTTTGTTTGCAGATTTTTGCACATTTCTTATTTTGCTCTCTTGTATTTCAGTACATTTTAGGAAGATATTCTATAATTCATGGTAGATGACTGATTCCGTCATGTATATTACCTTCTTAAATATGAAAAATTAATGTATGACCCAATTTTCATCAATGCATAAAAGTTGCCGGTACCGAGATTACCCGATTCATAAAAAGAATCGAAATTTTTTAATATCTTTTCAATCGTGATGTACATAGGGATGCCGATATAACCGTATGCCTCTAATTCCAAATGTAAATCTATGTATACACTTCATGAAATATGTACACTTGGACCCGACATGTACCCTTTCATATATATATATCTTTGCAACTAAACAGTACTTCCACACGCATGCTTACAGAGATTTGTTGATATACAGACGTTCTGTGGGTCGCGTAATCATTGGAAGACGCGCTCTTCGGAATTGTTATTAATTTGAAGTCATATATATATATATATATATATATATATATACGCACAATTATATATTTATAATATTATATATATATATGACTAGCGTGTGAAAGTACTGTTAAGTTGCAAAGATTTGAATATTCATGCGTGCGATGCAACGTACTGCACGTACAAACAACTACGTACAACTTTTGCGCGAAGTATCTCCGACATTCGTTATATTGCATAAATATTCTGTAGATTCAGATAAATAAACCATTCTTTATTTATTCCGTAGATTACAATTCATAATAATAAATCGACGTACTACTCTCTATGCCTTAGCCGGCCCGAGTAGGGAGCGACCATGTCTGCCATGTGATGTAGCGCTAGTGCGAAGCGTACAGACCCTCTCAAGACCTATTGCCGCAGCGTCGGGGGGTCGCGTCTGCCAGATCAGCATCATGTAAAATTCACATACTCGTTGTTTGACGAAGCCTTCATTTCGTTTTTAGTTGTCTGAAATAGCCATGGATTCATTTTTTTCAGTATGTCGTTATTATTTGTAATAGCTTTTTTCTTACCTAGTTATTTATTACGTAGCGTTCCTTCCGCTGTTGGCATCACCGAAATCCGACGACGAGGACGTGGCGGAACACCGGTTTCATTTAAAGTTTTTTGTTTTCTTGTTTTTATTGTTTTTATTATTACAAAAACTTTGTTGACTTTTCTTTTTTTTTGCTTTTCTTATAAATATTTCGTAACTGTTTTTCTTATAAAGAAATTTTTTTTGTCTTTTCTTTTTCTATAAATATTTTCTTTTTTTGTGCATTTTTAATTGTTTTTTCCTTTTTAGAACTCTTATCTTAATTCTAGAATAAACTATATTCGATCAAATATGTGCTGACTGCAACATCTCGGAAAGGACTTTTTTTGCGGCTGCATTGACTAGAGTTAAGAATAACAGTATAACTAAGCTAGTGAAACTTTTATCCTAAATACGGACGTAGAATAGCAAGGGGATCCGACGTTGTTTTAGCACTTCTCGTTTCGTAATCACAATGACTCATTGCGATGAACAAGGATCATTGTGCTCTTTCCATATACCAGACACTCGTTTTATGCAAGCGTAGTAATGTCTGGCATCGAAAATGATCGCTGAAACCATTCTGTATTGACGATCGCAGTAGTTCAAATTTTCAGGGATTTCCGAAAGAGTGAATTGCTTCCTGCAATTCGCTAGACCACGTCGTGCAGCAATCAACCCGATTTCGGCGGCCTCGATATTGAGGTAAATGTGGCTTCCTCCTGAAAACGTCTTAGTTACGTTAGTTCCTTTGCAAAAGTTACACTCATTTCGAGTTTTAGATGCGTAGTATCCAGCTGACTGACGTACTGCTTCCTGTAGGCCCCTCATGGCCTCTCTGAAAATTGGGTCTGGATTTAGATGGAGGACTGGGATGCTACTCGTTTTTTCGAACTGACAATCACTGCAATGGATTTTTATTTCAAAAGACGGAGTGTGCGGTAGAATGTGTGACTCTATCAAAGTAGCGACATTGATCTCGCAATCTAACACCCCATTCTTGATCTCCTTGGTGTGTTTTAAAATCTCACCTCGTTCGTTGTACAGCTTCGATTCTACACCAGACTTCGACAACGCCTCTACAAAATCATGTACAGTGATCTTTGACTTTATGATGTACTCATAATACGGAGCGAAGTCGTGGTATGCGGCTAGCATACTCTGTACTATGGAGTGAAATGCACACGTGTTTCGCAAAGCGATGATTCGGTTGCCGATTTTCGCAGGACCCAAGCGGTTAGCATTCACGAGAAGTGGCAAAGTTAGGCTGAATTTTGGTCGCTGGCGAATTATCTCTATATCAGAACACGGTGTTAAATATTTTCCTCGTTTCTTCGGTCGACCTTGTATTTTCGGTTTGATCGATTCAGTATTTTTTGTAAGGCCACGCCAATTTTCGTTCTCATTGAGAAAAGCCATTGAAAATTGTTCTGGATCGGTCGAAACATCGTCCAATGAATTGATAACACACGTACCGTCTGGCTCGTTTTGTTTTTGTTCCGGATCGTGTTCAATCTCACCTTCACGGTCATCTTCACATCCACGTTTAAGATCAAGTCCACATTTACCTTCACTATCATTTCCGTGATCAAGCTCACGTCCCAGATGACGTTCACATTCTCGCTCTTGTTTCGACTCGTCCTGTGCTGAGAGATTCAAGTTATCCTCGTGAAATACATTTTCGATTCTCGAAGTCAGAGACTCAGCAACCAGACCTGCGGATTGTATCTCTAACGGGGCGGCTACTCGAGGCGTCAAATGTGCTACCTTGGGATGTGTTTTTTTTTGTTTTCTTTATGTCAGCATTCAACAAAACAGTAGTGCATGCCAGGCTCCTCAGGTGGATAATGAGGAACTTGTCCATCCTGATCGACTTTCCTTTTTTGAAGACGAGATCTTTCAGTTCTGGGAAATATTCTTCGCTGTGAGCTGAAGTAGATACAAGTCGTACGTCATTGTTATTCGCTAATTCTACGAGAGTTGAGCTATTCGGATCATCGACAACCATAACCGCAGTCCAGAGAACGAACTGTTTTGCCAATTTCAATAGTCGAGAACCGAACGTAGGGCAATAATACGGATTCAATCGTCCGTGTGTAAGGTCACTTCTACTATTTGACTCCATTTTTTCCACGATAGCTACGATTGCAGCACTCGAATCCAGTTCGGTCTCTCCGTCAACGTCGTTAAGGCGTTCCAACAAACTCTCCTCTTTCTCCCGATTATTGTCGAGTTTGTCAGCACCATTATCGGGAAGACTGTACGATTTCAAGCGCTCGGTAATTCGATTTTGTGCTGCGAAACAATAACTTTGCTTGTCGTTAATGTCTTCATATATCGCAAAAGCGATCGTCAGTACGTCGGTACACAACTGAATGAAGTAATTTATTTCTGTACATGTGGTTCGCAGACCCACGCATCGCCACCATTTTCACGAAGTGCGAAATGTCGAGCCGAATTAAATAACGTGGCGGGTTCACACGCATAGACGAACCGTTCGTGTCTAAGACAATACACCTTTCGATGTATGTTTTTAGATCGGTGTTGTTAAACGCGAGAGAATTCGCGTTAAGAAGTGCCAATGAGTAGTCAGTAACTACTTGATTCGGACACGATCCGCCAGAACGCAACCACTCTCGAATCCAATACATTATGGTATTTATGTCGTGCTTCTCAGATATCATCTGAAACAATGGTAGAATCTTCTGACGATATCCACAAACAGCTTGGTAGAGGTACACAACGCGCTTTGAGCCATCCGGATTTGATAGTTGCTTCACCAAGCTACCCGTTGCGTCGATGCTGATGCTCACGACGTCATCTTCCTACATGAACTTGTTGGACATGTATAACTGTGTGGGACTCCAGTACATCAAATAGAATTTATCCAGACCAATCTCGTGAATGCATCCGTTAAATGTCAATCCATATTTCATGTCCCACACAGAAGCGAGAGCTGATTTTATTTTAAACACACCTAAATCATTGTCGCGAGCTTCCTGCTTTGCCTTACGGACTACTTCTTCCGAAGGTATATTAGCCGGAATAACATCCCCAAACTCCATCACCCTGTTCGCCTCATCCCGCCGCCAAGCGTAAGTCGATTTGCCTTGCAGCTCTTTGCCGATACGTAATCGTCTTTCTCCACTTATTTGTCGTTTTTTCTCGTGCGCTACACCACGAGAATCGAAAGTGGAAACGTGTAACGTCATGCCATCGTCGGTCGGTTCACTCAGACAATATATGTGAATTTTTGATCCGCATTCGAAGCAATTGCCTTGAATAGACAAAAACATCTCCCCGAGATTTCGATTAATTTTGTCATTTTTAAACGAGAAAGGGCAAGGTAATTTCATGTGAGTCCATAAAATATCGTAGAGAGCGTCCGCTCAACCGATAGTGAGGACCTCGTATTCCCGTTCCTTATATTCTACGATATAAGACTTAAGAGCGGCCCATTCGCTTCTCGATAGATCTATCGCTTTGCGTAACGAAGGCAACGGACACTCTGTGTCGCCCATAGACCAATTCGGATCTTTTTGTAAATCGTCAGCCGTGTCGTCAACATTATAGTCGTTGTTGATAGACTTCAACGTGTCAATCCCATGAATTCTATTAAAAACATCGTTCCTGTTTTGCGATAAATATAGATATAGATAGTCCTTCGACATCTTACCGTTCACCGCATCGGCCGCTATTTGCCAAATATCGTCGTTCCATGGCAGAAGATTGCTTTTATCATCGATGAAGTGCAGATCTTTTAACGCTTCATAAATGACATGTGGTGGATTCACCGCCGCTCGAGGCATTTCAAAGGATAGTTCAACACGAGTTGTTCTGAGATGCTTCGAAGAAAGTAAACTAAAGTATGCGAGCCCAACGGATGAGTTGTTATCGTAAACCTGCTGCGCCACGCTTAGTCTGCCCCACTATCTCGAAAACCTGCACACGCACATTGTTGACAGCAGTGACATTGTTGTGACAGCAACCACGAATCCTACTATGTTAGACTGCATAAGTGCACGTGCACTATATCAAGGCACGAGGTGATGCGAAGAATTGATGTTCGACAACACCTTCGTATGCGCTACGAATATGCAGAATCAGTTCTGCACACACCCGATGCAGTTCCGAGACATGTACGGGAATAGGCCCAGGAGAATTAAGATCAGTTGATCAAGTAGAAAAAAGTAGCATTCGAATACAGAAAATTATGAAAAAAGCTTATGACTGCGATACAGACTAGTAAAGAGCGAGTGGTGGCAGAGCGATAACGAATACGTACCTGAAGCTAGTAGCGGGTGCTGATAGCCAAACGGCTCCCGCCAGGGTATAAACAACGCTCGGTCACCCCCGTGTATACGTTTGATCAAAAGAGTCAGTAACTAATAGTGGTTTGTGCTAAATTCACACTCCTTTCACTATTTACCGAGTACAACTAATTGAATAAGTAATCATCACAAGATGCACCGTTTCGTAATTATTATTCAATTTTAGAAATAAATATGATATTTTTTCTTCTCTCGGCCGGTAGCAAAGAACGATTTCTTCCAAATTCACACTCAACTGACTATTGAAGCTCTACAACCTATAGACGAAGAAATCATTGGAAGACGCGCTCTTCGTAATTGTTACTAATTTTGAGTCATATATATATAACGAAATAATATATATATATCTAATTTTTAAAAATATATATAAATGAATATATATATATCATTTTTTCGTCTCTCGGCCAGTAGCAAACGACACATATCTATATATATAAAAAGAAAAGTCCTGACTGACTGACTGACTCACTGACTCACTCACTCACTCATCAACGCCCAGCCCAAACCCCTGCGCCTAGAAACTTGAAATTCTAGGGATATATTCCCTTCGTGTCGTAGACGCTCACTAAGAAGGGAATTTTCGAAATTTCACCCCTAAGGGGGTGTAAAAGGGTGAAATATGTTTTTACGTATTTCTCAATATCTCTTAGGCACGATGAGATATCGCCTTGGTTTCTGCTTGCAAATTTTACTCATACAAATGTTGAGAAACTAATTTCTGGATTTTTAGAAATTCCACCCCTAAGGGGGTGTAAAAGGGTTAAATATGTTTTTACGTATTTCTCCATATCTCTTAGGCACGATGAGATATCGCCTTGGTTTTTGTTTGCAAATGTTACTCATACAAATGTTCAAAAACAAATTTCAGGATTTTTAGAAATTCTACCCCTGAGGGGGTGTAAAAGGGTTAAATATGTTTTTACGTATTTCTCAATATCTCTTAGGCACAATGAGATATCGCCTTGGTTTTCGCTTGCAAATGTTACTCATACAAATGTTTGAAAACTAATTTCAGGATTTTTAGAAATTCCACCCCTAAGGGGGTGTAAAAGAGTTAAATATGTTTTTACGTATTTCTCTTAGGCACGATGAGATATCGCCTTGGTTTTTGCTTGCAAATGTTACTCATACAAATGTTTAGAAACCGATTTTAGGATTTTTAGAAATTCCACCCCTAAGGGGGTGTAAAAGGGATAAATATGTTTTTACGTGTTTCTCCATATCTCTTAGGCACGATGAGATATCGCCTTGGTTTTCGCTTGCAAATGTAACTCATACAAATGTTTAGAAACCGATTTTAGGATTTTTAGAAATTCCACCCCTAAGGGGGTGTAAAAGGGTTAAATATGTTTTTTACGTATTTCTCAATATCTCTTAGGCACGATGAGACATCACCTTGGTTTTTGCTTGCAAATGTTACTCGTACAAATGTTCAAAAACCAATTTCAGGATTTTTAGAAATTCCACGATTAAGGGGGTGAAAAAGGGTTAAATATATTTTTACGTATTTCTCTCAGGCACGATGAGATATCGCCTTGGTTTTTGCTTGCAAATGTTACTCATACAAATGTTTAGAAACCGATTTTAGGATTTTTAGAAATTCTACCCCTAAGGGGGTATAAAAGGGTTAAATATGTTTTTACGTATTTCTCTTAGGCACGATGAGATATCGCCTTGGTTTTTGTTTGCAAATGTTACTCATACAAATGTTTAAAAACCCATTTCAGGATTTTTAGAAATTCCACCCTTAACGGGGTGTAAAAGGGTTAAATATGTTTTTACGTATTTCTCTTAGGCACGATGAGATATCGCCTTGGTTTTTGCTTGCAAATGTTACTCATACAAATGTTTAAAAACAAATTTCAGGATTTCCGCAAATTCCACATTTAAGGGGGTGTAAAAGGGTTAAATATGTTTTTACGTATTTCTTAATATCTCTTAGGCACGATGAGATATCGCCTTGGTTCTTACTTGCAAATGTTACTCATACAAATGTTTAAAAACAGATTTCAGGATTTTTAGAAATTCCACCCCTAAGGGGGTGTAAAAGGTTTAATATATTTTTGCGTATTTCTCAATATCTCTTAGGCACGATGAGATATCGCCTTGGTTTCTGCTTGCAAATGTTACTCATACAAATGTTCAAAACCAAATTTCAGGATTTTTAAAAATTTCACCCCTAAGAGAGTGTAAAAGGGATAAATATGTTTTTACGTATTTCTCTTAGGCACGATGAGATATTGCCTTGGTTTTTGCGTGCAAATGTTACTCATACAAAGGTTTAAAAACGAATTTCAGGATTCCCGAAAATTCCACCTTTAAGGGGGTGTAAAAGGGTTAAATATGTTTTTACGTATTTCTCAATATCTCTTAGGCACGATGAGATATCGCCTTGGTTCTTACTTGCAAATGTTACTCATACAAATGTTTAAAAACAGATGTTAGGATTTTTAGAAATTCAACCCCTATGGGGGTGTAAAAGGGAGAAATATGTTTTTACGTATTTCTCAATATTTCTTAGGCACGATAAAATATCGCCTTGGTTTTTGTTTGCAAATGTTACTCATACAAATGTTTAAAAACCCATTTCAGGATTTTTAGAAATTCCACCCTTAACGGGGTGTAAAAGGGTTAAATATGTTTTTACGTATTTCTCTTAGGCACGATGAGATATCGCCTTGGTTTTTGCTTGCAAATGTTACTCATACAAATGTTTAAAAACTAATTTCAGGATTTCCGAAAATTCCACCCCTAAAGGGCTGTAAAAGGGTTAAATATGTTTTTACGTATTTCTCAATATCTCTTAGGCACGACGAGATATCGCCTTGGTTATTACTTGCAAATGTTACTCATACAAATGTTCAAAAACAGATTTTCGGATTTTTAGAAATTCAACCCTTAAGGGGGTGTAAAAGGGAGAATTATGTTTTTACGTATTTCTCAATATCTCTTAGGCACGATGAGATATCGCCTTGATTTTCGCTTGCAAACGTTACTCATACAAATGTCTAAAAACCAATTTCAGGATTTTTAGAAATTCCACCCCTAAGGGGGTGTAAAAGAGTTAGAAACTGTCGAAAGTGTTTTAATGGTTTTTTTTTAATTCTATATATTCTATATATTCGCCTTCACCGATTACAAACAAACCAAGCACAAATATTGTTAAGAGCCCAAGAAAGGTCACTGGATACATCTCACCCCTAAACCCCACCCTCTTCACCCCCTAAAAAAAGATTCTTCAAAAATATTCACGCGAATCAACTGATTTCAACCAAACCTTACACAAATATTGTTGAAGACCAAAGGAAGGCTACTGTATGTATCTCACCCCTGAAAACCACCCCCTTCATCCCCTAAAAATGAATTCTTAATAAAATCCACACGCCTTCACCGATTACAACCAAACCAAGCATAAATATTGTTAAGAGTCTGCGGAAGGTCACTGAATACATCTCACCCCTGAAAACCACCCCCTTCATCCCCTCAAAAAAATTCTTAATAAAATCCACACGCCTTCACCGATTACAACTAAACCAAGCACAAATATTGTTAAGAGCTTACGGGAGGTCACTGGATATATCTCACCCCTTAAAACCACCCCCTTCATCCCCTAAAACAAGATTCTTCAAAAATATTCACGCGAATCAACTGATTTCAACCAAACCTTACACAAATATTGTTGAAGACCAAAGGAAGGCGACTGTATGTATCTCACCCCTGAGAACCACCCTCTTAATCTCCTAAAAATAAATTCTTAATAAAATCCACACGCCTTCACCGATTACAACCAAGCCAAGCACAAATATTGTTAAGAGCCTAAGGAAGGTCACTGGATATATCTCACCCCTAAACCCCACCGTCTTCACCCTCTAAAAAATCTTATATATAAAAATGAATGTTTGTCTGTCTGTTTGTCTGTCTGTCCGGCTATACAAAGCTACACGCGTTGACCGATTTCAGCCAAACTTTATACCAATATTGCTGAAGACCAAAGAAAGGCAACTGTATATATCTTACCCCTGAAAACCACCCCCTTCATCCCTTAAAAAAAAATTCTTAATAAAATCCACACGCCTTCACCGATTACAACCAAACCAAACACAAATATTGTTAAGAGCCTAAGGAAGGTCACTGGGTATATCTCACCCCTAAAGCCCACCCTCTTAACCATCTAAAAAAAGATTTTAAAAAAATATTCACGCGAATCAACTTATTTCAATCAAACCTTACACAAATATTGTTAAAGACCAAAGGAAGGCGACTATATACATCTCACCCCTGAAAACCACCCCCTTAATCCCCTAAAAATAAATTCTTAATAAAATCCACACGCCTTCACTGATTACAACCAAGCCAAGCACAAATATTGCTTAGAGCCTACGGAAGGTCACTGGATATATCTCACCCCTAAACCCTACCCTATTCACCCCCTAAAAAAAGATTCTCTAAAAATATTTACGCGAATCAACTGATTGCAACCAAACCTTACACAAATATTATAGCGGGTCTAAGACGGGTACGACAAAGGTCGTATTGTATACATATCCACCCACTTAAAGCCCTAAAAAAGATTTAGTATAAAAATCCACACCCCTTCACTGATTTCAACCAAACTTTACACAAATTTTGATAAGTTCTAATGGAAGGTCACTGTATAAATATAGCTCACCCCTTAAAATCGCACCTTTATCCCCTAGAAGTAGTTATTTTTTCTGCCTTAACCGATTTAAACAAAGCTTCACAAACAAAATAGAAACTCACTCACTCTATATATCTCACCCCATATAACCACTCCCAACGAAAACTATCTTTATCCCGCACTGAAAGTAATGTGGTTTTTTTCAACTTTTTTAAACACCGATTTAGCTGTTATTCCGTATATGATGTGACACTCGGGCAGCGCCAGGAAATCAGCTATAAATTATAATCAGAGCTCGCAATTATCTTCTGATGATAATCTCACTCAACCAACAGCTCAATACACTCGAAAACTCTCATACATATGAAGAGAGTTTATATTGAAGCGAGCGTAACAAAGAGCGCTGAGCGATTTGATAATTTGCAAAATGAGCGCCACACTTTACTTTGTGTATAACAGCTAAATTGGATTTAAAAAATGTTATTAAAAGCCACATTATTTTTAGTGGTATGATAAAGGGTATTTTGTCAGGGTGGTTTTAAGGTGTGAGATATATGGAGTGACCTTGCTTAGGTCTTATCTATTTGTTTGTGTTTATATTGAAGTTTATATTGAAGCGAGCGTAACAAAGAGCGCTGAGCGATTCGATAATTTGCAAAATGAGCGCCACACTTTACTTTGTGTATAACAGCTAAATTGGATTTAAAAAATGTTATTAAAAGCCACATTATTTTTAGTGGTATGATAAAGGGTATTTTGTCAGGGTGGTTTTAAGGTGTGAGATATATGGAGTGACCTTGCTTAGGTCTTATCTATTTGTTTGTGTTTATATTGAAGTTTATATTGAAGCGAGCGTAACAAAGAGCACTGAGCGATTCGATAATTTGCAAAATGAGCGCCACACTTTACTTTGTGTATAACAGCTAAATTGGATTTAAAAAATGTTATTAAAAGCCACATTATTTTTAGTGGTATGATAAAGGGTATTTTGTCAGGGTGGTTTTAAGGTGTGAGATATATGGAGTGACCTTGCTTAGGTCTTATCTATTTGTTTGTGTACCCGGGCAACGCCGGGTAAGACAGCTAGTAGATGATATATCTCAACTCCCGATTTACTGTCTATAATCGGTTGAGTAGCGAAGTGCACATTTTTTAGTGTGATACTTATATATATAAATATATATATAATTTTTTCGTCTCTCGGCCAGTAGCAAACATCGATTTCTTTTTAATTCGTACTCAACTCACACTTTACTGTATATAATCGGTTGAGTAGCGAAGTGTACATTTTTGAATGTGCTACTTTCAAGTTATCCACAACAGAGAAGATTGATCCTTTCTTACACGACATAGACGTAAAGTTGCAATCAATGGTATTGTCGATGACGAATCAGATGAAGTCTATCGAAGGTATGTGAAAGGAGACAATCATTTGGCCATAGCGGAGATCCTAAAAGTCGACTCGCCATGCAAGGTCGCAATGAAATTGATGACAAATGGTGAATTGCGACAATTAGAAGTTGGCAACCTGAACGAGGATACTAGTTCTGTAGTTATCATTAGCAAAAAATGTCCAGTGAGAATCATTCGGAACGGGATCTTCATTCCGATTATTATGTATTTATGACTAAATTAATACAAGGAATGAAAAAGAAATACATTGTAAAACATATAAACGGCTTCGTACAACCACTGACGTACGACTTGCGACGTTACCCAGTGTTTTGCGATCTCGATGCTACAGGCACGATTGTTTCTGGGCCTCCGAATGTGACGTAAAAATCTTTCACCAATCGTTAACTCTACTAGGTAAGTCTGAGATCGATGAACGGCGCACGGCTGTTTCAATAGGGACCATCGACCAAAATTATTCTGTATAAATGGTTCTGGGGATTTACATTAACTGGAATTTTTTTTGGAGATCTCTATACATCCATTATGAGATACATACAAAGTTACAAGCAATGTACACCTTCAGAAGCTGAGACATGAATTGTTGTATTAACATTTACACCGCTCAGACGCACCTTTGAACGTGCACTCATGATTCTCGAGGTGTACACTGGTTGGACATTACTTTGTATATCTCTACACATTTAATACAAGATATATACAAAGTTACAAGCAATGTATACTTCCAGAAGTTGAGATATAAACTGTTAAACTATATTGTGTGCACGGTCCCGGATGCGATTGAGCGGTGTGAATGTTAAGTCAACAATTTATATCTCAGCTTCTGAAGGTATTCATTGCTTGTAACTTTGCATATATCTTATATTAAATGTATAGAGAATACGAAAAATCTTCAGCCAATGTACACCTCGAGAATCATTAAGTGCACGTTAAAAGGTGCGACTGAGTGGTGTAAATATCAAGTTGACAATTTATATCTCAGCTTTAGGGGTGTACAGTGTTTGTAGCTTGGTACCTTTCTTCGGATAGCTCTATGAGGATGAAGCTATCTGCGGCGGCTAGTAGCCGCACCGCTGACGCCAGGGCCGCAGCTCTACCGTCCAATTTGGAGCGTCCGCCTAATAGCATTGGGTCTTTATCGAACTTAACGTAGTAACACAATTCATAGGATACATTATCGATTTCTAAAAACTTTTACCGAAACGGTGGTGAATGTTATGGTTTTTATGCAGAAATGTGTCAACTGACGCATCTATTAAGCGGACGTCGATGCATTTTTTTACATTATTGAAATGTGGCACATATATGGATATAAGTATCCTGAATGCATAGGAATAAAAATTGGAACGGGACGAGATCGTTAAACAATTTATAACTAATTGTTATAAAGCGGATCGGCTGAGTCAAAGTCGTTTCATCCAATATTATCCATAGGCATTTTTTCAGGGCATTGCAATTTCGTACCTATACTGTTTTTAGTATCCTGAATGCATAGGAATCAAAACTAGAAGGTAAATCCTGTGCATTCAGGATACTAACAATAGTATATGTACCAAATTGCAATGCCCTGAAAAAATGCCTGTGGATAATATTGGACGAAATGTCTTTGACACAGCCGATCCGCCTTATGTTCATTTAACAATTTATATCTCAGCTTCTGGAGGTTTACGTTGCTTGTAACTTTGCATACATCTTGTAATGGATGTATAGAGGTATACAAAAAATTACCAGCGAAAGTACACTCCTAGAACCCATTATACAGATCAGACTTGGTCGAAGGTCCTTAGCTTAGTTTCGTTCGTAGTAGCGATCTTTCGTTTGTAGTGGCATTTTTTTCGTTTGTAGTAACTTAGTTTCATTTGTAGTAACTTAGTTTCGTTTGTAGTGGCATTTTTTTCGTTTGTAGTAACTTAGTTTCATTTGTAGTAACTTAGTTTCGTTTGTAGTAACTTAGTTTTATTTGTAATGGCATTTTTATCATTTGTAGTAACTCAGTTTCGTTTGTAGTAACTTAGTTTCGTTTGTAGTAAATTTTTTTTCGTTTTTAATAACTTGGTTTACCTTCTAGTTGTTTGTGGTGTCGTTTTTTCGTTTGTAGTAGCTTAGTTTCGTTTGTAGTAGCGATCTTTCGTTTGAAGTGCCATTTTTTTCGTTTGTAGTAACTTAGTTTCGTTTGTAGTGAATTTTTTTTCGTTTGTAGTAACTTGGTTTACCTTCAAATCGTTTGTAGTGCCGTTTTTTTCGTTTGTAGTAGCGGTCTTTTGTTTGTAGTGGCATTTTTTTGTTTGTAGTAACTTCTTTTCTTTTGTAGTCGTTTGTGGTAAAATTTTATTCATTTGTAGTTTCTTTTTTTTGTTTATAAAAAAAATTAATAACAAAAAATGTTTGTAACTTTTTTCCTTCTATTTTACTTATACCGATCCCTCTGGTCCTATTTAATTTGAATAGGTTTGGTAATATTCAGTCTGTTGGATAATCAGCTGGCGCACGGCGATCGATATTCGCCGTGCGTCGACCTGTTGCTGTGCTCAAGTACACGTCGTTCGGTTGAGCCGAAGATAGCTGAGGCAGGGCTTCGCGAAGCCGAGGATGTGCCTCGTTGGCACGCCGCGTCGAGCGAGAGGATGTCTCTCTCGCTTGACTTCGGTTTCGCTCACCGGCTCTCTCGCTCAACTGACTTCAGCGGTCAACGTTAAATTCATATTCCGCAGCCATATTGAAAAATTCAGTGACATTTGCGACGACATCGAGGAACGGCGCACCATCATCTTCGACTTTTCTCGTTGGCTTTTCGCTCAGGACGCGCTCATCATGCTCACCAGGACTCAAAACTCAGGTAAGAGTACACCGTTACAATTTAACGTAATTCAATGACGGTGAGGAGTGAACTACACATCGGTACATCCTCATAAAGGTCTCACACTGTGGCGTGCTCTGCAGCGCGGGCTGCACCACGTTTTCACTCAATAATTAGCATGCTCGATTAATATAATTGTGTGTGTTTTACCAATTCACTGCACTTTCCCCCAATTAAACTTGCTGGGAAAGTGTTGTGAATTCAGTCTAATCATTTGTGCATCCTCAAGCTCACACTTCAGTGCTCTGCAGCGTAGATAGCTGTTCTCACATCCTTTCACAGCACTCAAGCAATTCAATTGCAAGTGCTCTCATCTATTCACTGCAACTTCTCTTCGACAAAACTGCTGAGAGCTTGCAGTGAATAATTTCCACATTCTACGCACTCATTTTTCTCTTAGCGTGGTGTGCTACGCAGCACTGACTGCTGTACGTGCACCACTCTCAATACTCACAATTATACTAATTGTGTGCTGGTTCTCAGTTCCGACATTAAATTCAATTCAGGCATTTTTGGTTATAATTGTAATTCTCAGTTTTTTGGTGTATTTATTTTTTATATCAATTTTGTATTTTTTCTAAATCTATTTTAATGCAAATATTTTCGAAAAATTTGACATTTTTCTTGTAAGAAGTGGAAGGTAGAATAAACCACTTTCTCCAAATTCCATCTACTAGTCTGGTTTTATTTCCACCCTGTTGTGAGTGAAGTCTCATATCTTTCCAATATATTCACAGGTTCAAGATCTGTCAAACAACACCATCAGACGGATTTCTCAAACACAGTCACTTTATTTGAATATTCATGCTTAACAACGTCATAAGGAAGATGTGTCTGTATGGCTGACATATGGGCTATGTGAACTTGGCAGCCGACTTTGGAAAATCGAAAATTTTTTTTTCATTCTCATAGAGTTTCGTTTGTAGTTGTTTGTAGTACCATTTTTTTCGGTTACAGTAACTTTTTTTTGTTTATAAAAAAAATTACTAACAAAAAAAAATGTTTATAACTTTTTTTCCTTTCAACTACAAACGGAAATTTTTTCACTACAATCAACTACAAACGATTCTCTATAGGAATAAACTGCAAAATTTGAGTGCCGACAAAGTCGGGTGCAGCGCTTCTTTCAAAATCCGATAACTTTTTTTTGGAGCTACTACAAACGAAAAAAATTTTACTGCAATCAACTACAAACAAAACTCTATGAGAATAAAAAAAAATTTGGATTTTCCAAAGTCGGGTGCCAAGTTCACATAGCCGCTATACAGAGCAAATTCACGGATACCAAGCAGTTGTTTTTTGTTGAAATAGCTCCATAAAAATGAAGCTATTTCATTTGCTCCTCTTAAACCAACAGTCTCATTCCACACATTACATTGTCCTTCGTGATTGGCCATGTCATTAATCGTGAAATTCCAAACACACAATTTAGACATGTAATAAAGAGGCCCGATTTCCGCTCGCGGAGTTGACAAAACCTTTTGCAAATCAAAATTGATTGCACAATAGGAGGAGCTTTCGATCGCTCGGGCTTTGTCATCTCGCATTAGCTGTCTGGCTCTCTTTTTATTAGCTAGGTGTTTCTCGTGTTTGTGATAATCCCGATTACTTTCCGCGAGATTAGAAGACGTCTCACATTGCTCACACCTTAAAAATACATGAATAATCGTTGAATTTATTTTGTACTGCCTGCAGTGAATACATTTTAAGCCGATAAGCAAATAATTTGTATCTAACATTCAAAGAAATAACAAACCAACCTGTCTTTTTTTGAAATAAAAAATTCATAGTTGAACTCTGAGTTGAAAATTCGTCTGTACATTTGTTCGGACACAAAGGAATTTTCGCCTCTTTGTTCAATATTGTCTTTGTACAATTTGTACATTTTACAAAGGCTCAGTCCTTCTTCCAAATATTTTTTTGTTATGTTTTCTCGACAATAGTGAGAATCTATGACGGGGAATGAATTAATGTAATCTCGAACGACGTTTTTTAAAGTGTCAGGAACTTTAAATGGTCTGTTGAAATGTTTCCCTCGTTCAGCACTGCCTATGACAAGGGTTTCATTAGCAGCCTTCATTTTATTATCAGAAGTTATAATCCACTGATATGATATATCTATAACAAAGGTAATAAATGATAAAAAATCCGTTTCCTTATCCCCATTCCATCCATCCATTTTTTCCATTTATCCATTTTCTTTGTGGACTTATCACTAAATTATGTACAAATATTGATTCTTAAATTATTTTTGACCATGGTTTTTTTAATTCAAAATGACAAGGCATTTGCTGTTTGCCATCTTATGATGAGCCTAGCGGACCAAAATTCAAACAGTAAAATATGTATGAAATAAATTCAAACAAAAAATAAAACCGTATAAAAAGACAAGCAAAAATACTTCGTCAATTTGGAGTAAAAAAGGATGTTCAAAAAACGTGGAGTACAAAATGAGAAACAATTACAGTGATACTGAAACGTGGTAATTTTCGCGGCGAAAGTCGAAACGTGGTAATTTTTGCGATGAAAGTCGAAACCTGCTAGTTTTCGTGGTAAAAGCCGAAACATGCTAGTTTTCGCGGCGAATATCGAAATGTGCTGGCTTTCGTGGCAAAAGCCGAAACATGCTAGTTTTCGCGCTGATATCAAGCGTGCTTGTTTTCGTTAGCAATCTGAAACATGCTAGTTTTCGTAAGCAGCGTCGATATAGAGTTACTCCGCGTCGATCCGATCTTCGTAGTTCACTCGTTGCTATTGCGAATGGTGTTGCATTAATTCCATCTCAAAATGTCCGAAAATGGCCCAAATACATTGAAGGACAAGACAGTTCTTTGGCATGTTCATCGAAGAGGATACTTTGCGGAAGATCATGTCCCCCCAGTGCTATCCTTAAATATTGGTCATAATTCCACAAAAGTGTCTGTTGTGGTGCAGTAAGGCTCTCTTCGATTGGTATGTTTTCACTTATTGCATCTTGTTGAACGTTGCCAACACTGTGATCGGTGTTGAAGAAGCTTTCATCAATTTTTATGTCATACAAGAGATAAAGAGGAGTTCGAACCAGGTACTGTAACTACACACGGATTGTCCTTTTATTTACCAAGCCCATGAGATAGCTTGTCTTATGAATTTTTGAAGTGAAACTTCTTTTGGGACGTTGTGAATTGGATGTTATGAAACGAAAAAGTGTAACGAAAGTTGAGACAAACGATATAGATTAATGGGATTTGGCCTGCAAGAGAATGAAACAAATCACATCTCTATGTAATTTTCCTATACTCCGCCTCCTCTTTGTGCGGTGGTTCGTAGCGTCCCCACTCTCTACGCATATATAGGCTTAGAGCTTAAGGTACCACACGTATCTTTGTGCGGTGATTCGTAGCGTCTCCACTCCTGCTTTTCGTGCATGGGTCTCTGTGCGTACGGGCTACTCTCTATACTATAGGTATATGGCATAGGCACAGAATACACCACGCAAGCAGAGAGAAAGATAGAGAGAGAAAGACAAAATACATTAAGAGGTATAGGACACGTTTTTCTGTCCTGTATATGCGCCCTATTCTCTGCGCATACACAGGGTGGCCGATTTCGAAAAGTCAACTCAATGGATTTTGTCATGCAAAACCAGGAAAAAATAGGGTTTTAGGGAAAAAATAGGGGATGACCCTCTTCCAGGCGAACAAATTTTATTCAGAACTTTTTTTGATCCGATGCGTAGTTTTCAAAATATTTCAATGTCTTCAGATAAATCGGCCACCCTGTATATTAGAGTGAGGGGCAGAGAGAGTGTGACAGAGAGAAACATCGAGCACAGTATATCGTGGCATCATTGTGTCCAGTGCGTTCTTTTAAAAATTATTGCAGCATAGCCGAGCGCAGCACACTACCCAGCAGTAACAGGTCGACGCACGGCGAAGATCGATCGCCGAGCGCCAGCTGATTTTCCAACAAGATGAAATGAGTGAAAACATACCAATCGAAGTGAGCCTTACTGCACAACAACAGATACTTTTGTGGAATGATGACCAATATTTAAGGATAGCACCGGGGGAACATAATCTTCCGCAAAGTATCCTCTTCGATGAACATGCCGAAGAACTGTCTTTTCCTTCAATTTATTTGGGCCACTTTCGGACATTTCGTGATGGAATTAATGCATCACCATTCGCAATAGCAACGAGTGAACTACGAAGATCGGATCGACGCGGAGTAACTCTATATCATTTGCTTTACGTCGCAATGAAAATTATGAGGATACAGGTCCGCGATTCTCTTACTATTGCCTTCAAACATATTGAAATCAATACAAAAATAACTCGACAACAAATTGAGTCTGATGATTATATTAACAATTGTATTGAAAGTAACTTAGCTTTCTTGCGGTCGATACCAAATTCTACTTGGTATTGGCCGGAACGAAAGAGAGATCTCTTCGCAATGATAAGACAAATTAGAAAACCCACGATGTTCCTCACTCCGAGTGCCAATGAAATCGTGGTATCTGTTACGAACGCTATATAAATTAAAGCTCAATAGAGCTGACATTTGTGATGAAGAAGCTGAGGAACTAAATTACATTCAGGAGACAACACTCATTAATAAAGAAGCCGTCACCTGCGTTATCTATTTCAACAAATTGTTGAATGTTTTAATGAATATCCTTCAAATATACAGTCAAAGAAGAATAGCCCATTCGGAATTTATCATGTGGTCAATTATTTTGAAAGAATGGCATTTCAACATCGTGGTAGCCTTCGTGTACACATCCTATTATGGCTCAATAATGCTCCAGAAGATGCACGTGGTACAGGTAAACAGGATGCAATAAGAATGATTGATCAACTAATGTCAGTTTCTTCGTCAGAAGCTTCTGGAAATATTAAACTGCAGACATATAAACATACATTTACTTGCTTCAAAGTGAATCGCACGAACCAGCCACAGAAATGTAGATTTGAGGCGCCATTTCTGCCATGCAAATACACGACAATATTAACACCAATGCCGAAAGATCATCCGGGATTTGCAAATTACGCTCGACGTTATCAAATGCTTAGAATAAATTTGGAGAATAATGATTACATCGAGTCAGACATTGAGTCATTTTATGAATAAAATAGTATTACTTGCGATGAAGACATTTTTCATATACTTGAAGCAGAAATTACTCGACCTAAAGTGTTTTTAAAACGATTACCATCAGAAAAGTGACATAATCCGTTCAACCTTTTCGTGTTCAATATTTAAAAATCAAATACAGATTTCCAGTTTATCGTCGAAGAATACTCTTGTGCCGCGTATGTCGGAGAGTACGTGAATAAAACAAACAGAGGCATAGGCCACGTGTACAAGTACCAGATGTACAAGTATAAGATGCGGATTTTTTGTTTAAAAAAACATGTTAAGTTCGGAAGAATGATAAAGAGTGCTTTATTCAAAGTATGCTCCATCGCTTGTTATACATTTTTCCCATCTTTCGGGCAATTTGTGAATACCACGCCAGTAAAAATCTTCCCCTTTTGCGGCGAACCATTCATCGAGCCATTTTTTCACATCTTCGTACGAACCAAAGAGCTGCTCAGCAAATGCCTGACCCATCGATGCAATCATGTGGTAATCGGAAGGAACCAAGTCTGGTGAGTAAGCCGCATGGGGTAGAACTTCCCAGCTGAGTGCTTCCAACGTATCGTGAACCGGTTTTGCCGTATGTGATGGAGCATTGTCACGAAGAAAAATTTCTCGTATTTCTTTAGCGGCTTTCCACGTTCCTTGCCTGCAACATCGAAGTCACGACTTTTCAAACTCCGAAACAATCGTTCACACATATCTTGCGATGCAGCATATTCGCCATAAGCTACTCGAAGTAACCGGTATGATTCAGCAGCAGTTTTCTTCAAATAAAAACAAAAAAAATAATGCTGTCCGTGAATGCTCTTTGTTCGGTATAAATTTCGACATATTGAACACAACAACCAAACACTATGCCCACACTTTACCAATTTATCACTCGTGCACATCTGACACTCGTTGATGACACGACAAAATGGTGCTGTGTCAAATCTTTATAGCACAAACTGCATTCGTGCGCTATCTATTGTCTGTAATCCGCATTTCATACTTGTACACCTGGTAAATATTCTCAAAACAGTTGAGTTAACAAGTCAAGAAGCTGCATGGTACTAACTTCGGGAGTCAATGTCAAAAAGTTCAGTTGTGGTAGTTCATATTTCTATAGTGTGGCCTGTTGAGAGGCATCGAATTAGAAAAACACAGAAACAATTAAAAGATATGCACCTTGATGATAATTCAACAGATATATGGAAAGAAAATTGGTTCGACAAATATGAGCAGCGACCAGAAGATATGGAATTAGTAACACCAGCACAATTTGTTGCCAATTATTCTAAGAATTCACAACGGACATACACTCGAAGAAAAGAACAGCGCATCATTCGTTATAGAAACTACGATATGGCATCAGATTATAATGAATATAAAAGTGAAATGGTCACTTTGCATATTCCCTTCCGGAATGAAGATGTTGAAGTTTTAGCAGAAATACAATTCATCGAAATTTACGACGAAAACGACGATATCATATTGCAGCGTCGAAAGGAATTTGAGTCTGATTTGGACACTAAGAAAACCATTGAAATTTGTCGGAGTTGTGCCGTGAAGATCAATTACAAGACGACAATGATGATGATGAAGCTCGTGATGCCATTACTAGATTTCTGGAGGCAAATCCATTTCAAGCACTGTATAACAATCCGAATGCAGATGTTAATAATGATTTACGCTTAGCGACGCTGAATTAACCCGGGGCAATCGCTAACAAAAAAGAGAACCTGATGCCCAATCGAGACTTCTTTGAACTTATGCGAATGGCAAATGAAAAACAAAAAGATCTTCTCATGCATGTTATTTCACATCTTTACTCCGAAAGACCCTCGGCATTACAAATATTCTTCACGGGCTCTGCAGGATGCGGAAAAACATTTGTAATAAGACTGTTAATAGAAATTTATAATAGGTAAACACAGAATGATGGATATTGTAACGCTTACATAACTTGAAGTCGCCCAACAATATCATCCACTATTTAAATACGTTCGTGTTCTAATCATAGATGAAATCAGTATGATCAGTGCTGAACGGCTTGAGCAAATCGACGCAAGATTAAAACAGATCACTGGTAATTTCAATGAGAATTTTGGAGGACTGGATTTAATTCTAATTGGAGATCTACGTCAACTACCGCCGCTTCGAGCAACACCAATTTATAAACAGCTGAGACGACAACTAGCAGGTCCTACACTGTGGCGAGACTTTTAATTCTATGAGCTCACAGAAGTCAAGTGGCAAGCTAATCAAGTATTTTCAACAATATTGACAAAAATTGGGGATGGAAGGTTATTAGATGAAGATGAACTGCAGTTGATATAATCAAGATTCTTTACAAAAGAAAAGGCTGACAGACTGTGTCCGGATGGTGTGCGGTTATTCTTCAATAATCGATCTGTTAGTGAGTATAATAATCACATTTTAAATTGTGCAGACGTCAAAGTCAATTCCATAGCAACATATGTTTATATTGGTTGCTAAAGAGCTCAGCAAGAAGCCGCTATGCATAAAAAACTTCACAAGATGTCGACTATTGATACCGGAGGTTTACCATATGAAGTCACATTGGTATTAAACAAATCATATATATTAATTTACCACCAATATCGACGTGTCAGATGGGTTAGCGAATGGTGCGACAAGAAAATTTGTCCACATAGAATATATTTATGCTGGTGAAATAGATCGTCTATGGCTAGAATTTCCGGAGTCAACCAAAACTGGTGAGAAGATACGTAAGAAAGCTGCTGCGTCAATACAAAGACACAACCTCTGTCGACTGGCTGTTCCGATAGATTGAAGAACTTCTATAATTCCACTTGTTGCGAATAAAACGATTGTCGCAAAAAGCAATCATTTCCCGTTAGTGTCAGCATGTGTTATAACAATACACAAATCTCAGGGAGGTATATTTAGTGAGATTATGTATGAGTATGAGAAAACTCACCCTCAACAGCTCGTATACGTAGCGTTATCACATGTTACCAGTATGGAAGGTTTATATGTTTTTACTAACAATGGAGCTCAACGATTTTATCATGGGTGACGTAGAGCGGCATCTCTGATGGGCTTGCAAGCGGAATTCGAAAGGCTTTCATTGAACAGACTGCAAATAATCGGAGGATTATTGACAGGATTCATTATAAATAGATCAGAAATGTCAATCTTCTCGTTTAATTGTCAAAGTCTACGTGCTCATGTAGCAGATATAAATTCGGATAAAATTGCAATAGAATCAAATTTCTTGATACTTTCTCAGACATGGTTGGATAATGACGCTCATATTGATATTTCGAATTTCGATATTGTGGTGAAATTTAAACGCGATATTAGAGCAGGTGGAGTAGCGATATATCACAATACGAATGATAGTGTTCGTATTGTTCCTCCATAAATGGACATAAGTACGCATCAAACGGAATCATTGTCCGTGCATCTTTCTAATACAGGAGAAATGTGTACTTGTCATAGCACTTTAGGAGACGAGCAAACGGTTCTAATTGTTGCCATAGACATTTCTCCATATAAAACAATAAAATCTATCATCGAATTGATTCACGAAAATTCAATTAAATAAACGCCAGAGGTGTCCATGATACTTAAAAAAAATACCACGTACTACCAATAATTTTAAGTGAAGATTTTAACATAAATTTTGCCGAACCAACTTTATTACATTCAATAGAATTTTCAAATAATATCTTCAGTTTACAAATGTCAAATAACAGAAATGAGCCAACGACAAGATCCGGAACTACCATAAATGCAATATTTCAAAGATTTTTAAATAAAATTCAAACCAAACATTTGTATTGTAGCGATATTTTAGTTACCATAAGTCGTTAGTAACATGTTTGAAAATTGACAATGATAAAATAATGATAATATATGAGCGAATTCAACCGATGTAAAAAACTATATAATAAAAACCAACTTTTATATTAAATAAAGCGATTTCTATATTTCATAAAATATTACCTCCAGTCACATTGTTTATCTCTTTCACTCTCCCGCTTCCTCTTTGGGCAATACATAAGAAATTAATCAATCTCTCTCTGTCTGTTTGCTTACCTCTTCATAGTGTATATGTCTCATTCTCTCGCAAAATACCCACAATACAAAGTTTCACTTCTACCACGTGTCAACTGCATGTTTTTTTTTCTTTTGATGTGGACACTAATGCAGTGGTCGTCATCAATATTTCCTGGTAAATGCTTGATCATGTTATTGACTGATTTCGGTACATTTATAATTTGTCCATAAATTCCATATTGCCCTTGCACGTGTCGCAATCTCCTGATCTGCATAAATGGAATCCGTGGAGAAACCAGTCTCTCCGACACCAAGTCTAATGGTGGCAAAAACTTTGGCACGGCTTGGTACTTGAATCCGTTGTACGTGGACATCAAAGGAATAACATTTCCATTGACAGCTTGTGAGCACGTGTTACAAACTAATATATTGTCATCCACATTAGCTTCAATTATTTGATTTAAAATTTCTTGATGTTCTAAAGCCGGTTCTTTCAAGTCTTTTTTAAACCATAAACGGTCACATACGGAGCATACATGACCAAAAGGGTTGTCGTAGGATTTTTTGCGGAAGTTTTGATGACCGATTCTATTGCGGTGAAATTGTGTATATGGGAGAGCAGGCTCCACGTCGATTTGATGATCACCTAAAAATTCAATTGACAAATAAGCGTTAGTAGTGATAAACCCCTCGAACATAACATAATGATAGTTATGAATATCAATCGTAACGTAAAGTACATTAATGTAAAGTTAAGTTGTAAATTAGAAAATAATACAATATAGTAAATAAGAGTGTATATATACCTACTTGAATTATCTCCAGCATCTTGTGTATGTGGTTCGTCGTGAGACGCTGATGCAACATTTGTCGCCGATACAGCATTTTCTACAGCTGTTCTAACCTCCACCGCCTGTCGCGCACGAAAATTACGAACATGTTCTGTAGTAGTCTGCCGTTTTTTCGTTTTATTTTCAGCAGCTTTTCTTCTAGCACGATACTCTCCAACACGATCGGCAGTTGTTCTCGGCATTATTTAATATAAATTCACTTTATTAAATCCACAAAACGCAATAATTTTTTTAAGAACACACTGGATACAATGATGCCACGATATACTGTGCTCGATGTTTCTCTCTGTCACACTCTCTCTGCCCCTCACTCTAACATATATGCGCAGAGAATAGGGCGCATATACAGGACAGAGAAACGTGTCCTATATCTCTTAATGTATTTTGTCTTTCCCTTTCTCGCTGCTTGCGTGGTGTACTCTGTGCCTATGCCCTATACCTATAGTATAGAGAGTATCCCGTACGCACAGAGTCCCATGCACGAACGGCAGGAGTGGGGACGCTATGAATCACCGCACAAAGATGCGTGGGGTATTCTAAGCTTTAAGCCTATATATGCGTAGAGAATAGGGATGCTACGAACCACCGCACAAAGAGAAGACGGAGTATAGGAAAATTACATAGAGATGTGCTTTATTTCGTTTTTTCGCAGGCCAAATCCTATTAAACTATATCGTTTGTCTCAACTTTCGTTACACTTTTTCGTTTCGTAACATCCAATTCACAACGTCCCAAAAGAAATTTCACTTTAAAAAGACAGAACTTTCGCGAATAACGAGGTTTCAAAAATTTAGTCAAATCTTACAATGATACTTTTCGAAATTACAAAAACACAATTAAAACATTTTTGAAGTGATTTTCTGTAATGTAAATTAAGATGACTAATATTGATTGCTTGGACATTCGTCACCATTTCTACGTCACAAATGATGTAATAAATGCTTTTTGTGACATAGAAATGTTAACCCAATGTAAGCCGTCAATATCACGATTAATTTATTGTATTCTATGAAAGAGGAGGGTGCGCGAAGCCATTTTTTAATATGAAAACATCTTCAGCATAATCGAAAATGACAAACCAAACTTTTTAGTAAAAAAGAATAGAAAACAAAATAAATATTATGATCTATCGTGGGGCATGCTATTTTGCTGTAATAATGATTTTAAATGTAGTTAGAATAAATTATGTGTAGTGCAATTCTGCGATTGTCAATTTTCGACTTGTAAGCTCTTCGAGCAAGATTTTTTTATCACTGACTCCACCGCTGGACTGATATCTCGCTAACGGCGTTTTACTAACAAGGAAGCATAGTTCCGTGTCCCCCTCCAATTTTGATGAAACTCACGTATGTTGTAGAGCATCGAAAACTGAAAGATACGTATTTTTTTTATCGACGGAAAAACATTTCTAAGGGGTGAAATCTCCCTTCAAAGTTAGGCATGTCGAGGGGTGATTATGCAGTTTCATCCAGAAGACGTTAACCTATTTTAATGAAACAAAAACCAAAAATACTCCTCATTGAATAATATTGAAGCCAAATATTAGCATACAGAAATGATATCATATGACGTCAAATTCAAATTAAACCCATCTTACTCTATCATAAAAATTTGTATCAAAAAATCAAAAGCAATTTTTTTTAATCATGAAGTGTTCGAGAATTCAGTTGTTGGAAAGAAGTGGACTGTAATGTATTGCAGGTGAATTAATAAGCAGTACACGGATGTGGTTTACAGTGGCATTTGTTTCTCCACCTGTCAAATGCCGTGGACGAAAATATACAAATAAAAAAAGTAAAATATAGAAAATAATATATCAAAATGAGCACAGAAAAAGAGTGAATAAATTGAGGTGAGCTTGTTACCACAACGATTATATTAATCGGGGTAAGTGATGAGATGTGCTGTCACGTGCACGACGCGATGAGCGTGTATGTTGATGTACTAGTGGCCGGCGTCAATATATCAATGCTGATATGCTGGATGAATTTCGTGGTGACTGTAGAGTAGAACGATGAGAACACTGAAAATGCACAGAACTATGATAAGCGCGCACGAATCACGGAAACGGTCAAAGCTGTGCAAGAGCAAAACGCAAGATGGCTGCGATATATGAAGCAGTCGTTGTCTCGCCAAGCAGTCGAAGAGCGCGTACGCGCTGCGAACTGTTGCTTGGCACGCTGACCCAGTGCGAAGTTACTGCTTCCGTGAGGTGATGCCGCTAAGCAGCAACAGCAAGCAATTGCCCACGGTAGTCTGCAGTGCGCAGAAATCTATACAATTTATGCGCTGTTATGCAGGTCGTGGCGTGAGGCGCTCGTCCAATCGGGCGCACCGGTTGTGGTGGTTCTTATCGTCTGAAACAGAAGAACAATTTTTTTTTTAAATCTATGTGAATGTAGTTGTCGTCTGAACTAGAGCTAAGTACGAAAATTTTTATCGGAATCGCAGCTGTTTGAAAATTAAGGTTTAATTTTCCCGGAAAATTGTCAACTAAAACATGAGAGCAGGGCTGAAATATTCAAGCTATCGGTATCATTCTAGTTTAGACTATAGGTGAAGGTTCCCTCGAAATGTGTGCAAAACCAGAAGTCAATCGGTCCAATAGTTTTTGAAAAAAACGTGCACCCAACTTAAACAATGTCGTTTCGAGACGAACGCGTTTAAAGTTTGCCATACATTTAGCACTAATACGGTTGAACATACGGTGGATAACAACTGATGTAAGTAACTTACCCTTAATCAGCCATACCGGGACCATATAGACCACCTTCCTCATCTTCAATAAAGTCCGCGCCTCTTTAGATGCGGTAGACGCCCGTCTGTTGGACCGTTGTATACGCTCGTTATCTCTACACTCTGCGTATTGTTTAGCGTTAGGGCCGATTTTGATTCCCAATACATCCATAATTTTTAGGATTTCCTGAATCCTTCATTAAAAATGACGACAGCTAAATAATTAGCAATATCTATAGTGTTTTTGCCACAGTGCAAATATTTTGGAGTAAACATTCTGATAGTTGAGTTCAAGCTTTCGTTGTTGTCTTGTATAAAAGCTTCGAGACATCGCTCCAATCAATCCTTTGATGTCAAGTCCTCATAAAAGGGCCTGATGACCCCCAAAACTACATCGCTCAGCGGTGGTTTATCGTGTGCGAAACTATCCGATGTTCCTGCAGCTTCTGCTCTACGCCATGTGCACCAGCTTCGGGGCCTTCAGGGCAGTCGTCATGATGTGGATCAATATTGGTCGATCGTTTATGGTCAAATGTGGCCCATATAGCTTTCTTCATCTCTGATACTGAACCTGCATTTCTGCGTATTGCCAAACTGTAATACGTAGTAAGTTCACTGATGACATTATCTGTTAATTTTCCAGATTCTTTCCCACCGATGCCCTTGTTTTTTTTCTTCGCATTACGTAATCTCGTCCCCATACGTTTTCGTACATGACCTACGTATTCTTTTTTTTTCAACGATAAAGTCTTAACCTGTTAACTGGGCGTGACGTACTGACACGTCCTAGCTGCGTAATTAAAAAGGGAATTCCCCGGTTAACAGGTTAACCATATACCATACCATCTACAAGAGCTTTGTAGGTCTTACTATAACCATCTCCTACTTTTGGATAATCAGCTGGTGTACGGCGGTCGATATTCACCATGTGTCGACCTGTTGCTGCTGTGTAGCACGCTGCGCTCGGCTAGGCCGCAGATACCGAGGCAGGGCCTCGTACAGCCAAGGCTGTGCCTCGCAGGCATGCCGCGTTAAGCGAGAGGTTATCTCTCTCGCTTGACTTCGGCTTCGCTCACCGGCTATCTCACTCATTTGACTCCAGCGCTCAACGACGATTTTGTAGCACGCAGCCATATTGCAAAGTTAGACACTTTTGTGAAAACCCGCGTAACAGCGCACATCTTTCATTGGCACATCTCGGACTTTTCCATTGCTTTTACCGGACCTTCTCAACCTTTTGTGCTCACCAGGACTCAAATCAATGGTAAGCGTTCACCGTCATAATTTATTATAATTCAATAACGGTGAGGAGTGTAATTCTCAATCGTGCATCCTCACAAAGGTCTCACGCTTTGACGTGCTCTGCAGCGCGGGCTGCACCACGTTTTCTCGCATCGCTTTTGCCTGCTCGATTAATATAATTGCGCATGTGCTTTTTATTCACTGTATTTTTCCCCAGTAAACCTGCTGGGAAAATACTGTGAATATTTCTACTCAGTTGTGCATCCTCATCTTTTTACTTGTCGTGTTCTGCAGCGCTGACTGTGTCACACTGTCTCGCATCAAGTTCCAGCACTCGAGCAGTACAACTCCAAGTGCTCTCACTTGTTCGCTATGTTTCCTCATATATTTGTACAGAGAATTGATTTACAATAAGTCAGATCTTTATACGCACACATTTATCACTTCGTGGCATGCTCCGCAGCACTGGCTGCGGCATGCTCACTCTCAAGCGTGCATAGCATACAATTAATATAATTGTGTGCTGGTTCTCATGCAATAAAAGACAGCGCACAATTAATACAATTGTGTGCTGGTCTCTCATACCAAATTCACTTTATATTCATTTGTATTTTATTTTATATCTTTATTATTGTTATATTTTTGAATATATTTTTGTAAAGGAGAGTGGAAGGAGAATAAACCACTTTTTCCGTATATCATCTTTGTGTCTGGCTTCTTTTCTTTCCTGTCTTGAGTGAAACTTTATAATTTTCAATACATTCGCAGATTCGCTCAACTTCAATCAGGAGGAATTCCGCAACACCTACATATCTTCAATATTTGACTTGGAATTTTTCGATTGATCGCACGAACATTTCCTTCACCGCATCCACTTCCATTTTACCAGCAGAACCGCTATGATTTATTGTGCATACATCATCGTGATCACTCTTCCAAGTTTCATATCCCACTGTGTCAGACTTATGTTTGCATACATTGCACGACTGGCAGAAACTTGATTTCAATACTGTGTCCCTGACTTTATTGGAATATATTCCAATGAGCGTAGTGATGCCAAATAGCGAAGAGATGCCTCTTTTTTCCCACGTTACGTCCCCGGACATAGTCAATTGCGACGGAGGATTATCTCGCTTAGCGTTTTCTTCATTCTCTTCTTAGGCTGCTTTTTTCGTTACAATGTCATAGACCCCTTGACTCGCATTATAGATATTCTCCAGACATGCGTAATATGTACTTCTAATATGAGAAGTCGTCGTTTCCAGTATCTTTCAATTTTTTCGTTGACGTACTGATATGCTCAGTATCAGCTTTGAAACTGTATCGATTTCCTTGAAATTTTCTTTATTTTGGTATCGGCTTACCTGCACGGCCACATCGCTTGCCTTTTCAATCCATTTTTGAAATACGCACGTCTACTGAGTTTATAGGTCAAAAGTATACTGACTATTTGTAAGGATACCGTGGGTATTGGACTGCAAGGGGGGCAAGGGACAGGAAAATTCCCCAAGCTGGTATACAATGGACACAACGGTCGAGGTACTACGGTCGAAGCGATGACTACCTGCCGCGCCCAACTCATCGCAGCCTTTAAGCTTATGTAACTATGGGAGTTCTACGAATTTCAAATTAATATTGGGTCTGGGAAAAAGTTCGTGCCGTTTTTTTTAGTAAAATTCAACTGATTTTCTTATTGTGTGAAAATGAATTTATATAAACCAAATATGCTCCATTATTATCGACAATGTTTTGCCATTTTTCGGGTAGAAATGATGCCATCGGTCAAGAACTTTTGTCGTTTCTGGTTGAAAAACTGAATCAAGTGATTTTCACAGGATTCCTTTGAAAGCAGCTTAATTCTATTGAGAGAGTTCTGCATAGATAGGTATAAGCGAAAGTCAGAGGGTGCTATGTCTGGACTATACAGTGGATGCACCAAAACTTCCCAACCAAGCTCTCGCAATTTTTGACGGGTCATCAAAGAAGTGTGTGATCGGGCGTTGTCATGATGGAAGACAACACCTTTCCTATTAATCAATTTGGGCCGTTTTCTTTCAATTGCTTGGCGTATCTCTCTAGTTGTCCACAGTAGAGTTGGGAATCAATCATCTGACCAACTGGAAGTAGCTCATGGTGGACTATTCCCTTCCAGTCCCACCACAGCCACAGCATCACCTTTTTCGCCGTGAATCCCGACTTCGCGGACGCTTGTGACGGCTCACCATCTCTTGTCCACGACCTTTGACGCTTCCGATTGTCGTACGTGATCTATTTTCCATCCCCGGTTATGACACGTTCCAGAAATGGCTCGATTTTATTGCGTTTCAGCAGCGCATCGCAGATGTTAATTCGGTCTATCATGTTTTTCACACTCAACTCATGAGGAACCCATACATCGAGCTTCTTTTTGTAGCCAGCTTTGTGTAAATGGTTCAAAACAGTTTTGTGGTCAATGCCTAGCTCCATACCAATATCGACAATGCTGATATGCTTATCTTGCTGGACTTTTTCCAGAATTTCTCCAGCTTTTTCAGTGATTGGACGACCAGAGCGTGACTCATCTTTCACATAAAAATTACCAGAACGAAAGCGAGCGTACCATTTCCGCGCAGCAGATTTTGATAAAATACATTCACCATACACAGCACAAATTTTTTCATAAGCCTGCGCAGCGTTCTTCCCTGTGTCGTAACAATGTTGCAAAATATAGCGCAATTTTTCATTACTTTTCTCCATTTTTAAACGCAAACAACTTTCCAGCCACTGCACCAATTTCGATGTTACACACTCAGAGTAACGGTCGAAGTGTCACGTTTCCAACGAGCGTTTAGTGGTGTCACTGCGATCTGTGTTTCCTGACTTATTTGCAATTGATGCTATCTATCGGGAAAAACGCCACGAACTTTTTCCCAGACCCAATAATAACACAGTTTAAGAAACTTTTGATGCAGTTATATTTCAATTTCCGAGAACATATCCTATTAATCTTAAATAGAGATGTCATTTTTAATATGTCACGAATTCTATATGAATGTCAAGGATTCTATATGAAGACCGTATGCATTTTTATACATGAGTCACTGTATAGAAAATTCATCTTAGTGACAATAAGTTATGAGAACATAAAACATCTCTTTACATAACATGCGTTTTGTGGTGTAATATCCTCAATCGTCAATTATAATTAATTACTGATAATACTAATGGAAACCCATCTATTTTATACTGCCTATATCAATAGATGTAGTAATAAAAATAAATGCGGCTCCCCTATGAACATACCTATGTTTTCCTGGACACGATTAGGTCAATCCGACCGTGTTTTGATTGGGTAATGTGGTTGTGTAACATCCATCCTCTATTCTTCGGTTATATGTGTAACGATGCGAAAGGATTTTTTTTGTTAACTATTCGCCGGTAACTGCTAAAATTTCTGAATGAAACGAGTATTAATTACGATATTATGTTTAAAAGAAACTTAAAAACCAATTCGTGTTTTCCAATTTTTCTATTGTTACGTCTGGCCCAAGATTTAGGGCCTGGCGAACACGGTTGGTTATCTTGCTTATGCGTCAAGGCTTGTGGCAGCCCTTTACAGCGGGGACGGAGACCTCGCCTTTTTCAATTAGAAATGGGAGAATTTTACTTGGTGAGCTTTGGATAGAGATGGGCTCGAATGTGTACTGTTGACACTTGTCCTCTTTTGTGGTAGTTCTTCTTCCTTGTCGATTCATCGATCTTTGTTCGCAGGTGGTTCTCTTCGGCTCGTACCCTTTTGTTGGTGATAGAAGGAGAAATATTTGCTGATCGTATTCAAGTAGATGATCGATTTATTCGTAAGCGTATCGTACGCAGCCCACAAAACACAAGTTAGGTATACACGAAGTTTCGAACAATATCGTAGAAAAGGCAACTTGGCCTATTACAGTTCAGAAGGATGGCTTATTCGTGACACATGCTAATTATATGTTGCCGGACAATTGTACCGTACACAATCCACAAAACACAAGTTATAAATATACAATGTTCAGAACAATATCGTAGGAGAAGCAACTTGGCCTGTTACGGTTAAGTAGTAGAAAACTGAGCACCCGTGCTGCCGAAACTCTTCCTTATATATCCTAGATTCCAGTGGTAGTATTGATTAGGAAAACTCGTGAATTAGGGCGAAACGCTATTCTAGGTTTTGAATCCCCGTCCCCAAAGGTTGATCCTCCCCTTTAGGTTTGCATAACTCAACTTATCCACCTTCGTCGAAGGTGGTTCCCCTCCTAGAGGACGTGAGTCACTGGTCTAGTTCTATGACTGACCCCGTTAACGAGTTTTCCCTTTGAAACTATACGCTATCTTATCTCTATTCGCCCTTAGTGCAGAGTGTCACGATTAGGAAGTTCGCGGAAAAGGGCGGATGCAGAGGCAATCATAAACTATATCTATTATACTAATGCTAGTTAGACGCTGCCCGTCGCAAAAGCGAATCGTAGAGAGAGGGGGGGGGAATGACTCAGGTAAAAGAGATAACTACTCCGACTGCCTCGCTTGCTCATCGTGACCGGCTCGTACCTACGAGACAATACAAGAAGAAAGAGGATCCCGCAGGACGTAACACTATATACCTTACACATTCTGTAATTATATTTTCACTTAATGAGTATGGATGAACAGTCGTTACGGAATGACCTGCGTCAAGTTCAGCAAAGATTGTCTGTATGCTGAGAACGGCTCCATCCATAAAGAGTTTCTTAAACTGATTTATTATAAATTTCATTTCATTGCGATTTACAGAATTTGTATTATTATTCTTAGGATTGAAGTAAATTTTATATTCTGAAGGGGGTCCAACACCACTGGACTGAAACGTCAATGAAAATACTCCGAGTATTTTAATCAATGCTTTTTTTGCTCCTGGAAATCTTTGAGGTGGCCGAATCGGAGCCTCATCCACTTTCACCTTTTTGTCTTACTATCTCCCGGTCTATAGAGCGTACAAGCAGTTCCAGGAGTATTTGTCAGGCAACCGTGGAGGCTTGGCAAACAATCATCGACGTTCACGTGAATGTTGTTACTTCAATGCACGTAATGCGTGGTAAGTTAAACTTTGGTATATTTTAAAAGTATTATAAATCATTTAATGTATTTATACTTTTGTATAAATTCATAATTTTTGTTTTAACAACCAGAGAGTAGTTATATTATATTATTCTCTTCAGTATTCATGATTTTTATATCAATCTAAGCCGCGATGCCACAAATTTAATTTTCTAATTGAAAAATACTGATTAATATACCTTTTTGTATAAGTTTATATACGTACCTTCAAAAAATTCTTCATTTGAACTTAATAATAAGCTGAAATGGCTAATGAAATAACGGGTAAAAAAGGTTAATATATCCATAAATAAACATAATTATTTAAGTTTACAATACTTTGTTTTATTAACATGAGTATTAATTATTATGGAATTTACATTTGTTTACTGAAAAGAGAAATATAACTTAATCTAAGTACCGCCATTTACCGGATTTCGCGGTTGCTAATATAATAGATGCGGAGTATTACATTCAAGTCACTCATACGGCATGATTGTCGTATAGATGTGCTTCATACTTATTGAGTTTGACAATTGGCAAATAATAGTGTTGTGAAGATCATTTATCGTTGATAATTATTATACATTGTGATTCATTAAGCATTGATATTAATAATTATTACACCAATTCATATTCATCTCTGTTTCCTTGCATTTCTTCCATCAAATTTTTCGATCATTCTTCGATTCACCATTATCTTTCACACTTTATTTCTTCACTAATCTTTTTTATCCTTAAATGTTTCAGCCATTGTTTAATTGATTCATATTAATCAACGGTTTTTGACGTTCTGAAGGATTTTTACCTTTATTGAACATCACATAGCCTTGACGATTCGTGAAAAAACGTTGACAACCAAATATACGCGGCTCGATTGTTCTGGACTTCGCAGTGTTTGTTGCTCAGACGTGTATCACATTTCTGCGACCGCAGAACTTACGCAGTGATCTAATTCATCCTTTGTAGCTTCATTCTGCATTTTGCAGTAGTTGTTGCTTCGACGTATATCACACTTCTGCATCTGTACATCTCACGCAGTAATCTAAATCATCCTTTGTAGTTTCAGTGCAATTTTACATTTTATATCACGTCAGCTAAAGTTCTACTGCCGTACTTGCGCTGAACGGTGGCTCTGCATTGGATTGCAGTATGTCTGTTTAATCTCAGCAGTCCATTTGCCTATAATTGAAGTAGTTCTTCTGCGCCATCATAGAAGTTCCTGCCTATTTATAGTAAAAAAGCAAATTTGTACAAAGCAAATTTATTTTAAGAAAAAGGCAGAATCAGCACATGACCTTTATGATGGGCTGAGCTTCGACGATATAATCATCAAAAATAGATGGTTGAGCGCAACTTCCACCTGCGTACAGTTGGCGAGCGCAAGTTCCACAGTTTATTCAGTCGATTTCACCAAATGGAAAACATGTAACAAGTGTACGAGTATAAAATGCGGATTTCAGACAACAGATGGCGCACGAATGCATTTTGTACTATAAAGATTGTTACACTGCGCCATTTTGTTGTATCATCAACAAGTGTCAGAAGCGCACGAGTGATAAATTGGAAAAGTGTGTGCATAGTGTTGTGTTGTTATGTTCAATATGTCGAAATTTATACCGAACAAAGAGCATTCGCGGACAGCATTCATTTTTTGTTTTCATTTAAAGAAAGCTGCTGCTGAATCATACCGATTACTTCGATAAGCTTATGGTGAATATGCTCCATCGCAAGATACGTGTGAACGATGGTTTCGGCGTTTCAATAGTTGTTACTTCGATATTGCAGACAAGGAACGTGGAAAGCCGCCAAAAAAATACGAAGAAGTGGAATTGCAAGCATTGTTGGACGAAGATGATTCGCAAACACAAAAACAACTCGCCGAGCAATTGGGCGTTAGTCAACAAGCTGTTTCTAATCGGCTACGAGAGATGGAAAAGATTCAGAAGATCGGTAGATAGGTACCACATGAGTTGAACGACAGACAAATGGAAAAACGCAAAAACACATGTGACATTTTGCTCGTTCGGTACAAAAGAAAGTCGTTTTTGCATCGTATAGATACGGGGGATCAAAAGTAGATTTATTTTGAGAATCCCAAGCGTAAAAAATCATGGGTAGACCCAGGCGCACTATCCACATCGACCGCAAGACTGAATCGCTTTGGCAGAAAGACAATGCTCTGTGTTTGGTGAGACCACAGGGGCGTGGTCTATTATGAGCTGTTAAAACCTGGGGAAATGTTAATACTAAACGTTACCAAAAACAATTGCCTAATTTGAACCGCTTGCTAATTGAAAAAAGGCCAGAATACCGAAAGAGGCAATACAAAGTCATTTTTCTTCATGACAATGCTCCATTACATACGGCAAAACCGATTCGCGACACGTTGGAAGTGCTCGCTGGGAGGTTCTACCCCATGAGGCTTACTCACCAGACTTGGCTCCTTCCGATTACCACTTGTTTGCATCTATGGGCCACGCATTTGCTGAGCAGCGCTTTGGTTCGTACGAAGATGTGAAAAAATGGCTCGATGAATGGTTCGCAGCCAAAGGGGAAGATTTTTACTGGCACAACAAGCGATGGAGCATACTTTGAATGAAGCACTTATATCATTCTTTCGAATTTAACATGTTTTTTTTTCACTGAACGCCAACTGCAATATTTCACTTGATATTCCTTCTTATGTACCTTTCTTCTTCGGGAGTCCTTCAACTATTTTATCGAGTTCCTCTATTTCGATATTCTCGAAATTTTCTATGCTTCTTTCGTTTCCCACGCCACCACTCATCAAAATTCTTCTGCTACCTGGCCTTCCAGATGCATCTCTCTCTATTAAGCTTACTATGTTATTAATACTTTGAACGTAAAATACATTAAATTTATGTATTGCTCGTTCCTAATACTACTTTGACCCACGCATGGTCTGTTATTTTTGGTTCGTGTTCCACATGCACTAGCACACTTGTATTTGCAAATACAAGATCAATGATTGTCCGACTATCCTGCGTTATTCTTGTTGGCTCGTTTACATACTGTTTCATCCCTAAGCTTAACATTCCTAATATTAGTTGTTTTTTATAGAACGAGTTTCCCTTGACATCTATGTTAAAATTTCCTATTTATAACAATCTCCTTTTATTATTAGCTCTTCAGTTATATTCTCAATGAATCTTATAAATTCCGCATCTGACGCACTCGGTGAATGGTACACCACTATTAGAACTCCTTTATATATCTTATCATTGACCTCTAATGCTACACTCCAGCAGTTTGACTCAATTTTATTCTTCCTTACTAATTCATATTTAATACCATCTCTTACGTATACTATGGCCCCTCCTGTGTTTCTATTTTCTGCATCGCACCTAATTGCATTATAATCCGGCATATATACTTCACTGTCCCCGATTTCAGCAGTCACCCTCGTCTCCGATAACGCTATGATTGCAGGTTTCATTCTGTCAACTACCTGGTGTCGTATCTCATCGTTATGTGCTAAAATACTTTGCACATTCGTGTACCATATCGTCTCTTCCTTTTGTGATTGCTACTCTATCCAGCCCGTTCTCTTCTTTTCCTCTTGCAACGCTCTTTTGTATGTTGCACATTCCCGGTCCAGTGCACTATGTTCTGCATTTATCTTCAGATTGTACGTTTGATTTTTGAACGTACAGTTTACACACTTACTCTTATTTATTGTACACTCTCTTGCGTTGTGTTTTCCTGCACATGTGTAGCAGGTTTCTTCTCTTGTACAATTCTTCGCTATATGATAATAGCCCCAGCTTTATGTTGACGTGATTGAAAACCGGACATTTTCTCCATCCCACGCTGAGCTTACCTTTTTTCAGTAGCTCCTCGTGACTTACTTCATCTACTTCTAATATTATTGATCCATGGTGGATTTCTCTTCTGTTTTGCACCTGTTCCCTTCCCTTCATTAATCATTTCACGATCTTCATCTCCCTTCTTTCGGTTTCCTCTATCCCATTCTGCTTTTTAATTGTGTAAACGAGTTCTTCATCGGTCAATTTAAATTCATCTTCTTCCACATTTATTATTTTTATCTTCGGATTCATCTGCGTTTACTCAGGTACTTTAAAACCCTCACCCATTCTATCCCGCACTGCAGCCTTCAGTATTTCACTTTCTTCTCCCGATTCATAGCCCAGGATCGCAGTTCCATTACTGCCTTTTTTCAGTTTTGTTATTCCCACCGCCATACTATTTATATCCACCTTCTCTTTTATTTCTCTTTTAGTTTTTTCGCTTTCCTGTTGCACTTTTGGTTTGATGATGATCACCTTTTCCTTTTTTTTTCTTTGACTACATCGCTGTAGGTTACCCTTGAGGTGCTCGAACCTTCTCCTTGTATTATTATTTTCAGTTTCTCTATCTGTTGTTTCACACCTCCCATTTCTGCACCAATTATCTCTTGGATCATCTTTTTTATTTTATTCTTGCAAGCGATTTCGTCCTTCAATGCTTTCACTGTTTTTATCAGCCAGTCTATTTTTGCGTCAACCGTTATCAATAAACTCATACCTCTGGTTCCTCCCATCGCACCAGTCGATGCCAATCGATCTCTTCTACTACCTGTTGCCGGCGTCACTGTCTTCAGAAGTTCATTTTCTGCATTGAATGTATCAAATGGACCCTTGCACTGTACTAGCTCACGATTCCTATCCATTATTTTATGCTTATTCACACACCCTGGGTGGTAAAAAAGTTTCGGACAAATTTGCATCGTACTACCTGGCTTTTGATTGCTTTTTTGCAAGCGGAGCATCGATACTCGTCGTAGTTGCCCGTATTATCCATGTTTTGCTGTAGTAACTGATAAGTTACCGACGCGTACACCTGTACATACCAACCGATAACTATATCATAATCACCGTGATTGCCTGATCGTTCCGCGTATTACTAATCAAGTGTCACCCTGACAGCAATAATGGCCGCCCACACCACATTCGTCGAGTGAGAACTTTTGGCGTACGAATATGTTGCTAGCACCGTTACTACGATAGCTATCAAGCCATTCACTAGATCAAAATGTTCACCACACAAAACCAATCACATTGATATAGTTTTCACACAATTATACCACTTCATTCCACCATATAATTATCAGTATTACGGAGCGTCTGACAAACCCGTCTGCTTCGTCTGAGAGAGAGAGAGAGAGAGAGAGATTGATTGATTGATTGATTGATAGTTTATTTATGCCTTGGTGACCCTTTGGCAACATGTGTATAAGAACAATTAAATTATAATTAATATAATTAATATATGCTATTAATTAGAAGAATATAGAATTAGTAAAATTAGAAAATAACTAGTTAATAAATCAAACATAATTAAGAAATAACAAAGTATAAAATTCAAATTATAATCTAAGTAACAGAATATTAAAATCAAAAACAAATCAATTAACAATGTCTAAAAATTTATAAAATTAAAAATTAAAAATATATAAAATATATTGTATATAACTATAGATAAAAATAAAATAAAATAAAAAATAATAATAAAAATAAATAAAAATAAAAATAAAATATTAAACCAAGTCTACATGGTCAAAAAGGTGAGCATATAAACGTATCTTAAATATATCTAAGCTAGACGATGAAGTAATAGTTGTCGGTAAGGAATTCCACAGAGAGATTCCTGATATGGAATACGCTTGTTGGTAAGTCGTTTTGCGATACGAAGGTGTAATAAATATGGACCTTGGTCTCCTCTCAGAGCGCTGAGACATTATACCCTGACTTTGGAACAACTCTAGAATATAGGCTGGTACTTTTTTACCGATAACATTGTACATAGAAATACCGAGAAAATAGATGCGTCGTGATTTAACAGTAAGCCAGCCAAGTCTACGCCTATAAGGTGTGATGTGCGTATCAAGTCGGAGATCAAAAATAAACCGAATGCAAGTATTTATGAGCCGTTCGAGTGTTGTGTTCAGTTCTTCAGTTAGGCCATGATAGACTAGACAACAATAGTCTAAAAGAGGGAAAACAAGAGAAGTAATTAGCAATGTTCTTAATTCCTGCGAAAGCGCAGTTCGATGGAATTTTAATCTGTAGATGGTAAAGTTAACTTTTTGTGAGATATTTTTGACTTGAGTTCGCCACGATAGGTTACTATGTAGCATCACTCCTAAGTTTCGCACTTCATTAACAAAAGGGATAGTCGCGCCATTTAAAGAGATTGGTGATACTGCGCTGAAGTCGAGTTGCCGAGAATAGGAATTGCTACCTAGTACAATAACTTTCGATTTGGCTATATTAAGTTTCAAACCGTTAATAGCTGCGAAGTCAGCAATGGCGTATACATCCTCGGATATTAATTTCAGGCCTTCGGCTAGTTGAGATGGTAGGCAGCTCAGGTAAATCTGTGTATCATCAGCGAAAATTATGTGTTGAGAATAATGAAGAACACAACCTATGTCGTTGATGAAAAGCGAGAAAAGTAGCGGACCAAGGACCGAACCTTGAGGCACTCCCGAGGTAGTAGATAGCCAGGAAGAGCATCTACCATGCTCATCTACCACCGCTTGTGTCCTCCCTGTCAGATAAGAAAAAATCCAGTCAAGTACTGGTTCCGCAAACCCTATTTTCTTGAGTTTCAAGAGAAGTGCCAGATGGGGGACAGTATCAAACGCCTTACTAAAATAAAATAGGATTAGGATGGTAATATGCCTTTTATCTATATTTCGCCTGACATCTTCACATATGCGCAGTAGTGCAGATTGTGTACTATGACCGCTTCGATACCCTGTTTGACGTGGGTCGAATATATTATTCTCCTCAATCCAATCCGTAATCTGCCTGTGCACTAGTCGCTCAAGTACTTTCGACAGCTCACTAAGATTCGCTATCGGTCGTGTATCAGACGGAGAGAGGGGTGTTTTAATCTTAGATAATGGGTGAAGATAAGCTTTCTTCCAGCACTTCGGAAACTCGGACAATTGTAGTGACATATTAAAGATATTCGTTAGTAATTGACATGAAGCCTGGATTGATTTAATTACTGAGAATAGCGAAATTTTATCAGGACCAAACGTAAAAGACTTAGAACTAGAGCACGATGTGATAACGGAGCAAACTTGGTCTGTGGTAATTTCAATAAAATGGAATATATTTTGTGGTGACTGAACAACTGAACACAGAGTACTAAACTCACTATAAGAACATGGCGGTAGTTGACTGGACACAGTTGAATAAAAAGCATTAAGTTCATCCGGTTCAAAGAAGTTGAGCGGAGATGGACGTGAAGACTTAGCTAGACCCAGTGTTGCTAGCGTCTTCCATACCTTATTCGGTTCAGTAATATCAGTCAATTTCAGAATATAATACTGATTTTTGGCTTGTTTTAGATCATTCTTAACTTGGTCTCTATGTTCTTTGAAAATAGATAGATCTAGAAGGTTGTTTGATCTTCGTGCTCTAGTATATAATCTATTTTTTAAAGATATGCGGTCTCTCAAGTTTTGTGAGAGCCAAGGCGCAGGCGGTCGACATACACGAAGAGTTTGTAACGGTGCATAATTATCTAAAGATCTTAAAAATATCTCTGAGAACGTATCAACAATCATATTAATACTGTTCGGTGATGTATGTCTTCTTAAATTATCAATAGAATTTAAATTTGGATTGCAGTCGCGAAGAATGGGAATATTAAAACTATTTGACAATGAGTCACAAAAACTAGATTTTTCATCTAGATTTTTATAAGCACGGCGAGTGATAGTGCGATTGATTATGGGTTTAGTATCAAACTTGTAACGCAGTTCTAACAGGTCATGGCCTGCTATGTACGGTGATTTTGACTTGACAAACGATTGTATCTTATCTTCGCTATCGATAATGAACACATCAATCCACGAGTCTGAGGTCGGAGTATGATGAGTCGGTAGTGAATTAACAATGTGAAGCGACTGTGAGAAAGCTAAATGACGTAGATATTTCGACTCATAATTATTACTAGTTAGATCACAGTTGAGATCGCCAGCAATAATAATATTGTTATAAGCATGAGAAAAACAAGATAAAGATTGCATGAAATCTCCAAGCATTCGACCTTTCGGTCGTCTATACACAGATGCGAACAACAGTTTCTCTGAATTTAAGCCTGTAATTTCAATAATTAAATATTCTGGTCCATTCGAAAACTCTATCGGCGAAGATGTCAAAACTTTAGCTTTAGACTTTAGACGAATTTTTTAGCTTTTAGACGAATGAACATAGCATGCGACACCACCTCCTTCTCTACCTTCACGATCGTTGCGTATAAGAAAGTAATCATTTATTCGTACTAAGTCATCTGAAACATACGAATGAAGCCACGTTTCACACACAGAAATAATGTGGAAAGCGTGTTCGGCAATGGTCGATTGAATGAGTTCCATATGTGCTCGCAGTGAATTAGCATTGAATTGAGCGATCTTTAAACATGGAGACGACAATAAAGGAGAAGCAACCGATTGACATGTAGGTAGTCAAATTAGTTTTTCTAAATCTGCAGGCGTAACAATGCTGATCGATGGATGACCCTCGCTTTTTCTAACATAAATTACTCCCGAGCGTGTCCACACAAATTTGTATTTTCTTTCAGCCGCTCGTGTTTTTGTAAGGCGTAATAGATTATAGAGCGCTGCAGGAAGGTACTCGCTTACATATACTGAACCACGTTTGTCTGTATCAAAAACTTCACTAAGCGGTAGGTTTTTTTGGCTCGCTTTTTGCCGATGATATATTCTCTAACTTGTTGCGATTTTAAGGTCACTAAATAAATGTTAGGAATATTGTGATTCGCATTAGATGTCATTGGTGTTGAATTGTTCTGTCCTATGATCGAACGATTTTTATTTTTGTCGAAGCTGCGAATTTCTAAGACGTCACTTAGGAGATTCGTGACACCAAGAGCTTGGAAAACCTTCTCGACAATAACTTGAGGTGTGTCTTCAATAAATGATGGTACTCCTGATATGGTGACTTCTGCACGCAATAGCGAAGAAGATGCAACAGATGTCGAAAGCTTGTGAGGTTGATCATCTATCTTCGATACATGATTCGACAATAATTCCAGACGTGATTTCATCGAGTGGTTGTCCTTCTTAATGACAGCTATCTCCTCGCGGGTACTCTCCGACTGAGTCTCCAGGGTGGTAATACGACTAATTAGGGCCTCTTGGCTAATAGCAAGATCAGCAATTTTGCATTCAACACCAGTGAGTGACTCCTGGATTTTCTCTAATTTGTTATCAGTAGAAGCGCTTGATACTTGTATTTGACGCATAACGTCGAGTGATGATTGCAGTTGGCGCATAACGTCGTCAAGAGTGATATCTTTTGATTTCGGAGGCGTGCGTTGTAAGATGTTAGATCGATGCATTGAGCACGGGTCGCAGCGAAACTGGTTTATTGTGTTTGGTTCGTCAAGGTCAAAAGCGAATTCATCTTTAGCACACGTGGAGTGAAATGACAGATTGCATTCTCCTGTACACTTAATCCTCTCTCCTACTCGAGTCACTTTGTTGCAGACACCGCAACGAGTCTGCGACATTATGTGTGTGAGCGTTGGTCGTAGTTGTGTGGACGAGAGAGAGAATCTGCTCAGTCGCAAGCACCACCCACCGCAACACAAGAGGGAGAAAGATTGAATTTATAATATAAGGCAGTGATGCATAAACTATGCTTGCATTCCTACGGTAATTACGGTAATTAGTGTGATAAAATTTTATTTAGTTGGTTAAAGATAAGTGCTGGTCAGCATCTGATTTAAAATCCGAAATCAT
>OZ012707.1:27441884-27557566 GCA_963942595.1 Cylloceria caligata
AAAACATATATATTATATGAAGTTTAATAATATACTCTTTCATAATAAAAAATGTAAATTCAAATTTAAAAAAGTTTTACATAGTTTACACAAAAAGATTTTAAACTTAGAAATAGATGAATGTAATTATCGCATTAAAAGATTAACATTTGCAATAAATCAACATAATATGGTTATTGAAAAAACTTCAGGGAATCTACACAAAAAATTTTTTGAATATGAATTTACTAAATTAAATTACATTTCAAAAAAACTGTATAACACTTACAAATCAAAATTACAATATCTTAGATTAATGAGGAATAATGTACCACATGATCATATATTCAACCCTAGTGAATTCTTAATGACTGTTTCCTCACAAGCGAACTTACAAAATAATCTTAATATTCAATCCAGGAATTTTCATAGGCCATTAGTAGAAAGACAGAACAATATGCTTAATATCCAATATCCATACAATAGAATTATCAATGACAACAATAATTGTTCTATTATGTATGAAAGTATGGAAAGAAAATTAGAACCCATAAAATATAATAATTGGCTTATAAATTTAACTGACATGATCATTCCACCGGACATCAAGACTTTTTTATCTTTAGGACAAAAATTTTGCTTTCCATACTCCAATAAAAATGAGATATCAAAATGCATACACGATAACATTTGTGAATTGGAATCAAAGATTGTAAGCTTAGTGGATGCGAAGAAACGAGACAACCTTGGGGGTAAATTCACTCACATTCTACAGAATTTAAAATTTCCAACAATAAATTCGAAAATTAATAAATTAATAAAAGACACGAAATTATTCTTAAAGCAACATCCTGACATATTGGTAACTAGGGCTGATAAAGGTAATTCAACAGTCATTATGACAAAAAATGACTACAAAAAATGACTACATAAATAAGACAATATCTTTATTAAATGACAATGACACTTATAAAGTCGAAAGGAAAAATCCTATTAAAATACTACAAGAGAAAGTAAATTTGATTCTAATTAGATGGAAAAATGAATGTCTCATGAATGATTTGACATTTAAAAGCCTTAAAGCTGAAAATTGTAATTTGGCAAGGCTATATACTTTACCTAAAATTCACAAACAAAATGTTCCTGTCCGACCTATAGTCTCATCAATAAACAGTTCAACGCACAAGCTAGCAGACTTTATTTTATTACATTTATCGAAGATTATACCAAATTGCAAATCATATGTAAAAGACAGTTTTTCACTTAAAGATTATTTATGTAACATAACATTGCCGCAATACTATTGTTTAGTGTCATTTGACGTGGTATCTTTATACACAAATGTTCCAGTAGAATTAGTCATAAATGGCTTACAGAAGAGAGCACATTTGTTTTCTGATACGTTTCCTATAACTGAGGTGATTGAAGTTATTAAATTTATTATGTCTTCAACATATTTCACTTTTAAAAATGAAATTTATAAACAGATTTTTGGATTGCCAATGGGTTCTCCCTTAGCACCAATATTATCAAATTTAGTGATGGTTGATTTAGAGGAAACCTGTCTAAGTCAATTGAATTTGACATTCCCATATATAAAAGATACGTAGATGATATCATTATTGCGTTGCCAGTCACCTGTATTCAATCTACTTTAAATATTTTCAATAGTTATCACCCAAAATTGAAATTCACTGTTGAGGAAGAGAGTAAAGGTAGAATACCCTTTTTAGACATTTTACTAATTCACAATAAAAATTCGATAATTACAAATTGGTACAGAAAACCGACGTGGTCTGGAAGATTCATACATTTTTTCTCACATCATCCGCTACACCAAAAAAAGGCACTGGTATACATGCTTGTTGATAGGGCTATTAAGCTTTCTCATCATTCGTTTCACAAACAAAATTTAGTCCTGATTAAAAAAACATTGATAATGAATTGTTATCCACCTCAGGTAATAGAAAAACTTATATACAAAAGAATATCATGGATCACTGGCTCAGTGAATAAAACAAGAGAAAAGGCTGTCTTTGACACAAACAGACTTCTTAATTTGCCGTACATTCAATCCATATATCATCGACTTTTTGCTCTATGTAAAGAATTTAATGTGTCACTGGTAACGAATAATAAACATAACATTGCCTCAATTATAGGTTCCACAAAGGATAATATAACAATAGATCTGAAATCAGGGTTGGTGTATTCTATAAGTTGTGAAGATTGTGACTCGGTATATATTGGACAAACCAAAAGATATTTAAAAACTAGAATATATGAACATAAAAATAGTTTGAAACACCTAGGCACACAGCACACCGCTCTAGCAACACATGTTATGGATTATAATCATAATTTTAGATTTAATGAGGTTAAAATTTTTAATTTAGAACAGAATTTATACAAAAGATTAATTTTAGAAATGATCCAAATTAAAAAACATGAGAAATCTGTGAATTTTAGGACTGATATAGACAATTTAAGTGTTATTTATAATTCAGTAATCTAAAGTTTAAAAAAATGGTTTAACGAGCATCCACATAATTATACTGACAATACTTATTTGAAACAATACAGAATAATGTTTTCGTAACAGCAGTTGTGTTTGAGATCGGAATGTCATATTATAATATCACAATATATAACGGTCTTCGTTCGTCTGTTGAAGGTGTCTCTTTAGTCAGTTCTCGTTTGGTGAGCTACGAACATGTAGCCACTAGAAATTCACGGTTACATTTAACTCTGACCAAAGAAGATTTCACTTAAGTTTGGATTGCAATGCTTTAATTAATATTTAAATTTTATTATTTATGATGAGGAATGGTAATTATCTTTTATAAGAAAAACAAAATTCTATCATTAATGTTATTAACTTGATTGATTTTAATATTATGGTTTTTTTTGGACATTGACCAACAGATTGACATATGCCTACCAACTATGTGAACATTTCACTTCGTAATTGACTTCATAAATATTACTCATTTACTTAATGACAATTAAACATCTGTCATAATAAAGAGGTTTTAAATAAATTGATAAATCGTGTGAAACAAATGTTAAGTGTCTCTGAGGACTAAAGGGAAAAATGGAACTACTGACATAGGTTTGTTGTTGTTTTAGTTAGTAATAGTTGTAATTATAGGAATTTATAGGTATTTTAAATAATGGAAAAAAATTTACATTCGAAAGATATATGTTTTAATATCTAATTAATATCAATTTCTTTGTGTTTTTTCAATTTCTGACATATTAATATGTACTATGAATTTACAGTTCAATAAAATTTTCTGAAGAGGGTCTGCAGCTTGGACCGAAACGTAAAATATGAGTTTTATTGCTCCAATTGTTATGGAGATAGCCGAAGCATAGCCGCATACGCAAATACCAAGGATTACTAATAACGGCTACTTACACCACATATATTTAAGTAAGGAAGACAGATCGAAGAAGTGCCGCCTCTGTGGACTAGACAATCACTTGGCCAAAGACTGCAAAAATCCCCCTCGCTGCGTAATATGTGAAGAGGGACGCGAGGGGGGGGGGTATAGCACATCCTCGGCAGTGCTAAATGTGCATCTTTCCGTAAGGAACTACGGAAGGCCCGGAAATGATCCGGTACCTACAGGTTAACCTGGGGCATGGTCGGGAAGCGCAAGGCCTGCTTATGCAAACGGCCGCGGAGAAAAAGGTGGACGTACTGCTTGTCAGCGAACAGTACCAAAAGCCGGATATCGGATGCTGGTATGAGGACAAAACCACAAGAGCGGCGCTCGTAGTACTAAACTTCGACTTAGTGGTACGGGCTGTTGGTGAGACGGCGGATAGCTATGTATGGGCTGACATCGACGGAGTCAGTGTATACAACTGTTACCTCTCGCTAAATACGGCTTATGACAAATTTATCATTCAGCTGGACGACTTGGAGGAAAGTCTTCTATCAGCAAATGGCAAAATTCTGGTCACCGGAGATTTCAACAGTAAGTCACCCGAATGGGGTTCGCGTGGGTTGGACAGGAGAGAGGAAGCGCTTTCAGAAATGATAGCGAGACTGAACCTCGTCGTACTGAACGAAGGAAATGCGTTCACCTTCCGTCGCGGGAACACAGGCTCGGTAATTGACGTGACGCTGGCATCGATAGGTATTGCTAGTAAGGTGTCAGAATGGAAGCTGTTGGACGACCTGACTCTGAGCGACCAATACATTGAATTTACCGTATCCGAATCCGGGTGACAGAAAAGGAGACAGGAGGTACCAAAGCGGGAATCTACTCCAAAGGCGCGCGGATGGATATTGTCAAAGCTGGACAGGGGTCAGCTTGTGACGTACCTCGAAGACGCGAAGCAGCGTGGAGACCTGGCACGTATGGCCGAGACAGGGGACGTCGACGCACTGGTGAGCTTCCTTATGGAAACCATGACGGCAGCGTGCAATGCCGCTATGCCCAAGCGTAAATCAGCCCCGCGAGGACGGAAATCGCTGCACGGGTGGACGGCAGAGAACGCTGAGCTGAGGTCGAAGTGCCTCGCGGCACGTAGAAAGATGCAGCGAGCAAGAAACATGCGAGCTAACTGGATTATGGAGTACAAGCAGGTGAAAAAGAACTACGTGGTGCGATCAAGTGCAGTAAGAGGAGGTGCTGGAACGAGCTATGTCGATCGGTAGACAAGGATCCCTGGGGTTTGCCGTACAAGATAGTCATGAAAAAGCTGGGTGACCGGCAACAGACTCCTGGCCTGTCATGTCCCACTCGAATGAGCACTATAGCTGAGAAACTATTTCCGACGCTCGGTAAAAGACGCAGAACCGAACGTCTGAATCAGGGTGGGGCCCCAACTCCGTTTAGCCTGGAAGAATTGTAGTTCGCAGCAAAACGGCTCTAGCCGGGGAAGCCACCAGGGCCAGATTGGATACCGAACGAGATAGTCAGGGCTCTAGTAGATATATGGCCGGAAATTATTTTGGAAGTCTTCAAGACCAGTCTGAAAAAGGGAATCTTCCATGCTCGGTGGAAGAGACACACGCTAGTCCTTCTAAGGAAGGGTGATACACCGTTGGATGAACCTTCGTCATATCGGCCGATAAGCCTAATTGACACCATAGGGAAGCTATTCGAGAGGCTCTTCCTACAGAGGCTGGAGCAGCATATTGGTGGAAGGGGGGGTCTGTCCCCGAGGCAGTATGGCTTCCAGAAAGAGCGTTCTACAGTGGACGCAGTAGCAAAAGTGACTCAGTTAGCAGCTAAGGTGAAAAGGGGTCCGCCGCAGAGCAAAGGCTACTGCGCCCTGATAACATTGGATATTCGAAATGCCTTTAACACGGCTAGATGGGACAAAATCCTGTTGGCTTTAGTAGACAGGGAGACACCGGCATACCTACTACAAATGATGGATAGTAACCTCAGCAATAGAACGCTCATATACAATATGGAAGGATCGGTGGAGTACGAGATGACAGCAGGCGTACCGCAAGGATCGGTCCTCGGACCTTTCCTTTGGAACGTTATGTATGACGGCCTCTACAAGCTCTACCTCCCAGCTCAGTCGGAAATGGTCGGATTCGCGGGTGACGTGGGGCTGGTTGTGACTGCAAGGACAACAAGAATGTTGGAAGTTGTGGCGAACGAGAGCCTCCTTCGCACCAGCAAATGGCTCAGGGACAGTGGACTTGAACTAGCAGTACACAAAACCGAAGCAGTCCTCATCACGGACCAGCGGGCATTCACACCACCAATGCTAAGGCTGGAGGGCCAGATTGTTACTTGGGGAAAGTCACTGAGGTACCTAGGAATACAGGTAGATGGTGGAATCCATTTCACGGAGCACATCAACATAGTGAGTAAGAAAGCAGCTGCGTGCCAAACGTCGATGGACCGTCCGATATGAAGCGAAGGCTGCTGTGTAGCGTCATTCACTCCAAAATACTATATGGTGCATAGGTATGGGTTGATGCTACAGAAAAGATGGCAGCGCGACAGGAACTGGTTACTGTACAAAGACGCTGCGCCATACGAATAATATCAGCGCATCGAACGGTCTCCGAAAACGCAGTTTTGGTGTTCGCTAGCATACTACCAATCGATCTTCTGAAATGTGAAAGGAGTGAGGTCTATCAAGACACTCATCCAAACGATAAGGTACCCGTAACTGAGGAAGTGAGGGCCACTGCAAAAGAAAGAGCGCATCAACGGCTACTCGTGCGGTGTCAGAAATGCTGGGACGCGGACAGCAAGGGACGATGGACACACCGGTTGATCCCTACGGTAGCAGAGTGGTACCAAAGATGTCATGGTCAGATGGATTACGATCTCTCGCAAGCGCTAACCGGGCATGGATGTTTTAACGAATATCTGACAAGATTCAAAAAAAGAGACAGCGCAGAAAGCAAATACTGCAGCTGGGTAGAAGATGACGCGCGGCACACGATCTTTGAGTGTAGAGCCACGGAAGAAGAAAGGAAGAATCTGGAAGCAGCACTCGGGGATATGGCTAACAATCACGAGAACTTGATTCCGTTGATGCTCGGCGGGGAAAAAGCATGAGCAGTGTCTCTCTTCATAAAAAAGACAATGAAAAAAAAAGAGATATGCAGAACGACGAGCGAAACAGAGCCGAAAGGAACGCTAACCTAGTGATAGCTGATCAGTTTGCTTAAAAAGCTAGACTCACAGCGGAGAGCCTTGAACAGGACCACAACACACCACATCAAAGTAATGCTAACGTGGTTCCAGTATGGGGCTGGGAGGGAGGAGGGGTTTTAGTCGGTAAGAATCCGACACTATACTTACCAACTGGGTGTCTTATGAAAGATTTCCCCTCCGCCTGAAAAAAAAAAGATAGAGAGATAGAGAGATAGAGAGATAGAGAGATAGAAAGATAGACAGAGATAGAGATAGAAAAATAGACTGAGATAGAGATAGAGATAAAGATAGAGATAGAGAGAGAGAGAGAGAGAGAGAGAGAGAGAGAGAGAGAGAGAGAGAGAGAGAGAGAGAGAGAGAGAGAGAGAGAGAGAGAGAGAGAGAGAGAGAGAGAGAGAGAGAGAGAGAGAGAGAGAGAGAGAGAGAGAGAGAGAGAGGAGGGAGAGGGAGAGAGAGACAGAGCGACAGAGAGACAAAGAGACAGAGAGACAGAGAGACAGAGAGACAGAGAGACAGAGAGACAGAGAGACAGAGAGACAGAGAGACAGAGAGACAGAGAGACAGAGAGACAGAGAGACAGAGAGGCAGAGAGACAGAGAGACAGAGAGACAGAGAGACAGAGAGACAGAGAGACAGAGAGACAGAGAGACAGAGAGACAGAGAGACAGAGAGACAGAAAGACAGAGAGACAGAGAGACAGAGAGACAGAGAGACAGAGGGACAGAGAGACAGAGAGACAGAGAGACAGAGAGACAGAGAGACAGAGAGACAGAGAGACAGAGAGACAGAGAGACAGAGAGACAGAGAGACAGAGAGACAGAGAGACAGAGAGACAGAGAGACAGAGAGACAGAGAGACAGAGAGACAGAGAGACAGAGAGACAGAGAGACAGAGAGACAGAGAGACAGAGAGACAGAGAGACAGAGAGACAGAGAGACAGAGAGACAGAGAGACAGAGAGACAGAGAGACAGAGAGACAGAGAGACAGAGAGACAGAGAGACAGAGAGACAGAGAGACAGAGAGACAGAGAGACAGAGAGACAGAGAGACAGAGAGACAGAGAGACAGAGAGACAGAGAGACAGAGAGACAGAGAGACAGAGAGACAGAGAGACAGAGAGACAGAGAGACAGAGAGACAGAGAGACAGAGAGACAGAGAGACAGAGAGACAGAGAGACAGAGAGACAGAGAGACAGGGAGACAGAGAGACAGAGAGACAGAGAGACAGAGAGACAGAGAGACAGAGAGAGAGAGAGAGAGAGAGAGAGAGAGAGAGAGAGAGAGAGAGAGAGAGAGAGATGTTTATTAGCTTTCTCAGCTATTTTATACACAGTGTTACATATTTTTCTTACATCTACATAGATCTTACTTTACTGTTGACACAACATACTCCTTTAACATTCGTTTAAACTGTTCTACTTTTTCGCAACCTTTCAGTTCAGTTGGCAATGCATTATATATTTTCACTCCTTCATAGTACATACTCATTTGTGCACTTCTCGTTCTTCTAAATTGTATTACTATATTTTCCGCTTGCCTTGTTTCCCTACCACTCTTCGTTCCTACTATTTGTAGCCGATTTTTAAATTCTTTTGGCAGTAGATTCTTCACGGCTTTAAAGATAAATGTACAAACGTTATAGTACAATTTTTGCCTTATGGACATACATTGTACCGCGCTCAGCATATCTTCTACCTTCGTATAGCGGTTGCATTGTAATATAACCCTCATTGCTCTGTTCTGCGCGATCTGCAGTTTCTTCAACTCTGTTTCACCCATAGCTACTAACAGTGTTGCACAATACTCAAAGTGAGGTACTATGATTGCTTTATATATCACACATCGCGTATACGCAGATACATAATTCCCCATTCTGTTTAGAAAGCTCGTTTTTTTCCCTATTTTTTTTAACATATACTCACAGTGGCCTTGGAATCGTAGCTTGTCATCAATAATAATACCCAAATATTTTATTGACTCTACTTTCTAAAGTTTCGTTCCATCCAAACACTTCAGTACAATATTCCTACTCACGACTTTCCTTACACTGCTGACAATCATATATTTTGTTTTCTCTACATTCATTTTTAATTTATTTCTTTCCATCCACTTTTCTACTATACTCAATAACATATTCATCTTTCTCTCCACTTCCGCACTGCTTTTTCCAGGTACATATATCACTGTGTCATCAGCAAACATTTTTATTGCACATTCCTCTGGACACAAATTAACTATATCATTTATATATATAATAAACAGCAACGGCCCTAGTACTGACCCCTGCGGTACCCCATATTCGTTGGGAATGACTTCAGACCATTTATCATTGAATCGAACTTGCTGTGTTCTGTTTCTTAAGTACGTTCTGAACCACTCTAATACCCTGTCTCTAATTCCATATTGGTATAATTTGTCTAATAATATATCCCTGTCGATTGTCTCAAACGCTCTTTTTAAATCCATAAATATTACTCCTACCATTTTTCCTTCACTAATGTACACTTTCCATTCATCTACAACAGTTTGAATCGCTGTTTCACACGAATATTGCTTTCTAAATCCTGACTGATGCTCCGTTATGATGTCATTGGTTACTAAATATTTTTCAATTTGATTTTTTACTACTAATTCGAGCACTTTTTCGTATAATAGCAACATATTAATTGGTCTGTAATGACTTGCTTTTATGGCTTTGTTTATTTTTGGGATCGATATAATTGTAGAAGTTTTCCAGCTGTCCGGGCAACATCCCTCCCGTAGGGATCCATTTATTATTTCCACAAATTCCTCTTTTCTTGCACTGAATGCCATTTTTAGTATATCACTTGATATTCCTTCTTCCGTTCCCTTCTTTTTCGGGAGTCCCATCACTATCTTCTCCAGATCCTTTATTTTAATATGATTGAAGTTTTCCATTATACTTTTATTGTTCATCCTTATCCCTGTTATAATTCTTCTTCGGTTTGGACTTCCAGACGTATCCCTTTGTATTGAATTAATTATATTCTTTACACTTTGCACATAGAACACATTAAATTTATCAGCTATACTACCTCCCATCATGTCATTCAATATCTCAAAATCTATATTCTCTACTTCTCTAGTACCCATTGATTCTCCTTTAATTACTTCTTTTAACGTTTTCCACATTTTTGTCGGATCCTTCTTATTATCGTCTATCATCTTTTCATAATATTCCTTCTTCTTTTCTCTTATTAATTTAACTACCGCATTCCTTTCTACTTTAAATTGCTGCCAATGCTCCTCCAAACCAGTAGTAATTGCTACTCCGTATGCCTTATCTCTGCTTCTTGCAGCTACTATTATGTCTTCTGAATACCATTTTTTTCCTTCCCATACGCTTGGAATCTTCACTATTTTTCTGGGTGCAAACCTATCTAGAGCACCCAGTATGTTATCAACGAGCATCCTTGCTCTTTGGCTTACTTCTACCTCTTGAACTTGTCTTGTGGTAATGCTTAACATCCGTGTAAATTTCTTCACATCAATTTTACTATAGTTTCTTGTTTTATATTCTCTATACTCATTCCTTTCCTTCCTATTACCTAATATGACTTTTATCCATGCATGATCCGTTATCTTTGGCTCATGTTCCACCTGCACTTGTGCACACCTATTAGCAAATAATAAATCGATAGTAGTTCGACTGTCTTGCGTTATTCTTGTTGGTTTATTAACGTATTGCTTCATTCCTAGACTCAGCATTCCTATTATCAACTTATTTTTGTAGAACGTTTCTACCGTGACATCTATATTAAAATCACCTATTATCAAACAGTCTCCTTTTATTGTTAGTTCCTCAGTTATGTTTTCTATGTGTCTTATAAATTCAGCATCCGACGCACTTGGCGAAGGACACACAATTACTATCACTCCTTTATAATGTTCGTCCTTGACCTCTATTCCAGCACACCAGCAGTTCGATTCTATTTTATTCATTGGTATCATATCATATTTAATATCATCTCTTATGTATAAGATTGCACCACCTGTATTTCTATTCTCCGCATCACATCTGACTGCACTATAGCCCGGCATATACTCTTCTCTGTCACCAATTTCAGCTGTCACTCTGGTCTCTGATAACGCTATGAATGCGGGTTTCATTTTATCCACTATTTGGTATCGTATTTCATCCTTATGTGCTATCAGACTTTGTGCATTTGTATACCATAGCATTTCCTCCTTCAGTAATTGCTAATCGTCCCATCCTGCTCTCCTCTTCTCTTCTTGGATTGCTCTTTTGTACGTTGGGCATTCCCGATCTAGTGCATCATGTTCCATGTTTATCTCTAAGTTGTATGCTTGGTTTTTGAACATGCAGTTTATGCACTTGTTTTTCGTCGCTGTACATTTACTCGTTTCATGATTTCCCGCACATTTATGGCATGTTTCCTCTCTTGTGCAGTTCTTGGCTATATGATAGTAGCCCCAACATTTGTAGCATCGCTTCACATTGACGTGGTTGTAAACCGGACATTTTCTCCATCCCACGCTGATCTTACCTTTGTTCAGTATCTCTTGGTGGGTTCCTTCATCCACTATCATTATTACTGATCCTTCGTGTCTCTCTTCTTTGTTTATTCTTTTGACAATTTTCATCTCCCTTCCTTCCTTTTCTTCCATTGCATTCTGTTTCTTTATTGTTTCAACCAGCTCATCATCCGCCAGCTCTAGTTCGTCCACTTCCATGTTAACGGTCTTAATTTTTGGTTTTTGTAGCCTTGTTTCCATAACTTTAAATCCCTCGCCCATTTTCTCTTGTACTATGGTCTTTAGCTTTTCTATTTCTTCTGTCGTTTCACAGCCCAAAATCACAGTTCCATTACTGCCTTTCTTTAACCTTGTTACTCCCACAGCTATGTTTTTCATGTCTATCTTTTCTTTGATCTTCTTTTTCGTGGCCTCACTTTCTTGTTGTTCGTTAGGCTTAATAATTATAACCGTCTCCTTTTTCTTTTCTTTGACTGCTCCACTATAGGTTCTTGTTACTTCCCTTGTTGTACCTAGAACTCCTCCTTGTATTATCTTTTTTATTTCTTCCATTTCGATCTTCATGCCCTTCAATTCTTCTTGTACTATTTCCCTAATTATCACCCTAACTTCATTCTTGCATGCAACTTCGTCTTTTATTTCTTTCACATTTTTCACCAACCAGTCTATTTTTCCTTCGATATTTGCCGTCGTGCTAATACCTCTGCTTCCAGTAAATGATCCAGTCGAACCCGATCGATCTCTGCTGTTACCTGCACCAGGTGTCAACTGGTTATGGAATGGACCGTTACATGGCACTAGTTCTCTGTTTTTATCGTACACCTTATGTTTACACACACATCCCGGATGATAAAACAGTTTCGGGCACGTCTTGCATCGCACTACCCTCCTTTTTATAGCTTTTTTGCACGCTGAACAACGATATTCATCGTACTCAGTCGTGTTATCCATTTCGTCCGTGTTCGCACAAATGCCGTGGTATGCGCTATTGTCGTGTCACCGTGGCAGCGCGAATGGTCGCCGTCACCACTTTAACACGAACTTCAATATCTAAAATTGTTCACAATAACTGCGATTTCGATAGCTATCAGAATCATCTATCGTTCTAAATGCTCATTACACAAAACCGCACATTTCGTAATAGTCTTATCCTTATTATAGACTTATATTTCACAAAAAATTGGCTCAAAGACGGAGCACATTTGACACACGTCTCAACGTCTCTAGAGAGAGAGAGAGAGAGAGAGAGAGAGAGAGAGAGAGAGAGAGACCATTGTGTAGAGGTGTACTCCCTGAGGGCGCGTCCCCAGGTGGGGGATAGGGGAAAGCTCGCCGTCTGATTGTGGGCGACGGGTAAGGGTGAAATAAAATAGCCCCCGCGGACCAAACACACCCAAGCTAAAGTGTAGGATATCGTGCCGAGGGCTCCATGGCATCTGGGAGAGATGTCGCAAACGGTTTCCCTGGGGCAATTGGTCCGACCCCAGGCGTATTCAAGGGTATAACCCCAGTAACCAGACTCTGCTGGGGCGGACCTTTATCACCTAGGCACTCGTGGGAGCAAAATAGAAGAAATAACAGATAAAAATAAAAGTGAAGAAAATATAAAAAAAGAGAAAGAAAGCGGTGGAGCTAAGGAGCAGCTGAGCAAGCTGGAAATGAAAGAACAGCAAGCACTGGACAGCATAAAGGGTAACCTTCTCGACGCGGCGGAAGTCCTGAAGAGCTTCAGAAATGTTCATAGTACTATAAGAGAGGCCATTGGGGAGGCAGTGGTGCACTACGAACACCTGATGGAGTGTAGAGCATCGTTAGCGAAGGCCAGAGCAGCCTACTACGGGCAGCCGGCCAGGGCTGAGGCCAACTAAACAACCTGCAGACAACCGGGTCCCTCGAGGATGGAACCAAATGGTAGCACAGAAGGGGAAAAAACAAACGACAAAGGTGATCATACCGGATAAAGCGGGAAGAAGTCCCGTTGGGACAGCCGATGCACGCGGAAACTGCTAAACACACCCACCGCGGAGCGTAGGAAACGGGTCTTTCCTCCCCAGAAGAGAATGAGCGAATGGCAAAGCGCTGGATCGCAGTCAAAGGGACTGGACCAACACGAGAAGCCCCATCTTCGTCCTGGACGCAGCAAGGGCATTCACGAGACTCGGATAGGGCTATAGCCCGAGAAGCCCAATTGGACGGCGAGTGCACGGGGAAGGTTATCGGAAGCATTAATGGTAAAACCGAGGAAAAAAACCCGTATGCTGATGTCCTGCGAGACCTTAAAAAGAAGGTTAATCCTGAGAGCCACGGAGTGAAGGTCTCTGGAATAAGGAAAACTCGCGCCGGGGAAATCTTGGTAGAGATCAGCAAAGGAGGTGGGAAAGCCGAGGACCTCAACGAAGCCGTAGTCGAAGCACTCCAAGGAAAAGGAACCATGCGAGCAATGTCTCAAACGGTGACCGTAGAGATAATTGACTTGGACGACGCCACGGAGGCGGAGGACATAAACACAGCAATCCGGGAAGTTATTGGTGATACTGACTCCAAGCTGATTACCGTCAGAGCAGTTCGGGAAGGATTCCGGGGAACTTAGAAGGACGTTGTGTAAGAACTCAGAAGGGCCATGCCGGCGGACATTGCTGATAAGCTCATGAAGGAGGGACTGCTAAAAGTGGGGTGGGTGAGGTGCCGAGTGCGGGAAAAAATACATGTCATACGCTGCTTCCATTGCCTGAACTTTGGTCATATTGGAAAGGACTGCAAAGGCGCGGACATGTCCAAGATGTGCCGGCTCTGCGGGTCGAATGAACATCTTGCCAAGGAGTGTAAAAATGTGCCCCGATGCGTGATCTGCGAAGAAGGAAACGAGAAAGGTGGGCCAGGGCATATACTAGAAAGTGCCAAGTGTGAATCCTTCCAGAAAGCACTAAGTAAGGCTCGAAAATTATCCGATATCTTCAAGTCAACCTGGGACATGGCCGCGAAGCGCAGGACCTACTGATGCAAACGACCACGGAAAAAAAGGTCGACGTACTGCTGATTAGCGAGCAGTATCGGAAGCCGGAAACGGGTCGCTGGTACCAGGATAAGACTGGCAGAGCAGCCATGTATATCCTCAACCGCGACATAAAACTGAAGGTGGTCTATGAATCGGCAGACAACTACACTTGGGCGGAGATCTATGGGGTAAGAGTTTACAGCTGTTACTTTTCACCGAACGCTCCATACGATGTTTTCGTCACCCACCTGGATGAACTAGAAGACAGCATAAAGACATCAAGTAGTGAAGTCCTCGTAACTGGGGATGTCAATCTCAAATCGCCGGAATAGGATCCGCGCAATTGGATAGAAGAGGAGAGGCCTTTTCCGAGCTGATAGCGAGACTGGACCTGGTTGTCCTTAACGAAGGAAACGCTGATACTTTCCGACGTAGGAACACGAGATCTGTGATCGATGTTACTCTCGCACAACGGAGATATCACGCAGAAACACAAAGTGGCAGCTGCTGGAAGATGTCACCCTCAGTGACCACCAACACATCGTATTCGACATCAAGACGGAAGATCAAAATAGGAACCGAGAAGTATCGCAGATGCCCACCACCAAGGCTAGTAGATGGATAATCTCGAAAATTGATGGAGCGAAGCTGGTAGCCTTTCTCGAAACAGAGAAGCAACGACGTGAACAAATGGACCTCGCGGGAGCAGATGATCCAAATGTCTCCGTCGAATTCACCATGGAGAAGTTGACCGCAGCGTGCAACGCAACCATGACAAAAGCGATAAGCCTACGTCGAGGACGGAAGCCGGTTTACTGGTGGTCAGCGGAAATAGCAGATTTTAGAAAAACGTGCCTTTCTGTACGGAGAAAAATGCGGCGCGCGAAAAACATGTACGCCAATATGGTCACGGCATGGAAAAAGGCAAGAAAAGTTCGGCGGAATGCGATCAAAAGTAGCAAGCGAAGGTGCTGGAAGGAGTTATGTCGATCGGTGGACGAGGACCCGTGGGGATTACCGTACAAGATCGTGACAAAACAGCTGGTGGGGAGACAACCGATCCCAGGCCTGGACTGTCCAGCACGCATGAGGGAAATCGTACGAACACTGCTTCCGCAGCATGGGAAGCGATTGGCACGGCCGATACAGGAAGTAAACTGCACACTCTTCAGCATAGAGGAATTGCAACTAGCGGCGAAACGTCTAACGCCAGAGAAGGCACCAGGGCCGGATTACATACCAAACGAGGTAGTAAGAGCAGCCGCGGAAATATGGCCAGAAGTCCTGCTCGAGGCCTTCAATAAATACCTGAAAAATGGAGTTTTCCCCCGGCGATGGAAAAGACAGGTCTTGGTCTTGCTGAGAAAAGGAAATAAGCCACTCGAAGAGCCGTCATCCTACCGACCCATTAGCCTTATCGATAAGCTCAGAAAGTTGTTGGAAAGGCTTCTGCTTCAGCGGCTTCAGAAGCACGTAAACGAAAATGGTGGGCTTTCCTTTAGGCAGTATGGTTTCCGAAAAGGTAGATTTACTGTCGACGCAATAGCAAGGGTGACTGAAATTGCTGCAAAAGTGAAAAAAGGGACGTGGCAGAGCAAGGGCTACTGCGCGCTGATTACGCTGGACATCCGAAACGCATTTAACACGGCAAGGTGGCAAAAAATTGTAGTAGAAGCCTTAGCCGGTAGAAAATCACCAAACTACATCATGCAAATGATAGAGAGCTATCTTAGCGACAGGATACTCGTATACGAAGCCGAGGAAGGTCCCATAGAGTACAAGGTGACGGCAGGCATTCCGCAAGAATCGGTCCTCCGACCGTTCCTTTGGAACATAATGTATGACGGCCTCTTAGATTTAAAGCTTCCGGGAGAAGCCGAAATGGTGGGATTCGCGGATGACGTAGGCTTGGTGGTAACCGCGAAGACGACGAGAATGATTCGAATTGTGGCAAATGAGTGTCTTCGCAGGGCTAGCAGGTGGCTGCGGGAATGCGGGCTTGACCTAGCAGTCCACAAAACAGAGGCAGTGCTCATCACAGATAAAAGACTGTTTACAGCGCCGAAGCTTACATTGGACGGGGAGGATATTAGCTAGGGGAAATCTCTCAAGTATTTGAGAGTCCAGATAGACGGTGGGCTGAGGTTTATGGAGTACGTAAGCATCGCGAGCCGTAAAGCAGCCGTCGCAGCGGCAGCGCTGGCGAGGATGATGCCAAACGTTGAAGGACCATGCGAAACGAAGAGACGATTATTAAACAGCGTGATACACTCGAAAATGCTCTATGGGGCTGAAATTTGGGTGGAGGCAACGGAGAAAGTAGCAGCACGTCAAAAATTGCCAGCTGTCCAAAGGCGCAGCGCTATACGAATGATATCCGCGTACAGAACGATCTCTGAAAATGCGGCACGGGTGCTGGCGTGCACACCACCGATCGACCTACTTGCAAGAGGGAGGAGGGAGATCTTCCAGGAGGTACGCGAAAATGGAGCAACGGCGGAGGTGAAGGTACCCGCGAAAGAAGGAGCATGGCGGAGGCTGCTAGCATGCTGGCAGGAACGCTGGGACCAAGACTCCAAGGGGCGATGGACGCATCGACTGATCCCCAACATAGAGAAATGGTTTGGTAGGGCACACGGCTAGATAAACTACGAGCTAACACAGGTACTGTCGGGTCAGGGTTGCTTCAACGTATACCTGACGCGGTTCAAAAAGCGAGATAGTGAAGCATACAGCTGTTGTGGATTTAGTCCAGACAATGCGCAACATGCGCTGTTCGAATGTCCTGCCACGGAGGTAGAACGGAAAAACCTGGAACAACAAATCGGAAACGTGCAAATTGAGGAGGAAAACGTAACTGAACTCATGTTGAGCAAAGAAGAAGTATGGACGACAGCTTCGTTTTTCATCAAGAAGAAGATGCAGAAAAAAGGGAGCTAGAAACGAAAGAGACGACCTTGGCCGAAGGCCAGGCAAATGTCCAGACAGGAAGAGCCTGAATGGGCCGATAGAGAAGGAGGAAATAAATAACAGCCCAGCCCATAAGGGCTAACAGGCACACCACACCGAGCAATTGCTAAGGCGGGTTCAGTGGGGTGTGTGGAGCGGGCGGCGGGATTTTAGTCGGTAAAAATCCGACACTACCCGCATCACCTTTGGTGTCTTTAGAAGATTTCGCCGTCTCCCGGAAATAAAAAAAAGAAAAAAAAAGATGGAGATAGAGATAGAAATAGAGATGAAGATAGAGATAGAGATAGAGATACAGATATAGATAGAGATATAGATAGAAATAGAGATAGAGATAGAGATATAGATAGAGATATAGATAGAAATAGAGATAGAGATAGAGATAGAGATATGGATAGAGATAGAATGAATGAATGAACGTTTATTAGCTGTATAGCTATTACTTATTGTTAGTACACGTGATTACAACTAATATAACAAATATACAAAATATTAAATTAATAAATTGCAGGTACTGTCCGAATGACATAATTCTTTAGTCTTCTTTTAAATACATTCAACCTATCACAATCTTTAACATCCCTGGGTAATTTGTTATACCATTTAATTCCAGTATAGAATACACTTCTTTGGGCTATGCTTCTTTTCTTTAATTCTATCTGAATACTATTCGCTTGCTTTGTATTAATATTCTATATCTCTCGCCTTATTATTGTTCTATTACTTAAATTCTTTGGTAACAGTCCATGTACTATTTTAAAAAGAAAAATACATGAGTTATAATAGATCCTTTGCCTTATAGACATGAAACATAGAGCGTCCAACATTACATCAATGCTAGTATCCCTCCTACGCTGTAAAATAGCTCGCATTGCTGTATTCTGCATTTTTTGCAATTTGTTATGCTCCGTAACACCCATATCTACGAATAATGTTGAACAATATTCAAAGTAAGGTGCTATAATGCTTTTATATATAACACATCTCGAGTGGTTTGTTGAGTGTCTCCCTATCCTCTTAAAAAAACTAATCTTTTTTCCAACTTTTGAAATTATGTAATCACAACACTCCTGAAATCGTAACGTTTCATCTATCACTATAGCTAGATACTTAACAGCATTTCCTTTTTCTATCTCCACACCATTCAAACTACATATTTCAATATCCTTTTTCATGATTTTCCTTACACTCCTTATCACCATAAATTTTGTTTTATTTTCATTCAGTATTAGTTTGTTCATTTCCATCCAGTTCTCTATCCTATTGAAAGCATAGTTTATTTTTTGTTGTATCTCCAAACTACTGTCCCCAACTACACATTGGGTATGGGAAAAGTACGTGTCGTTTTTTTAGTAAAATTCAACTGGTTTTCTTATAGTGTGAAAATGAATTTATTTAAACCAAATATGCTCCATTATTATCGACAATGGTTCGTCAGTTTTCGGGTAGAGCCATGATGCCATCGGTGAAAAACTTTAGTGGTTTCTGGTTGAAAAACTGAATCAAGTGGTTTGCACAGGCTTCTTTTGAAAGCAGCTTAATTCCATTGAGAGAGTTCTGCAGAAATTGGAATAAGTGAATTTTTCATTACTTTTCTCCATTTTCAAACGCAAACAACTTTCTAACCACTGCACCAAATTCGATGCTTACACACTCAAAGTAACGCTCGAAGTGTCACCATTCCAACGAGCGTTTAGTGGTGTCGCTGCGATCTGCGTTTCCTGACTTATTTGCAATTGATGCCATCTACCAGAAAAAACGCCACGGACTTTTTCCCAGACCCAATATATTAGTGTTACATCTGCGAATAACCTTATCTCACATTCTTCATTACGCAGATCAAATATATCGTTAATGTATAATAAAAATAATAGAGGCCCTAATACTGATCCCTGTGAATCGCCATATCCATTTCCAATCATTTCCGATTTTACGGTGCCAAATTGCACTCTTTGCAATCGATCTGTTCGATACGATTCCAACCATCGTAATACCGTTCCTCTGATTCCTATCCTATACAATTTCGTTAATAACAGCTGACGATCGATTGTTTTAAACGCATGCTTAAGATCTAGAAACATCACTCCTATTATTTCCCAACTGCTAACGGTATCTTTCTATTCACCAATAATCACTGAACTGCAGCCTCATACGATTTCTGTTTTTGAAAGCCATATTGTTCCGCTAATATTATTTTATATTTATCCAAGTACTCTTCTATTTGTTTCTTAGCACACAGTTCAAATATTTTTTCATATGTTGGTAATATATTGATCGGTCTAAATACAGCTGCATTCTTCAGATTTCATATTTTAGGTACTGGTATTATGGTCGATGTTTTCCAATTCATAGGAAAATACCCTTCTCGTAATGAACTGTTTATGACCTCAACAAATCTATCACTTATAGCACAGCTTACCAGTTTCATTATATAAGTTGATGTACCCTCCTCTGTTCCTTTCTTTTTAAGGAGCTTATATACTATACATTTTAATATGCTTTCATCAATATCCTTGAATACTATACTTTTTTCTGTATGTAAATAATTATTATTTATACTACCAGATTTATTATTATTTGGTATCGAATTTATTATTTCTCTAATGCTATCTATATAAAATTTATTGAATCTATTAGCTATATTATCATTCTCACTCTCTCCATCCATTGTAAAGCCTCTTATATCTATCGTTTTCTTATTTGAAGTTTTTCCTTTTGTAATTGCCTTAACTGCATCCCGCATTTTCTTTTGATTTTTCTGGTTCAAATCAATTTGCTGGATAATCAGCTGGCGCACGGCGATCGATATTCGCCGTGCGTCGACCTGTTGCTGTGCTCGAGCACGCAGCATTCGGTTGGGCGGAGATAGCCGAGGCAGGGCTTCGCGGAGCCGAGGTTGTGCCTCGTAGGCATGCCGCGTTGAGCGAGAGGATGTCTCTCTTGCTTGACTTCGGTTTCGCTCACCGGCTATCTCTCTCAATTGACTTCAGCGCCCAACGACGCTTTCATATTCCGCAGCCATGTTGTATATTTCGGGACTTTCGTGGAAACCCGCTCGAACAGCGCACGCACTTGGCAAAGCTCGGACAAATCTTCACCTTTTCCACTGGATCGTATCAACCTTCGTTTGCTCACCAGGACTCAAATTAAGGTAAGCGTGCACCGTCATAATTCAACGTAATTCACTGACGGTGAGGAGATTTATATATCGGTACATCCTCATAAAGGGTTCACACTGTGGCGTGCTCTGCAGCGCGGGCTGCACCACGTTTTTCACAAAATTGCTAGCATGCTCGATTAATATAATTGCGTGTGTTTTACTAATTCACTGCACTTTCCCCCAATCATACTTGCTGGGAAAGTGTTGTGAATTCGGTCTGATCATTTGTGCATCTTCAAGCTCATTCTATCGTGTGGTGCAGTATTGACTGCTTCACAGTCAGTCATAAAATCCCAGCACTCAAGTACCAGAGTTGTATGTGCAATCACTCACTATCTGTATGTTCTATTTGTCCATCTTGTTGAAAAGTGGCTGGGATTAGTAAAATCCACCTGCGCAATCACATGTCTCATAGCGTGGCGTGTTCCGCAGAGGAGGCTGCAGTGCGCACACCGCTCTCAGTACCTACAGCACACAATTAATATAATTACAATTAATATAATTGTGTGCTGGTTCTCAGTCCAAATAGTAAAATCAAATTCAGCCTATTTAATTAAATTCAGTTTTTTAATTCTCAAATTTTTTGTGCATTTATTTTCATTATTTTGTATTTCTCTAAATTTAGTCTATTTTGTGTTCCTTTCTCATATTTAAATAATTGCATTATTACATTGTTTGTGTGGAAAGTATAATAAACCACTTTCTCCAAATTTCATCTATGAGTCTGGTTTTATTTTCACCCTGTCTTGAGTGAAGCTTCATTAGTTTCAATATATTCACAGATTTGTCAAACAACACCATCGGACGGAATCTCAAACACAATTAGTGTTTCATTATATTTCGTTTTTTTCTTTTTTATGAGACTTACTACTTTATTTATTTCTAACTTATAATTATCCCAGTCCTGACATAGATTAGAATAACATGCTATATTATATAATTGATCTCTCTTAAGAGAACTTTGTTTAATTTCATTATTATACCACGTATTACTTTCAATTTCATTTTTAATTTCACATGTCTTCATTGGAGCTATTTTATCAAGGGCTTTTACTACCCTATCTACGAACCTATCATATATAAAATCTTTATCAAACTGTTGATGTTTTGCAAGGATGCACTCATTTTGCAATATTATGTTAAACCTCTCCTCATCAACATTTCTACGGTCTCTACGGGTAATTTGATCCTTTTCCTTATTGGAACGAAGTTCCTGATCGCACGGTATACGCTTGGCAGGATGGGGGCTCGACCGAGAAAAAGTGTAAGTTTAGACTATAGCAAAACGTCACGACAGTTTTTTTGCTATAGGACGTTAGCACGCTCTCTCTCTCTCTCTCTCCGCCGCTTGGAGGGGGCGGGCCGCAGTAGCGTATACGGCTATACTATGCCTATCTCTCTCTCTTTCTCTCTTTCTCTCAGCGCTCGGAGTGGGGACAGGCAGCTCCGTACGGCACTCTGCTATACAAGCCACGCAGCGTGCGCCTTATGTATAGGTATATTACTGCAGTCTGAAAGCCAAGCGGCGTGCGCGTCAGTTGTATTCTTGTGTGCGTATGTAGTTATTGTTATTAATAAATAATGAACAATGAATTGTGAACGTGATTCAGTGATGATAATTGCGGATAGTGATGATGGAGTCAGGTAAGTACCAGTGTTATACTGCAGGCATTATACTCTGTTCTTCAATAATGAAAAATACTACATGTGTTTACAAAGCCGTGCGCGTCCTAGCCTATCTTCACTATTCAAAGTTTAACAAGCCGTGCGCGTCATAACCTCTATATGGGGCATTCTTAGTAAAAATGACCTGTTTTTTCCCTCGTTTTTTTTTCCCTCTTAGTATGTCGTAGGGCAATATAAAAAAACACTGTACAGAAATTTTTAGACTTTTTTCGTCATTAGTTTGGTCATAGATAGCAAAATAGTAATTTTACAAAAAGGACTTTTTTTCGGTTTTAAATTTTACAGTAAATTCTTCGATAAAAAACTAAAATCGTCCATATTTTTTCATGATGGGCAGACCCATAGGTAAATACCTAAGAAAATAATTAGATCTACGGTAATTATACCGTTTTGTGGCTTTTCCCAAATCTTAACTTTTTTATTTACCAAAAGCTGTATTCAGTCATAAATGTGAGTAAATAGTAGAAAAAAGTTGGAAAATTGTCAATTTACAGTCAATTTACCAGAAAAATCGAAAAATTGAAGAAAAATCGTTGGAAAAAATTTTTTTTATATAGTTTTTCTACTTTTTCCATAATATTCTTCAAATTGAAAACGAAACGCATTTGTATGCAATGAAAATTCAGTGAATTATAGTTAAAAAGCTGAAATTAGGCAATAATCACTAAACTCGATATTTAATTAAATTAATAATCAATACATTAACTATAAATTTTCCACAAACAGACAACAAAATACACATATACATATACATATTTATATACATATCAAATCCTCATATATATATTTATATATACATATACATATTTTATTTCAATAGCGAATCAACAAAAGCATCGACTACTCAGATACAAGCTACAAGATAAAAAAAAACAAATGCGCAAACATGTAAAGAATATCGTGAGAGAAAAAAAATACAGGATGTAAGAGTACAAAACATCAGTGTACAAAGATCTGATGAATGTCGTGAGAGAGAAAAATGAGAAGAAATTAAAAAACCTAAAACGCATAAGCAAAGATCTAAAGAATATCGTGACAAAAAAAAACAATAACAAACTAATTGAAATACAGCTGAAAAATACTGACCATCTTCGACAAAGATCTAATGAAGAAATTTAAAAACCTACAACTGATGCACAACAAACATTACACGATATAACAATAAAGAAACAAAACATTGAAATACAGCAGCAAAATACAGACCATCTCCCAAGGTAACATATCACATTATAAATATTTACATTTACCGCTTATTAATTTTATTCATTAAAGATTATCATTATTTTTAGCTGATATATATTTATTAATATTTTTTAAATTATTTTATTTTATTGTTTTATTTTATGTTGATATTATAGCATCTCGACTACAAGTCGTACTGAATATATGAAGGAATATCGACGGAAAAGAAAATTAAAAAATCAAAGTATTCAATTAAATACCTTGCTAGCAAAACATCATTCAGATGCGTAAGTAATTTATTTATATTTCTACTGTATATTCTCTGTGAAATATGATTTATATTTGTTCGATTTTTTTTTGTATGGTTATTTTTAGATCTCCCGAGAATTAACAATCCAGCAGAATCTACAACAAGTTACAATACCACTATCGATGCAGTTTTTCCCAGACACTTGCATAACATTCAATCGCAAACATATGTGTCGTATTTTAGTTATCACAAACCAATCATTAATACGATTGACTGTACAGATTAAGTTTATATTTAGTTTATATATTTCTGTACAATAATTAGTAATAAAAAGTTTATTTCTAAAAAATATATTAATTACAATTTTATTACCATTTTTTCATTTATTTTATTTTTTCATTTAATTACTCTCCAACGCTTTTAATTTATTTAATTGTGCCTCTTATTTAATACATAATATATAGTGAAAGGAACTTCGTTCCAACCGAGTGTCCCACCGGAGCCTCTTCTTTTTTACATTTCCATTTTCTAGAGTAATTTGCAACACCAAGTGATCCGCGAACATTGGTTCCGCTACTACCTCTGTGTTAATAAAGGGTGGTTAAATTTTAAGGGCCGATGTTGATTTTGAATAAAACACAAATTATTTAGGAAATTATTGTCAATTCTTTTTATTATGATAATATGGTATGGTTCAATTATGTATGGAACAAAATATCGGCTAAATGGCCGCCGCGACCTCGGCGGCACACCTCCATCCGATGGTCCAAATTTTCGATGACGCTTAGGCATAATTGAGGTTCTATGCCGTTAATGTGCCGAATTATCTCATCCTTTAGCTCTTGAATTGTTGCTGGCTTATCGACGTACACCTTTTCTTTCAAATAACTCCAAAGAAAGAAGTCCAACGGTGTCAAATCACATGATCTTGGCGGCCAATTGACATCGCCACCACGTGAGATAACACGGCCATTGAATTTGTCGCGCAAAAGAGCCATTGTTTCGTTAGCTGTGTGGCAAGTGGCACCGTCCTGTTGAAACCACATATCGCCCACATCCATATCTTCCAATTCGGGCCATAAAAAGTTCGTTATAATCTCACGATAGCGAACACCATTAGCAGTAACTGCCTGACCGGCCTCATTTTCGAAAAAATACGGCCCGATGATGCCGCCAGCCCATAAACCGCACCAAACAGTCACTCTTTGTGGGTGCATTGGTTTTTCGACATTCACTCTTGGATTATGATTCGCCCAAATGCGGCAATTCCGCTTATTGACGAATCCACTGAGGTGAAAATGTGCCTCATCACTGAAGATGACTTTCTTCGAAAATTGATCATCCACTGTTGCCATTTCTTGCCACCATTCTGACCATTGACGACGTTTGGAATGGTCAAGAGGCTTTAGTTCTTGAGTCAATTGCACCTTATAAGCGTGTAAATGCAAGTCTTTATGCATAATGTTCATCAACGACGAGCGTGAGAGGTGCAATTGTTGGGCACGACGACGAGTTGAGGTGGACGGCTCTTCAGCCACACTATCGCGAACAGCAGCAATATTTTCTGCAGTACGAGCTGTACGAGCATGCACTGGTGTTTTAATATCTCCTACAGACCCGGTTTGCTCAAATTTTTGCACGATTTTTCCGATTGTACGCACATTTGGACGATTAAATTGACCAAAAAAATCACGAAGTGCACGATATGCATTTTGATTTGAACGCCCATTTTCATAATAAGCCTGAATAACTTTAACGCGTTGCTCGATTGTGTATCTTTCCATGGTTCAAATTGAGTTAGTCTGAAATTGAGAAATGTCAAATGAAATGCAGAAAAAAACTTGACGTTTAGGTGTGGTTCACATTCAACATCGGCCCTTACAATTTAACCACCCTTTATATTCATTTGCTAAAATGAGATCTATTACAGTTCTACTTGTTTTAGTGATTCTCGTTGAAGTTTTGACATATTGCTTCATTCCATATGCTAGCATAGAGATTTTTAACTTTTTTGAGTAATAAGTTTCTTTCAACATGTCAATATTAAAATCTCCTACTACCAGGTCTATAAATATGAAACCGGAATTTGCCCATAGATGGCCCTAAATGTCAATGTAGTTACCGTCAAACCGCGTCATTGGCGCCATTTCCTTCTTGACATCTCTGACAAAAATTTTCAACTCACAACAATACAAGTTTCATACAACAGCATAGTTTGTAATAGCGTTGAACATGTCGAATTTTGTGCCTGGAAACTACGATTTGCGGACAGCATTGATTTTCTGTTACAAATTGAAGAAAACTGTTGCAGAATCGCATCGAATGCTTGTCGAAGCTTACGGTGAGCATGCTCCTGGTAAATCACAGTGCTTTGAGTGGTTTCAAAAATTCAAAAGTGGCGATTTTGACGTGAGAAACGAAGAACGTGGCAGACCACCGAAAAAGTTTGAAGACAGCGAATTGCAAGCATTGTTGGATGAGGATAACGCTCAAACGCAACAACACCTCGCGGATCAATTAAATGTGACACAAGAAGCCATCTCCATACGTTTGAAAGCCATGAGAAAGATCCAGAACATGGGAAAATGGGTTCCACATGAACTGAATGAAAGACAGCAGGAAAACCGCAAAACCACTTGCGAAATGTTGCTCGCCAGGTACAAAAGAAAGTCAGTTCTCCATCGAATTGTGACAGGCGATGAAAAGTGGATATATTTTGAGAATCCTAAGCGTGAAAGATCATGGGTAACTCCAGGCGAACCATCGACATCGACTGCAAGGCCAAATCGCTATGGAGGGAAGACAATGCTCTGTGTTTGGTGGGATCAGAAGGGTGTGATCTATTATGAGCTGCTAAAACCTGGCGAAACCGTTAATACTGAACGCTACCGACAACAAATGATCGATTTGAATCAAGCTTTGCGTGAAAAACGACCAGAATATAAAAAAAGGCAACACAAAGTGATTTTGCTTCATGATAATGCACCATCACACATAGCAAAACTGGTCAAGGAAATGATTAAGGCGTTTAGTTGGGAAATACTTTCGCATGCGGCTTCCTTACCAGACTTGGCTCCGTCCGATTACTACTTATTTGCATCGATGGGACACGCACTTGATGAGCAGCGCTTTACTTCTTACGAAAATGTACGAAAATGGCTCGATGACTGGTTTACCTCAAAAGAGCAACAGTTGTTTTGGCGTGGCATCCACAAATTGTCAGACAGGTGGGAAAAATGTATAGTTAGCGATGGGAAATCTATACTATAATTCTTAAAGTGTGGATTTCCGTCCCTTAAGCTCCTCCTAGACTGAGCGTGCTAGGAAGGTGATCTTGGACATTTTGGAAAGGTCTCCTGATTTCTAGGTCAACGCAACTATTTTCAGCTCTTCAAGTTGAATCCTTAAGAAGTTACGGACATTTGAATTTTCTAAGAGTATTATTGAATTTTGACATTTATTTTTTATTTTAAAAAATGCAAAGTTATTCTTCGTAGTAGGTATAGCTTGCGCTTTTTAAAAAAGAAAAGGTTACTATGATACGGTGAACGGAAATGTCTGTTTTTGTTTGACATGAATTTTCAAATGCAATTCACATTTTAGTGAAGCAGTAAACAGTCAAGTCATTAAAAATAAAATAAGAAAAAACGAACACTGCTCAGAAAGCGTAATGAGACTAAAAATAAACCTGGGCGAAGCCGGGTACGATACTATTTAGTACTTCGAATAAAATATTTTTTATCATTTTCATACAATAAACTTGTATTTTCTATACAAAAATTTCGGTTTCATATTTATGAGAGTGAGGGGGGGGGGAGAGATGTTTATTAGCTTTCTCAACTATTTGATGTACATAATTTTCATGTTTATCTTACGTTTATATTGAACTTATTTAATTTCGCTTATGATAAATGCTTTAAACATACTCTACTACTGAACTAGTTTAACACAGCCTTTAACCTCTGCTGGCAACGCATTATACATTTTCACTCCTTCGTAAAACACACTCTTTTGCGCACTTCTCGTTCTTCTAAATTAAATTACAATATTTTCCGCTTGACGCGTTTCCCGACTCGTTCTAGATTTAATATCTTGGAAGTTACTCGTCAGTTCTTTCGGCAATAATTTCTTAACAGCCTTGAAAATAAATATACAAGCATTATAATACAGTCTTTGTCTCACACTCATAAACTGAACCGCTTGTAACATATCGTCTACCTTCGTATACGGGCTGCATTGCAATAGGACTCGCATCGCTCTGTTCTGCGCTATCTGCAGTTTATTCAACTCTGTCTCACCCATACCCACTAGCAGTGCTGCGCAATACTCAAATTGCGGTGCTATGATTGCCGTATATACGACACATCTGGTGTATGCCGATATATTTTGCCCTATCCTGTTCAGAAAACTCGTTTTTACCTATTTTTTCCAACATATACTCACAGTGGTCTTTAAATCGTAGCTTATCATCTATCATTACACCTAAATATTTAATTACCTCCACTCGCTCTAACTTGGTTCCATGCCTGCATTTCAGTACAATGTTCCCTCTTAATTCTTTTCTTACACTCCTCACAATTATATATTTGGTTTTTTCCGCATTCATTTTCAGTTTGTTCCTATTCATCCATCTTTCCACTACGTTTAATGCCACATTCATCTTTCTTTGCACCTCCGCACTACTGTCTCCAATAACATATACTAGTGTATCATCAGAAAACATTTTATATCACAGTCTTCTGGACATTTTTCGACTCTATCATTTATATATAATATAATGAATATATATATAATGAACAGCAGAGGCCCTAATACGGATCCTTGTGGTACCGCGTATTTCGTTGTAATAATTTCCGAAAATTCCTCATTAAACCGTACTCTTTGCGTTCTATTGTTAAAGTATGACCTAAACCGATCTAACACTTTACCTCTAATTCCATATTGAAACATTTTTTATGTTAACAATTCTCTATCCACTGTCTCAAATGCTCGTTTTAAGTCCATGAACATTACTCCTACTATTTTCCCTTCGCTAATGTTTAATTTCCATTCGTCTATCACGGTTTGAATCGCCGTTTTACACGAAAAATGTTGTCTAAAACCCGACTGATGTCCTGTTATAACCTCATTTGATTCCAAATACTTTTCGATTTGCCTCTCTACTACCAACTCTAGGATCTTCTCGTACAATGGCAACATATTAATTAGCCGGAAATCCTTCACGTTATTGGCTTTCTCTATCTTTGGTATCGGTATGATCGTGGACGTTTTCCAACTATTATGGCAACAGCCCTCCCTTAGCGATTCGTTGATTACATCATCAAACTCTTGTTCAATTGCACTGAACGCCAACTGCAGTATTTCTGAGAGAGGGAGAGGGAGAGGTAGAGGAAGAGGGAGAGGGAGAGGGAGAGGGAGAGGGAGAGGGAGAGGGAGAGGGAGAGGGAGAGGGAGAGGGAGAGGGAGAGGGAGAGGGAGAGGGAGAGGGAGAGGGAGAGGGAGAGGGAGAGGGAGAGGGAGAGATTGATTGACTGTTTTATTATGCCTTCGAAAGCCTTTGGCAAATATTTATGACAATAATATAATAATATTTTTATAAACTAGAATAAGCTATGCTAAATCCAATGAGACTGGTTTATACAGAAATGCAATTAAAACAATAAGAATCTTATAATAATAAACTTAAAGGTAAATCTAAAAATTATAAAAATAAGAATAAAAAAGAACTAGGTTATAAGTAGCAAATTGACTATACAGAATTATCGATTTTGATGGTATATATATTGCTCTCACTATACTACCGTAAAAAAAAATTTAAAGTAATTTACATCAACATGATTAAAAAGGTGAGTATGGAGACGAACCTTAAACAGTTCTAGACTAGAAGAAGAAGTGACATGAGATGGTAAGGTCACCCAAAAATAAATGCCAGAGAGAGAAAATGCGTTTCTTTAAGTAGTTGTGCTATGCATTGGCACAGAAAAAGTCGATCGAGGTCTCCTTAACTGACGTTCAGGAGTATCCCTCTGATGACTGAACAGAGCCAATAAATATGTTTGTGCTTTCTGATGCATAATGTTATACATTGAAATACCAAGAAAATACAAACGTCGCAATTTAACTGTAAGCCAGCCAAGTTGTTGCCTGTACGGAGTGATACGAGTATCGCATCGAAGATCGAAAACAAAACGTATACAGTAATTGATGAGATGTTCTAATTTTTAATTCAATTCTTCAGTCAGATTGTTATAAACTAGGCAGCAGTAGTCTAATAGCGGAAAAATGAAGGAAATTATTAATGATGATCTTAATTCTTGAGAGAGGGCCATGCGATAAAATTTTAACCTATAGACGGCAAAGTGGACTTTTTGTGAGATATGCAAAACATGAGATTTCCAAGATAAATTACAGTGCATGATCACTCCTCAGTTCCTAGCTTCAGTAACGAACGGAATATTCATTCCATTTAAAGAAACCGGTGGTAACATTGAGAAATCGAATTCACGTGTATACGCATTGCTACCGAATATAAGAACTTTTGATTTGGCAATGTTTAATTTTAGACTATTCGAAATTGCAAAGTTGGCAATGGCTTGAACGTCCTCAGTAATTATCCTTATTCCTTCATTTATTTGAGACGGGAAGCAACTAAGATATATCTGCGTATCGTCAGCAAATATCATGTGCTGTAAGTATTGAAGTGCACTGGTAATGTCATTAATATAAAGAGACAAAAGAAGTGGACCTAGATAGGAAGCCTTTTTTTTCCAACACTGAGGGAACTTAGATGACTGCAAAGAATGGTTAAACATAGCTGTTAGCAATGAGTACGAAACCTCAATAGACTTATTAATTAGGAACAAAGAAATACTATCGGGACCTGCTGCATATGACTTGGAACGCAGTTGGTAGAGATAATAAATCGTACTTGGTTGGACGTGATTTTAGCAAAGTTGAATAAAGGGCGAACTGGTTGAATTAATGAACTCATCGTGCGAAACTCATCGTATGAATAAGGCGGTAATTGGTTGGATACTGCAGAATAAAAAGAATTGAGCTCTTCTGTTTTAAAGAAATTAAGTGGTGATGCTAAAGACGACTTGGCTAAACCAAGAGTCGTCACCTATTTCCACCATTTATTCGAATCTGTTATGGTTGACAATCGCTGAAGATGGTACTCACTTTTCGCATGTCTTAAGTCAGAGAGAGAGAGAGAGAGAGAGAGAGAGAGAGAGAGAGAGAGAGAATTCAGTAGATGGAAAGAAGTGGACTGTAAATGTATGCAAGGTGAATTAATAATCGGTACACAGGTGTTAATTACAATAGCATCTATTGCTCCACCTGTCAAGTGCAGCAGACACAAATATACAAATAAACAAGTAAAATATCGAAAATAATAGATTAAAATGAGCACAGAAAAAGATAGAAAAATATAAGAATGAAATGTGGTGACCTTTTGCCACACACGATTATATTAATCGTGTGTAACCGTTGAGAAGATCGGTCACGACCGGGCCTCGCTGTGAAGCTGTCGCCGGGTGCATGACAAGATGAGCCAAATGTTGATGTACTGGTGTGCCGACGTCGATATATCACTGCTGATATGATGGCTGAGTTGGAGGGACTGTAGGTCGGCCGAGTTGAACGATGAGAACTTTAATTAAGATGCACAGAACTTTGATGAGCACGCACGAACACGGTGACGGTGTAAACCGTGCAAGATCAAAACGCAAGATGGCTGCATTATACGAAGCGGCCGTTGCCGAACCAAGCAGTCGAAGAGCGCTTGCGCGCAGTGACCTGTTGTTCGGCACGCGGACCTAGTGCAGGATTTACAGCTCCTGCGTGGTGCTGCCGCTGAGTGGCAACAGCAAGCAGTTGCCCATGCTAGCCTGCAGTGCGCAGTCTCGCTACGCTTGGCAGAACGTTCAAGCATTCTCAAACAGAGAGAAAGAGACTTAAATTATAATTCTCCAATTATTACGGTATAAAAATAAGAGACACAGTAAGATCATTTTTTTAAAAATTAATCTATATTTTATGAAAAGCACTTTACACAGTTACCATCACATGCAACATCCCTGCAAACACGGTAATCCTCTACCCTTACATTTATTTTTATCATTATACGGAATTAATTAGTATTATCACTCGTAATATTACTTTATAATTATTTTTCGCTGGGGGGACATTGTCATCACAGTGTACTTATGAAAAAATTTATGAAACAAGTTTGTTATTCTTTGCACGGGTCAAAAAAAATAACGGGCACAGAACAATCGGTACTGTCTTACCTGATATGCCTCGACTCATTATATAGAGCTGGCATAATTGATGAATTGCTGCCACCGACGTCAACTGCGGATGAGGATAGTGGGTGACACTTTTCTTTCCCGAAGCTAGATTCAGCTGTATAGTGTATTTATGGTATCCTATTCTCGTTCTCCATCCATAACATGAATCCATAACATGAATAACGGGATTTAAAAATCGTTGTTTATTTTTTACTTACGAAGCTCCGCTACTCCTCTGCTTATCGACATCGCCACGAATTCTATGATCTGCTGTGTTAATGACATAAAGACGAGAGCGCTTTCTTCTTTCTGCCGAAGAATTTAACTGACGCTTCGGTTTTAGGACTGAGACGGACGCTGCAGAACGATGTTTGGCGAGTATTTTCGGAAACGTTTCCGTTTCAATTCTCCAGATAACTCTTGATTTTCGTATTCCTCATTAGCACTACCGCTTATATTACCAAAGGAGACAGCTCTGTGCTGGTAACACGAGGTGACTAGTGTGAAAAGCGCTGTGTGCTCTATACGGGTATCACACATTTTCTCGGCATCAGCCGCATGAGCTTCGAAATATCGTAAGACGACAAATTCGTCTTATACTTAATTATACAGCCAGAGTAACTAGCCTGAACTAGACCTACACATATAAACACAGGGATCCATACCATACAATATGCACACTTATGAAGACCAACGATAAACTACCGTTATTTAAGCTATAGTAATACTACCAAGCAGTAAGACTATAGTCTCAAGAGAGGTGTGAAAAACAATCCAGGAGGAACACGTTAATCACTATAATCAAAGAGAAGAAATTAACGGGAGAAATGGGCCACAGGAGATGGGCTACAGGATGGCTATCAGATATAGTAATACCCTGCGATACCGGCAGAGCTTGGAAGAAGAGCGGGGAAGTCGGTATAAAAGGACACGACATACTACAGTCGGAGAGCATTCTGTTCACAGACTTTCGCCAACATCCAGAACCAACCAAAGGCGGACCAGATAATCAACCAAAAGAGGACCAGCTAACCAACCAAAAGAGGACCAGCCAACTAGCTGAAAGGAGGACCACTTAGCCAACTCAAGGAGAAGCATCTTCAACCGCACCACTCCAAACACCAGGCCCGATACCTCTGAGCCAGCTAAAAACGAACATCTTCCAAGGTCAACTACTGAGCCACCAGCCGTTCAAACATCCCAGCATCCGAGTCGAAAAAATCTACTATCGAATACAAACCAAGTGGTATGGATAAACACATATTAAATCCATGGGGACTTAAAAAACATCCTAAAAATGAGCTAGGGACGCTCCTGACACGGTTCCGATGCGCCGATACACCAAGGATGCATCGCGCTGACGCCTACACCACGGCGGCAGCGGGGTCACGAAATAGATAGCGTAGCCAGCAAGACTCGAGCGAGAGCTCCATCCTCACTACGGCTCACTCAATATAGATATAGGATAAGCTAGCTCCGAAGGCTAGGAATAACAACATAACCAGCGTAGGTAAATTATCGATGGCAAACCCAGTAGGAAAACATTCTCTCTTGCCTGGTATAGAAAAAACAATTCCATACCAATAGAGAAAATATTTCAATAATTTAAAATCAAATCTCCTACTTTGTGCGGCCACGATTATATAGGCTTGCGGAAGCCCGGGTCCAGTTTTTGTAAGGTGCATAATCACATAACAATATAGTAAAAAGGAGTGCATTTAGCTGTTATTTAAATTATTCAACATTTATTTGTATAATTTATTACCTCTGTCTAATAAACCATACTTTTACCTAATACCGAAGCCTGTATTAATTTCCTCCCTGCTCGAGTCCAAACTAGAACCCCTTAAGGGTGATGATAACGTCAAATACCGTTACAATTGTTATACGCGAGAAAAATCACTTTTAAACACTCCCCGCTTGTCCGCACTGTGTGTAATTCCGGTAAACGTATTCGACAATATTTTTATCACTGGAGTAAGACAAACAAAGTCCAACTCGAGGCCAGCGACGATTATTTTACCGAATAATTTATTTAAAGCGTACTGTGACGGAGTCACTGGTCATAGGAAACAATTAAATAAAAAGAGAAAACATGTGATTGGAAAGTCCATTTATTTATTAAGATGAAAAATTTTACAGAGTAAGAAAATCGGTAAAATAGAATCCTAGGGTTGTGAGAATTAAAAATGCGGTGAGTCACAGCAAGACGTCACATCTCCGGAATGTTCCCTCACTGCCGAAAAACAGCGGGTCAACGACCAGCTGACCTCGCTCGAGCAGTGAGGGGAACGGCAGGGCACGGTAGCGGGGTATCTGAAACAGAAAAAATTCCATCAGATATGGTAATGAGAGGAGTTAGAATAAGAAAGTGGGAAAGGATTGTGGAGGATATATAAAGCGACTGCGAAAAGAAAGAGCTCTCTGATCCGTTTAAACTGTCTACCAAGTAAGAACTCGCTGGTGCGCAACAGTAAAAAGTTTGCCATACCAGGAATTTTACATTAAATCTAAGAATCTTGATAGAAAAGGGTGTGAATTAGCCCATTAAACTTGTTGGAACTTTTACAAATAGAAATTCAGTTAAAGTGAGTGGAGAGACTAACGAAAGATTAATAGTGGAATAAAACAGAATCGGACAGTAGAAAGAAAGAAAATAATTCTGAAAAACCAAACCGAGAACAGAAAGTCGGAATCACTAAACTTAGCTAAATAAAATTAGCTTAAGAGTGTTAAGAAAAATATCATAAGAAAGATTAAGTATCAGGAGTACAAATTGAAAATGCGGGATTTTTCTCTATTTTTGAACGTTTATTCTGAAAAAATGGTAACAAATGAATTATTCAAAGTATTGTCCATCGCTAGCCACAACTTTTTCCCATCTTTCTGGCAATTTACGGATACCGTCGCGAAAAAATTCGGCCGGCTTGGCTGCTATCCAGTCATCGACCCATTTTTGGGCTTCTTCGTAAGAATGGAAGCGCTGGTCAGCTAGGCCATGTGTCATCGATCGGAAAAGGTGGTAATCGGAAGGAGCAATATCTGGGATATACGGCGGGTGGGGTAAGACTTCCCATTTCAGCGTTTGTAGGTATGTTTTGACCGGCGCTGCAACATGTGGCCGAGCGTTGTCATGTTGCAAAATTACTTTGTCGTGTCTTTGCTCGTATTGTGGCCGTTCTTCTTTGAGTGCGCGGCTCAAACGCATCAATTGAGTTCGGTATAGTGCTCCTGTGATGGTTTCGTTCGATTTCAATAGCTCATAATACACCACACCCAGCTGGTCCCACCAAATACAGAGCATGAGCTTGGCGCCGTGAATATTTGGTTTGGCCGTCGATGATGATGCATGGCCGGGGTAACCATATGATTTTTTGCGCTTCGGGTTATCGTAATGGATCCACTTTTCATCACCAGTGACAATGCGATGCAAAAAACCCTTCCGTTTTTGCCGTTCGAGCAGCAGTTCGCATGCAAAAAAACGGCGCTCGACGTCTCTCGGCTTCAGCTCATACGGCACCCAATGTCCTTGCTTTTGGATCATTCCGAGGGCTTTTATACGATGGGAAATGGCTTGTTCTGTCACTCCCAATGAATCTGCGAGCTCTTGTTGAGTTTGACACGAGTCTTCATTGAGTATTGCCTCCAATTCAGCATTCTCAAACTTTTTCACTTGGCCCGGCCGCTCTTTGTCCTCAACGTCAAAATCACCACTTCTAAACCGCACAAACCATCTCTCGCACGTTGAAACCGATGGAACATGACTCGGATAAGCCTCGGAGACCAATCGATGTGCTTCAGCAGCACTTTTCTTCAAATTAAAGAAGTAAATTAAAACTTCCCGCAAATGCTGTTTTGTTGGCACGAAACTCGACATATTGAGAGCTCAAAAAAACTATGAATTTGACACTGCGACAAATTGACACATACTGAAAATTAAAGCTATAAGACGTAGCTTTGACATGAACATAGTCACAGTACTGCCTGATGCGTATAGCGTTAGTAACGCCATCTGTTATCAAACCCGCATTTTCAATTTGTACCCCTGATAGAATAATTAGAAATAAGTAGGATAATAATTTGCAAGAGGAATTGTTAGCGCGACGCATCGGTCAAAGCGAAAGACTTATCTTAGGCACCAAGAGGTTTCTAAACAAAATCCGGTCAAAGAAAATAGTGGTGCAAAACAGAAAAAGAAGGAATAGAAAGGAACCAACATCTAAGAAAATTATAACACAAATTCAGGGTACGGTAGACTTGGAATACTGTAATAAGTCTCCGCACCAAGAAGAGAGAGACACATGGAGTGAAATTTTGGAAAAGAGCTAGGAAAATTAATTAGTAAGAGAAATTAGGGGGTCACTACCCAACCGGATCCAGGGAAAGGAAATTAAGTATTTAAAAGCCGGTAGAACAATAATTAGGAGGGAAACAAATCTACTAGCCTGGTCAAGCGCATCGGATGGGAACGACACCACTCAACAAAACAATAAGGATAAGAAAAACCGAAAATAAAAGATCAACTCACCAAGGTAGAAGTGTAACTGGACACGTCCATGTCCACCACCGAAAATTGTTGAGGAATCCATGGAATAAATAATAAATAATTAAAATCACAGGAAAATAAAAACTTTCGAAATGTCATATCACACAACAGAAAGAACATCACTCGTGATCTAAGAACAATATTACCGTGGAAAAACACACTTCAGATCAACGGAAACGGCACGGACGCTACAAACAGAGAACCCGAACAAGAAACAACTCGAAAATCGAAGGATTTCAACTAATTGGAAAACAACGCGGACGCGGACACAGACCCAGCGTCTATATCAGCTGACCGACGCGCCAGCAACAGCTCGTTGAGCCAAGCAGACCGCGCAGTAGCAGCCAGAAGGGCGAAGATCAAGACGGACGAGCTCGATTCCGCCTAGTTGGGACCTTCACCGCCGATCCGGAGAGCGTACAAGTAGAACTCCGATATCATCGCGGGTAAAGAAGAGTAAGGAGCCTTCATATCTACTTTTACGTCGCAAATTAATTGTACGGCCAACGGCTTTCAAAAGCCGAACACTGCATACTTTCGCATTAATTGTTAAATAAACCCTACTTATACCTCATACAGAAGTATATAACTAATTATCTTCGTGTTGATATATTAATTGTTAAATAAACCTTACTTATACCTCATACAGAAGTATATAACTAATTATCTTCGTGTTCATGTATTAATTGTTAAATAAACCCTACTTATACCTCATAGGTAGGCGGACACGTCGGAGACCAAGTCCCGTTACTCGGTTCAAAAAGTACCAGTAAAATTAAAAACCAACGACGTATTTTAAAAAGAACCAAGGCTGTCGATGGGCTACAGGAGATGGGCTACAGGACCGCCACCAGCTACAGTTATATCAGAAGCATGGGACGGGCAGAGGAGATACTCATATAAAAAGGTTAGAAATTCGGCATTCGGGGAACAGTTTTGTTCGCAGATTCCGCCAATGCAGAAGTCCAGCTACCAGGAAGGAAGACCAAATGAGCTCTCGCTAGCTGCAGCCACACTGATACACGCAGAGCCCAGCTGTAGCACCGGACACACACTTGACGGGTAGCAGCTGAGCCTGTGCTGCGCTCGAGTTCAACGCACCACGGGCCATTCAAAACATCAACAAAGCGGACTCCCTCTCTCTGGTAACCACGGATAGCACGATACAACAGGCTATGCTCTCAAGAACAAAATTAATAGTCTCCACGCATCGAAATACCGGACATAAAATATCACGATGTTAAAGACCCATAAATCACGATAGCGTAGGGAATAAGATAGGGAAATAATTGAAATATTAATCAGAATATCTCAGGGAAAATATAAAAGGCGATAACTTAACAGGGTACGGCCCTGATATGTCGAATAGCTGCACATGCACCCAAAGTGCATCCCACTAACGCCGGATCGCAGCAGCGGTCAGGTGGACGAGTACCTAGGCCTTCACAGGGTACCAGGCGAGAGCTCTACTCCCACCAACGGTCCTGTGACGTAGAAAAATATCGATCTACTCTGTGAAAATCCGAGGCTAGTCCGGATGCTACGAGCAGCTGCCGGCCACTTGCCGACGCACGGTACGCGTGCTAAAGTATATTACCTAGCAAACGCGGAGGGTAAAACGTTTATCGACCGACGTTTATACTTTCATTATAAATTATCAACGTTTATCTTCTCATCATAAACCACGTTATTGATCGACTTCTATATTTCCATTATAAATTATATTTTTGAACGTTTATCTTTTTATTATAAGGCAAATCAGATTATTCTCCAGCGTACACGATTATGAAGGCTTTCAAGAGCCCGGGAAAAACTTATTGTCAGGCACGTGGTAGCCAAAATACCAGGAAAAAGGGATCAAGATCGTAAATCAGATTTTATATTTATTTCCTTTATTTATTGTATCCCAAAATTTACACTTCGTTTCTTGAATAAACCCTACTTATACCTATTACTGAAGCCTAAATTACTTTCCTCCCTGCTCGAGTACGGACAAAACCCTTTCAGGGTGATGTTAACGATTAATACCGTTACAAAACATTACCCCCACAGTCTAATTGCATCGCCGCTACTTTTGATACTGTAAATTATACAAATAAAAATGACTCACCAATATCCATTAATATTTGTTGCTTTCTCCTTAACAGCCTCGTTACAGCAGTAGCAAATATATCTCAAATCACTTGCATACTCTCTCTCGCACACGTACGTGCATACTTACGCCTTGACATACAGATAAGATGTGGTATGAAAATTAAACAATATTCGTGGACGAAATTTGATGATTTTCCTCATGGCCTAGTGCCTTCAGATTAGAAGAAAACAATATGACATTCGTTGGTGAAACTCAAGGAGGAGGAGAAGGAGGAGGAGGCGGCGGCGGAGGAGGAGGAGGAGCCGTTAGATTTAGGTAAGCTTTTATTAATACAGTTACGCTGGAAAAAATAAAAATATTATAGTTATAATAGCAGTAAGAATGAGAAAATAGGGTACGAGTTGGACCCAAACGTTTTTCACTTTGCACGATTTTCTATGCAGAGACCGTCGACAAACGAGTTGGTTTACGGAATGCGTCGGCAGTTCCCGAGTGCAGTCGAAGGATTCGAGAACTAGATGCAAATATAAGTTCATCATTTTTATATTACACAATATATCTATACATAGTATATAGCGAGCATCAAACAAAACATGGAATTAAATAAAATAAATAATACTAATAAATTGTCTCCCAGCCTGAGTATTGCGCAGACTGTAATTGTTCGTTCTTTGGCGCTTTTTGCTTAGCCCATCACGAGGGTGAGGGCTCAGCGGGTATTACTTCTCGTAAATATAGATGGTACAGTGTCTGTAAAGCATTGAAAATCTGTAGAAGCTGTTCGGGTATGATTAAAACCATGGATGAAAAATGCATGTATGTGGTATATCGTTTTGTATTACATGCAGGGAAACTCGATCGACTATTCATGCGTGTTTTATAGCACCTCTTAAGAAACCAGTGGCGCCAAAGGAAAAAAAAAGACAAGACTTCGACAAGATTTTAGTTTTATGAGCCGAATTTATGTGTTACACAATCTGCATGCATGACGTGACTTTATATCACAGATATAGAGATCGATTAAGCTGACTGTGGGAAACGCAAATTCATGTTTATCGATGATCCTGTTGGAGAGCTCGTGAAATTGGTATTTTCGCAAACATTTAAAAAGACCATCTGTATTGCTCATGCCAGAAAGAGGTTTAAAACGTGCAATTTATTCTACGGTATCTAATCGAAGTGCAAAAAACACAGCTGCCCTCTCTGTTTATGAATGGTATGAAAATTGTCTCGATGAAGATTGGCGATGTCATCTTTTTCGATAGTCTAAACCATTTATTTATGGCCCTTAGCACTTTACCTAAGTTTCGCGAATGAGGTGGCAAAAGGTATATGTACGCATTTATTCAACACACCGGAATAGTGGAATTACATAGGTCCTCTACCGGCTCTGCATTTTTACTAATGATTTTTAAATGGTATGAGGAAGATTCGAATTGCGTCGATTATAAATTTGAATTTGCGAGGGAATTTGTGCAATGTTATCGGATAGATTTTACGGTTTTGAGACGCGCGTGACTAGGTTTCGCAAGTTACTTATACGCTGCGGCAGCGTGTGCCTCTTTATAGAAGCTTGCACAATAGCATCAGCATGTATGAGAGTATTTCGAAAGAAATTTCTACAGAAGGATCGCATTGCGGTGTTACCATCAGGGGGGTAGAGCTGGTGCGATAAGTAGTCGTGAAAGACCGTCTTATGGCTCGTATGGCCCGAGCGCGAGCGCAACTGCGTTATCGACCATGCTAGCCGCACGAGAGTGTATCGCCCTCCGCCGGGCTTACTGGCAGTCGATGGATATTATGTGGAGGCGGGAGTCCATCATGTTCTTCAATTTTACGGCTGCTTTTGGCATGGATGGCCGTGATGGTATCGCTTGAATAGAGATGCTCAAACGAAATTCGATGATACAATGGACAAGCGATACGACGGTATCGTTCTGATTTCCGAGTGAATTAGATCGAAACGGTACACTCTAAGCGAGATATGGGAATGCGATTTTGCCAGATAACTCGAGAATAAGGAGGAAATGTCGTTACCCGTGAAAAACTACACCATGGTCAAGCAGACGCCTCTCGAACCACGCGATGCATTCTTAGGCGATCGAACGGAAAATTGTTGTGAGTCTGTACGACGTCGCGAATAGGTAGCAGATACGTTATGTCGATATGTGCTTGCTGTATCCATAGGTTTGTAAGAATGAAAAATATCCCGTTGAACATCCGAAATTATACATCGGTGACGAGTGTCGAGAACTCGTAGGACTTGAAAACGATCTAAGTATCGTCGAGGATCTCGCGAAGTGCAGAATATTAGCACCGCGCGATTTGTATCTACCGGTAATGCCTGTTTGCATGCATGGAAATGTACTGTTCCACCTGTGTATAACATGCTGTCCAGACATGGAGACACGATTTTGCGACTGAACGATCGTTTGACAGCACATGGGTCGTGGGCAAGTGAGAAGAGCTGTTTCGCTCGAATATAAGTTGACGCGTATCGATGAAATTCGGCAATACGTTGTTACGCAGTATGACTCGTTAACGAGGCGAGGTGGTCATTTCACCAAGTACATCGACACGTTCCTAAAATAAAACAGGAAACGAGCGAACCGCCAGTAAAGTGTAACGATGACGAGGAAGCATTTTATAGCGTTGTACGAGGAGTTTAAGGGAATATATCTCGAGCGAAGTACTCTGCAATCATATCCCGATTTATGATCGCTCACACAATTGGTGCTTAATTCATTCTGGGGAAAGATTGGTCAACGCCAGAATCACACGAAAACGGTTATCGTTTTCACGTGCTCGGCGCTACAGAATTTACTAACGAGTCTGGAAATTAATGTGATGGGTATGCTACCGTTTAATCCCAAGATTATGTATGTGAACTATGTAAGCGACCGCAATGCTATCCAACCATCCCCGACATCGATCGCCGTGATTGCAGCATACACGACTGCACAAGCTCGTCTAAACAGTTATCTTGAGGGACTTGGGAGGCGAATATTGTACTGCGATACGGACTCCTGTATAAACGTAAGTCGCCCCAGTAGCAACGAGTATGAGCCACCTATAGATAAATTTCTGGGAGATCTTACGGATATATTAAGTGAATACGGGCCAGATAGTTATGTAAGTTGATTTGTTCCGGGAGGACCAAAACTTTAAGCATACCTTGTTAGTAAATCCGACGGTACGATTATTGAAACTGTAAAGTAAAGGGTATCACGATAAACTTTGCAAATAGCCGTCACGTAAATGATGACGCGATTCGCTCCTTCGTGACTGGAACTAGGAGCATACCTATTATTTTCAAATTCGACGCTATTCAACGCACGGAATTTCATCACGTAGTAACGCGTATAGAAACGAAATCATGCGAACGTGTTAACACGAAGCAAAAGCGGTAGAAGAAGTACTCTACTGTTCCGTATGACTATGGAGACGTACGCTAATTAGTATAACAAAAAAAGTATATATTTTTATGTCTAATGGGTGAATTCGCGGTATTTAAAAATAGACTTTTTGTCGAAATTTATGTATCGTATTTACTATGTACAATACGTAAAAAAAATAGAAATATTGACTTATTATGTTTAAACCTGTTGTCTGCTCATTCTTTTTGTGCTGCTATCCGGAGCAGTAGCTACTATCTCATTACCGTTCCCTCTTCTTCAAACTTTCTCATCGTTGATTCTTTTTGTCCGGTCTTTCATATCGGGTGTTTCTTTTTGTTCCGACTTTCTTCTGCTATTCCCGTGGATATAGCGTAACGGTATTTTACGTTATCATCACCCTTAAAGGGTTTTAGTTCGTACTCGAGCAGGGAGGAAATTAATATAGGCTTCAGTATTAGGTAAAAATATGGTTTATTAGACACATTAAATAAATTATACAGGTAAAAGTTAAATAATTTGTGTGAGAATCAAATGTACTCCTTTTTCCTTAATTTTGGTGATTATGCACCTTACAAAAAGAACTTGACCCGGGCTTACGCATGCCTATATAATCGCGTCCGCTAGAAGTAGGAGATTTTATATTGAATTACTGAAGTATTTTCTGTAGTTATATGGTAGTATAGTTTCTACACATAGAAAGAGCCTGCTGGGCTTGCCATCGTTAATATATCTATATCGGCTCTGTTATTATTCCTCGCCTTCGTTGGTAGTCTATTCTGTACCTATACTGCGTGGACTGTAGTGGGAACAGAGCTCTCGCTCGAGCTCTCCTGGCTACGCGATCGACTCGCTCGTCCCGCCGCTGCTCCGGTGGAGGCGCGGTGCATCCTCGGTGCATCGGCGTATCGGAAATGCAACAGGAGCGTCCCTGGCTAATTTTTGGGGTTTTTTAGTCTCTTATGGATTTAGTATAATTTTATCCATACCACACTGGTTTCCTTTTTGAGGTGAGATCTCGTTGGCTTGGGTAGGCGAAAGTCTGTCAACAGAATGCTCTCCGACTGTGGTATGTCGTGTCCTTTTATACCGACTTCCCCGCTCTTCTTCCAGTTTTGCCGGTATAGCAGGGTATTACTATATCTTCTAGTCGTCCTGTAGCCCATCTCCTGTAGCCCATTTGTCCCGTTAATTTCCTTTTCTTGGTTATAGTGATTTAGCGTGTTCCTTTTAGATTGTTCTTCATACGTTTCTTGAGACTATAGTCTTACTGCTTGGTAGTATAACTATAGCTCGAGTAACGGTAGTTGGTCTTTATAGGTGTGCGTGCTGTGTGGCATGGATCTCTGTGTTTGTGTGTGTGGATCTAGTTTAGGCTAGTCATTCTGGCGGTATATTTAATTATAAAACGAATTTGTCGTCTTAATAGGATTGCTTTTTAGAATTACATGATTGGCAAATTTTGCACATAGAGCTGTATGGATAGTGAAATAAAAATGTTGCTTTATTTGCGGGAAACCAAAAACAATCGTTATTTAATTTACATACGCAGGAAAAATAAATTGATACCGCGGGCCGACGCCACCGCCGCCATCGCGGCTTAAATTTATTTAAGGGTCCGCTGATTGGTTTTGATATACACTCATTGATATGGATACACGTTGGAAACATCCATGGACAGCCGTGATAAGCGGTCCTACTGGATGTGGTAAAACATACTTCATCAAAAAATTCTTTAAATACATGCGCGAAATGATGGATGTCCCGTTGGAGCGTACACTTTTTTATTACTCAGAGTGGCGGTCCGGGTATTCAGAGTACGGTGACAAAATCGAATTTCGCGAGGGTTTACTGCAAGCAGCAGACTACTCGAATTCACCAAGGGTGGCCGACATAAAAATATTAGTGTTATTTTCATCACGCTAAATCTTTTCACATTAGGGTCACGGGCAGCGCGATATTTCCTTAAACGTAAATTATATCGTTGTCTTGAAAAATCCGCGAGATCGCGAGCAAATGCAACATTTAGCGCGCCAGGTATGTCCAGAAACCGAGATTTTTGGTGGAGGTATTAGGTGCGCAACTAAGTTCCCGCTGTTTTTTTTTTTTTTTATGAAAATGCAACTTTATTGTGAAAAAATGTTTACAAATGAATCATTCAAAATATTGCCCATCGCTAGCGACAACTTTTTCCGATCTTTCTGGCAGAGCTCGAATACCGTCACGGTAGAAGTGTTCGTTTTTTAAGGCTATCCACGAATCAAGCCATTTTGAGATGTCTTCATATGAGCTGAACTGCTGATTAGCCAGATCATGTGCCATCGAACGGAACAAGTAATAATCGGACGGCGCAATATCTGGGGAATATGGCGGGTGGGGTAGGACTTCCCATTTAAGCGTTTCTAAGTAGGTTATAACGGGTTTGGCAACGTGAGGCCGAGCGTTGTCATGCTGTAGAATCACTTTTTCGTGCCTCTGCTCGTATTGTGGCCGCTTTTCGCGCAGTGCTCGGCTCAATAGCATCAATTGAGTTCGATACCGTTCCCCAGTGATGGTTTCGTTAGGTTTCAACAGCTCATAATGAATAACACCGCCCTGGTCCCATCAAATACACAGCAAAATCTTTGCAGCGTGAATATTTTGCCGAGCCGACGACGTAGAAGCATGACCGGGCAGTCCCCATGATTTTGTTCTCTTTAGGTTGCTGTAATGAATCCATTTTTCATCACCCGTAACGATGCGATGAAGAAAACCCTTCTTTTTTTACCGCTTGAGCAGTTGTTCAGAGGCGAAAAAATGACGCTCAACGTCTCTTGGCTTCAAATCATAAGGAACCTAAGTTCCCTATTTTTTAATCATTCCCAACGCATGCAATCGCTTGGAAATGGCTTGGCGGCTAACTCCTAATACTGAAGCAAGCTCTTTTTGCGTTTGGCATGGATCCTCATCGAGCAATGTCTCCAATTCAACGTCTTCGAAGGTTTTTGGTCTTCCTTCACGCGAACGGTCGTCAACATCAAAATCACCGTCTTTGAAGCGATGGAACCAATCACGGCATGTTGTTTCACTTAGAGCAGTATCTCCGTAAACTTTTTGGAGTTCTCGATGCGCTTCAGCCGACGTTTTCTTCGAATGAAAGAAGAAAAGCAACACTTCCCGCAAATGACGATTATTTGGCACAAAATCAGACATTTTCACACAACAGTAAGTATATGACGCAAAAACATAATCACTAATGTGTCAAAGCGGTTTGTTTACCATATGTCTAAGCTTGGTTCATGACGTTTTGGTTATGTCCCAATCGACCAGCACTTACTACTGGAGCCATCTCTCGAAAAACAGCGGGAACTTAGTTGCGCACCTAATATATTTCGATGCAACAGCTCCACCGCACGGCTATCTGTTATTCAACTTAAAACAATCGACGCCTGATAATTGTCGACTTCGCGCCTGTATATTTTACGATGACCAATACCATTATATCAACGTGTCTCAAAAAGCAATAAAGGTTCGCAATGCAACGCGTGATGTACCAGTACTGCACTTGTAATGTCTGTGCACAGACCTCTCGATAAAAAGCAAATAATTATATTATAGGCTCTGTTTTATCTGAACCAAGAGCAACGTCTTGAAATTTTACGTAAAGCATAAGTAACGCTCGTACGGTGTATGTACGATTGTGCTGTAACGTTTTAGAGGGAAACGTAAGTCTGAACAACGTGAAAAGGAATCATGTTCGGAGGCATGCAACAATTCTTCGACGACTAGCCGCCAAAAGGGGACATTGGAGTGGTAAGAGGAAGATCATCGTCTAGCACCGTGTTGGATTTTTCAAATATCTTCTTTTGCCTGTCTTGGCCTACACGAGCCATAGAATATGCCAGAGAGATGATTCTTATTCCTTATGATAACATACATTGTCTCTCGGGTCTTGCTACACTGCTATTACTACTACTACTATTACAGAGCCGTCGCCCTCTCTACAGACCACCGGCACACCGTTATCGCGCCTCGACTCTGAGCTGAGTGAAATTCTAAACACCCACTCGTACAAGAGCGAAGGAGAGAAATGGACAGCGTAACAGCAGGTTCTACAGCGTTATCTTCACTTGGTCGAGTACGATTATACAGTACCGAATATTCCGTGAAAACAAAAAAAAAGCAGTACTCGATAGCCGCAAGAATAAAATCGATGACGTTTTAATGAATAAATTAAAATCTCGGCTAAATGACACAATTATTATGGATAGTGTACGAAAAAAAATGTAGTCTAAAGCAATATCATTGCTTCGCAGTTTGCATTGCAGTGCAGTAGGTGAAAAAATGACATGGGATCGTAACGGTGTTGTTGCCATAGACGGCAGAAGACTTTCAAATTCCAATATTGTTAATCTTGTTAACGTAGCTATGCTCGCTAAAAAACGCTAGAAGCCCGTCGGCCGATCTGACTTTGCTAAACTCTTATGAACGATCCAGCTGCCACGTGAATTTATCGGCAATCCCGAGTTACTACATGAGCCTACACCTACATCATCCTCGACACCGCAGCGGCGTCTCATTTTACCACGCGATAGTGATAGCAGCTGGGCAGCAACGGTAGCAACAATGAGGCCGAGACCGCACACTCAAACAGACATTTAATTCTCACGGTGGACAACGACATCATCCAGGGGGAGGAGAGGGAGGAAAAAAAGGACGAACAATTGCAAATCATCGTACGAGTAGAGAACTAACGCCACTCCAGCGAATATCGGTACCCCTCTCAGTTAGTAAAGTCACAGAAAAATAATCCATTTAATTGGTCATCGTTAAAATTATGAAAATCTTGAAAAAATCTATTATGACTCCGCTCATCCTGCATCCTATTCTGGAGCAAAAAATTTAACTGAGGTGGATCGGAAGGTGGCGAGAAAAAAGGTTTTACCATGGCTCGAGACCCAGGATACATATAACATGCATCGTCTCGTGCGTTGACGAATTCCCCGTCGTACGTGCAACGTGAGTAATATAGACGATGTATGAGAGGCTGATTTAGCTAATCTTCGTTCGATAGCTACGTACAACGATGGGTACGCATATGTGCTTGTTGTTATCGATGTTTTGAGCAAATACGCGTGGGTCGAGGCTTTACGTGATAAAACGAGCGTAAAAATGGCACAAGGTCTCACACGCGTACTCACACGCAGTAACAATCGTCGCCCGCAGCAATTGCAAACTTGTCGACGCATAGAATTTATCGGCGCTTCAATTAAGCAACTTCTCACGAAAAAGAATATCGATTTTCGGGCTGCTCGTAACCCTGGTATAAAAACTTCGATTGCTGAACGCTTTAAACGCACGATAATGTAGCGCATATGGCGTTACTTCACATACACGCGAAATAAGCGTTACATTGACGTTTTACAGAATATTTTATATGCTTATAATCACACTTGACACAGCAAAACGCGTATGCCTTCGAGTGAGGTGACCCTACAAAATGTCAATATATTTGGTCACAAATTTACGAATAAATTTGTAACGTAAATTTGTGCCTCAACGCACCACGTTACCTATGACTGGTCCAAGTTATTTTTTCCTTCCTGTTTATTTTCTCTTACGAGTTGGGCGCCAGGCGCTTTCGCGCCGGAAGGAAAAAATACAGAGTTGGATGACCAGCCTCAACCCAGGCCAGCTACAGCTGTTCGAGGCAGAGTGGGTGGTTCGGACTGTCAAGTCACTAATTAGTCCAAATAAAATATGAATGAAATCAATTAATCAAAATAAGTCATTAAAATCACTGAACAAAGTCAAATAATTAAATATTGTCAATAAATACACCCAACAAGAACAATAAATTAGGTCAGCTAAATAAATGATAAATAAATAAATAAAATAATGACAGTAAATAATTTTAACAACAACAGCAGGTACGGGACTTACAAACTTCTTTATTTCTAGCGAACCGATATTAATTTCCAATAAACATCGAGTTAGAATTCAAATAAAATGTCCCGTAAAATTAGTCTCTCCTTTTGAACAATTTTCCAAACCTAGTCAGGTATCTTCATTTTAGTCTTTAATTCAACGGCCGCAGTTATCCCGCTCTCTCTCTCTCACACTCTCACACTCGGACACTGTAGACGTCGAATAGCCTATCTCGCTTGCTTCCAATTTCGAATAATATTCCTGGACAAATTTTAATACTCGGTAGTCTTTGTTCTCGGTTCGCGACACGGCCTATCCCGAGCTAATCCCTCACACATTCCACAAAACCAAAACAACGGGACGTCGGGAGGTCACGTACGCTAAGCGACCCACGGCTTGCGTATCATATTAGTCGGGTTCTATCACCAAGGGTTTACGAGCTGAAAGATCGGGAGGGGGGCATAGTTCGGAATGTTTCGATTGACGACTTAAAGCTTTATCGGTCCCGTACCTCCTTTGACGTTTTAGATGGATCCCCTGCGGCAGCTCCGTCACCTAACGGAGTACTTCGAGGGGCGATGCGTGGGTCTCGCGCCGACGGGAGGCGAGGACTCGTGGCGCTGGGTTCGGGAGTGTCGGGTTCTGTCGAACCTGGTAGTCCCGAACCTGGCGACCGGGGCCCCTCCTCCTCCGCTTCCGAAGGAGGAGGTGGAGAGGGCGCTGGGGGTGCTGTAGAAGGTGCGGTGGTGGCTGGCGGTCGAAATGGCGCCAATCGGCTTCACCGTCGGCTACCCCGCCTGCAAGGGGCCGCGGGGCTGCGGTTAAACGAGGGGAGTCGGAGACCCTCCCGAGGCCAGGCCGTGCTCCCCTTGGGAGGCACAACCAGCGGGTGGTTCCGCGTCCGCTTCCCATGGATGTGGACCCGCGGATGACTTGCCGCCGGTGCGGGAAGGTGGGACATTTGATGGTCTTGTGCCAGGAGCCGCCATCCATCATGCGGCGGTGCTTCTCTTGCGGCCGTCCGGGGGTGACGGTCCGGACTTGTCCCGTATGTGGACCGTTATACGCGTCCCCCCAAGGCCAGGTGCACTGGGATCCGAGGAGAGGCTGGAGCCAGAAGTAGCGAACGAGCCAGCATTGGGGTCGAGCGAAGATCGATATGCGAAGAATATAGGAGAAATATTAAAGAAGGCCTTTAAAAACCTGCGGTGGCTGTTTCGATCATTGAGTAGGGACTTCCCACTTCCTTGCATGGTTCCCTGGGTCCCGGTTGCAGGAATCCGAGGGATGGGCGGACACCCTTTGTTTTGGTGGTGGTACCGGGATAACGACGACGACCGCGGGGAGTGGGGAATTGGGAACTGGTAGCCATTTAGCGAACCCATACAAGTCTGCGAGATCGTAGGGTACTGAGGCCGGACGGGTGACCGGAATTTAATTCATCAAAGACCGCAGGAGAGGAGGACGAATTTTCCGGCCGGGGGCGGCCGTGTCTAAGGGGGGGAGTGTTGTAACGTGGCAGAATATTTAGGCTACGTCTTTCTCGCTCGACGGCTACCTACACGATCACACAGGGTTGTAGTTGGTGATTTTCAGGTTTTATTTATTCTTTATTTTTATTTTTTTCTTGTTTTATTATTTTTTTATATATATAATGCGATTGATACGACCGAGGGATGGAGAGGAAGTATAAGGAAGAGGAGAGCAATGTAACAACTGGAAACTTCGGACCGATATTCTATGTCTTCTATTTCTTGGTCGGGATATGCCCTTTTCCCGACGACGCACCAAATAATACGCGGCCTTCTATCCTTAGCTGCCGTCGACTCACGGGAATCTATATATCTCCGAGAGTCATCTGCTGGGCTACGCAACGTGGGTATTGTCTGTCGCTAATTAAAACATCGTCCAGCTGAGGCGCTACTCGCGGTCATCGGGCGACACCGGTTCCCCCAATTAACCGAGTTTAGCGGGTTAAGTGGGGATCATAGTTCACGGGCACGCGTGCCGGCAGGACCTCAGGGCTTTTTCCCAGTGACCGTTGAGCGAACCAGACGTAGCGCTTAGTATATATGTGTCTTGCCCTACTCTGCGACATCACGCAAACGAATCTCTGCCATTCGTCACTGTACGGGAAGGAAAAGAAAATCAAGGATATACCATTTCAACGTACCCTCGAGGTTTCCCGGACTAAGGAACATCGCATCGTCATCGTCCCGGTGAGCTCTCTTCCTATCTGCGGTCTTTCGCTAATATTTTATTATTTTATCATTTGATTTGTTTATTCTAAATTTATTCGAGCTTAGTCACCCCTGCGACTCTGGTACACTGCGTGCAGAGTGTTAATTTGTATTGGGAATCGTGGCGCATAATAAGAGTAACCTCGAGATCGTGGAAAGTGTAGAAACCGGGGAAAAGTTACTTTATTAATTGTTTTGTTTTATAATTAAATCGTGCGCGAGTTAGGCCGTTATCCCGAAGTGTGTTGGTTTGTGTGGGATTGAAACGGGGTAGACCGCGTCACGGATTTTAATCGGTTTATGGATTTCAATTCATCTGGGTTAGTGTGAGTTCCCGTTTGGTTCGAGCTAAAAGGTCGCGCGCGTGTTAGTACGTCGTCCCGTTGTGAGATTTGTATAGAAGGGACTGACATGTTATAGACCGCGTCGCGTATCAGATGAACTAATCGGCGCTTCTCTGTTTCCTTTATTTATTTATTCATTTTAAAAAAAATTTATTTATTGAGATTTGTTATTTATATTTTATATTCATTCGGACTCTGTTACTTGCGCTTTAACATTTTATTCGACCGACTGAGGATTATCCCGACGTCGAGTATTTTATAATTATTATTATTGTTAACATTATTCGTCTTTGCTGTTTTTTTTCCCTCTTTCCCAATTGGCCGTTATTTGTTCGTTTCTTGGTATTTTATGAACCGCGGAAAATCTCTGGAGTTCTGCTTTTACACGGCATATAAATTTCGAAATTGTAATAGCAAGCCGTGAGTAGCTTGGCGTACGTGACCTGCCGACGTCCCGTTGTTTTGGTTTTGTGAAATGTGTGAGGGATTAGCTCGGGATAGGCCGTGTCGCGAACCGAGAACAAAGACTACCGAGTATTAAAATTTGTCCAGGAATATTATTCGAAATTGGAAGCAAACGAGATAGGCTATTCGATGTCTACAGTGTCCGAGTGTGAGAGTGTGTGAGAGAGAGAGAGCGGGATAACTGCGACCGTTGAATTAAAGACTAAAATTAAGATACCTGACTAGGTTTGGGAAATTGTTAAAAAGGAGAGACTAATTTTACGGGATATTTTATTCGAATTCTAACTTGATGTTTATTGGAAATTAATATCGGTTAGCCAGAAATAAAGAAGTTTGTAAGTCCCGTACCTGCTGTTGTTGTTTAAATTATTTACTGTTATTATTTTATTTATTTATTTATTATTAATTTAGCTGACCTCATTTATTGTTCTCGTTGGGTGTATTTATTGACAATATTTAATTATTTGACTTTGTTCAGTGATTTTACTGACTTATTTTGATTAATTGATTTTATTATTTGATTCGTATTTTATTTGGACTAATTAGTGACTTCACAGTCCGAACCACCCACTCTGCCTCGAACAGCTGTAGCTGGCCTGTGTTAAGGCTGGTCATCCAACTCTGTATTTTTCCTTCCGGCGCGAAAGCGCCTGGCGCCCAACTCGTAAAAGAAAATAAAAAGGGAGGAAAAAATAACTTGGACCAGTCATAGGTAACGCGGTGCGTTGAGGCACAAATTTACGTTACAAATTTGGATATTCAATAAATGATAGAGTATGGTATTACGAGGAGCCTGTTGTTACGAGGACCGACCATCGTGGTCGGCCCCCGGAGATAAGCTGACTAATTAGCGCAGTGCTGAAAGCACCGCGCCTATAACAATGCAAAAGATTAGTGGGGCGCAGCGCGTCTCGTTGATGCGCCGCGTCCAGTTGGTCGGCGTGGGACCACTTACGTTAGCAAATTATTAGCGGATGCTCCGCGTCTCGCCGATGCTCCGCGCTCCACTGGGGCGATATACACCAGCGATATACACCAAGATCCATTTGGTGTATATCGCTTTATAGACGCTCTTTTGGAGAGTATAATTAAGATACCTCATGTGGCCGCTTATCTGCACTTTGAATCGCTTCCGACCGGTCAGTTCGACGTAGCGCGCGTATGCAACGATCTACGATACCACGACTTTCGTGTATCGCCCACTATCGCAGGGCTACTCGGATTCTCGGAAGAGGCCTGTAGGTCTGTAATGATAGAACCGTATTGCGAATATACAGGGTCTGAGCCTGCATGTCTGACCGGTGCAATACCAGGCAGCATGTTTCTATACAACGATATCTGCGAGAGCTATATTACAGGCGATGTACAAAAACCCCTCTTATGAGTTATTCCAATTGATGCTAAAGACTTCGAATTTTCTTCGATGAAAATTAAATCGTTTTCGGCGCCACGATATGTACCTCTCTTGCGCAATAATTTACACACTATCGAGGTCCATATAAAGGACGAGTTTGGAAATCGTATACCATTTGAACAAGGAACGTTGACGGTGATACTACATCTCAAAAAGTCCCATATTTAATTACGCCACTATGGATGATATTGACGGTGTGCAGCACGGAAGGGGCCGTCGCGGGTACGGCGGTATTGGCCTCGTTTATGTCGGAACGGATAATCAACGAGGACACAGTATCGGCAGTTTTCTTGGAGGCCTGCATTATCGAGTATTGCCATTTTGAATAAGGGTGCGAAAACAGTTGGAAAAGAGGCATTACCTGCTGGTGTAAACGTAGCCTATGACTTCCTCGATGGAAATATAGCTGTGAAAGATGATCTCGAGAGAGCGCGAGAATCAGTTAGTAATCTCAATCGCAAAGCCTCTGAAAAAATTGACACTCTCATGCGGGCGTCCGGTTAAAAAAAGAGTCGAATTTCGCGAAATGCTCATTCACCGAACGAACGTAAACCACGACATATCTACCGTAAAAAGAAAAGCGTAATACGGAGAAAAGTAATAAAGAAGAAGAAAAAGAAGAAGAAGAATATAAAAATAAGAAGAAGAAGAAGAAGAGTCAACAAACGGTTGCAGATATTTTTGGATAGTTGAAACATAATGGCTGTTCTACATGCGCACTCGTGCGAGTATCTTAAATCGGAACTTGAGTTATTTTCACTCCCACCGACGCAAACAACTTTTGAAGTCTCTAATCCGGTGTATTATAAGCCGATTCTTCGCTAACAAATGATTCACCTATCAAATTTGTTATTCCCCTGGGCAGTGTGATGAGTATATCGATCTCGCGCATGTTATGCTTAGTCTGGTAGTGAAAATAACATCTCCTTCTACGGAAATTGCCACGGGTACAGCGCCGAAAGTAAGCACCGGCCTTGTAAACAGTCTCTTGCGTTCTATGTTTAATCCGGTGGATGTATACCTGAATCAAAAACTAGTTTCACCTCCAATTAACGCATACGCTTATCGACTGTACATAGATACCCTTTTGAATTACTGTCCAGCTGCCAAAAATTCGCGTCTCACGAGCGTTCACGGTTACGATGATACCCCCGGAAAAATGGATGACACATTATCGGAAAATGCGGATCTTGTAAAAAGAAAACAATTTTTAAATGTCGGAAAAACTGTCGACTTGCCTGGCCATCTGGATTGCGATATATTCAATTAGGAGCGGTTCCTATTAAACGGTGTTGAGATACGACGGTCTAGAGATTATTTCTTTCTTCTGGTCGATACAAAGAATGGTCAATGCGGCTTAAAGATTCTCGAAGCATCGCTTCTCGTTCGTAGAACGAAAATAGCTTCTGGTGTGCCGCTCTCGCATGCTAGAACTCTGCCAAATTTACGGCAAAATATCCTCTTACGAAAGTCGAGGTGAAGGCCGTTTCAATACACTCCGGTGTTCATAGAGAGACGATCGATAAAATCGTTATAGGTTAATTGCCGAAGCGTATAATTATCGGTTTTGTTGATTACAAAGCTCTTAACCGCGACTTCAGTATGAATCCGTTCAATTTCCGAAATTACACGATCAATTATCTTTCGTTGTATGTAGATGGTGCTCAAATACCTTCGAAACCGTTACAACCTGATTTCACGAAAAATCATCTATATGTGGATGCTTTTCAAACGTTGTTTTCGGGAACTGGATTACATTTCTTGAACGATGGTAATTGGATCGATAGCTATAATTATCGCGATAGTACTGTTTAGTTTTCGCACCTATCACGCACACACTCAACTCATGCATGCAATACACTCACAACCATATGACGCCTCGCATCATGTTCAGCTCACAGGCATACTATATCGATTTATCGACCCAGCACACTCAAGCACATTTTCCATCAGCTCGTATCCTCGATCGAAGCTCACTCAAGCGGCCAATGCTCCTATCGTGGCTCCAGCGGCAAGACCACTTACAGGACTCACTTTTCATCGCTGGCGGCGAATCATAACTCAAGCAAGCTGTGACGCACGTCTGCCTTCATGATACTCTGCCTCGTGGTCGACGGATGTAGGCATTGTTCTTCTCACTCGAGTCGTTCGCGCCAGATATTCCCGTGTCATCTCACTTTTCTGTTCAATAGCTCCACTCATCCTTTATCTATTCAGTAGTGTAGTGTATTAAATTCATCGCCAAATCACGTATAGTTCAACTCAGTGTAAGTGCAAGCCACGTAACTTCACCACAAACTCAACAACACTCACAAAACTGTCTACGATTTTACGCATCGTTGGCAGCATAGACGCCACTCAGCCTCGCACCGAACATCGCCTATAGCTCACTCACCAGCCCGTCGTGTGGCTTCACGTCTGAGCTCTACATCAGACCACATCACCAGGATCATCCACACGAATCAACAAGCCAACTCAACAGCCTGAGAACCCATTCAACACCAGTACATCAACAGACAGGCCAGACCAAATCAGTTACATTTTTTTTGCTTATCCATCAGGTATTCTTTTGGTAAATATGCTGTTTAGGGGTACCACCTCCAATCGCCTTCGAACTAGGCACGTTCGACGCGTTTTTGTATGCCCAACAACTTTTTCCTTTGGCAAAAGCGTCACTCTTGCCGCCGGAAAAAGATATTAACCGTTAAAGACTGAAAAATCACACACGTTACGTAGAGGTTCAAGGAATGAGCCTATTTCGAAGGTAATAATAATAATAATAATAATAATAATAATAATAATAATAATAATAATAATAATAATAATAATAATAATAATAATAATAATAATAATAATAATAATAATAATAATAATAATAATAATAATAATAATAATAATAATAATAATAATAATAATAATAATAATAATAATAATAATAATAATAATAATAATAATAATAATAATAATAATAATAATAATAATAATAATAATAATAATAATAATAATAATAATAATAATAATAATAATAATAATCCCTCCCAAGTGTGTCGCCTTGCCGCGGCGGGGGGGCTTGCGTTTCTGCAATGAACTTTGGAGCTCGGCCGGCGGGGGCTCTAGCCCCTGGCAGGTCTAACCTTGCCGGACAGGTCCATGGGGAGCAGGCAGACTAAGAACACACAACATCAAAAGCTACGGTGGAAGGCATCGTGCCTACGGCTGCATGGCCGCAATGATGTAAACTAAAGCGGTCGCGAACGATCCCTGCAGGGCACCGGGTGGAACCCTGCAGTATTTACACCTTACCTAGACAAGGCGGCTCTGCCTAGGCAGACCTACATTCCGACCTACTCGTGGGATTAATATGGAGAAACTTTTAAAAGAAATAAAACCTAAGCAGAAGAAGGAGTTGGAAAAAACATCGACCGAGGAAGAGCTCAGGACAATCGGAGAACTCGCGACGAACAATATCGGGGGAGAGTCGAACGATGATAGCTTGGCGAACGTGACCGAAAGTGTCAACCTGAGAAAGAGAAGTATACTTCAGTCATGTTCGTCAACAGGCACGGAAGATCGATCTCTACATCAGAAGAAAAAGAAATTAAGATACAGAAAGAGAGAAACGACACCGCCACCCATGGAAGAGGGTAAAACGGTTCCACCTGTCGTCGGAAATATAAGGAGGCATCGAGAAAAACCTGGAACCTCCTCATTCGACGATGACAGTGGGAACGAGCCCGATTTGACAGAGTTATTACAACTCATTCATGAGACCGCGACGAAAATGGAAGAGGCAGCGGCAATACAGAAAAATATGAATATGGCGGTAAAAACCGGCATTAAGACGATTCTTGAGGCCGCCGACGCTGCGCTAAACATGCAAAACAGGACAGCCTCGAAGGGACAAATGATGGCAGACGACCTGACAGAGACAGAAACGGAGACAACGGAACCGGCGACGCGACCGACAAAACGGAAACGGGAGACGACGAAGACCCCACCAGAGGCCCGACAGAAGACACCCCCAAGAACGGAGGAGGCCGCAACCTGGACAACCGTGAGGAAACGAAAAAAGAAGAAAAAAACGACGGAACCGAAAAACAAAACGGACGAGACGAACGTACCGACCCAGGCTGAAAAGCGCAGACCGACCCCCAAACATAGGGGAACGGCTGTACTGGTCAAGCCTGGGAAAGACAACACGTACTCGGACATCGTACGGAAGATAAGGACGACGGTCGACCCGACGAGCAGTCATGTACAGGTGATGGCTCTAAAGAAGACCAAGGACGGACGGTGTCTCATCAAGATACAGACAGACACGGACGGACGAGAACAGTTTGAGCGCGCACTACAGGACGCGGTTGGGGACACGGGCAGTGTAAGGACCGTGACTTCTAGGGTTCAACTGGAGATCATGGACCTGGACTGCGTTACCACCGCGGAGGACGTGATACGGGCGCTGAGACGAGAAACGGGACGAGACGGCGACTTTGGTGTCCACATCTTCGGCCCGAACCGGGCCGAGCAGTACATGGCGGTCTGCGACCTCGAGACGCGGGAAGCCGAGGTGCTGCTGGACCGGGGCCGGATCGGGATAGGATGGGTGCGATGCCGACTACGACAACGATTGACGGTGACCAAATGCTACAAATGCCTGGGCTACGGACATACAAGGACGAGCTGCACGAACGCGGATCGGACAAAGAACTGCAGGAAATGCGGCGAGACGGGACATTACGCGACGGACTGTAAAAACAGACCGGCTTGCCCACTGTGCTCTGAGGCGGGACACGGGGACGTAGCGCACCTTGCGGGAACCGGAAGGTGTGCGGTATTCCGGGCTGCGCTGGAGGAGTGCAGGAGGCAGGCCGGAAGACGGACAGAATAGTTCAGGGAAACCTGAACAGGAGTAGGACAGCAGACATGCTACTACCACAGATAGCTGACGAACATGACGCCGACATTCTGATCCTGTGCGAACCGTACAGGAGAAGAACGACACAAACGTACATTACGAACGAGACAGAGACCACAGCTATCTGGGTGAGGGGCGCTGCCCAATCTCGAATAATTAACTGCGGTGTCGGGGACGATTACGTCTGGGCAAGGGTCAGCGCTGTCACTTACGTCAGCGTTTACCTGACACCCAACTGCGCCGCGGCGGATTTCGAGAGGAAAGTGGCGCTCCTTGAAGACGGAATCAGGAATCTGCCTGGAGACGTTATCATCGGGGGAGACCTCAACGCGCGGGCGATCGAGTGGGGAATGACAACAACGAACAAACGTGGACGGCTGCTGCTGGAGATGGCCGCAAGGCTAGACCTGGTAGTAGCAAATACGGGAAACGTACCGACATACAGACGACCAGGGTTTGGAAACTCTATCCCTGACGTCACAATGACATCGGACAGAATATCGCCACGGATAGGACAGTGGCGGGTTTTCGACGGCTATACGGCCAGCGATCACCAGTACATTGTCTTCGAAGTGGCAGGACAAACGGCGACGAGACGGACGAGGACCCAGTACCCCCCGAGGTGGAACCTCAACAAACTCGACTTACGAAAATTTTCGGAGGAGCTGGCGGCAGCACCAGCACCAATGACGAAAGTCCCCCCTGAACTGACTGGCCGGCGAAGGGCGGAAAGACTCACGGATGAGACGGCCAAACTGACGGACCGGCTGTGCAACAGCACAATGCCGAAACGACGAAATAGACCAAACAGGCAACCACAATACTGGTGGACGGACGAAATAGCCGAGCTGCGCAGGCTCTGCTTGGCGAACCGCCGACGAGTTACGAGGGCTGGGGGAAGACCCGAAAGGGAAAACCTCCAAGCCACTTACAAGACGTCACGAAAAACACTTACGAACGCCATAAGGGACAGCAAAACGCGATGCTGGAAGCAGCTCTGCGAGGAGGTGAACGAAGACCCCTGGGGAACCGGTTACAAAATTGTGACTGGCAAACTAGGGGCCCGAGTTCCACTTGAACTCAAAGATGCCGAAACCGCAGAACGGATTGTTGACGGACTGTTTCCGACCCACCCGATACGGACGAACGTGACAGACGACACGGAGGCCCCGGCGGCCCCCATATTTACCGCGGAGGAGCTCTTCAAAGCGACTGCCGCGATGAAGACTGGCAAGGCGCCGGGACCAGACGGAGTGCCGGCGGAGATTCTCCGGCTGATGGTTCGCCTGAGGCCGGAGATATTTCTTGACCTGTACAACACGAGCTTGACGACGGGAACGTTCAGTGACCGGTGGAAGACGGCAAGGCTAGTTCTTATCCCTAAGGGTAAGGGCGACCCCAATACGCCGTCAGCCTACCGGCCGCTGAGTTTACTCGACACAACGGGTAAACTCTATGAACAACTACTAAAACCGAGACTGACGGACGCGATACAGACCAGCGGAGGCCTCTCAGACCGGCAGTTCGGCTTCAGGAGGGGACGATCAACGATTGGAGCGATTCAAAAAGTGGTCGATTCCTTCCTGGATTTGGAGAGACATTGCCATGCAGCGCGACCAATCGTTCTGCTGGCGACCTTGGACATCAGGAACGCCTTTAACTCGGCCAGGTGGGTTGACATCCTGGAGGCGCTTGAAGGCAACTTCGGGGTTCCGGCTTACCTGGCTCGGGTGGTGGGCGACTACCTAAGAAACAGACGGATCACGTACGAGACGACTGAAGGACCGGTGACGAGACAAATCACCGCGGGGGTTGCACAGGGGTCCATACTGGGACCAGACTTTTGGAACGGACTCTACGACAGCTTACTCAGGCTGGAATTGCCGCTTGGCGTTTTCCTTGTCGCCTACGCTGACGACGTGGCGGCGGTGATCACCGAGCGGTCTCCAGACCTGGCACAGCAAAAACTGAACCAGACGATGCGGCGAGTGGGCCGTTGGATGACGGACCACGGACTACAACTCGTGACAGAAAAGACAGAACTGACTTTCCTTAGCAGAAGACGCATACAGACGAGACTACCCATGTGGGTCGGGACGAACGAAATCGAGGCCGGAGGTGAAGTCAAGTACTTGGGAGTGACCCTAGATACGAAGATGACCTTCTGGCCTCATATACAAAAAACATGCCAGAAGGCGGCTAAGAGGATAGCATCCTTAAGCCGCCTAATGGCCAACACAAACGGGCCAAGACCGGGAAAACGACGACTCCTAATGACGACAGCCCACTCGATCCTCCTGTACGGCGCGGAGATCTGGGCAGATGCCCTGAAGACAAAGAAGTACTGCCACGCCATGACAACGGTACAAAGACAGGGTGCGCTGAGGATCGCCTGCTCCTACCGAACTGTCTCTGCAGAAGCAGTCTTGGTGGTTGCGGGCGTGATCCCCGTGGACCTCCTAGCTTTCGAGCGAAAGAGGATCTACGGGAGAAGCGCGGACATAAGACGGGAAGATGCGGCGGTCGCGGAACGCGACAAGACGATACAGACTTGGCACGAACAATGGACAGAAAGAGCGACAGGCAACTGGACAAGACGACTAATAAAGGACCTGAGACCGTGGATCGAAAGAGATTTTGGGGACGTAAATTTTTACATCACCCAGTTCCTGACGGGACACGGTTACTTTAGACGGTACCTTTATAACATGGACAGAGTACGGACGCTAGACTGTAAGTACTGTGGACACGAACGAGACGACGCGGAACACACATTTTTTGTGTGCGACCGCTGGACAGGACTCCGACTGGAACTGGAGACGATTGTTGGCAGCATCACCCCGGACAACATTGTTCAGGTGATGCTCCACTCGACAGAATGGTGGCAACTAGTTGCCACCTATACAGAGACGATACTGCGACGAAAAAACGTAGACGGCTGCCTCACCTAACCGAGCAGACAGACTGACGTGACGCGACAGGTTACAGACAGCAAGACGAACGAACGAACACGGACAGAACCCCCAGCCAGAAGTAATACCAAAATAGTTCCTGGTCTGGGGGAGGGCAACAAGGAGAAGGCGGTTTAGTGGGTAGGCCTACCTTTTTGGGAGTCCCACATACCCCCCCAGTTCAAAAGACTGGAGGATATCCGTAAAAAGGATTCCGCAACTCCTTGTATAAATAATAATAATAATAATAATAATAATAATAATAATAATAATAATAATAATAATAATAATAATAATAATAATAATAATAATAATAATAATAATAATAATAATAATAATAATAATAATAATAATAATAATAATAATAATAATAATAATAATAATAATAATAATAATAATAATAATAATAATAATAATAATAATAATAATAATAATAATAATAATAATAATAATAATAATAATAATAATAATAATAATAATAATAATAATAATAATAATAATAATAATAATAATAATAATAATAATAATAATAATAATAATAATAATAATAATAATAATAATAATACCCGTGTTGGGTTTGCTGGTCCCGCATCGGGCGCCTCCCTGGGTGGCGGATGGGGGAACGCTCTTCAGATATGAAGAGTACCGACTTGTTCGGGGTGGACCAAAACCAGTTAACACACACATGTACACTACTCACAAACAACTACTCAAACATATCCGAATGACATGCTGGGGATGCGAATGATCGGGAACTCTATGAACGGGTTACCACGAGAAAGCGAATGTTCAGGGTGCCCTATAAACGGGCACGCCTGAAAAAGTGAGTGAGTGGGTTCCCTATGAACGGGCTCTTCCAGAATGAATGAACCGGCAGAAATAGGATACTCACAACACGCACACTCAACACGGAGTAATGGCTGTAGAACCCGGACTGTCGCTCTCCGCTGTGGGCGGTCTTGGCGCGGGGCATTAGAGGGTACCCCAAGTAAACCAGGCTCGATGCTCCTGGGCTGCTGGATAGTACAGGGGCCCGGGTCCCCTTAGCCAGGTGGACCTAGCTGCCCTATCAGCCAGTGTATAATCCCCATGCTGTTGTAGTGCCGGGTGGCGCCCGGATAGGGCCATGCAGCAGCGGCCGTCGGCGGCGGAAGCAGGGCGACGGAAGGGGAGATTGCAGTCTATTCTCAAACTACACATTTACACATACACATACAAAGGGAAGAACGGGAGAAAAGACAAACATGGAAACAAAACAAAAGGAACAAACGATAAACGCATCAAAAACAACGGGGCCCCCAACCCCAGCACGAAAAGACGAGACCAAGGACGGAAACACGAGACAAAAGTATGAACATCCATCGTCCGTTGCGGAATTGGCTGAATCCAGGATTCGGGCTCAGCTACAGCTGATCCGCGAATGCCTCGTGAAAATGGAAGAGAAGACTCGCGTGCAGAGAAATATCAGCACGGTGGTCACAACCAATATGGCCAAGATAAGGGAAGCCGCGGACGAGGCATGGCATGAATGCGACAGGATGCATGTGCTCGGGATGGCTGGACGAAGCGATGTAGACAGGGAGACTGGGACACCACAGACGAAACGCAAACGAGAGATTACGAGTCTGAGCCTGGAACTAACGCCGGCGAAAAGGCCTGCGGACGGGACTGGGTCCACCTCCTGGGTAACTGTCGCTCGAAAACAAAATCGGACGACGACGACGGACGTACGGCAACAGACGACAAAAAAGCCAATGGCATCGACGTCGACAGACATTGCAACGACGCCCACAGGCACGGTGAAGACAGGCAAGAAGGGCCGCACAACCCGGAGACCCGGTGTTGGTGTGGTCTGGATCAAGCCAAAAGACGGACAAACGTACGCCGACACACTACGATGAATGAAAGCCGTTGACCCAACCGCCGACAAGGTGCAGGTCAACGGCTATCGAATGACCAAGGACGGGGGTGTCTTGCTTCGCGTAAAAAGCGGAGCAGGGGATAGACAGGCCTTCGAGGACAAGCTCAGGCAAGTCCTCGGAGAAGACGCTCAAGTACGAGACATGACAACGAACGTGCGACTGGACATACTTGATCTGGACTGCGTTACGGACAAAGACGAAGTGACGACGGCACTCCAACAGGAGACTAAGGACGAGAGGGACCCGAAAGTTCACATTTTCGGGCCCAACAGACACGGACAATGTATGGCGGTCTGTGAACTTGAGGAAGGCGCCGCAAATGCCTTGCTCAAGGACGGATCAGGATAGGGTGGGTAAACTGCCGCGTCAGACCGAGGACAACCGTGACCAGGTGCTACAAGTGCCTTGGATACGGTCATACAAGGACAGACTGCAAAGGACCGGACAGACGACTATGCTGCTGGAAATGCGGCAAGACGAACCACGTCGGTAAGGACTGCCAACAGGACCCGACGTGTTACCTGTGCACCGAGGCGGGGCACAAAAACACCGCGCACATACCGGGCACCGGGTCGTGCGCGGTTTTCAGGGCCGCACTGGAGGAGTGCAAAACCAAAACTGAGACGAGGGCATGATTGTCTTACAAGGCAACATGCACAGATGCGAGGAAGCACATCTCCTGCTTCCTCAAATCGCGAATGAACACGACGTCGACATACTAATACTGAGCGAACAGTACAAGAACACGACGACCCCGACGTGGTTCGCAAATGACGCGGGCACGTCAGCCATTTGGGTCAAAAACACCGATGTTCGCGTTCTCGACAGTGGAGCGGGAGACGATTACGTCTGGGTGAGGGTGAACGATCTGACCTACGTCAGCGTTTAGCTGACCCCGAACTGCTCCGCTGGAGCGTTCGAGGACCGGGTAAATAGACTCGAGGACGCCCTGCGGGAGCTACCAGGAGATCTGGTGGTCGCGGGCGACCTCAACTCTAGGGCGGTGGAGTGGGGCATGACACGGACTGACAAACGCGGACGGCTGCTATTGAAGATGGCAGCTCGAACAGGTCTGACGGTTGCTAACACGGGACGGAAACCAACGTACATCCGACCGGGGGTAGGCTCCTCGATACCGGACGTGACTATGATCTCGGACAGCATCTTGTCGCGGATGAGGCGATGGTGGGTGACCGATGATTACACGGCCAGCGATCACCAATACATCGTCTTTGAAGTGGCGAGACTTACACAGACGCGACGCGATGGACCTGAGCGGGCACCGCGGTGGAACGTACGTAAACTGGACAGAGAAAGGTTCTCGAGGGAGCTGCTGGAAGCAGCAGACCCTGCAGAGGCCATACCTGACGAACTGACGGGACAGAGACGAACCGAACGACTCGTTGACGAGACGATGGGACTGATGGGACGTCTATGTAGGGCTTCAATGCCGCGCAAGACCCCCCGACACCCCAGACGAACGACGTACTGGTGGACGGACGAGATCGCCCAACTGCGGCGACTGTGCATTGCGGCAAAGAGAAGAATGTATCGAGCACGGGAAAAACACCAACCGTCCACGGCCGCTCTTACTGTACAGTATAAAACGGCACGGAAGACGTTGACTTACGCTATTAAGGACAGTAAGAAGCGCTGCTGGAGACAGTTATGCGAGGAAGTGGACCGAGACCCTTGGGGCTTGGGTTACAGGATTGTGACCCAAAGGCTCGAGGCCCACGGTCCGCTCGAACTCAAGAACGCGACGACAATGAGACAAATTGTTGACGAACTCTTCCCGACTCATCCGAGGAGGAAAGAAGTGACGGACGCAGACGAGGGACTCGACGTTCCTGTCTTCACTGAGGAGGAGCTTATTAAAGCTACGTCCTCTATGAAGATGGGAAAAGCACCGGGACAAGACGGCATGCCCGGGGAGGTCCTGCGACTGATAGCTTGCTCCAGGCCAGGCATACTCCTCGAGATGTACAACCAATGCCTTAAGACTGGGACATTCAGCATGCGCTGGAAGACGGCGAGATTGGTTCTTCTGAGCAAAGGCAAGGGAGATCCTGACGCGCCGTCTTTCTACAAACCACTGAGTCTGTTGGACACGACGGGAAAACTGTACGAACTGTTACTGCGACCAGGACTAACGTACGCGATAGAGGCGGCCGGAGGTCTGTCTGATAAGCAGCACGGTTTCCGCAAAGGGCGATCGACCATAGGAGCAATCCGAGAGGTCCTTGAGACCTTTCGGAAGACGGACGAGGCTTGCCACGCAGCAAGACCCATCACGGTACTGGTGACTCTGGACGTGAGGAACGCCTTTAGCTCGGCGAGGTGGGGGGACATCCTGGGAGCGTTGCAGGACGATCTCCGGATCCCTTACTACCTTTTCCGGGTAATGGAGGACTACCTTAGCGATAGATACATAACGTACGAGACGCAGGAAGGACAGAGAACAAGAAGGATCACCGCGGGGGTCGCTCAGGGTTCTATACTGGGACCTGACCTATGGAACGTGACGTACTACAGCCTGCTGAGGCTGGAGATGCCGCGTAACGCATCACTGGTTGCCTACGCCGATGAGGTGGCGGTAGTGATCGTGGAACGCACTGCAGACCTGGCCCAGCTTACGTTGAATCAGGTGATGAGACGTGTGGACAGATGCATGACGAAACACGGACTGAGCCTAGCCCTGCACAAGACGGAAATCGTCATGCTGACTAGACGACGGACTCCGACGATCATACCGATGACAGTCGGAACGGAACAGATTGAGACCAGAGAAGAGGTGAAGTATCTAGGGGTGACCCTCGATACGAAGCTGACCTTCTGGGCTCATATCAAAGGGACGGCCGAGAAGGCGGCGGCGAAGGTAGCTTTGCTCAGCCGCCTGATGGCAAATACGCACGGACCGAGACCGTCAACACGCAGACTGCTCATGACGACAACACATTCCATCCTCCTGTACGGGGCGGAGATATTGGCTGATGCGCTCGCAGTCAAAAAATACCGGAAGGCGATGACGGACGTACAAAGACGAGGAGCACTGAGGATAGCGTGCGCCTACAGGACCGTCTCAGCGGAGGCGGTACTCGTGGTGGCAGGCGTGATTCCCATCGACTTACTGGCGACTGAACGGAAACGGATTTACGAACGCGACGAAGGGACCGAAAGGGATGGCGCGGCAAGACGGGAGAGGGAAAAGACTTTGACGGACTGGCACGCACGATGGACGACGGAGACAACCGGACGCTGGACAAGACGCCTGATACTTGACCTGAAACTGTGGACTGAACGGGAGTTTGGGGAGGTAAATTTCTTCCTTACTCAATTCCTCACAGGCCATGGGTATTTCCGGCAATATCTACGTGACATGGGAAAAGTACGGACAGCGGACTGCAAGTACTGCGGACATGCACAAGACGACGCTGAACACACGTTTTTCATGTGTGACAGGTGGACGATACAGAGACGAGACTTAGAACGAACGACCGGGGACATTACACCGGACAACATTATCGGACTGATGTTACGGAACAAGGAACAGTGGACGCGTTTCGCAGTATTCGTCGAGACCGTGCTGAGAGGTAAGAAAGAGGATGGATGTTTGGAGTATGAATGAGCATGGACTGAACAACAGACGGGTATAGACAGGGAACTTGGACTGAGACCTGAAACGAACGAGACGATGGACAGGTGCCGCGGAGGTGAAGTTATACTAACGTGTTTCCACCCCGCGGAGACGGGACAGAGGAAGTTTTTAGTCGGTAGGCCAACCAAGGAGAGTCCGACACACGGGGGAGTCCGTGTGACTCTCCTACGGTGCTTAACGCATTTTTCTCCTCTGTCATTGAAATAATAATAATAATAATAATAATAATAATAATAATAATAATAATAATAATAATAATAATAATAATAATAATAATAATAATAATAATAATAATAATAATAATAATAATAATAATAATAATAATAATAATAATAATAATAATAATAATAATAATAATAATAATAATAATAATAATAATAATAATAATAATAATAATAATAATAATAATAATAATAATAATAATAATAATAATAATAATAATAATAATAATAATAATAATAATAATAATAATAATAATAATAATCCCGTGTCGGGTTGATGATCCCGCATCGGGCGCCTCCCCTGGTCGCGGATAGGGGGACGCCTTCCAGATATGGAAGGTACCGAGAATTCTCGGGGTGGACGAAAATCTAGGAGCTGCCCGTGATGGGGCCGGGGCGCAAAGTGGCCCGACCGTATCGGGGAAGGGGATCGTCTACCGACGACTCTAACCTCGCGGGGAACGGCCACGGCGCTCCCCGGTTAACGGGCGCCATAAGGAAACCGGGCTGGCGTGAAAACCGGATCAGGTGGACAAAAACCCCATCGCGGACCAGCTCTGCCCAAGCCAAGGTGGGAGCCAGCGTGCCGAGGGCTGAATGGCACTGGGGTACAGTGCCGTGCACGATGCCTATGGGGAACCGGGCGAAACCTCATAGTATGAAGCCTTACCCCCACAATCAGGCTCTGTGGGGGCGGACGCCCATTCCTGGCTACTCGTGGGAACAACATGGACAAAACTCAACAAATAAAAACAAACACCGATAGTGGTACTCCGTCAGGAGTACGACTATCAAAAAATACGGACAGGGCAACACTGCACCTTCCGAGACGGGACAGGACGGACAGCGTGTCGAGTGCAGGGAGCGGGGTAGACTATACCTCTGCGGCCTCTACTCACGACAGTGACAACAGACGTACGCGCACACAGACGGGACAGATGAAAGATACAAAAACGGACGCCACAATACTACGACAGAACGAACCTGACGTGACGGAGCTACTAATGCTCATACAGAGGACAGCGACGAAAATGGCCGAGGCAGCGGCAATACAAAAAAACATGAATATGGCAGTGAAAACCGGCATAAAGACGGTTCTCGAGGCCGCCGACGCTGCACTAAGCATACAGAACAGGACAGACTCAAAGGGACGAATGGCGGCAGACGACTTGACGGAAACAGAAACGGAGACACACGAACCGACAACGCGACCGTCAAAGCGTAAACGGGAGGCGACAAAGACCCCTCCGGAGGCCCCGCGTAAGCGACCCCCAAGGACGGAGGACGATGAAGCCTGGACAAACGTGACGAAACAAAAAAGGAAAAAAAAAACGACGGAACCGAAAAACAGGACGGACGAGACGAACGCACCGACCCGGGCTGAAAAGCGCAGACCGGCCCCCAAACATAGGGGAACGGCTGTGCTGGTCAAGCCTGGGAAAGACAACACGTACTCGGACATGGTGCGGAAGATTAGGACGACGGTCGACCCGACGAGCAGTCACGTGCAGGTGACGGCTCTAAGGAAGACCAAAGACGGACGGTGTCTTATCAAGATACAGACAGACACGGACGGACGAGAACAGTTTCAGCGCGCAATTCAGGACGCGGTCGGAGACACAGGCATCGTCAGGACCATGACCTCCAGGGCGCAACTGGAAATCATGGACTTGGACTGCGTCACCACCGCGGATGACGTGATCCAGGCGCTGAGACGAGAAACGGGACGAGACGGCGACTTTGGTGTCCACATCTTCGGCCCGAACCGGGCTGAGCAGTACATGGCGGTCTGCGACCTCGAGTCACGGGAAGCCGAGGTGCTGCTGGGCCGGGGCCGGATCGGTATAGGATGGGTGCGATGCCGACTACGACAGCGATTGACGGTGACCAAATGCCACAAGTGCCTGGGCTACGGACATACAAAGACGAACTGCACGAACACGGATCGGACAAAAAGCTGCAGGAAATGCGGCGAGACGGGACATTACGCGACGGACTGTAAAAACAGACCGGCTTGCCCTCTGTGCTCCGAGGCGGGGCACGGAGACGCGGCGCACCTCGCGGGAACCGGGAGGTGCGTGGTGTTCCGGGCTGCGCTGGAGGAGCGCAAAAGGGAGGCCGGAAGATGGACACCGTAATTCAGGGAAACCTGAACCGGAGCAGGACAGCGGACATTCTTCTACCCCAGATAGCCGACGAACACGACGCCGACATACTGATACTGTGCGAACCGTACAGGAAACGGACGACACAGACGTGGATCACAAACGAAAACGAGACAGCTGCTATCTGGGTGAGGGGTGCCGCCCGATCCCGGATGACCAACCGTGGCGCAGGCGAAGACTTCGCATGGGCTAAGGTCGGCGCTGTCACCTACGTCAGCGTCTACCTGACCCCGAACTGCGTCGCGGCGGAGTTTGAGAGAAAGGTGGCGCTCCTCGAAGACGGAGTTAGGGATCTGCCTGGTGACATCGTGGTCGCGGGGGACCTCAACGCGAGGGCGGTCGAGTGGGGCATGACTGCGACGAACAGACGGGGACGACTATTACTGGAGATGGCCGCAAGGCTGAACCTAGTGGTAGCAAATACGGGAAACACACCGACATACAGACGACCAGGATTCTCCATACCAGACGTAACGATGACGTCAGACAGAATACTGCCACGGGTAGGGCGATGGCGGGTGGTTGAGGACTACACGGCCAGCGACCACCAGTACATCGTCTTCGAAGTGGGAGAACGGACAATGACGACACGGACGAGGATTCAGCGCCCCCCGCGGTGGAATACGAACAAACTTGACGTACGGAAGTTTTCGGAAGAGCTGGCGGCAGCGCCGGCGCCGATAACAAACGTCCCCCCAGAGCTGACAGGCCGGCTAAGGGCGGAAAGACTAGCAGACGAAACGGCCAAACTGACGGAACGGCTGTGCAATAGCACCATGCCAAAACGACATTACGGACAACGCAGACAACCACAATACTGGTGGACGGACGAGATCGCCGAACTCCGGAAGATCTGTCTGTCAAACCGAAGACGGGCCACGAGGGCTGGTGGGAGACCTGAAAGGGAAACCCTCCAGGCCGAATACAAAACAGCACGGAAACGACTGACGAACGCTATCAGAGACAGCAAGACGCAGTGTTGGAGGAAGCTCTGCGAGGAGGTGGACCGGGACCCATGGGGCACTGGTTACAAGTACGTGACCGGTAAACTAGGGACCCGGGTCTCACCAGAACTCAAAGATGCTGAAACCACTCGACGAATTGTGGACGGACTTTTTCCTACACACCCCATACGGACGGACGCAACGGATGACAACGGGACACCGACACCCCCCAAATTCACTGCGGAGGAGCTCACCAGAGCATCCAATGCGATGAAGACCGGTAAAACGCCAGGACCTGACGGAGTACCGGCGGAGATTGTCCGGCTGATGGTCAACCTGAGGCCGGATATATTTCTCGACCTATACAATACGTGCTTGACGACGGGAACCTTCAGTGACCGATGGAAAGCGGCGAGGCTAGTCCTTATCCCCAAGGGTAAGGGCGACCCCAACACGCCGTCAGCCTATCGGCCGCTGAGCCTACTGGACACGACAGGAAAACTTTACGAACAGCTACTTAGACCAAGACTAACGGACGCGATACAGACTGGGGGAGGCCTGTCCGACCAACAGTTTGGCTTCAGGAAGGGCCGGTCCACGATTGGAGCCATCCAGAAGGTGGTAGACTCCTTCCGAGACACAGACAGACATTGTCACGCAGCGCGACCAATCGTGCTGCTGGCAACACTTGACGTTAGGAACGCTTTCAACTCGGCCAGGTGGGAGGACATACTGGAGACGCTCAGAAACGGCCTCAGGGCTCCACCATACCTGACCCGAGTAGTGGAAGATTACCTACGAAACAGACGAATTACCTACGAGACAATCGAAGGACAGGTGACAAGACAGATCACCGCGGGGGTCGCCCAAGGATCCATACTGGGACCAGACTTCTGGAACAGCATTTACGACAGCCTGCTGAGACTGGAGCTACCGCGAGATGTTCAACTCGTCGCATACGCCGATGACGTGGCGGCGGTGATCGTCGAGCGGTCTCCAGAATTAGCTCAGTACAAACTAAACCAGACGATGAGACGTGTCGGACGATGGATGACTGACCACGGACTTCAACTCGCAACGGAAAAAACGGAACTGGTGTTTCTCACAAGGAAACGCATACTGACGAGACAACCTATGAAGGTCGGGACAGACGAGATAGTAGCTGGAGGGGAAATCAAGTACCTGGGGGTGACCCTAGATACGAAGATGACCTTCTGGCCTCACGTACAGCGGACAGCCCGGAAGGCGGCCGAAAGGGTGGCATCCTTAAGCCGCCTGATGGCAAACACGAACGGACCGAGACCGGGGAAACGGAGACTTTTAATGTCGACGACTCACTCGATGCTCCTCTACGGCGCGGAGATCTGGGCAGATGCCTTAAAGACAAAGAAGTACTGCCACGCAATGACGACGGTACAAAGACAGGGTGCGCTGAGGATCGCCTGCTCCTATCGGATTGTCTCTGCACAAGCAGTTTTGGTGGTGGCCGGCGTAATCCCCGTGGACCTCCTAGCTTTCGAGCGAAAGAGGATCTACGGGAGAAGCGCGGACACAAGACGACAGGACGTCGCAACGACAGAAAGGGACAGGACGATCCAGGCATGGCAGCAACGCTGGACAGAAGGGACGACAGGCAACTGGACAAGACGACTAATAAAGGACCTGAGACCGTGGATCGAAAGGGATTTCGGGGACGTAAATTTTTACGTCACCCAGTTCCTGACGGGGCACGGTTACTTCAGACGGTACGATTACAACATGGACAGAGTACGGACGCCAGACTGTCAGTACTGTAGACACGAACGAGACGACGCGGAACACACATTTTTTGTGTGCGACCGCTGGACAGGACTCCGACTGGAACTGGAGACGATTGTTGGCAGCATCACCCCGGACAACATTGTCAAGGTGATGCTCCACTCGACAGAATGGTGGCAACTAGTTGCCACCTATACAGAGACGATACTGCGACAAAAAAACGTAGACGGCTGCCTCACCTAACTGAGCAGACGGACTGACGTGACGCGACGGGTTACAGACAGCGAGACGAACGGACGAACACGGACAGAACCCCCAGCCAGAAGTAATACCAAAATAGTTCCTGGTCTGGGGGAGGGCAACAAGGAGAGGGCGGTTTAGTGGGTAGGCCTACTTTTTTGGGAGTCCCACACACCCCCCCAGTTCAAAAGACTGGAGGATATCCGTAAAAAGGATTCCGCAACTCCTTGTATAAAATAATAATAATAATAATAATAATAATAATAATAATAATAATAATAATAATAATAATAATAATAATAATAATAATAATAATAATAATAATAATAATAATAATAATAATAATAATAATAATAATAATAATAATAATAATAATAATAATAATAATAATAATAATAATAATAATAATAATAATAATAATAATAATAATAATAATAATAATAATAATAATAATAATAATAATAATAATAATAATAATAATAATAATAATAATAATAATAATAATAATAATAATAATAATAATAATAATAATAATAATAATAATAATAATAATAATAATAATCCCTCTCAAGTGTGTCGCCGTGCCGCGGCGGGGGGGCTTGCGTTTCTGCAATTAACTTTGGAGCTCGGCTGGCGGGGGCTCTGGCCCCTGGCAGGTCTAACCTTGCCGGACAGGTCCGGGGGGAGCAGGCAGACTAAGAACACACAACATCAAAAGTTACGGTGGAAGGCATCGTGCCTACGGCTGCATGGCCGCAATGATGTAAACTAAAGCGGTCGCGAACGATCCCTGCAGGGCACCGGGTGGAACCCTGCAGTATTTACACCTTACCTGGACAAGGCGGCTCTGCCTAGGCGGACCTACATTCCGACCTACTCGTGGGATTAATATGGAGAAACTTTTAAAAGAAATAAAACCTAAACAGAAAAAGTAGTTGGTAAAAACATCGACCGAGGAAGAGCTCAGGACAATCAGAGAACTCGCGACGGACTATATCGGGGGAGAGTCGAATGATGATAGCTTGACGAACGTGACCGAAAATGTCAATCTAAGAAAGAGAAGTAGACTTCAGTCATGTTCGTCAACAGGCACCGAAGATCGATCCCTACATCAGAAGACAAAGAAATTAAGATTCAGAAAGAGAGAAACGACACCGCCACCCATGGAAGAGGGTAAACCGGTTCCACCTGTCATCGGAAATATAAGGAGGCATCGAGAAGAACCTGAAACTTCCTCATTCGACGATGACAATAAGAACGAACCCTGATTATGGCGGTAAAAACCGGCATGAAGACGACTCTTGAGGCCGCCGACGCTGCGCTAAACATGCAAAGCAGGACAGCCTCGAAGGGACGAATGATGGCAGACGACCTGACAGAGACAGAAACGGAGACAACGGAACCGGCGACGCGACCGACGAAACGAAAACGGGAGGCGACGAAGACCACACCAGAGGCCCGGCAGAAGCAACCCCCGAGAACGGAGGAGGCCGAAACCTGGACAACCGTGAGGAAACGAAAAAAGAAAAAAAAAACAACGGAACCGAAAAACAAAACGGACGAGACGAACGTACCGACCCGGGCTGAAAAGCGCAGACCGACCCCCAAACATAGGGGAACGGCTGTACTGGTCAAACCTGGGAAAGACAACACGTACTCGGACATCGTACGGAAAATAAGGACGACGGTCGACCCGACGAGCAGTCAGGTACAGGTGATGGCTCTAAGGAAGACCAAAGACGGACGGTGTCTCATCAAGATACAGACAGACACGGACGGACGAGAACAGTTTGAGCGCGCACTACAGGACGCGGTTGGGGACACGGGCAATGTAAGGACCGTGACTTCTAGGGCGCAACTGGAGATCATGGACCTGGACTGCGTTACCACCGCGGAGGACGTGATACGGGCGCTGAGACGAGAAACGGGACGAGACGGCGACTTTGGTGTCCACATCTTCGGCCCGAACCGGGCCGAACAGTACATGGCAGTCTGCGACCTCGAGACGCGGGAAGCCGAGGTGCTGCTGGACCGGGGCCGGATCAGGATAGGATGGGTGCGATGCCGACTACGACAACGATTGACGGTGACCAAATGCTACAAGTGCCTGGGCTACGGACACACAAGGACGAGCTGCACAAACGCGGATCGGACAAAGAACTGCAGGAAATGCGGCGAGACGGGACATTACGCGACGGACTGTAAAAACAGACCGGCTTGCCCTCTGTGCTCTGAGGCGGGGCACGGGGACGTAACGCACCTTGCGGGAACCGGAAGGTGTGCGGTATTCCGGGCTGCGCTGGAGGAGTGCAGGAAGCGGGCCGGAAGACGGACAGAATAGTTCAGGGAAACCTGAACAGGAGTAGGACAGCAGACATGCTACTACCACAGATAGCTGACGAACATGACGCCGACATTCTGATCCTGTGCGAACCGTACAGGAGAAGAACGACACAAACGTACATTACGAACGAGACAGAGACCACAGCTATCTGGATAAGGGGCGCTGCCCAATCTCGAATAGTTAGCTGCGGTGTCGGGGACGATTACGTCTGGGCAAGGGTCGGCGCTGTCACTTACGTCAGCGTCTACCTGACACCCAACTGCGCCGCGGCGGATTTTGAGAGGAAAGTAGCGCTCCTTGAAGACGAAATCAGGGATCTGCCTGGAGACGTTATTATCGGGGGCGACTTCAACGCGCGGGCAATCGAGTGGGGAATGACAGCAACGAACAAACGTGGACGGTTGCTACTGGAGATGGCTGCAAGGCTGAACCTGGTAGTAGCCAATACAGGAAACATACCGACGTACAGACGACCAGGGTTTGGAGACTCCATCCCTGACGTCACAATGACATCGGACGGAATATTGCCACAGATAAGGCAGTGGCGGGTGTTCGATGGCTATACGGCCAGCGACCACCAATACATTGTCTTCGAAGTGACAAGACAAACGGCGACGAGACGGACGAGGACCCAACACCCCCCGCGGTGGAACCTCAACAAACTCGACGTACAAAAATTTTCGGAGGAGCTGGTGGTAGCACCAGCACCGATAACAAAAATCCCCCCTGAGCTGACTGGCCGGCAAAGGGCGGAAAGACTGGTGGACGAGACGGCCAAACTGACGGACCGGCTGTGCAACAACACAATGCCGAAACGACGATATCGACAGAACAGACAGCCACAATACTGGTGGACGGACGAAATAGCCGAACTACGAAGGGTCTGCTTGACAAGCCGACGACTAGTGACGAGGGCTGGGGGAAGACCCGAAAGGGAAAACCTCCAAGCCAAATATAAGACAGCACGGAAGGCACTGACGAGCGCGATACGAGACAGCAAGACGCGTTGCTGGAGAAGGCTCTGCGAGGAGGTGGATCAGGATCCCTGGGGCACTGGTTACAGAATCGTGACCGGTAAACTAGGGGCCCGGGTACCACCAGAAATCAAAGAAGCCGAATCCGCACGACGGATCGTCGACGGCTTGTTTCCAACACACCTGATACGGACGGACGTTACAGACGATACAGACACACCGGCAGCCCCCATCTTCACGGCGGAGGAGCTCACTAGGGCATCCAACGCAATGAAGACTGGTAAGGCACCGGGACCAGACGGAGTACCGGCGGAGATTATCCGGCTGATGGTCAATCTGAGGCCGGAGATATTTCTCGACCTGTACAACACATGTTTGACGACGGGCACGTTTAGCGACCGGTGGAAGGCGGCAAGGCTAGTTCTTATCCCCAAAGGTAAGGGCGACCCCAATACGCCGTCAGCCTACCGGCCGTTGAGTTTACTCGACACGACGGGTAAACTCTATGAACAATTACTGAGACCGAGACTGACGGACGTGATACAAACCAGCGGAGGCCTTTCAGACCTGCAGTTCGGCTTCAGGAGGGGTCGATCGACGATTGAAGCGATCCAAAAAGTGGTTGACTCCTTCCTGGACTTAGAAAGACATTGCCACGCAGCACGACCTGTCGTTCTGCTGGCAACCTTGGACGTCAGGAACGCCTTCAACTCGGCCAGGTGGGTCGATATCCTGGAGGCGCTTGAAAGCAACTTCGGGGTTCCGGCTTACTTGGCTCGGGTGGTGGAGGACTACCTGAAAAACAGACAGATTACGTACGAGACGACTGAAGGACCAGTGACGAGGCAAATCACCGCCGGGGTTGCACAGGGGTCCATACTGGGACCGGACTTTTGGAACGGACTTTACGACGGCTTGCTCAGGCTGGAAATGCCGCTCGGCGTACTACTCGTCGCTTACGCTGACGACGTGGCGGCGGTGATCACCGAGCGGTCTCCGGATCTGGCACAGCTAAAACTGAACCAGACGATGCGACGAGTGGGACGATGGATGACGGATCACGGACTACAACTCGCGACAGAAAAGACCGAACTGACGTTCCTTAGTAGAAGACGTATACAGACGAGACTTCCTATGTTGGTCGGGACGGACAAAATCGTGGCCGGGGGGGAAGTCAAGTATCTGGGGGTAACTCTGGATACGAAGATGACCTTCTGGCCTCATATACAGAAAACAGCTCAGAGGGCGGCCGAGAGGATAGCATCCCTAAGCCGCCTGATGGCTAACACGACTGGACCGAGACCGGGCAAACGACGACTTGTAATGGCGACAGCCCACTCGATCCTCCTTTACGGCGCGGAGATCTGGGCAGATGCCCTGAAGACAAAGAAGTACTGCCACGCGATGACGACGGTACAAAGACGGGGTGCGCTGAGGATCGCCTGCTCCTATCGAACTGTATCTGCACAAGCAGTTTTGGTGGTGGCCGGCGTAATCCCCGTAGACCTCCTAGCTTTCGAGCGAAAGAGGATCTACGGGAAAAGCGCGGACATAAGACGGGAGGATGCGGCAGTTGCGGAGCGCAACAGGACAATACAGACTTGGCAAGATCGATGGACAAGAGAACGCACAGGCAACTGGACGAGACGACTTGTAAAGGACCTGAGACCGTGGATCGGAAGGGAGTTTGGGGACGTGAATTTTTACGTTACCCAGCTCCTGACCGGACACGGCTACTTCCGAAAGTACCTTTACAACATGAACAGAGTACGGACGCCAGACTGTAAGTACTGCGGACACGAACGAGACGACGCGGAGCACACATTTCTTGTGTGTGACCACTGGACAGGACTGCGACTAGAACTCGAGACGATTGTTGGTAGCATCACCCCGGACAACATTGTCCAGGTGATGCTCCACTCAACAGAATGGTGGCAACTAGTTGCCACCTATACAGAGACGATACTGCGACGAGAAAACGTAGACGGCTGCCTCACCTAACTGAGCAGACGGACTGACGTGACGCGACAGGTTACAGACAACAAGACGAACGGACGAACACAGACAGAACCCCCAGCCAGAAGTAATATCGAAATAGTTCCTGGTCTGGGGGAGGGCAACAAGGAGAGGGCGGTTTAGTGGGTAGGCCTGCTTTTTTGGGAGTCCCACATACCCCCCCAGTTCGAAAGGCTGGGGGATATCCGTAAAAAGGATTCCGCAACTCCTTGTAAATAATAACAATAATAATAATAATAATAATAATAATAATAATAATAATAATAATAATAATAATAATAATAATAATAATAATAATAATAATAATAATAATAATAATAATAATAATAATAATAATAATAATAATAATAATAATAATAATAATAATAATAATAATAATAATAATAATAATAATAATAATAATAATAATAATAATAATAATAATAATAATAATAATAATAATAATAATAATAATAATAATAATAATAATAATAATAATAATAATAATAATAATAATAATAATAATAATAATAATAATAATAATAATAATAATAATAATAATAATAATAATAATAATAATAATAATAATAATAATAATAATAATAATAATAATAATAATAATAATAATAATAATAATAATAATAATAATAATAATAATAGAACTTAAAGGACCTAAAGAACCTAATGAACCTAATTCTACAGTTTTACCAACTTTATTTGTTAATATAGCAGATATATAGTCTGATATAGCAGAAACGAGTCTACCTACGACGAGCTGAACACGATCGACAACAAATCAAGGAACAGGAGAGGAATCACACCATGGAGGTTTGGCAGGGCATGTGGGACAGTGACGCAAGAGGAAGATTGACAGCCAGACTCATCAAACATCTGGCCCTATGGACAGATCGTAAACATGGGGAAGTGACTTGCTACCTGACCGAACTATTGAGCGGGCATGGCTACTCCAGCGCATACCTTCACAAGATTGAGAAAGTGAAAAATCCGCGGTGTATCTACGGGGATTCTGAGCGCAACGACGCTCATCACACCTTCTTCGAGTGTAATCGATGGAGGGAGGAGAGGGAAAGGATGGAGGAGTCACTAGGTCTTATCACCACAGAGAACATAGTGGCATCGATGCTGATCAGTGCGGAGAAGTGGGATGCGGTGACAAATTTTGCCGAAACAGTTCTACGCCAGAAGAAACAAGAAGAAAACAACAGAGTAATAGCCGGAGCAGACAACAACTAGTTGGACATCGTGAGCATAGTGAACAGTGCAGTGCGAGAAAATAGTGCCGAGTCCAGCTAACCACAGTGAAGTGACACAGTGAAAACAGTTATTCCATAGCGTGTCAGCGAATGGAATTGGGCAGAGAATCACAGCTTGCGCCGGACCGCGGCCATAAGCAAGCAGGAAAGAATGAAGTGGCCTGGAAGGCAAAGGAACAGAACGACCCTGACGAAATGCGGAAGCGGTTCCGGGGTCGTTACACAACATCTGGAAAAAGGGTTGGTGGTTTTTAGTGGGTATAAATCCTACACTATTGAGGAGTGCGGTCCCTCCTCTCTGTCTTTGTAACGATTTTCCACCACCCCTCGAAAAAAAAAAAAAAAAAAAAAAAAAAATTATTATTATTATTATTATTATATATTAGTTATTAACAAATAAAGTTGGTAAAACTGCGGAATTAGGTTTTTTAGTTTCTTTAGGTTCTTTTAATTTTATTTTATCAGGAGTACAAATTGAAAATGCGGGATTTTTTTCTATTTTTGAACGTTTATTCTGAAAAAATGGTAACAAATGAATTATTCAAAGTATTGTCCATCGCTAGCCACAACTTTTTCCCATCTTTCTGGCAATTTACGGATACCGTCGCGAAAAAATTCGGCCGGCTTGGCTGCTATCCAGTCATCGACCCATTTTTGGGCTTCTTCGTAAGAATGGAAGCGCTGGTCAGCTAGGCCATGTGTCATCGATCGGAAAAGGTGGTAATCGGAAGGAGCAATATCTGGGCTATACGGCGGGTGGGGTAAGACTTCCCATTTCAGCATTTGTAGGTATGTTTTGACCGGCGCTGCAACATGTGGCCGAGCGTTGTCATGTTGCAAAATTACTTTGTCGTGTCTTTGCTCGTATTGTGGCCGTTTTTCTTTGAGTGCGCGGCTCAAACGCATCAATTGAGTTCGGTATAGTGCTCCTGTGATGGTTTCGTTCGATTTCAATAGCTCATAATACACCACACCCAGCTGGTCCCACCAAATACAGAGCATGAGCTTGGCGCCGTGAATATTTGGTTTGGCCGTCGATGATGATGCATGGCCGGGGTAACCATATGATTTTTTGCGCTTCGGGTTATCGTAATGGATCCACTTTTCATCACCAGTGACAATGCGATGCAAAAAACCCTTCCGTTTTTGCCGTTCGAGCAGCAGTTCGCATGCAAAAAAACGGCGCTCGACGTCTCTCGGCTTCAGCTCATACGGCACCCAATGTCCTTGCTTTTGGATCATTCCGAGGGCTTTTATACGATGGGAAATGGCTTGTTGTGTCACTCCCAATGAATCTGCGAGCTCTTGTTGAGTTTGACACGAGTCTTCATTGAGTATTGCCTCCAATTCAGCATTCTCAAACTTTTTCACTTGGCTCGGCCGCTCTTTGTCCTCAACGTCAAAATCACCACTTCTAAACCGCACAAACCATCTCTCGCACGTTGAAACCGATGGAACATGACTCGGATAAGCCTCGGAGACCAATCGATGTGCTTCAGCAGCACTTTTCTTCAAATTAAAGAAGTAAATTAAAACTTCCCGCAAATGCTGTTTTGTTGGCACGAAACTCGACATATTGAGAGCTCAAAAAAACTATGAATTTGACACTGCGACAAATTGACACATACTGAAAATTAAAGCTATAAGACGTAGCTTTGACATGAACATAGTCACAGTACTGCCTGATGCGTATAGCGTTAGTAACGCCATCTGTTATCAAACCCGCATTTTCAATTTGTACTCCTGATAATTTTATTATTATTTTACCAATTTTATTTGTTAATAACTTTTTAATGGACAGTAAGCGAATATTTTGTCAGAGGGAAACGTTGCTAGGCATACAAAAACGCGTCGAACGCGCCTTGTTAGAAGGCGATCGGAGGTGGGTCCCCATACCAGCATATTTAGCATTCTATTAATCCTTATTAAATAATTCAATAAACATTGACTTATTATTGTTCAACATTGAGTACATTTAATTTAGTATACTTGTCACCAGGATCCTTAATATTAATATTCGCAGCTGTCACTTGACTTACTAAGTACGAATGCATCGACCTACTATCCGTCGACAGCGTAGTATTACTCAATTTGTACAGTTTCACTGCGCAAAGCTCTACGCTTATCGATATTTAATATTTTTACTCATTCTGACTAGGCGCCTACTCTGCGCACTTGTCAATTTTTCTTATAGTGCTTTTTCACACTAGTTGGTGTTAATCACAAAATATTCTCAATCATTTTTTAAAACATTATCAAACATTTTTTGGTCTTTTGTGCTAGACCTAATTGACTCACACTCATTCTCATACAGATACTGTCTATTCGCTTTTGATTTGCCACCAGATATTTCGATGAACAGCAATTCACATTGGAATTTAATAAAGCACGGTAGTGTGAGAATCGAGGTACGATTTGAGGATGCGCTTGCTTCAACGGTAAATTGTGTTGTCTACGTGGAATATGATAATGTCCTTGAAATCAAAGACTCTCGTCAGGTAATGGTGGATTTTACCGGATAAGCGAAAAAACGAGCTGATGTCGGAATAAAATTGTTTCGTGTTAAGGTGTAGAAGCGTCTTTGTGAGTAACTAATCAGGCGAACTTGAGCATCTTCATAGATTAGACGTGATAATGCATATTGTCGTGGATATACAGGAAATGCGTGGCAAAGACTAACTTGCGTGAAATTTTGCGAAGATCAAGACGCATCTATACACGCAGTCACGAGAATGCTATACTTCTTTGCGATATCACGAGTCGTGAAATTTCCAATCTGAAGCATGAGTAGGGCGCACCATCGTATACATTATATAATCGATACAGCGTTTTCGCACTGTGCAATGCTCCGGACTTTCCAAATAAAAAATTGGCTTCGCGAGCTCCCGTTTAAAGGAGAATCGTACATGGATTCTTGATCGGCAGACGAAGAGGAAGAAAATTGAAAAGAGGACAAGTCTTGCAGTCGTGACACGATCGACGATGCTGTGAAATAACCTTCGCGTATATTCGTCTGTCAAAGCGTATTGGTCATCATTAAATCATTGACTATGTGTTCAGCATGAAAACTAGATAAATCCACGAGAGTCTCAGTATCTACCACTTTCAATCGTTGGAGTATACCCTGCTGACAGAATTATTCGTATATAGTCGTTACTGGCCGAACTCGTAGTTAACACGGATCGGCATGTTCGTTGTCCATTATGGAAAACGAATGTACTTGGATAGCTACGGGCTACCACCGATATACCGCAACGTCTCGTGTGGCTACGAAGAAACGATAAGTTCTATCGGTCCGGCCTCAAGCACTTACGAAGTCATATGTCGGATGTGTGTGGACAATTTTGTATCGTATTCCTGCATCTCATGTCGTGCGGATTCACCATGCCGCGATTTAATAATCTCTTTAGCGATAATGTATTTGAAATTGATTAATCAAAATCAAATACCTAATCTTAGTATGCCTTTTACTTTTATAGTGTGATAATTAGAAAATTATAATTGAAGTCTCCCGGTGCCTTATCATATTCTACGCCTTTTAATGCAGAGCAAGCGTTTCGCGAAGAACGCAGCGCAAAGCGACACACATGTGCAAAACCGCCGTTGATGCGTTCAAAGCGCTGGACACCTAGTTATGATTCAGAGGAAGTTGTTATCTTTAAGCCCATGATACCCTCTAGCAGCATCCTGAGCATTCAGTCTGTCTTTGGCATCCTACGCGCAAATATTCTAAAGCAATATGTATTCGCGATACGGCAAGGAGGTTTTAAGCGACGCATTTCAGTGACGATTGATTCTGGTGGAGAGTGTGTGCGTGCGTGCGTGTGTGTATAAGAGTGCGTGAGCGCATTCGAGAGAAGCAAGCGTTTAGAATCGCCGCGGAAGGAAGGTGGAAGCTAACAACAGCTGAGGTGGTTAGTACATAATTTAAATCATTTTTCCAAGTATGCGGACACGTTTGCTCCATCCTGCTCTCATTTATACTCTTTCTTGTTCACCAGAGTACCCATCATCCCACTTTACCATCTTCATGTTGCCGACTCTGTTTAAGGAGAGTAGGAACCGCGGCGGTGGAAAAGTAGGGTGGTGAGGGAAGGAGTGAGTATAGGAGTGGGATGAAGCAAATGCGTCTACATACTACTTAAGCCTCGTACCAAAATGTGTTCCTCTTTGTTGAGGAACTCTACTCGTCATCCGCTTCTCTCTCAAGTTTCCTACCGCGGGATCCCCAGTTACCGAAAATCGATGTTGTCGCCTGCGTGTCAACCCTCGAACTTATTCTATCCCTCTCTAGAGTCTAGTTAAAAGCCAAGTGTTGTTCTCTCCCTATATCGGGTGGTTGTTATTAGTAACACGGAACGAAGTACGACTGACTCGACAAATCCCTCACAAAATTAATCATTTGACAAATTAATAAATCAGTACATCGCTCACGACCAAGGATTATACAATTTGGGGCAGCACAAATGTGACGACACAACTTTGGTACGCTCGAGGAATCAGTCGAACGTCGATGTCGAGGAATTCTTATTTTCCTGTCACAACCTGTTGTATAAAACTAATGTTCGCCAATGGAACGCTAGAATTTTTCATGCGTTAAATGCCAACAATCCAGGACGGAAATATACTGCTCAAGATTATTCAGAGTAATTGAAGAATGGTGAACTCGAAGGTTATTTAAATTAAATCTTTGGACACCTTCGAAATTCTACTGTATGTTGGAAAATACCAAGGAACAATGTGAATTACATGATACGTTATTATGGTCCAGCAACGTCATTTTTTACACTGAGTCTATCATAATGGCTATGGGCAAATTTAATAAAATATATTCGTGACGTAAATTCTCCACATTTTAATACATTTTCGGGGAATGAACGTATCGCTCGAGATCCGGTATCGGTTTCTCGTTTCTTGGATAGTAAGTTCCATTGATAGATGGATTTTCTTTTGTCAGAAGACAATCCCATGAGTGAAATTAGTCATTACTTTTGGTGCTGTGAATACCAAGGCCGAGAAACACAGCGTTAGCACATGATTATTTAGGTGGAGGATGCACCCATTATGGGAATAAATTCCAATGAAGACGATGGGAAATTTACGAAATATGTGGCTTGTCGTTTTTCAAATAAAGATGTATCTCCAGTATTGCACAGCGCGTTAACACACATCAGCGACATAGCCATAATGGTTATGGTTAAGGAATAAGAAAGCACAATCTGGAGCGATTCTCAGTCTATGTAGATTTCAATTTCCAAGACCTACCACGGAAGAGTTCGTTTTACGAGAACCAGCTGTATCAGTTGTTGGTCGTTGGCAACCGAAAATGAAAACTCGTCTGTATGAGTTACGTCGTATTGCTCAAGAGGTACTTATGAATGATTATAAGTCTACTGTTTTTTGCGCTCGGATATTCAATTTATTGGTGAAAGTTTGACACTGTAGATACAGTATTGTACAAAGTATACAACAAAATTTAAGGCTGCCACTGTATTCGATAGCGTCCATGATATTATTTCCACTACGCAATTCTACTACGCAATATCATATTGCGTCAACGTTTATGGAGTTTTGCCTTTCGTAGTTTGAATCATAGAGAAATGGAACCACTTGAAGCTGTAGATACGCTCATAAGCATACCTTGATATGGGACTGATTCGCACACTACAGTTAGGTGGGTGGATGTCAACTGCGACGTACTGACTGTATTATAACGTACAGTATACACAGCGGGGCGTCACTACCGCGCGTTACATACACTAAGTATACTGGCCTATACGCGGCAACTCACGACGCTCGGTACGCACACAACAGAGCATTGCTACCGAGCGTCACTCACACCATGAGGCCGGTACATCGGAGACCACGTCCCGTTACTCGTTCGAAAAGTACCAGTAGAAAATTAAAAACCAACGACCAATTTCAAAAAGACCAAGGCTACCAGTGGGCTACAGGAAGATGGGCTACAGGACCGCCACCAACTATAGTTATACCAAAAGCATGGGCCAGCTGGAGGGGAGACTGGTATAAAAATGCCAGAATTTCGGCATTCGGGGAACAGTTCTGTTCACAGGTCCCACCAACGCAGAAGTTCAGCTACCAGGAAGGAAGAACGAGCCCTCGCAAGGTGCAAGCCGCACAGATAACAAGGGAGCCCAGCTGTGGTACCTGACGTACATTTAAACGGGAAGCAGCTGAGTCGGTGCTGTGTTAACAACGCACTACAGACCTAAACATCAACAAAGCGGTCTCTCTCTGGTAGCCAAGGATAGAGCGAGCCAACAGACTACGCTCTCCAACACGAAAGATCTCCACATATTCTAAATGGCAGATATAAAAAATCACCACTGAAATTACATGATAGCATAGAGAATAGGATAGGAAAATAATTTAAGTATAAATGAGGAATCCAAATTAAAATTAGGAAATCCCGGGGAAAATATAAAAAGGCGTACGGCCCTGATATCGCTGTGCATGCACTAAAAATGCATCCCACTGACGTCAGGTCATAGCGGCGGTGAGGTGGACGAGCGAGTCGGCCTTCATAGAATATCAGGCGGGAACTCCACTCCCACCCACGGGCCGGTGACGTAAGGAGCAGAGTATCGACCAAACTCAGTAGAAATCCGAGGCTAGTCTAGATTCTATGAGCGGTGGCCGGCTAGTTACCGACGGTACGCATGCTAAATCTCTTCCCCAGGGAACGCAGTGAGTAGACAAATTTCTCGACCGACATTTAACTTCACTATCATAGATTATATTATTAATTAACAAATACTTTTGGCGTAAGGGATTATATAATTATCAACGTTCTCGCTCACATCATAGCACATATTAATAATTAAATGATATATCACCATTATGAAACATATTCTTTAAATTCACCTGCGAACACGATTATAAATGCACTCGTGTGCCCGGGAATAATCTATTGTAAGGCGCGTGGTAGCCATAATATCAAGAAAAAGGGTTCAATAGTTAGGTTTCATATTCAATTTCTTTTCTGTATCACACAATTTCTATTTGTTTTTCTTTGAATAAACCCTACTTTTACCTACTACAAAAGCCTAAAATTATTTTCCTTCCTGCTCGAGTCCGAACAAGCCCTTTAAAGGTAATGTTAACGCTTAATACCATTACAGAACATGATTAGGAGTCGAAAATTGAAACCCCATAAAGATGTTGAAACCTTGAATCTCGATTCAAGCAAAATTTTCTGTCCATCATTGGTCGACAACTTTAACCCCAATCGCCCAGTAGAGATAGCGTCTATGTCATTATAGAAATTTTCAACATGGTACGGCCTCGTAAAAGTTGTATCGAAAAATGAATATGTTGAAATTTAACATATTGGTTTCTCCTTATTTCTTAAAAAGCGCTCACGCGGATATCTAATTAATCATTATACCTTACAATCAAAAAGTACGCGGAATTTGTCATTTAAACAAGCCACCCTTGAAAAATTAACAAAATCATTTTTTTTTCTAGGTTGGTACATCTGTCAGTTGTTTACATGTCACTTTTGAGCGCAATATGTCAGATAGTTTGTGCGTAATAGCTTTGTAAATAAGTCATTGTTTGGTGTACTTTGCGAATTTCGCTATGTCGAGTTTAGTTGAGCACACTCTTCATTTCAGACACACTCTTTGTGCCTGCAATGTTGTGTTTCTAACAAATTATCATGTGCAGAAGCGTTTAAAATGTTAACGGTAGCCTACGGGGACTCGACAATGTCGAAAACACAAGCATACGAGTGGTACAAAAAGTTTAAAGCGGACTCTACTGTTGATGATGATTGATGATTTGCTTCGTTCGGGTCGTCTATCCACCTCTGTGACGGACGAAAACATCGAATAAGTTAAGAAAATTGTGCTCGAAGATCGTCGCGTGAGCATCACGGAGATAGCAGCCGATCTTGGTGTCTCGTTCGAATCGGTGCAGAGCGTTATGCGCGATGTTTTGGGCATGAGACGAGTATCATGTGGAGAAACAACTTGTGGCTTCTTCACCACGACAATTAACCGGCTCACATATCTCATCTTGTAAGCGACTATTTGACGAAAAACAACGTTAATACCGTTCCGCAAGCTCCGTATTCACCTGACATGGCCCCGTGTACCTTTTTCCTGTTCTCACGACTCAAGTTACCACTTCGCGGAAAGCGTTTTGACACGATCGAGGCGATAAAGGACAATTCGCAGAGGGAGCTGAAGGCGATTCCAAAATCGGCCTATGAAAAGTGTTTTAAAGATTGGAAGAAGCGTTGGAATATATGTATTACTTACGATGGAAATTACTTTGAAGAGAATAACATAAATATCGATGAATAATTGAACCGTTTTCGTTTTGTTGACAAATTCCGGGTACTTTTTGATCGTAAGGTACACACTCAAACTCTCACTAATGAGATCATCCCCACTATTCTGTCCATCCAGTATGTTAGACTTACTCTTAAATGTTAAGTTAATGTTTATTTACTAGCAACGTCGATTACTTTATCCTGAGATCAGCTAGTTTTATTGTATAAATACGAGGGCCAGAGCGTCAATCAAGCAGTCTTTAACCATTTCTCGAACTACGAAATACTAATTGTCTCCCAGTAGACACCCATTAAAAACTAGAATCGCCAGTAACAAACACTCTTTACATATTACATGCACATTATTATTTTTCTTCAAGACTCAAATGTATTTTCTTCTTTGCGTTCTCTGACTATCCTTTTCTGAATAAATTCTCGTTTGTTATAAGTTCAACAAATCGTGTAGTTCCGCTCAGTTCATTACGAACCATCTACCATTCTCTTACAAAACCCACCCAATCTCGTGTGAATGGAGCCTCACTCGTGATGGCGGAGCCCCGAGAGGCTCACTCATTTCCCATCTTCCCTCGTAAGGACGGAGCCCTGAGAGGTTCACTCGTATTCTAATCCCCTCTCAACCGACTCCTTGCATACCTAGAACTCGTCGAGCTGGGCGGAACTTCCAGCTAAAGAAATTAGAACGATTATACTCCAGCCCAACCAGCGCGGGTTATCATCCAATAGCGACGGGTGGTGTACCGAGCAACAGTCAGCGCCCACATATTCCGAGCAATTAATTAATTCCACACAAATACGTAATTCTCAATCCTGAGTCAAAATTGCATTCCTTTCAATTAAATTTATCAGCTCCACCCTTGGCCGGAATCGACATCCGAAGCCCGAGGTTTTGGGAATATTACGAAAAGCACCTATTAACCATTTCTGCAAACTGACACCATTATTTATTTTATTTTCCTTGTCGCGAATTTTCGTCAGTCTCCAATCCCTGTTCGGCACATTCCGGGCTAAAATAGCAGAGACAAGGAACCTGTGAATATAACATTCGCACCGAATTACATATTCACAAATTCCATGCCGATAGATTGATTCTTCCACCAGTGCCGTTGTCACTTTAGAAGCTTCCTGATTCAGTATTGGTATAGCGACACTATATTTAGTGAGTGCATCCTGGAATGTAAGTACATATTTAATCACAGTCGCAGTCTCGGGTGCTACTATATCGACCGCTACTTTTTTTAAGGACCTAGATGGGGTGTCGATCAGGACCATCGGCACTTGTTCCCTTTTCCACAATTTGTTCTTTTGACAGCTTTTACAGGAGGAGATGAGACGCTCGATGCCTTTCTTCATGCCAGGCCAACTGTACTTGGGACGAATTCTTTACAGGGTACGTTTGAATCACTGATGTCTGCCCAAAAGACCATCATGGTATTCCAGTATAATCTTCTGCCGGTCCTTGGCCGCTGGACAGGCTACGCCACTGTGGTAGCCGCTAGACTCTTTTCTATTACCATCGTCCTCTGAGCTGCTGGTGAAGCGCGGGCTGCAGTCTCCTCCGTGCCTCGCTTCCTCAGTACTATAATACTATGTGGTAAGCCCGGGTCCTTTACCCCAGGCTGCCCTCCACTCGCTGCGCTGCTGACTCAGTCTCTCCCTCTCCTAACTTGCTTTAGCCAGGCATCACCGCTTCCTGCGTGGGCGAGGCAGTATGGCAGCACTGTCACTGTGCCTCTTTCGAGCGATCTCCGTTTCTGACGTACTTCGATCTTCCCTCTCGGCCACGTTCTCTGTCTCCTCGGTGCTGCGCTTTGTACCGGTATTCGAGCTGCATGTTTGCCTCAGAGCGCTATCATCTTCCAACACACTGGTGTTTATCCTCGGTCTCGCTTGGATTCTCATTGTAGCATATATGCGGCTTAAAGCATTAGCGTTGGTATTACGCTTACCTGCTTTATATTCCACATCAAACTCATGCTCTCACAATTATATTTTCCAATGCGTCAATCTCGAACCACCCGTCCCTTTCTCAGAGCAGCCGGGTGATCTGTGCCGACCTTGAACCGAGATCTGTATATATAAGGTCAAAACTGTGCGAGCGCCTATACAATAATAGCGAATAGTTCCTGCTCCGTCATGGTATAGTTCACCTCTGCCTCAGGTATCGTGCGGCTCGCGTAACATATACGCAAATCATCCCCGACCTTACGTTGCGATAGTATCGCGCAGATGGCTCTACCAGAAGCGTCTGTCATAACCACGAACGGTTTTCCTAAATAGGGACATTACAGCACGGGTGCAGTAGTCAATGCTATCTTTAGTTCGTCAAATTCTGCATATCGCACAATGGTTCACTCGAACTTAGCATCCTTTCTTATCAATTCGGTCAATCGCTTGGTGATTATGACCAAGTCTTTTATGAACTTCCGATAATAGCCCGCTAATCCAAGAAATGATTAGACACTTTTTACATTGCGAGGCAGCGGGAATTCTTTTACTGCGACGAGCTTCTTCGGATCTGCTCACACTCGTTCCTCTGAGATGATGTATCCTAGATATTGCGTCTCCTTACGCAAAAACTGACTTTTGCCGTGCTGCATGGAAATGTTGGCTTCATGCAGCAGAGACAGCATTTCACGCAACCTATTGCTATGCTCTTTCAAGGTGTTTCCGTGTACAACAAAGTCGTCCAGCTACACGTAACATTTTACCCCCTGTAGTCCCGCTAAAGGATAATTCATCAGTCTCTGGAAAGTCGGTGGAGCGTTATTTAAACCGACAGGCATTCCATTATTCGAAGTACCCTTAGGAAGTGAAAAAGCTGTCTTTTCCTTGTCTTCCCCTGCCACCGGAATTTAATAAAATCCCTAAGCAAGATCTAATGTGGAACAATACTTTTCCGAACTGGTACAATATCTCCGCGATATTAAGCAGTGGGTATGAGTCACGGATCGTGACCTCATTCAACTTCCTACAGCCCGCTACAGCCTGCATTATCCTCACCCCCGCCGCGTCAGGCTTCTTGGTTACTACCAGCGATGAAGCGTTCCGTTGACTCCGACTAGGCTGTATTTTGTCGTCCGACAACATCTTTTCCGTTTGCCTTTCCACCTATTTTTGTGAGTCTCCGGCAAACGGTAGGGATGCAGCCGATTAAGCCGTCCTGAAGGGTATGTGATCCTTTACCATGTAGGCACATGGTAACTTATCCCAGCGCAGATTGAATGCGTTCTCGTACTCATCTGTGAGTTACTCCAGCGCTGCGCAATCCTCCAATCCGGCGGCCACAACTCCGTCGACGTAACCCACTACCGTTTTCGTGAGCGGCTGAAGTGTCACAGTAAGACTTTGCCCCTCTACGACGCCCTTTGTGGTGTTTACGCGGCCTACCACGCAACTACTTCCCAGCGGCGGTATTATGCTGGAGCCCATTATCACTCCAGGTCTCAATTCGAACTTGGTGAGCAGCCCGACGAATTTACTCTTTGTCGCTGCGTACCTGATTGTTTTACTCCGCGGCGTCGGAGTGATTTTTGTAGTACCATCTATCAATAGCATGCTATATCTATGCAGCTTCAGAGTCTCGCCACTGAGGATGTCTAACTTGTGCTTCTTGATAAATTCCATACCAAGTAAAGCATGGAAGCCCGACAGCACCTCATTTGCCACAACATAGAACCAATGCTCTATCGATAGCGCCGGTGTTTCCGGGACAGCTTTGCCCATGGGGAGGAGAACTTCAGGTCATTCATTTTGACCCACACAATATGGAAGTCAATGTGTCCGCTATAGAAGAATATAATTGGTTGAGACTGATTTACAGATCCGATCAGCCCTAAATTGACATACCGCATAAACGATCGGCGGAAGTGCCTGAATTTTCGTAGGCCATTTCACAGCAAGATCCAAATAAACATGTATTGGGATCTGAGAACACGGAATGGATAATTCACGTATTGCAAAGTAGTGACGGTGTTGATAGTCACGTAAATATAGCTTTGCAGTGTATCTTCCAATCTTCATTAATTCGGAAATATTTACTCAACAAGAAAATGCTCCATTTACTATATTAAAAACGAAATTGAGAACGCACGTGAACGATTCTGCTGCTCTCAATTCTACTGAGTTAAGACAGTATATTGGCGGAGCATTTTGTAGTCAACACGATCCAGGATTCACTATTATTACTGGAAACGCTTTTTAGTAAAACTGATGATATTGGAAATTTAGTCAATATTCGACGGAATTATACTGAACGATGCAAACTATTGGGTCTGAAAAAAAGTTCTCGGCGTTTTTTTAGTAAAATTTAACTGGTTTTCTTATAGTGTGAAAATGAATTTATTTAAAGCAAGTATGCTGCAGTATTATCGACAATGTGTTTGGACTTTGTGATCATGAAGAAGGTATACAGTCGGTCTCTCCTGTACCGTTCGATCGATTGTTTACCTTCGGAGTCCGGACATTGTTGATCGACCCGTGGTACGGAAATCTCACTTGACCCTTTATCATTTGTGTGTGTTTAGACTGTGGGGTCATAAGGTGGCAGCACCTCATGGACTAATTGGTCAATTTGACCTCGGAATCTTTTATAATCGTTAGTGAGATGATCAGTAAACCACGTAGTGAATTGACCATCCAATCATCTATCAGCTGGACACCTTTATGTCTTTCTGATCATACGCTCGCGCATACACCACGTGCTCGACCAATCATCAATCAACATGTGGCAGATAAGTGTTGCAGTGATTTCCGCCGACAACGTGATCACCACGACGCTATCTCTCCATCCATCTTAGATCACTCTAGATTGGACATTCATACCGAGCACTCGTGTTCTCGATCCGCATCGCAAAGTGTAGTATTCAGTAAACCAAATCACCGTAAATTCAGTGTAGCATTAATTGTATGCATTGAGTGTATTGGACGATTCACATGTTTTGCTCTCAAAAGATACAGACAATTACAAGAGACATTAAAATCATTAATTCGAGTGATCAAGCAATTAATTGCGTTCAATTAATTGCAGTGTGTAATTCACCACGTGGCGTCAGCCATTGTGAGTCCAAGGTTCAGTATGCTGTATTCTGCGTTGCTCATTCAAGTTATTGTTTTGTTCAAATCATTGTTTATAATTGACAAATCTTATACACTATCGGTTAACGTAGTTAACATAAGTCATGATTGATTCAACCATATATTATAAGATACACTTGTAATATCTCAACTATTGCGTAACCATCACCACGTGGCAAAAATATTCATATACACCGTGATTACTATTCATTTGATGCCACAAATTAAATTCAGTTCAATTTATATTCTTCAATTCAATTGCGAGAATCAGTTGCACTCAATTCACTATTCAGTGTCACATTCAACTTAGTCATTCGACATCACATTGTTAATTCAACTTCAATATTCGTTATATTGTAATTTATTCAACTCAATTCATTGCAAACTGTTTTCTTTCACGTTGATTCTGTGTAATATCATTACAATTTCGCACACGCGTCTTGTACAGGTTCGCCTCATACACGTTATAATATACTTGACATATGCTACATTGAGAATTCAATATTAAACTGATTTATATTAAGACCATTTATAACCAATACCGGCAATATATTATCATATTTGTTTTCAATACGAACGAAACACAATGTTTCGCCATTTTTCGGGTAGAGCCATGATGCCATCGGTGAAGAACTTTTGTGGTTTCTGGTTGAAAAACTGAATCAAGTAGTTTTCACAGGCTTCTTTTGAAAGCAGCTTAATTCCATTGAGAGAGTTCTGCAGAGATCGGAATAAGAGATAGTCAGAGGGTACTACGCCTGGACTAGACGGTGGATACATCAAAACTTCCCAACGAAGCTCTCGCAATTTTTGACGAGTCATCAAAGAAGTGTGTGGTCGGGCGTTCTCATGACGGAAGACAACGCCTTTGCTATTAATCAATTCGGGCCGTTTTCTTTTAATTGCTTGGCGTAATCTCTCTAGTTGTCCATAGTAGAGTTGGGAATTAATCGTCTGACCAACTGGAAGTAGCTCATGGTGGACGATTCCCTTCCGGTCCCACCACACACGCAGCATCACCTTTTTCGCCGTCAATCCTGGCTTCGCGAACGCTTATGACGGCTCACCATCCCTTGTCCACGATCTTTGACGCTTCTGATTGTAGTACGTGATCCATTTTTCATCACTGGTTATGACACGTTTCAGAAATGGATCGATTTCATTGCGTTTCAGCAGCGCATCGCAGATGTTAACTCGGTTTATCAAGTTTTTCGCGCACAACTCATGAGGAACCCATACATTTGCTTCTTTTTGTAGCCAGCTTTGTGTAAATGGTTGAAAACAGTTTTGTGGTCAATGCCTAGTTCTATACTAATATCGACACTGCTGATATGCTTATCTTGACGGATTTTTTCAAGAATTTCATCAGATTTTTCAGTGATTGGACGACCAGAGCGGGACTCAGAGAGAGAGAGAGAGAGAGAGAGAGAGAGGGGTCTCACGCTTCGTACATCGTGAGAACTCTCTCTCTCTCTCTCTCAGGCGAGGCAGACGTATTTGTCAGACGCTCCGTATTACAAATAATTATGTAGTGGAATAAAGTGGTATAATAGTGTGAAAACTATATCAATGTGATCGATTTTGGCTAGTGAACCATTTGATCTAGCGAATGGCTTGGTAGATATCGAATTAATGGTGCTAGCAACATATTCGTGCGTCACGCGACGAATGTGCTGTGGGCGGCGATTATCGCTTCCGCGGTGACATGTGCTTAGCAATACGTGGAACGATCAAGCAATCACGGTGAGTGTAATATAAAGGGTGTCCCGGCAAGAGCGCCGGATTTAAATATGCCGCCATTTTGTTAATACGAGTTGTACGGTAATTTTTTTTTACATTTGTCACGTACAGACCACGCGATTTAAGAATATGGAGAAGTATTCAAACCAACAACGTTTATTTATTGTAAAAACACATTACAAAAATGGTGAAAGTTTTGCGAAAACAGTTGGCCAATTACGTCAAGTTCTTGGTCGCAATAAAGCGCCAAATGAATCGACAGTGAGGCGTTTAATTACAAAATTTGAGACCAAATTTACGCTGATGGATCAGAAGATCATTGTTCGTCGTCGTCCTTGTCGGTCACTCAAAAATATAGCCACAGTAACGGAATCTGTGGCCGAGAATCCAGGAACTTCCATTCGGCATCGTGGTCAACAATGAAACATTTCCAGTAGCACTATGCAACGAATTTTGGTAAAAGATCTGCATTTGCACGCGTACAAGGTTCAATTAGTGCAAGAAATCAAGCCAAGGGACCATGCGCAGCGCCGTGAATTGGCTGATTGGGTGTTGGTACATCATCAAATTAATGCGGATTGTGGCCATGACCTTACTGAACGATGGCGCCGTCTTCGCCTTCTTCGGAGCACGTTCGGTCGGTGAAGTCCATTGTTTCGATTGTTCCTTCGTCTTTGGTGTATAGTGATGGATCCATGTTTCGTCCACAGTTACGTAACGACGCAAAAACTCAACAGGATCACGCTTATAGATCGCCAAAGACGCCTTTGAATCAGCTACACGTTCTCTTTCATGGTGGACAGTGAGCAAACGCGGCACACATCTTGCGGATAACTTTATCATACCCAACTGATCACTCAGGATTGACATCACTGAGGCATATGATATGCCTGCGGCCTCAGCAATCTCACGCACTTTTAGTCTCCGATCATTTAACACCATATCGTGGACTTTTTCAATTGTTTCTGGTATGACGACCTCATTTAGACGACCTGGACGTTCATCGTCAACAATGCTCGTACGACCGCGTTTAAATTCAGCTGTCCAATATTTAATGGTTGATAACGAAGATTCAAGGTCCATATAAACTTCGTCTAGCCCCGCTTTGGTTTCATTGTTCGTTTTCTTTTTCAAAAACCAAAATCGAATCACTGCTCGATACTCAATTTTTCCCATTTTTGTAAAAACACAAAAGTTGTTTGTCTTTCGATGGCTGTCAAACGCAAACTAAACATCGCAGCGAGCTGAAACTTTGACAACAGTCATGTGAAGGATAGCACTGCTAAACGTCGCTATTGATGTCTTTCCTCGGCCAACAGATGACGCAAGGCCGACTATTTATTGATCGACCCTCGTATGTACCGGTATACGCGTCGGCAACTTTTCAGCTACTACAACAAAATATGGACATCCGGTGTTCTGCTTGCAAAAAAGCATCCAAAAGCCAGGTAGTACGATATAAAATTTGTCCGAAACTTTTCTACAACCCGGGGTGTGTGAATACGCAAATAAAAATGGATAGAAATCGTGATCTATTGGGTCGTTCGGAAAGTAATTTCATTTTTTCCCCAACAGAGGACTTAATTGTATTTTTTCACAACCAACTTCAGACTTAAGCCACATAATCATATGTACTTTGACAGCTGATATAGCAAGGCTTGCTTGTGAAAAAATTCAATTAATTCTGCTCAGTAGTTTTTGGTTGATACCCTTTTAAATATGCAAAGTGAAAAACAGCATTTTCGGCATATTTTACTTTTTTACTATAGAAAAGGTAAAAAATCTGTTTGAGCAAGAAAAAAAGTATCCGATGTGTATGGGGAAGATGTGTAAAGTGAGCGCCAGTGCCAAAACTGGTTTGCAAAATTTCGATCCGGCAATTTTGATCTCGCAGATGCACCACGTTCTGGAAGGGCAGTTGAAGCTGATGACGACACAATAAAGGCATTAATTGATGCAAACCGGTGAATAACAACTCGTGAGATCGCTGAGAGATTAAATTTATCGAATTCGACCGTTTATGATCATTTGAAATGGCTAGGTTTAACCTCAAACCTCGACATATGGGTTCCTCATCTTCTTACGGAAAAAAATTTGTGCCGTCGCATTGACGTTTGTGATTTACTTCTCAAATGCCAAGAAAATGATCCATTTTTGAAGCGTATCATAACTGAGGACGAGAAATGGGTCGTCTACAACAATGTTAAGCGCAAAATATCCTGGAGTAGAAAAGATAAACCGGCTCAAAGCACTTCGAAAGCTAATATTCATGAAAAAAAGGTTATCCTATCTGTTTGGTGGGATTACAAAGGAATCGTTTGATTTGAGCTTCTACCGAGCAACAGAACGATCAATTCTGAAGTGTACTGTCATCAGTTGGACAAATTGAATGATTCACTCAAAAAAAAGGCCAGAATTGATCAAAAGGAAAAGGTATGGTGTTCCAACAATATAATGCGAGACCATATACAAGTTTGACCACTCGGAAAGAAATTTTAGAGCTTGGATAGGATATACTGCTACACCCACCATACTCTCCAGACCTGGCACCTTCAGATTATCATCTGTTCCGGTTTCTACAAAAAATTTTAGACTGTAAAACGTTTAATTCAATTGAGGAGGTCAAAAGTCACTTGGATCAGTTCTTTGCCAGCAAAGAACAAAAATTTTATGAGCGTGGAATCATACTACTGCCAGAAAGATGGTAAAAGGTATTGGATTAGAATGGACAATATTGGATTGAATAAAATATTAATTCACTATAAGAAAATCGTCTTTTAATTTTATAAAAAAAAACGAAATTACTTTCCGAACAACCCAATAGTACAGTGCAAGGGTCCATTTGATACATATAATGCAGAAAATGAACTTCCGAAGACAGTGACGCCGACAGCAGGTGGTAGCAGAGATCGATCAGCATCGAATGGAACCGTGGGAGGAACCTGAGGTATGAGTTAATCGATAACGGTTGATGCAAAAATGAACTGGCTGATAAAAACAGTGAAAGACGAAATCGCTTGCAAGAATGAAATCAAAAGGATGACCCAAGAGATAACCAAGGTGCAGAAATCGGAGGTGTGAAACAACAGATAGATGACCTCAAAACTATGCTGCAGGGAGAAGGTACGAGCACCGCAAGGATAACCTACAGCGATGTAGTGAAAGTAGAGAAAAAAAGGTCATTATCATCAAACCAAAAGTGCAACAGGAAAGCGAAAAAACTAGAAGAGTGGTAAAAAAGAAGGTGGATATAAAGAGTATGGCGGTGGGAATGACGAAACTGAAAAAAGGCAGTAAATCAACTGCGATCCTGGGCTGTGAATTGGGAGAAGAAATTGAAACACTGAAGGCTGCAGTGCAGGATAAAATGGGCGAGGGTTTTAAAGTTACTGAGTCAACGCAGACAAATCCGAATATAAAAATAGTAAATATGGAAGAAGATGAATTTAAATTGACCGATGAAGAACTAGTTGACATAATTAAAAAGCAGAATGGGACAGAGGAAACCGAAGGAAGGGAGATGAAGATCGTGAAAAGATTAATAAAGGGAAGGGAACAGGAGCGAAACAGAAGAGAAATCAACCGTGGATCAATAATACTAGAAGTAGATGAAGTAAGTCACGAGGAGCTACTGAGAAAAGGTAAGTTCAGGGTGGGATGGAGAAAATGTCCGGTTTTCAATCACGTCAACGTAAAGCGATGCTTCAAGTGCTGGGGCTATTATCATATAGCGAAGAATGGTACAAGAGAATAAACCTGCTACAAATGTGCAGGAAAAAACCACGCAAGAGAGTGTACAATAAATAAGTTTATGTGTATAAACTGTACGTTTAAAAACCAAACGTAAAGGGTGATTTTTTTGAGGTTAGGATTTTCATGCATTAGTATTTGACAGATCACGCGGGATTTCAGACAAGGTGTCAAAGAGAAAGATGCTCAGTATGCTTTGACATTTCATAATGAATAGACTTACTAACGAGCAACGCTTGCAAATAATTGAATTTTATTACAAAAATCAGTGTTCGGTTCGAAAAGTGTTTCGCGATTTACGTCCGATTTATGGTCTACATAATCGACCAAGTGAGCAAACAATTAATGCGATTGTGACCAAGTTTCGCACTCAGTTTACTTTATTGGACATTAAACCAACCACACGAATGCGTACAGTGCGTACAGAAGAGAATATTGCGTCTGTTTCTGAGAGTGTTGCTGAAGACCGTGAAATGTCGATTCGTCGCCGTTCGCAGCAATTGGGTTTGTGTTATTCGACGACATGGAAGATTTTACGCAAAGATCTTGGTGTAAAACCGTATAAAATACAGCTCCTGCAACAACTGAAGCCGAACGATCTGCCACAACGTCGAATTTTCAGTGAATGGGCCCTAGAAAAGTTGGCAGAAAATCCGCTTTTTTATCGACAAATTTTGTTCAGCGATGAGGCTCATTTCTGGTTGAATGGCTACGTAAATAGGCAAAATTGCCGCATTTGGAGTGAAGAGCAACCAAAAGCCGTTCAAGAACTGCCCATGCATCCCGAAAAATGCACTGTTTGGTGTGGTTTGTACGCTGGTGGAATCATTGGACCGTATTTTTTCAAAGATGCTGTTGGACGCAACGTTACGGTGAATGGCGATCGCTATCGTTCGATGCTAACAAACTTTTTGTTGCCAAAAATGGAAGAACTGAACTTAGTTGACATGTGGTTTCAACAAGATGGCGCTACATGCCACACAGCTCGCGATTCTATGGCCATTTTGAGCGAAAACTTCGGAGAACAATTCATCTCAAGAAATGGCCCGGTAAGTTGGCCACCAAGATCATGCGATTTGACGCCTTTAGACTATTTTTTGTGGGGCTACGTCAAGTCTAAAGTCTACAGAAATAAGCCAGCAACTATTCCAGTTTTGGAAGACAACATTTCCGAAGAAATTCGGGCTATTCCGGCCGAAATGCTCGAAAAAGTTGCCCAAAATTGGACTTTCCGAATGGACCACCTAAGACGCAGCCGCGGTCAACATTTAAATGAAATTATCTTCAAAAAGTAAATGTCATGGACCAATCTAACGTTTCAAATAAAGAACCGATGAGATTTTGCAAATTTTATGCGTTTTTTTTTAAAAAAAAGTTCTCAAGCTCTTAAAAAATCACCCTTTACAATCTGAAGATAAATGTAGAACATAGTGCGCTGGACCGCGAATGTCCAACGTACAAAAGAGCGTTGCAGGAGGAAAAAAAGAGAACGAGATGGATAGACTAACAATCACAGAAGGAAGAGAAGATATGGTACACGAATGCGCAAAGTCTTTTGGCACATAACGAAGAGATACCACACCAGGTTGTTAACAGAATGAAACCTGCAATCATAGCGTTATCGGAGACGAGGGTGACTGCTGAAATCGGGGACAGTGAATTATATATGCCGGGTTATAGTGCAATTAGGTGCCATGCAGAAAATAGAAGAAGGAATATCAAGCGAAATATTGCAGTTGGCGTTTGGTGCAATTGAACAAGAGTTTGTTGATGTAATCAACGAATCCCTAAGGGAGGGCTGTTGCCCTAATAGTTGGAAAACGTCCACGATCATACCGATACCAAAGATAGAGAAAGCCAATAACGTGAAGGATTTCCGGCCAGTTAATATGCTGCCATTGTATGAGAAGGTCCTAGCGTTGGTAGTAAAGAGTCAAATCGAAAAGTATTTGTAATCAAATGAGGTTATAACAGATCATCAGTCGGGTTTTAGAAAACAATTTTCATGTGAAACGGCGATTTAAACCGTGATAGATGAATGGAAAATAAACATTAGCGAAGGGAAAATAGTAGGAGTAATGTTCATGGACTTAAAACGAGCATTTGAGACAGTGGATAGAGAATTGTTAACAGACAAAATGTTTCAATATGGAATTAGAGGTAAAGTGTTAGATTGGTTTAGGTCGTACTTAAACAATAGAACGCAAAGAGTACGGATTAATGAGGAATTTTCGGAAATTATTACAACGAAATACGGGGTACCACAAGGATCCGTATTAGGGCTTCTGCTGTTCATTATATGGTATATATAAATGATATAGTCGAAATATGTCCAGAAGACTGTGAAATAAAAATGTTTGCTGATGATACACTAGTATATGTTACTGGAGACAGTAGTGCGGAGGGGGAAAGAAAGATGAATGGGGCGTTAAACATAGTGGAAAGATGGATGAATGGGAACAAACTGAAAATGAATGCGGAAAAAACCAAATATATGATTGTGGGGAGTGTAAGAAAATAATTAAGAGGGAATATTGTACTGAAATGCAGGCATGGAACCGAGTTAGAGCAAGTGGAGGTAATTAAATATTTAGGTGTAATGATAGATGACAAGCTACGATTTAAAGACCACTGTGAGTATATGTTGAAAAAATAGGTAAAAAAACCAGTTTTCTGAACAGGACGGGGCAATATATATCGGCATACACCAGATGTGTCGTATGTGAGGCAATCATAGCACCGCACTTTGAGTATTGCGCAATACTGCTAGTAGGTGTGGGTGAGATAGAATTGAATAAACTGCAGATAGCGCAGAACAGAGCGATGCGAGTCATATTGCAATGCAGCCGGTATACTAAGGTAGACGATATGTTACAAGCGGTTCAGTTTATGAGTGTGAGACAGAGACTGTATTATAATGTGTGTATATTTATTTTCAAGGCTGTTAAGAAATTATTGCCGAAAGAACTGACGAGCAAATTCCAAGTTGTTAAATCTAGAACGAGTCGGGAAACGCGTCAAGCGGAAAATACTGTAATTCAATTAAGAAGAACGAGTAGTGCGCAAGACAGTATGTTTTACGAAGGAGGGAAAATTTATAATGCGTTGCCGGCAGAGGTTAACGGCTATGTAAAACTAGTTCAATACAAGAGTATGTTAAAAGCATATATTATAAGCGAAATTAAATAAGTTGAATATAAAAGTAAGATAAACATGTAAATTATGTACATCAAATAGTTGCGAAAGCTAATAAACATTTCTTTCTCTCTCTCTCTCTCTCTCTCTCTCTCTCTCTCTCTCTCTCTCTCTCTCTCTCTCACCCCTCAAATTAGTCTGACTACCGCAGTCAAATCCGGTTCTATCGCTTCCCTCAACATCTTCGTCGGTTTTAAAGATTGCCCAATTCAATGCAAATTCTGTTCGTGGTTACATTAAACTTATTCAATCGACCATAATTAAACATAGCTACCACAGAGTTTCGATAAGCGAAACATAGCTTCATTCTTATGTTGCTCATGACCTAGTAAGCATCAACGAATATTTTCTAATTCGGAACGATCGAGAAGGCAAAGAACGGGGCAGGGTTACTTGCTACATCCATAATTCCCTTAAAGCAAAAGTATTAGCGTCTTCTCCATATCAGTTTTCCAATGCGCCAGAATATTTGATCGTCGAAATTACCAGCTCTAATGCGATGAAGCTTCTTTTTGCTTCAGTATATAGGCGACCAAAAGGACTTATGTTTGACGACTTCATTCAAGTATTATCTAATTTTTCACATGTTTATGAGAACATAATTATTGCAGGTGATCTTAATTGTGACCTAAGTAGCATTAATTATGAATCGTCATACTTGCGCCAATTAGTTTTCTCTCTCTCATTTCATATTGTTGATTCTGCACCTACTCATCACCTAACCGACTCAGATTCATGGATTGATGTTTTCATTATTGACAATGAGGAAAAAGAACATTCCTTTGTCAAATCAGAAGCCCCATTCATAGCGGATCATGATCTTCTTGAACTCGTTTACCGTCTCGACGTTGAGCCTCCTGAAGACCGTATTATTTCACGGCGAGCGTACCGTAATTTTAATGAAACTAGCTTTTGCGAATATTTATCTCATATTTTTAATATTACTGAATTATTCGATTTCAGTACTAGATTTAGTTGTAACTCCGGTCTCATAGATAAAATGCGATTAGATATTAACGCGATCGTTGAAACAGTATCCAAAGCGTGTGAGATACGCTTTGGTCATTAGATTATCATGCTCCATTCCGTTCTCACGGCTCACACTGGAATTGAAAAATCGTATGTCTCAACTTAATGCCTTATATACGATTGCTAAAAGATCTAGTAATGTCCTCGATATGGCGATATTCAGAGAGTATAGAGACACGCTTAAGAAGGATCTCAGACAAGCAAAAAATGATTTCCACTTTCAGAGGCTATCTAACATCACAGATCCTAGTAGATTATGGAAAGAATTAACGAAACTCGGCCTTGTCAAGTCATCTTTTTCATCCCCCATTCAATTTTTTGAACCGCACGAACTCAATGCGTTCTATTCGGAAATACCAGGTGTATGCATACGTTTTTTTCCGGTTTACGCAGCGTATTAATTTGACACATACGTCATTTTGTTCGTCTGACATTAACCTACAAACACACACAAGTTGAGTCCGCCAAAAACTAGCGTCTTTGTTTTATCGTTCAGTGATCATGTCGAGTTTTGTGCCTGAAAAAGAACATTTGCGGCACGCATTGCTTTTCTTATTTAATCAAAAGAAAAAGGCTGCTGAAAGTCAACGTTTGCTGGCAGAAACATATGGTGAACACGCTCCATCGATTAGAACATGTGAGACATGGTTTCGACAATTTAAAAGTGGTGATTTTAATGTGAAAGACAGTGAGCGCTCTGGTAGACCACAAAAATGCGAAGACGAGCAATTGCAGGAGTTATTGGATGATGACCCAACTCAAACTCAACGGCAATTAGCAGAAGCATTACTTGTGTCACAAGAAACAATCAGCAGACGTTTACGAGTAATGGGGAAGATCAATAAACTCGGTAAATGGGTCCCACACGATTTGAATGAACGTCAAATAGAAAATCGCAAAGTCACTTGTGAAGTGCTGCTTCAACGCCACGAAAGGAAATCATTTTTGCATCGAATTGTGACGGGTGACGAAAAATGGATTTATTTTGAAAACCCGAAGCGGAAAAAATCGTGGCTTTCACCTGGCGAAGCCGGTCCTTCAACACCAAGGCCAAATCGCTTCGGCAAGAAGACCATGCTCTGTGTCTGGTGGGACCAGAGCGGTATTGTGTATTATGAACTCTTGAAGCCCGGCGAAACCGTTAATACACAACGCTATCGCCAACAAATTATTAATTTAAACCACGCATTCATCGAAAGACGACCGGAATGGGCCAGAAGACATGGCAAAGTGATTTTGTTACACGACAATGCGCCGTCTCACACAGCAAAAGCAGTGAAAGACACCTTGAAATCGCTTGGATGGGACATCCTTCCGCACCCGCCGTATTCGCCAGACCTGGCGCCATCTGACTATCACCTCTTCGCATCAATGGGGCACGCGCTCCCAGAGCAGCACTTCAGCAATTTCGAGGAAGTTGGAAAATGGCTCGACGAATGGTTTTCCGCAAAAGACAAGCAGTTTTTCTGACATGGTATTCATAAGTTACCTGAAAGATGGGCGAAATGTGTAGAAGCCAATCGCCAATATTTTGAATAAAACAAAAATTAATTTCCCTTGAAAATTACGTGTTTTGATTACTGTGACTTCTCTACCTGGCTACCTACGACGTCAGGAGTTCTGCAGGGTTTTGTCCTTGGACCTCTCTTGTTTTCGTTGTAGATCAATGACATCGGTTCTGCATTACAAAATTCACAGCATATGATATTTGCCGATGACACCCAAATTTATCTTGATTTTCATCCATCACAACTCAACATTACGTTGATATCTGAAGATGTCCATGCTATAGCTAAATTTGCGGTAACAAATCGTCTTAAGCTCATTATTTCTATCGTCAGCTGGATTTCTCTGAAATATTATCGATTTCATTAAATGGTGTTATTCTTCCATTCGTTAATGAAGCCCGCAATCTGGGTGTCACTATGGAGTGTAATTTGTCGTGGAAATCTCATGTACAGCATATATCACAAAAAGTGCATTTTATTATTCACAAGTTGAAATTTCATCGCAATGCTCTTTCTATGGAAGTAAGGAAGTTACTTATCACTTCGCTTATTTTCCCTCAACTAGATTATTGCTGCCTAGTTTAACACAACTAATCGGATGTACTAAATACAAAATTGAAACGCCTTGTTCACTGTTGTATTCGTTTTATCTTTGACTTGCGACGGGACACTCATGTTGTGTCGCGGAATATTCCACTTCACGTATTCTCAGGAATATTCCTTAGCTGACATAGCTAAACATGAGATTCTAAAAGATAGCTGTCATACAAGACAGGATGCGAGGTAGACGCCGACGCAGCATGAGGCGACTCGCTAGGCGATCTACGATTGGCTAAAGCTAAAGCTGCCAACTAAGGGATTTTAACAAACGCAGTTGCTAACTGCTTTACTAAAATCAGAATTAAATAAGACTCAACAGAGAACGGTTGGTTCCTCGTTAAATGCTTGAAACTACAAATTATTGTACATTCCTTCATTGACTTTTAGATAGACAACAGAAAGTTACCGTTGCCTATAATAAATATTTCCATTTATATAAATTCGTGTTTTCATCGATAACTCGAGATCCATCTCCTTATCGGCAAACGATCCCAAAAAATAATAACTTTTTAATATTATACCGAATACCGAATAATCCAATTACCCGGTACCGGCATAATATTTGGTAACAGCGGTGGGATCTGCTGAAGTTAAGTGATACGTGATTTATTTGGATAAAAGTGTTTTGGACAAAGTAAATAAGAGTGACTCTGAAATGACGACTACGACTCGTGCAAACGACGCCAGTGTAGTTCGTGAAAACCCGAATAAGCTAACGCGAAGGCGCGAAGTGTACGTCGGTGCGTTGTGACATATCGGTCAACCGTTTAAAATCCCGATTGACGGTGTTACGTCAAGTCGCGGAAAAACCGCACACAGTGTGTGACCAAGTACTCGAAGCAGCTACTCGAGAAGAAGCCGTCATGCAACCATTGGCGTCGCACTAAGGACGAACCCAGGAACTAGCGAAGAAGCGGGCCAACAGCGTCAAGAAGGACGTCAAGGACCATCAACAGAAAGGAGCTGCAGGACACCAAATCGACAGCACCCGAGAACATCGCCATGGAGAGGACCATCTACCAGATCATCCTTCTGTAAGTGGCGGTTACGTTATACTAAAACATATTGCCGAAATAAACCAAAGCCAGTTAGGACAGATATTTGAAAAATTTTAAAATAAAAATGTTCCACCAGAGACATTTTTTTCGAGATTTTGTGGGTATATTTTAGGGTTGTGTTTACCGCGAAATTAGCAACATGCCGATATTTAGGGGAGCGAAACCGAAACGCAGAGTCAATTCGCTAGAACCTACGATGCCAGGCGAAGGGGTAGACTCCACAGCCGGATTAGCTGCTGCCGTAGGGGAAATCGTGTACGAAGCGCGCAGGGCGTTAACAGAGCTCTCGTCGCCGGGTCGAATCCCCGCCGACAGGCAAGAGGCCGTCGCAGGCCGACTGGACGCTGAGTTCGGCGTAAACCCACTCAGGGGTGCGGCGTTTCACGATACCAGTAGTATCGGTAGCGACGACGTGTTCAATATGGCTACTGGCAGACGAACGCCCGAATGTCTAGACGAGGACATGGACGAGCGGGAAATCGAAAATCTGCAAATAATAGATCGCGTAGGTTTCTCGACAGCTACCGGTACGACAGCACGATCGGTGACTTCAAGAGTACGATATCGGTTAGAGGCGATCGACCAGAGCCACCGCGATTTGGAAAGAGCTCGACGGCAGTGCGACAGGCTGCAGCGCGAGCATGAGCAAGGACAACGCGAGCTCGATCGCGAACTCAGAGGGGCCGAGACACCGTCGGCAAAACGAAACTTGGCGGATACGCTAAATGAGGTAGGTGCGGACGAATACGAACTCATCCGGTCCCTACGGGAGCAAAATGCCGAATTATTGCGGAGGCTGGAAGGAACAGTGTTGGGAGAAGACCCGATACCACGTCTGCGGTCGAGGCAAACCCGATTCGAGGAACTGGATTACCCCCCTGCGGATCCCATGTTCCAAAAGGAACAACCGAGGGAGCCAGATCCTCAGGGTCGGACGCTCGACCTTGGACTAGCGCTGAAGAACATCAAGCATTTCGAAGGAAGCAACGCCGACGAGCTGGATGCCTTCCTACGATCATGCGAGACCGTTTTCAAGCGAGTAGCGTCCAGGGATCAAGACATCCTGCTGGAATTAGTACTCAGCAGCAAGCTCGGGGATAGGGCGTCCAGAGAGATAAAGCATAAAGTCATCCTCTCGGTAGCGCAGCTTAAGACCGAGCTGGAGGCCCTATACGGAAAGCGGAAGTCGTTGTCTGCGTTACAGGTAGAATTCAACTCCCTCCGGCAGGGCCAGGGCGAGGACATCGCGGTATACGCCACCAGGACAGAGCGTATCACCGTCGATATTATAGAAAAGCTTTGCGAGGAAGCCACCACGATGCTGGAGATGCGCATCATCGAAAAGATAACGCGAAAGCGCCCAGGCCAACTTCGAGAATGGACTGCATGGGCAGGTCCAGATCCTGGTGAGATCACGCAATAACGCCACCCTCCACGAGTCCGTAACGGGAGTCATTGAGATTACGAATATGGTGCAGCCAAAGGGAGGGGCAGTTAGAGTATTAAGCCACCCCAGAAGATCCTAAGGCGTGCCATTCCGGCAGGGAGAAAACTGTTACACCTGCAGCAAAGCTGGACACATGGCTCGAAACAGCACCCGGAAAACGGGAAGAGTGAGCTTGTCAATGCCTAGCGAAAACAAGTCCATACACAGCGTAGACATCGTGTGCAATTACTGTCAGAAGAAGGGCCACGTGTGGAAGGACTGCAGAAAGAGATTGTCGCAAAACAAGAGCGAGCCAGCTCAGACGTCACAGCAGCTCCAACGTCAGAAGGACTCAGGTAACAAGACGAAAAAAACAACTGTAACAGCAGGAACTAGTCGAGCGAATACAGACACCCGCCCACTGGGAACGATGAGACTGAATACTCTAACGGCCCAGCAAAGATCTGCACCCCAGCTAAAAAAAACGACTTTACAACTGCTACAAGTAACGTTGCAGGCGTCAAGTGTCACTGCCAGCGACTTCGATATCGTCGCACCGTTGGCCGTGACCGGGGTACTCACCCTCAAAGCAGACACCGGAGCATAATGCAGCATCATCAAAGAAGACTGTCTCAAACCGGAGACCATGGTGAAAGACTGCACAGTAGAACTGCAAGGGGTGGCGGGCGAAAAATGTACTCCACTCGGAATCGCAAAAATCGTGCTCGAGACACCGGCTCTAAATGTAGAGCATTGGTTTTACATTGTTCCGAACACCGTGCTACTGAGAGTCAACGGACTGCTCGGAATGGACTTCATTAACACGTTAAGCGCCACGCCGAATTTCTGTGCCATTCCGTTCAAGCCACAGTTAGCCGTCAGGCGGGCCCTGCCGGGCGCGCCGCGATAGAAGAACGAAAAGTCTGCCGCCGGTCCTTAGGGACCGGCGAGGCCTCAACGGGAAGTCTAGCGCCGGTCCCGAGGGACCGGCGTGGCGCTTAACGTGTTAGACGTCATAAGGCAGATATCTTGCACGGCGAAATGCTTAAACTGCACGGACACTGCATGCCGCTCTTGGATGGATCAGTCAAGATGACCCTGCCGCCATGCAGCGAGACCGTCGCGTATGCCGCAACCAAGAGTAAATTTATCGGACTACTCTCAAAAATGGAACTCGGAAACGGAGTAATTATGGGAGCATGCAACACGCCGCCGAACGGTAGTAGCTGTGCAGTAAGTCTGATAAACACCACAGAGCATGCTGTTGAAGTACAACGCCCCGTGGTGGAACTCGAGCCGCTAAAGATAACGACAGTGGGTCACGGACTCGAGGTCGCGATGCCCGAAGTATGCACCGTCGGCGCAGAGCAAGGGGCCGACCGCCTCGCGCGACTAAATCAAGAGCTAGACACGGAAAATCTGAATAAAGAAGAGCGCGAAGCGCTCGACGAGATTATTAGGGAATACGAAGATGTATTCCACCTGCCAGGGGACAAGCTGCCATGTACACCAATGGTGGAGCACGTGATTCCCCTTAAGGAAGGGGTGCAGTCCATTAAGGTGCGTCCATATAGGCTGCCGGAAATCCACAAAAAGGAAGTAGAAAGGCAGACCAGTGAAATGCTGACAGAAGGCCTCGTCCAGCCCAGCAGAAGCCAGTGGAACGCGCCACTGTTGATTGTAGCCAAGAAACCCGACGCCGCTGGAGTAAGGAAAATGAGAGTAGTAGTAGATTTTCGAAAACTAAACGAAGCCACCATCGGAGACTCATACCCACTGCCCAATATCACCGAAATATTGGACCGGCTGGGACGGGCCCGATACTATACGACTTTGAATCTCGCCTTTGGATTTCATCAAATCCCGATGGCGCAGCAAGACAAAGAAAATACCGCATTTTCCACACCACAAGGCCATTTCGAGTACAACCGCATGCCATTCAGACTCAAGAACGCTCCACCGACTTTTCAGAGGGTGATGAACTCCGCGCTGGCAGGACTACAGCGAGTTAAATGCTACGACATAGTAATCCACGGAAAAACCTGAAAGGAGCACAATGACAAGCTGCGAGAGGTACTGCAGCGGCTCAGAGAAGCCAGATTGGCAGTGCAACCGAGCAAGTGCCAGTTCCTACGCAAAGAAACGCAGTACCTCGGCCACATCATCTCCGAAGAGGGTGTATGAGCCGATTCAAAAAAAATAGAAGCGCTAAGGGAATTCCCCGTGCCGAGAGACGTAAAAGGAGTACAATGCTTCGTCGGACTAGCTAATTATTACCGGAAATTCATCAGAGATTTCTCGAAAACCACGAAGCCACTCACTGAATTATCACATAAAGGGGTTAAATTCGAGTGGACCGCAATAAGAGATGCTGCGTTCGATGAACTGAAGACAGCACTTACCACAGCACCGATACTGCAATATCCCGACTTCACGAAGCCGTTTGTTGTAACAACAGATGCCTCAGACAAGGCGCTCCGCGCAATCTTATCACAAGGCAAGATCGGAGAAGATTTGCCCATATGCTACGCGAGCCGCACCATGTCAAAGGCCGACCTAAATTATACAACAACGGAAAAAGAGCTACTCGTCATAGTTTGGGCTCTCACTCAATTTCGACCATATAGTTATGCAACACGTTTCACGGCAGTGACGGACCACCAACCGCTCACCTGGCTGTTCGGAGTAAAGGACCCAGGTTCGAGACTAATGCGTTGGAAAATAAAATAGGCGAAACATGAGTTTAACGTAGAGTACAAGGCAGGAAAGGGCAACACGAATGCAGATGCGCTAAGTCGAATATGCCTTACTACGAGGGCCCAAGCGAGAGCAAAAACGAAGTCCGTGAGTCGGAAGAGCCCACCGGTAGGCACACCGAGCAAGGAAACTGCCGAGCGCCGCACAAGCCTGCTGAGGAAGCGAGGCAAGGCGGGGGCCGCAGCTCGCAAACCTCCAGCAGCACAGAAGAAGACAGCATTATGAAAGAGCGCAGCGACTGCCGCAGTGGTGTAGCCACCATCTTGACCGACGACCGCCTGAAGATAATAAGAGAATACCACGACACCCCCATAGGATGGCATCAGGGTATCAAGCGTACGTTACGTCGGATCCGGACCAAATACGACTGGCCCGGCATTAGAAGAGATTTGGAGGAATATATTTCGCCATGCGAGTCTTGCCGAAAGAACAAAATCCGGAAAAAGGAACGAGTACCGATGGTGGTTACGGACACCCCATTGAGGGCATTTGAAAAAATTGCAGTCGACATCGTAGGACCGCTACCGGAAAGCGCTTCCGGGAAAAAATACATACTTACATTTCAGGACGCCCTTACCAAATATAGTGCAGCGATCCCTCTGCCGAACCAAGAGGCTTCGACAGTAGCAAGGGCGCTCGTTGAAGAATTAATTGTCCGGCACGGAACGTCGGAGACGATACTATTAGACCAGGGCACCAACTTCCTCAGTGCGACCTTCAAAGAAATGTGTCGACTGCTGCGAATTAAGAAAATACAAACAACGGCCTACCACCCTGAATCGAATGGCGCCCTGGAAAGATCGGACCGCACTCTCGCAGAATACCTGAAAAATTTTATAAGAGAGGATCAAGGAGACTAGGACGAGTGGCTGCCGTACGCTATGGTTATGTACAACAACACTCCGCATACGGGGACCGGACTATCTCCCCACGTGCTGGTGTACGGTAGCGAAGCTGAATTACCGACAGCCGTAAGGCAGGAGCCCCGCACCACCTATGCGTATGACGACTACGTCCAAGAACTGCGAGAGCGACTACGTGCCGCATGGACTATAGCGCGCAACAACCTGGAAAGCATGAAAAGACGATCGAAAGAAACATATGACAACAGCGCACAGGCGCAGGAGTACCGCGTAGGCGAACGTGTACTCCTCCGAGATGAAACAGTGTGCAGGGGGCGGTCGGCAAAGCTGGCCCCCAAGTGGACGGGACCTCACGTAATGGTAGGGAAGAGGCCCCCCGTCAATTACGTAGTCCGGAAGGGACGGAAATCTCAGGCGGTGCACGCAAACCGCCTGAAGCTCTTTATCGAGCACTAATAGCTCAATAATTGAAGAATTCGCATAATTATACCTGGTTAAAACTAAATAAAAACTAAATATATGCGGGTAGAGAGCTCCACGGAGCGCAACGTGAGGAGATTCAATAAAGCTGAAAAATTTTTGAAAGTAGAAAATATAATATCCTCAAGATAATTTGATTACAAATTTGATACAAATTTTAATAAGGATAAAAAACGGTCCCACACGCGGGACAAGTGATGAGGGGTGTTTTTGCAAACAGACGGCGCAACGCGATGAAATCCGGGTAGGGCTCCTCATCGTCGCCGACCCAGGGCCCCAGGCCCCACAGGCAGTAAACCGCCCTGCGACAAATCTGCCAGCAGCGGCAGACAGCCAACGCCACTAAGAACTCGTCAGAGAGCCACCGGCGACTTCGCCCTGGTACAACGACCAGACAACTCTGGAAAGAAAAAAGAGGAAAGAAAAAAAGGTAAGGAGAATACTTACCGTAAACTCCAGCACCTCGGAGGTCAGATCCGTCCCCTTGCAGAGAACTGCACCATGTGCCCCAGAAACTCGAAAAACGACGGTCGACATGATCGTTGATTGCTCGCTAAAAGAAGAATGAGCAAAGAAGCTCTCGCGCTACGAAACCACGCTCAGCCTATTTAACGAAAGCGCGCATCACATACAGGCTCACGAACAGACCCTGCTGGCCCTGATGCAGCATATCAATCGCACGCTCAACGGCGACATATACTACATAAAGAGACGCCAACACTTGGACGAGACGCTCAACACGATAAGTATTGCGGTCGAAGCATTACTCAGCGACGTACAGGAGCTAGTGTGGCTGGTGGAAGATATAGCTAGCGGTAAGGCCTGAGCAACGTCCCTGCCTCGAATACTAAATAACTCGGGAATACTGGCTTTGGTAGGCGTATGTATAGTAACCGCCCGAGATTTCAGCATCAAAACCATCGGGCGAACGTCGCAGATCATACGGGTAAACTCCCTTCCGTCGTTTAATTTGACATTAACGGAGATCGAAGCTCAGGCGCCCCCGACGCAGACCAAGATAACCATCCTACTACAGAGCGTGCTGCGAGACCCCGAAGAGCTTCGGAAGCTCGGAGCTCGAGCCGACCACATCATGGAAACCTTCAATACTGCTGGAGACGGGATGCAGCATATCCACAACCTGAGCTTATACTCCTTAGGTGCTATAGCACCGATAGCCTTGGTCGGCTACGTTCTGTTTAAATGTTACAGGCACCAAAGAAACAGAACACCAACGAGAATGAGCGAGTCAACAACCCCGGCAGCCGCCGAGGTAACCATGAACATCGAGCCACTCGGACGACAACAGCCAGTGGAACTACTGCGAACCGAGCTGGCCAGGATATGCAATCGTCCCCCCAACCGAAAACGACTCGCTCGGCCCGAACGACATTAACAAACAAAAAATTAAACATTTTACGTACTATTACATATATATTATATATTATATATCGAACCGTAAAATTGTATTAAAATTGTAAAGGTATGGGAAATCAACTGAAGAAAAAATTTTTTAGAAAATTTTTCCTTTTAAGGGGGGAGGGATGTTGTGTCGCGGAATATTCCACTTCACGTATTCTCAAGAATATTCCTTAGCTGACATAGCTAGATATGAAATTCTAAAAGATAGCTGTCATACAAGACAGGATGCGAGGTAGACGCCGACACAGCATGAGGCGACTCGCTAGGCGACCTACGATTGGCTAAAGCTAAAGCTGCCAACTAAAGGATTTTAGCAAACGCAGTTGCTAACTGCTTTACTAAAATCAGAATTAAATTAGACTTAACAGAGAACGGTTGGTTCATTGTCAAATGCTCGAAACTACGAATTATTGTACATTTCTTTATTGACTTTTAGATAGACAACGGAAAGTTACCGTTGCCTATAATAAATACTTCCATTTATATAAATTCGCATTTTCATTCATAACTCGAGATAGCCGATAAGGAGATCCATCTCCTTATCGGCAAACGATCCCAAAAAATAATAACTTTTTAATGTTATACCGAATACCGAATAATCCAATTATCCGGTACCGGCATAACACTCATATCTCAACCTTTAGGCGTCAACTTGGCTGGATCACCGTGAAATCAAGACGTCTTTACTTTCTCGGTATTGTTATATTTAGGGTTGTCCATCAAAGTACACTAGCTTACATTCAAGAATTATTTATACGAGTAACAACTCCAGTTGAATGACCTTCAAGGCAGCCTCGATCGAGCTTTGTCATCCCTACACACCGTACGGTGACTTACAATGAAGGGTTTTCGCTATCTGGCATTTATTTCTGGAACTCGTTAATATCCAATATTACTACCTCACTGAGTTTAGATGTTTTTTGAAATCGTCTCTATACTCATTTATTCAACCATGTAGATACATGTAAGCGTTAAAAAATTGAAATATAACAAAATAAAATTAAATTAAAATTAAAATATTTTATAAGTTCAATGTATTTTATATTACCACTAAAGAGCTAAATTACTGTTTACCTGAACTTATTTTAGTTTTTACTTTTATTTTTTCTTTCTTATTTAGTACATCCGTTGTTTTCATTGCGTATTGTTAGCTTATATTTTCATTTTATTTTGTATTCTAATTATAGTATTTTATATTATATATTTAATCTTACCTTATTCTTAATTTACCTTTGTATGTATCGTTTTGCCAAAGGCTTGCCAAGGCATAATAAACCAATCTCTCCCTCTCTCTCTCTCTCTGTCTCTCTCTGATACTAGACCGATAGCCAACCTTGGTGAACTTTCGAAAGTGCTTGAGAGATTGGTTCATAAGCAGATCACTGACTGGATTGAACTGAACGAAGTTTTTTATCCACGCCAATCAGGTTACTGTAAGGGCCACAGTACTCAATCGGCATTACTACGTGTGTGACGACGTGAGGCGCAATACGGATGAAAGGCGTATTATCATTCTCATCCTATTTGATTTTAGTTAGGCATTTGACACGGTACCACACCTTCAACTTCTTGCGAAATTGAAAAAGTGGGCCTTGCGGAACCAGTTCTCGATTGGATTTTTTCATATTTGACTGGACGAACTCAAAAAGTTATTGATGACCATGGGACTTCCTCCTCTTAGTTACTAATAAATAAATAATAAAGGTAAGAAAACTATTTGTGTTATAAAAAGTAGGGATACAATAGAGAATTTTGAATTCATTGATATATATAAATTGGAACGAATCGTTATGGGTTTGCCATGTAAAAAAGGAATAGATGAAGAAATAACTAGTGAACTATTGGAAGCATGCTTTTATGTAATAGGGGAAGAATTATTGAAGGTAATAAATGATTCACTAAATAAAGGTACATGTCCGGAGGGGTGGAAAACATCCACAATAATACCAATTCCCAAAATAGAAAAACCAAAGAAAGCGAGTGAATACAGACCAATAAATATATTGCCAATATATGAGAAAGTACTATATTAGTAGTAAAAGAGCAAATTGAAATGTATTTACAAAATAATGACATTATTACAGAACACCAATCAGGTTTTAGGAAAAATCGTTCCTGTGAGACAGCAATTCAAACTGTCATTGATGAATGGACGATGATAGTCGTAAAGGAAATATTGTAGGAGTAATATTTTTGGATTTAAAAAGGGCATTCGAAGCAGTAGATAGGGATAGACTATTGGATAAATTATATCAATACGGAATAAGAGGAATGGTACTAGAATGGTTAAGATCATATTTAGGTAACAGAACACAACAAGTAAATTTAACGATCAGTGGTCAAAACGAATTATGACAGAGTATGGCGTTCCACAGGAATCAGTATTAGGACCTTTGCTATTTACGATATATATCAATGATATTGTGCAAATCTGCCCAGAAGAGTGTAATATTAAAATGTTTGCGGACGACACAATAATATATGGGAAAGGAAGAAACAGCGAAGAGGTAGAAAAGAAATTAGACAGGGTATTATCTATAGTAGAAAATTGGATGAATAGAAATAAGTTAAAAATGAACGCTGCAAAAACTAAGTTTATGGTAATTAGAAGTATAAGAAAAGAATTGAGAAAAAATATTACATTAAAATGTTTAGATGGCGGTATGTTAGAACGTGTTGTAACGGTAAATTTGTGCCTCAACGCACCACGTTACCTATAGCTGGCCCAAGCTATTTTCCCTTCCTTTTTATTTTCTCTTACGAGATGGGCGCCAGGCGCTTACGCGCCGTAAGGAAAAATAACGAGATGGTAAGCCAGACTCAACCCAGGCCAGCTACAGCTGTTCAAGGCAGAGTGGGTGGTTCGGACTGTCAAGTCACTAATTAGTCAAAGATAAAATATGAATAAAATCAATTAATTAAAATAATTCATTAGAATTACTGAACAAAGTCCAATAATAAGACATTGTTAATAAATACCAAACACAAACAATAAACAATATTTAGCTAAGTAAATATTAAATAAATAAATAAATATAATAATAACAGTAAATGATTCAAACAACAACAGCAGGTACGGGACTTACAAACTTCTTTATTTCTTCAATAACCATCAATTTAGAATTCAACTAAAATGTCCCGTAAAATTAGTCTCTCCGTTTTTAACAATCTTCCAAATCCAGTCCGGTATCTTAACTTCAATCTTTAATTCAACGGCAGCAGTTATCCCGTTCTCTCTCTCTCACTCGCATACTCTGCAGATGTTATATAGCCTATCTCGCTCGCTTCGAATCTCGACCAATATTCACCGACACAGCCAAATATTCGGTTGTCTCAACGCACAGTTCGCGATACGGCCTATTCCGAGCTAATCCCAAATACATCCAAGAACCATAACAACGGGACGTTGGGAGGTCACGTACGTGAGCTTCGACTAGTGCAACTCTCCTATCTTGAAAATCGCAAGCAAGTAACGGCTAATAAGTCGAGAACGGGTCACGATTAATAAAACCCCAAATTACTTAAAAAGAACCTGAGAAAACCCTAATTGAAGGACTGACGTCCGAAATAATAATAATAACAATAAACAATACTAACGATAATAACCGTACTAATAAGAACAACGAACAATTAATTTAATTAAGTTAGATACGGTACCGACCGTACAAGTCCCTCAAGCCCAAATACCACAGACGGGACGACGGCCGAACTCGCACTACTTCCAAATGTTAAACGAAAAAGAAAAATAATGAAGTACGGATCGATAGAATTGGAAAAGAAACGATTAATAGAATAAATAAAGTATGGTAAATGACGTTACGTCCGTCAAAGTAAAACCAAGGCAATAAAATAAGGGAAAAGAAATAAACTAAGTCATATAAATCGAAGTTAATTATTCGGTAAAATCCGCGACATGGTCTATTCCGTTTCAATACCACACACACAGGCTAACAAATATAAAGCACACCGGGATAACGGCCTAACGTGCGCACGGTTTAACCGTCCTCAAAATACAATTAAATAATACGATGACTTTCTCCCGGTATCTACCGGTTACACGATCTCGCGAGTACACTCGATAAACGCCGCGGTTCCCGATACAAATTACTACTCTGCACGCAGTGTACTAGAGTCGCAGGTGTGACCAGGCTCGAAGAAATTAATAGTTGAAAAATTGTATGATAAAATAATAAAATAATAGTAAAAGACCGTAGAAGGGAAGAGAGCTCACCGGGACGATGCTGCCGTGACGTTCTTCGAAATCCAGGAAACCTCAAGAGGATGTTGAAAGATTCTCTCCCTGGTTTCTTTAAGTACGAAGGCTGATCGTACGATGGTATATTCCGATGTGGGCTCGAAAGACAACCCTCTTTTCCTCGCCGCGTTAATGGTTTGCGTGATGTCAAAAAGCCACCGAAAAATTAGCGACCGATAGTGCAGAGAGTAGCTTAGTCCGGCAGATGGATTACCAGAATATAGGTAAATCCGGACCGACTGGGTGGGGAAGGTCCCATGATGTCTGCGGCTACTACAGTCCAAGGCTCTTCAATAACCCGACGGCCCATCAAACCCATCGGTGGCCCCTGTCGGGACTTCGTACGCTGACAGGTATCACAGCGTTGTACATATCCAGTGACGTCTCGATACAAACCAGGCCAGTAATATGAATTTCCTATTCTCTTGAAGGTCTTGTCAATCCCAAGATGACCCGCTTGCGGGACGTCGTGGTTCTCATAGAGGATAGCTGGTCTCTGGTGTCGCGGGACCACGAGTTTCCAGACGGTATCCGGCGAGTCTAGACGGGACATTCTCCGTCGCAGGAATAGTTTCTCATCCCTGAATTTCCAGTCGTGATAGCGTGCTGGATTCTCACGTACGTCCTTGACTCGCACCTCATACCAAGGATCTCTCTTCCCCGTAGGCAGCGTGAGTAACATATTAACAGAAGCTTGAGGTGGCAACCCTGCCACATTAGGCCAGTCATCTTCCTCGGTATCGTCTCCAGGAGGAGTAGAT
>OZ012707.1:27557766-27637530 GCA_963942595.1 Cylloceria caligata
AGATTTTATCGGTCCGCCTGTCAACGATGCTAATGTTGTTCAACAGTGTTCACCTACGAGTCAACAACATGCTCTCAACATGTCAGATAGGGAACTCCTCATAGCCATGCATGGCCAACTCAGTGCTTTTATTGCTCAGCAAACAAATGTAAACAATGATCACACCGATAAGCTAAATTGCATCCAAAACCACACAAAATTACTTGAAGCGCATGAGTTAAGAATTTCACACCTTGAAGCAAACATTGTTCAATTATCTCAGCAGAATGCTAACCTATCATCTGAACTCGCGATGATTAGGACTAACTCCTCAGTATCGGCGATTACACCGTCTCTTTCTGCTGAGATAACACTTTCTGGAGTACCTCTCTCTATCGAAGATTCTAACGAGGAGATAGTTGAAAAAGTTTTTCGCGCCCTTGGAATCTCAAACCTCCTCGGTGACGTTTTAGACATTCGTTGTTTCAACAATAAGAGGAAATTTTCGACTATTGAGCAAACTAATGGTGAATCTACCTCATCAGCACCATACCAAAGAACATCGAAGTCTTTGATGCTGACTTTGAAATCTCACCAAATTAAAGATTATATTATAGACATAAAGCGAACAAAGAAGAATCTGTCCCTCAAAAACGTTTTCGGTCTGGACAGTAAAGGAGTGGTGTTTATAAATGAGTTTCTTCCTGCAGCACTCTACAAGCTTCTACGCCTCACCAAAACTCGAGCTTCTGAACGCAATTACAAATATGTATGGGTTCGCTCTGGCATGATTCATGTGCGTAAAGGAGATGGGCAAGCGCCAGTTATTATTACCGAAGAAACTGACTTACAAAAATTAGTTTGACTACCACAGTCAAATCCTGTTCTATCGCATCCTCCACCATCTTCGTCACTTTTAAAGGTCGCACAATTCAATGCAAATTCTATCCGAGGTCACATTGAACTTATTCAATCGACCATAATTGAACATAGCTATCACATAGTTTCGATAAGCGAAACATGGCTTCATTCATATGTTGCCGATGACCTAATAAGCATTAACGAATATTTTCTAACTCGCAACGATCGAGAAGGCAAAGAAGGGGGTGGAGTTGCTTGCTACATCCATAATTCCCTTAAAGCAAAAGTATTAGCGTCTTCTCCAAATCAGTTTTCCAATGCACCAGAATATTTGATCGTCGAAATTACTAGCTCGAATACGAAGAAGCTTCTTTTTGCTTCAGTATATAGGCGACCAAAAGGTATTATGTTTGACGACTTCATTCAAGTATTATCTAATTTTACACATGTTTACGAGAATATAATTATTGCAGGTGATCTTAATTGCGACCTGAGTAACATTAATTATGAATCGTCATACCTGCGCCAATTAACTCTCTCGCTCTCATTTCATATTGTTGATTCTGCACCTACTCATCACCTAACCAACTCTGATTCATGGATCGATGTTTTCATTATTGACAATAAAGAAAAAGTACATTCCTTTGTCAAATCGGAGGCCCCTTTCATAGCAGGTCATGATCTTCTTGAACTCAGTTATTCTCTCGACGTCGAGCCTCCTGAAGACCGTATTATCTCACGGCGAGCGTACCGCAATTTTAATGAAACTATCAGGGGTACAAATTGAAAATGCGGGTTTGATAACAGATGGCGTTACTAACGCTATACGCATCAGGCAGTACTGTGACTATGTTCATGTCAAAGCTACGTCTTATAGCTTTAATTTTCAGTATGTGTCAATTTGTCGCAGTGTCAAATTCATAGTTTTTTTGAGCTCTCAATATGTCGAGTTTCGTGCCAACAAAACAGCATTTGCGGGAAGTTTTAATTTACTTCTTTAATTTGAAGAAAAGTGCTGCTGAAGCACATCGATTGGTCTCCGAGGCTTATCCGAGTCATGTTCCATCGGTTTCAACGTGCGAGAGATGGTTTGTGCGGTTTAGAAGTGGTGATTTTGACGTTGAGGACAAAGAGCGGCCGGGCCAAGTGAAAAAGTTTGAGAATGCTGAATTGGAGGCAATACTCAATGAAGACTCGTGTCAAACTCAACAAGAGCTCGCAGATTCATTGGGAGTGACACAACAAGCCATTTCCCATCGTATAAAAGCCCTCGGAATGATCCAAAAGCAAGGACATTGGGTGCCGTATGAGCTGAAGCCGAGAGACGTCGAGCGCCGTTTTTTTGCATGCGAACTGCTGCTCGAACGGCAAAAACGGAAGGGTTTTTTGCATCGCATTGTCACTGGTGATGAAAAGTGGATCCATTACGATAACCCGAAGCGCAAAAAATCATATGGTTACCCCGGCCATGCATCATCATCGACGGCCAAACCAAATATTCACGGCGCCAAGCTCATGCTCTGTATTTGGTGGGACCAGCTGGGTGTGGTGTATTATGAGCTATTGAAATCGAACGAAACCATCACAGGAGCACTATACCGAACTCAATTGATGCGTTTGAGCCGCGCACTCAAAGAAAAACGGCCACAATACGAGCAAAGACACGACAAAGTAATTTTGCAACATGACAACGCTCGGCCACATGTTGCAGCGCCGGTCAAAACATACCTACAAACGCTGAAATGGGAAGTCTTACCCCACCCGCCGTATAGCCCAGATATTGCTCCTTCCGATTACCACCTTTTCCGATCGATGACACATGGCCTAGCTGACCAGCGCTTCCATTCTTACGAAGAAGCCCAAAAATGGGTCGATGACTGGATAGCAGCCAAGCCGGCCGAATTTTTTCGCGACGGTATCCGTAAATTGCCAGAAAGATGGGAAAAAGTTGTGGCTAGCGATGGACAATACTTTGAATAATTCATTTGTTACCATTTTTTCAGAATAAACGTTCAAAAATAGAAAAAAATCCCGCATTTTCAATTTGTACTCCTGATAGCTTTTGTGAATATTTATCTAATATATTTAATATTACTGAATTATTTGATTTTAGTACTAAATTTAGTTGGAATTCCGGTCTCATTGATAACATACCATTAGGTATTAACATGATCGTTGAAACAGTATCCGAAGCGTATCTCACGTCATTGGATTATCATGCTCCATTCCGTTCATTTCGTATATGTCGGCCACCAGCACCGTGGCTCTCACTGGAATTGAAAAATCGTATGGCTCAACGTAACACCCTATACACGATTGCTAAAAGATCTAGTAATGTACTCGATATGGCGATATTTAGAGAGTATAGAGACACGCTTAAGAAGGATCTCAGACAAGCAAAAAATGATTTCCACTTTCAAAGGCTGTCTAGCAACACAGATCCCAGCAGATTATGGAAAGAATTAGCAAAACTCGGCCTCGTCAAGTCATCTTTTGCATCCCCCACTCAATTTTTTAGACCGCAGGAACTCAATGCATTCTATTCTGAAATATCGAGTCAACTGCCACCGTGTTCGCATGATGAGTTTTGTAGGCTCAGTTCCAATGTCCAGCCAGTTCGTCCAACGTTTAGTTTTTCCGAAATTACTTGCTCACAAGTACATCTTACTATCTCCGGCAACTCAAACTCAACATCGTATGCAGCTGGTCCCGATGGTATTTCCATGTTCTCTTTATTCAAATCGCTTACGGTATCTTGCCCTATCCTAACAGCTATGTTTAACCTCTCTCTTGTATCTTCAGAGTTTCCTCAGGACTGGAAGAAAGCTTTTCTTCGGCCCTTGTCTAAAATAAAAAAGCCTCTCTCACCATCAGATACGCGACCAATAGCTAATCTGTCTGAAGTGTCGAAAATACTTGAGCGGCTTATTCATAGACAACTGACTGATTGGATTGATAGCAATAAGATATTTGATGCACGTCAATCAGGATACCGTAGTGGGTTCAGCACTCAGTCAGCCCTTCTGCGTATTTGCGAAGATGTTAGGCGTAATATAGATAGAAGACGCATGACCATCCTAATTTTGTTTGATTTTAGTAAAGCATTTGATACAGTTCCGCATCTACAACTTCTTTTGAAACTAAAGAAGACCGGACTTTCTCATTCGGTTCTTGACTGGATTTTCTCATATCTGACAGGAAGAACTCAAGCAGTTATTGATGATCACGGAGACTGCTCTACGTGGCTACCTACGACGTCAGGAGTTCCGCAGGGTTCTGTCCTTGGACCGCTCTTGTTCTCGCTGTACATCAATGACATCGGTTCTGCATTACAAAATTCACAGCACATGATATTTGCTGACGACACCCAAATTTATCTTGATTGTTGTCCGTCACAACTCAACCAGGGCATTAGGTTGATATCTGAAGATGTCCATGCTATAGCTAACTTTGCGGTAACAAATGGTCTCAAGCTCAATATTTCTAAGTCTAAGATTCTTATACTAGGCAGTAATTCTTACACCCACCAGCTGGATTTCTCTGAAATATTACCGATCACACTAAATGGTGTTATTCTTCCATTCGTTAACGAAGCCCGCAATCTGGGTGTCACTATGGAGTGTAACTTGTCGTGGAAAGCTCAAGTACAGCATATATCACAAAAAGTGCATTTTACTATTCACAAGTTGAAGTTTCATCGCAATGCTCTTTCCATGGAAGTAAGGAAGTTACTTATCACTTCTCTTATTTTCCCTCAATTAGATTATTGCTGCCTTGTCTATCACAACTTATCAGATGAACTAAATACAAAATTAGAACGCCTTGTCAACCATTGTATTCGTTTTATCTTTGACTTGCGACGGGACACTCATATCACAACTTTTAGACGTCAACTTGGCTGGATCACAGTACGATCAAGACGTCTTCACTTTCTTGGTATAGCTATGTTTAAGGTTGTCCGTCAAAGTACACCAGCCTACATACAAGAATTATTTACACGAACAACAACTCCAGTTGAACGACCCTCAAGGCAGCCTCGATCAAGCTTTGTCATCCCTTCTCACCGTACAGCGACTTACCATGAAGGGTTTTCGCTATCTGGCATTTATTTCTGGAACTCATTACCATCTAATATTACTACGTCGCCGAGTTTAGAAGTTTTTAAGAATCGAATCTATACTTATTTATTTAACTATGTAGATACATGCTAGGGTTAACGATGTTAGTGTAGATTGTTTTTAATTGCATATTCTTAGTTTATATTTTCATTTATATTTTATATTCTAATTATAGTATTTCTATTTATATTTAATCTTACTTTTAGTCTTATTTACTTTATTTACTTTTTTTGTATCATTTTTTGTATCACTTTTGAATGTATCATTTTGCCAAAGGCTTGCCAAGGCATAATAAACAAATCAAATCAAAATCAAAAAAATCTCTCTCTAGAGACCTCTTGAGACGTTGGGACGTGTGTCAAATGTGCTCCATCTTTGAGCCAATTTTTTGTGAAATATAAGTCTATAATAAGGATAAGACTATTACGGAACGTGCGGTTTTGTGTAATCAGCATTTAGAACGATAGATGATTCTGATAGCTATCGGGATCGCGGTATTGTGAACAATTTTAGATATTGAAGTTCGTGTGAAAGTGGTGACGGTGACCATTCGCGCTGCCACGGTGACACGACAATAGCGCATACCACGGCATTTGTGCGAACACGGACGAAATGGATAGCACGACTGAGTACGATGAATATCGATGCTCAGCGTGCAAAAAAGCTATAAAAAGTCAGGTAGTGCGATGTAAGACGTGCCCGAAACTGTTTTATCATCCGGGACTTGTGTGTAAACATAAGGTGTACGATAAAAACAGAGAACTAGTGCCATGTAACGGTCCATTCGATAAATTCGTAGTTGACGAAAGCCAAAAGACGTTGACACCTGGTGCAGGTAACAGCAGAGATCGATCGGGTTCGACTGGATCATTTACTGGAAGCAGAGGTATTAGCAAGACGGCAAATATCGAAGGAAAAATAGACTGGTTGGTGAAAAATGTGAAAGAAATAAAGGACGAAGTTGCATGCAAGAATGAAGTTAGGGTGATAATTAAGGAAATAGTACAAGAAGAATTGGAGGGCATGAAGATCGAAATGGAAGAAATAAAAAAGATGATACAAGGACGAGTTCTAGGTACAACAAGGGAAGTAACAAGAACCTATAGTGGAGCAGTCAAAGAAAAGAAAAAGGAGACGGTTATAATTATTAAGCCTAACGAACAACAAGAAAGTGAGGCCACGAAAAAAAAGATCAAAGAAAAGATAGACATAAAAAACATGGCTGTGGGAATAACAAGGTTAAAGAAAGGCAGTAATGGAACTGTGATTTTGGCCTCTGAAACGACTGAAGAAATAGAAAAGCTAAAGACCATAGTACAAGAGAAAATGGGCGAGGGATTTAAAGTTATGGAAACAAAGCAACAAAAACCAAAAATTAAGATTGTTAACATGGAAGTGGACGAACTAGAGCTGGCGGATGATGAGCTGGTTGAAACAATAAAGAAACAGAATGCAATGGAAGAAAAGGAAGGAAGGGAGATGAAAATTGTTAAAAGAATAAACAAAGAAGAGAGACACAAAGGATCAGTAATAATGATAGTGGATGAAGGAACCCACCAAGAGATACTGAACAAAGGTAAGATCAGCGTGGGTTGGAGAAAATGTCCGGTTTACAACCACGTCAATGTGAAGCGATGCTATAAATGTTGGGGCTACTATCATATAGCCAAGAACTGCACAAGAGAGGAAACATGCCATAAATGTGCGGGAAATCACGAACCGAGTAAATGTACAGCGACGAAAAACAAGTGCATAAACTGCATGTTTGAAAACCAAGCATACAACTTAGAGATAAACATAGAACATGATGCATTAGATCGGGAATGCCCAACGTACAAAAGAGCAATCCAAGAAGAGAAGAGGAGAGCAGAATGGGACGATTAGCAATTACTGAAGGAGGAAATGCTATGGTATACAAATGCACAAAGTCTGATAGCACATAAGGATGAAATACGATACCAAATAGTGGATAAAATGAAACCCGCATTCATAGCGTTATCAGAGACCAGAGTGACAGCTGAAATTGGTGACAGAGAAGTGTATATGCCGGGCTATAGTGCAGTCAGATGTGATGCGGAGAATAGAAATACAGGTGGTGCAATCTTATACATAAGAGATGATATTAAATATGATATGATACCAATAAATAAAAAAGAATCAAACTGTTGGTGTGCTGGAATAGAGAGGAATTTACACGGATGTTAAGCATTACCACAAGACAAGTTCAACAGGTAGAAGTAAGCCAAAGAGCAAGGATGCTCGTTGATAACATAGTGGGTGCTCTAGATAGGTTCGCACCCAGAAAAATAGTGAAGATTCCAAGCGTATGGGAAGGAAAAAAAATGGTATTCAGAAGACATAATAAAGGGTGATTTTTTAAGAGCTTGAGAACTTTTTTTTAAAAAAAAACGCATAAAATTTGCAAAATCTCATCGATTCTTTATTTGAAACGTTAGATTGGTCCATGACATTTACTTTTTGAAGATAATTTCATTTAAATGTTGACCGCGGCTGCGTCTTAGGTGGTCCATTCGGAAAGTCCAATTTTGGGCAACTTTTTCGAGCATTTCGGCCGGAATAGCCCGAATTTCTTCGGAAATGTTGTCTTCCAAAACTGGAATAGTTGCTGGCTTATTTCTGTAGACTTTAGACTTGACGTAGCCCCACAAAAAATAGTCTAAAGGCGTCAAATCGCATGATCTTGGTGGCCAACTTACCGGGCCATTTCTTGAGATGAATTGTTCTCCGAAGTTTTCGCTCAAAATGGCCATAGAATCGCGAGCTGTGTGGCATGTAGCGCCATCTTGTTGAAACCACATGTCAACTAAGTTCAGTTCTTCCATTTTTGGCAACAAAAAGTTTGTTAGCATCGAACGATAGCGATCGCCATTCACCGTAACGTTGCGTCCAACAGCATCTTTGAAAAAATACGGTCCAATGATTCCACCAGCGTACAAACCACACCAAACAGTGCATTTTTCGGGATGCATGGGCAGTTCTTGAACGGCTTCTGGTTGCTCTTCACTCCAAATGCGGCAATTTTGCCTATTTACGTAGCCATTCAACCAGAAATGAGCCTCATCGCTGAACAAAATTTGTCGATAAAAAAGCGGATTTTCTGCCAACTTTTCTAGGGCCCATTCACTGAAAATTCGACGTTGTGGCAGATCGTTCGGCTTCAGTTGTTGCAGGAGCTGTATTTTATACGGTTTTACACCAAGATCTTTGCGTAAAATCTTCCATGTCGTCGAATAACACAAACCCAATTGCTGCGAACGGCGACGAATCGACATTTCACGGTCTTCAGCAACACTCTCAGAAACAGACGCAATATTCTCTTCTGTACGCACTGTACGCATTCGTGTGGTTGGTTTAATGTCCAATAAAGTAAACTGAGTGCGAAACTTGGTCACAATCGCATTAATTGTTTGCTCACTTGGTCGATTATGTAGACCATAAATCGGACGTAAATCGCGAAACACTTTTCGAACCGAACACTGATTTTTGTAATAAAATTCAATTATTTGCAAGCGTTGCTCGTTAGTAAGTCTATTCATTATGAAATGTCAAAGCATACTGAGCATCTTTCTCTTTGACACCTTGTCTGAAATCCCGCGTGATCTGTCAAATACTAATGCATGAAAATCCTAACCTCAAAAAAATCACCCTTTAGTAGCTGCAAGAAGAAGAGATAAGGCATACGGAGTAGCAATTACTACTGGTTTGGAGGAGCATTGGCAGCAATTTAAAGTAGAAAGGAATGCGGTAGTTAAATTAATAAGAGAAAAGAAGAAGGAATATTATGAAAAGATGATAGACGATAATAAGAAGGATCCGACAAAAATGTGGAAAACGTTAAAAGAAGTAATTAAAGGAGAATCAATGGGTACTAGAGAAGTAGAGAATATAGATTTTGAGATATTGAATGACATGATGGGAGGTAGTATAGCTGATAAATTTAATGTGTTCTATGTGCAAAGTGTAAAGAATATAATTAATTCAATACAAAGGGATACGTCTGGAAGTCCAAACCGAAGAAGAATTATAACAGGGATAAGGATGAACAATAAAAGTATAATGGAAAACTTCAATCATATTAAAATAAAGGATCTGGAGAAGATAGTGATGGGACTCCCGAAAAAGAAGGGAACGGAAGAAGGAATATCAAGTGATATACTAAAAATGGCATTCAGTGCAATAAAAGAGGAATTTCTGAAAATAATAAATGGATCCCTACGGGAGGGATGTTGCCCGGACAGCTGGAAAACTTCTCCAATTATCCCGATCCAAAAATAAACAAAGCCATAAAAGCAAGTCATTACAGACCAATTAACATGTTGCCATTATACGAGAAAGTGCTCGAATTAGTAGTAAAAAATCAAATTGAAAAATATTTAGAAACCAATGACATCATAACGGAGCATCAGTCAGGATTTAGAAAGCAATATTCGTGTGAAACGGCGATTCAAACTGTTGTAGATGAATGGAAAGTGTACATTAGTGAAGGAAAAATGGTAGGAGTAATATTCATGGATTTAAAAAGAGCGTTTGAGACAATCGACAGGGATATATTATTAGACAAATTATACCAATATGGAATTAGAGACAGGGTATTAGAGTGGTTCAGAACGTACTTAAGAAATAGAACACAGCAAGTTCGATTGAATGATAAATGGTCTGAAGTTATTCCCAACGAATATGGGGTACCGCAGGGGTCAGTACTAGGGCCGTTGCTGTTTATTATATATATAAATGATATAGTTAATTTGTGTCCAGAGGAATGTGCAAAGAAAATGTTTGCTGATGACACAGTGATATATGTACCTGGAAAAAGCAGCGCGGAAGTGGAGAGAAAGATGAATATGTTATTGAGTATAGTAGAAAAGTGGATGGAAAGAAATAAATTAAAAATGAATGTAGAGAAAACAAAATATATGATTGTCAGCAGTGTAAGGAAAGTCGTGAGTAGGAATATTGTACTGAAGTGTTTGGATGGAACGAAACTTGAGAAAGTAGAATCAATAAAATATTTGGGTATCATTATTGATGACAAGCTACGATTCAAAGACCACTGTGAGTATATGTTAAAAAAATAGGGAAAAAAACGAGCTTTCTAAACAGAATGGGGAATTATATATCTGCGTATACGCGATGTGTGATATATAAAGCAATCATAGCACCTCACTTTGAGTATTGTGCAACACTGTTAGTAGCTATGGGTGAAACAGAGTTGAAGAAACTGCAGATCGCGCAGAATAGAGCAATGGGGGTTATATTACAATGCAACCGCTATACGAAGGTAGAAGATATGCTGAGCGCGGTACAATTTATGTCCATAAGGCAAAGATTGTAAAGGGTGGTTAAATTTTAAGGGCCGATGTTGAATGTGAACCACACCTAAACGTCAAGTTTTTTTCTGCATTTCATTTGACATTTCTCAATTTCAGACTAACTCAATTTGAACCATGGAAAGATACACAATCGAGCAACGCGTTAAAGTTATTCAGGCTTATTATGAAAATGGGCGTTCAAATCAAAATGCATATCGTGCACTTCATGATTTTTTCGGTCAATTTAATCGTCCAAATGTGCGTACAATCGGAAAAATCGTGCAAAAATTTAAGCAAACCGGGTCTGTAGGAGATATTAAAACACCAGTGCATGCTCGTACAGCTCGTACTGCAGAAAATATTGCTGCTGTTCGCGATAGTGTAGCTGAAGAGCCGTCCACCTCAACTCGTCGTCGTGCCCAACTATTGCACCTCTCACGCTCGTCGTTGATGAACATTATGCATGAAGACTTGCATTTACACGCGTATAAGATGCAATTGACTCAAGAACTAAAGCCTCTTGACCATTCCAAACGTCGTCAATGGTCAGAATGGTGGCAAGAAATGGCAACAGTGGATGATCAATTTTCGAAGAAAATCATCTTCAGTGATAAGGCACATTTTCACCTCAGTGGATTCGTCAATAAGCAGAATTGCCGCATTTGGGCGAATCATAATCCAAGAGTGATTGTCGAAAAACCAATGCACCCACAAAGAGTGACTGTTTGGTGCGGTTTATGGGCTGGCGGCATCATCGGGCCGTATTTTTTCGAAAATGAGGCCGGTCAGGCAGTTACTGTGAATGGTGTTCGCTATCGTGAGATGATAACGAACTTTTTATGGTCCGAATTGGAAGATATGGATGTGGGCGATATGTGGTTTCAACAGGACGGTGCCACTTGCCACACAGCTAACGAAACAATGGCTCTTTTGCGCGACAAATTCAATGGCCGTGTTATCTCACGTGGTGGCGATGTCAATTGGCCGCCAAGATCATGTGATTTGACACCGTTGGACTTCTTTCTTTGGGGTTATTTGAAAGAAAAGGTGTACGTCGATAAGCCAGCAACAATTCAAGAGCTAAAGGATGAGATAATTCGGCACATTAACGGCATAGAACCTCAATTATGCCTAAGCGTCATCGAAAATTTGGACCATCGGATGAAGGTGTGCTGCCGAGGTCGCGGCGGCCATTTGGCCGATATTTTGTTCCATACATAATTGAACCATACCATATTATCATAATAAAAAAAATTGACAATAATTTCCTAAATAATTTGTGTTTTATTCAAAATCAACATCGGCCCTTAAAATTTAACCACCCTTTACTATAACGTTTGTACATTTATCTTTAAAGCCGTAAAGAATCTACTGCCAAAAGAATTTAAAAATCGGCTACAAATAGTAGGAACGAAGAGTGGTAGGGAAACAAGGCAAGCGGAAAATATAGTAATACAATTTAGAAGAACGAGAAGTGCACAAATGAGTATGTACTATGAAGGAGTGAAAGTATATAATGCATTGCCAACTGAACTGAAAGGTTGCGAAAAAGGAGAACAGTTTAAACGAATGTTAAAGGAGTATGTTGTGTCAACAGTAAAGTAAGATGTATGTAGATGTAAGAAAAATATGTAACACTGTGTATAAAATAGCTGAGAAAGCTAATAAACATCAATCAATCAAATCAATCTCTCTCTCTCTCTCTCTCTCTCTCTCTCTCTCTCTCTCTCTCTCTCTCTCTCTCTCTCTCTCTCTCTCTCTCTCTCTCTCTCTCTCTCTCTCTCTCTCTCTCTCTCTCTCTCTCTCTCTCTCTCTCTCTCTCTCTCTCTCTCTCTCTCTCTCTCTCTCTCGGTAAAAGGGATAATGCTTATAGGGAAGCAATTCATGAGGGAAAGGATGATAACTGGGAACAGTTCAAAGTAGAAAGAAATGCAGTAGTTAAATTGATAAGGAAAGAGAAAAAAATATATTATGAGAATATGATAGACTACAATAAGAACGACCCTAAAAAAATGTGGAAAACCTTGAAAGAACTTATTAGAGGGGGGAGAGCCAAAGAGAGAGAAATTGGAAATATAAATTTTGAAATATCGGGCGATATGGCGGAGAGAAGAACGGTTGACAAATTTAATGTGTTTTACGTTGAAAGTATTAATAACATAGTAAGTTCAATAGGGAGAGATGCATCTGGAAGGCCAGGTAGCAGAAGAATCTTGATGGGTGGTGGCGTGGGAAACGAAAGAAGCATAAAAAATTTCGAGAATATCGGAATAGAGGAACTCGATAAAATAGTTAAGGGAGTCCCGAAGAAGAAAGATACAGAAGAAGAAATATCAAGCGAAATATTGCAGTTGGCGTTCAGTGCAATTGAACAGGAGTTTGTTTATGTAATCAATGAATCCCTAAGGGAGGGCTGCTGTCCTAATAGTTGGAAAACGTCCACGATCATACCGATACCAAAGATAGAGAAAGCCAATAGCGCGAAGGAATTCCGGCCAATTAATATGTTGCCACTGTACGAGAAGGTCCTAGAGTTGGTAGTAAAGAGTCAAATCGAAAAGTATTTGGAATCAAATGAGGTTATAACAGAGCATCAGTCGGGTTTTAGAAAACAATTTTCGTGTGAAACGGCGATTCAAACCGTGATAGACGAATGAAAATTAAACATAAGCGAAGGAAAAATAGTAGGAGTAATGTTCATGGACTTAAAACGAGCATTTGAGACAGTGGATAGAGAATTGTTAATAGAAAAAATGTCTCAATATGGAATTAGAGGTAAAGTGTTAGATTGGTTTAGGTCACTTAAACAATAGAACGCAAACAGTAAGGTTTAATGAGGAATTTTCTGAAATTATTACAACGAAATACGGGGTACCACAAGGATCCGTATTAGGGCCTCTGCTGTTCTCTATATATATAAATGATATAATTGAAATATGTCCAGAAGACTGTGAAATAAAAATGTTTGCTGATGATACACTAGTATATGTTACTGGAAACAGTAGTGCGGAGGTGGAAAGAAAGATGAATGGGGCATTAAACATAGTGGAAAGATGGATGAATAGGAACAAACTGAAAATGAATGCGGAAAAAACTAAATATATGATTGTGAGGGGTGTAAGAAGAGAATTGAGAGGGAATATTGTATTGAAATGCAGGGATGGAACCGAGTTAGAGCGAGTGGAGGTAATTAAATATTTAGGTGTAATGATAGATGATAAGTTACGATTTAAAGACCACTGTGAGTATATGTTGAAAAAAATAGGTAAAAAAACGAGTTTTCTGAACAGAATAGGACAATATATATCGGCATACACCAGATGTGTCGTATATAAGGCAATCATAGCACCGCACTTTGAGTATTGCGCAACACTGCTAGTGGATATGGGTGAGACAGAGTTGAATAAACTGCAGATAGCGCAGAACAGAGCGATGCGAGTCATATTGCAATGCAGCCGGTATACGAAGGTAGACGATATGTTACAAGCGGTTCAGTTTATGAGTGTGAGACCGAGACTGTATTATAATGTGTGTATATTTATTTTCAAGGCTGTTAAGAAATTATTGCCGAAAGAACTGACGAGTAAATTCCAAGTTGTTAAATCTAGAACGAGTCGGGAAACGCGTCAAGCGGAAAATATTGTAATTTAATTTAGAAGAACGAGAAGTGCGCAAAAGAGTGTGTTTTACGAAGGAGTGAAAATGTATAATGCGTTGCCAGTAGAGGTTAAAGGCTGTGTAAAACTAGTTCAATATAAGAGTATGTTAAAAGCATTTATTATAAGCGAAATTAAATAAGTTCAATAGAAACGTAAGATAAACATGTGAATTATGTACATCAAATAGTTGAGAAAGCTAATAAACATCAATCAATCAATCAATCAATCAATTAATCTCTTTCTCTCTCTCTCTCTCTCTCTCTGAGAGAGTTTATTAGCTTCCTCTACTATTTCATGTACATTATTTACATGTTTATCTTACGTTTATATTGAACTTATTTAATTTCGCTTTTAATTAATGGTTTTATCATATTCTTATGTTGAACTATTAGGTGCGCAACTAAGTTCCCGCTGTTTTTTTTTTTTTATGAAAATGCAACTTTATTGTGAAAAAATGTTTACAAATGAATCATTCAAAATATTGCCTATCGCTAGCGACAATTTTTCCCATCTTTCTGGCAGAGCTCGAATACCGTCACGGTAGAAGTGTTCGTCTTTTGAGGCTATCCGCGAATCAAGCCATTTTGAGATGTCTTCATATGAGCTGAACTGCTGATTAGCTAGACGATGTGCCATCGAACGGAACAAGTAATAATCGGATGGCGCAATATCTGAGGAATATGGCGGGTGGGGTAGGACTTCCCATTTGAGCGTTTCTAAGTAGGTTTTAACGGGTTTGGCAACGTGAGGCTGAGCGTTGTCATGCTGTAGAATCACTTTTTCGTGCCTCTATTATTCGTGCTCGTATTGTGGCCTATTTTCGCGCAGTGCTCGGCTTAATCGCATCAATTGAGTTCGATACCGTTCCCCAGTGATGGTTTCGTTCGGTTTCGACAGCTCATAATAAATGACACCGCCCTGGCCCCACCAAATACACAGCAAAATCTTCGCAGTGTGAATATTCGGCCGAGCCGACGACGTAGAAGCATGACCGGGCAGTCCCCATGATTTTGTTCTCTTTGGGTTGCTGTAATGAATCCGTTTTTCATCACCCGTAACGATGCGATGAAGAAAACCCTTTTTTTTGTCGCTCGAGCAGTTGTTCACAGGCAAAAAAACGACGCTCAACGTCTCTTGGCTTCACATCATAAGGAACCCAAGTTCCTTGTTTTTGAATCATTCCCAACGCATGCAATCGCTTGGAAATGGCTTGGCGGGTAACTCCTAATGCTGAAGCAAACTCTTTTTGCGTTTGGCACGGATCCTCATCGAGCAATGCCTCCACTTGAGCGTCTTCGAAGGTTTTTGGCCTTACTTCATGCGAACGGTCGTCAACATCAAAATCACCGTCTTTGAAGCGACGGAACCAATCACGGCATGTTGTTTCACTTAGAGCAGTATCTCCGTAAAGTTTTTGGAGTTCTCGATGCGCTTCAGCCGCCGTTTTCTTCGAATGAAAGAAGAAAAGCAACACTTCCCGCAAATGACGATTATTTGGCACAAAATCAGACATTTTCACACAACCAAAAGTATATGACGCAAAAACAAAGTCACTAATGTGTCAAAGCGGTTTGTTTACCATATGTTTAAGCTTGGTTCATGACGTTTTGGTTATGTCCCAATCGACCAGCACTTACTACGGAGCCATCTCTTGAAAAAAAGCGGGAACTTAGTTGCGCACCTAATAGTTTTTCACAGCCTTTAACCTCTGCTGGCAACGCATTATACATTTTCACTCCTTCGTAAAACATACTCTTTGCGCACTTCTTGTTCTTCTAAATTGAAGAGAGAGAGAGAGAGGGAGAGACAGGAATTTAAAATCGCTGCAGAAGGAGGGTAGATTGCGACAACAGTTGTGGTGATGAGTACATGATTTTATTCATTTTTCCAAATATGTTATGTGTACACCTTTGCTCCATCCTGCTTTTATCTTTACTCTTCTTTGTTTACCAGATCACCTATGCTACCTCACTTTACCATCTCCACAATACTGACACTGGTTAAGCAGAGTGGGTAGCGCTGCGGTGGAAAAGTCGGGCGGTAGGGGTAGCTGCGTGATGGGCGAAGGAGTGGGAATAGGAGTGGGATAGAAGAAAAGTGTACACATACTACTTACAGGTGACGAAAAAGTTTTCTTTTCAATGATTTCTTCAGTTTGTTGTGTCATTTTTCTTCGAGCTATAAGAACAAAATAATTATTGGAGGTGATTTAAATAGCAACTTATCGAGAGAAAATTTGGAGTCTTCATTTCTTCGAGACGCTGTTACTTCCCATGCATTGTACAGGGTGTCCGCCGGGAAGGTATACTACTTTGTTTTGCCGCCATTTTGGTAAACGTTAGTCTTGACAGTTCATATTTGGCAGTCGTGAAGTAGACACGTGGCAAATTTATTATGGAAAAATATTCGATAAACCAACGTGTTTTAATCGTTAAAACATTTTATCAAAATCAATCATCGATTACTGTGACGATGAGAAAGTTACATGAAATTTTTGGGAGAAACAAATGGATATGTGAATAAACAGAATAGTCGGTTCTGGGCAATGGAAAACCCTCAAATTATTCATTAGTCACCTTTACATCCATTAAAAGTGACAGTCTGGTGTGCAATTTGGTCAGGAGGAATCATTGGACCTTACTTCTTTGAAAATCAAAACGGCGTAACGGTAACTGTGAATGGGGAGCGATATCGTGATATGATTGAAAACTTTTTAACGCCACAACTGCATGCTTTGGGCTTGATTAACATGTGGTATCAACAAGACGGTGCCACATCGCATACAGCCAGGATTACAATGGAATTACTACGAGACCTCTTTCTACAACAAGTTATTTCAAAAAATGGTGATGTTGATTGGCCTCCACGGTCGCCTGATTTGACTGCTCCGGACTTCTTTTTGTGGGGATATCTAAAAAGCAAGGCTTATGCAAACAAACCAGAAACGCTTGAGCAACTCAAACAAAATATTCGTGATGAAATTAATGAAATACCGCGTGAAATGTGTGAGAATGTAATGAAAAATGTGCTCAAAAGGGCTCGCATTTGTGAGACTAACAGAGGCGAACATTTATCTGGTATTGTATTCCATACATAATTGCCGACATTAAATAAAACATTTATCAATATAAGATCCATTCTCTTTCATTTAATCAAAAATTATAAACAAACAAAGTAGTATACCTTCCCGGCGGACACCCTGTATATTGTAGAATCTGAAACTACACATCACACAGTTACGTCGGACTCATGGCTCGATGTGTTAATTGTAGATAGTCCTAATAAAATAATGTCTTTCAGTAAATCTGAAGCTCCTGTCACAGCAGGCCATGACCCCTTAGAACTGGTTTATAAAATTGAAACACCAAAACTGTTGCCACGCATAATCACAAGAAGAAATTACTGACATTTCAATAATGGAAATTATCGTATATTACTAACTCGATCACAAGAAACTAGCCTTTTGCATAAACAGGCTAAAGTGTACGCTATGGAGGATCTTGAAGTACTGGAGAACTCTCATCAATTAGTGACAATCTCAACCGTGGATGAACATGCTCCGTTGCAAACCTTTTATGAGCGTAAACCACAATCTTCTTGGCTTTCAAATAAACTCAAACAAAGGATAAAATATCGAAATTCACTCTATAAAAAAGCCAAGCCCTCAAATAATGTCTTAGCGAAGGCTATTTATAGGCACCTCTACTGGAGTACCACAAGGTTCGGTATTAGGTCCTCCTCTGTTTTTCATTTTTATTAAGGACAAAAGTGTCAACCTCAAATTCTCCGAAAACATGATTTTTGCTGATGACACGCAAATATACTTAAGCTGTCTTTTTTCAGAATTAAATGCTAGTATAGTCAGCATTATTCAAGATGTAGAGGTTATTGCTAAGTACGCAGATGACAATAGGCTTAAACGCAATTCGAGTAAGTCAACAGCCCTCATACAAGGAAACAAAAGATTTATTATCCAAATAGATATACTAAACTTGCCTCCTATAAATGTTCATAGTGTAACTCTTCCTTATGTGCAAGAGTTCGAAATCTAGGCGTCATAACAGCTAATCTTTCATGGCGAAAGGACATAATTACTGTCGCTCGCCAAGTTCATTTTACACAACATAAATTGAAATTCCACAGAAGCGCACTGACGAGGGAGTTCAGGGCAAATCTAGTCAAGTCAATCATCTTAATGCTCCTTAATTACTGCTAGTTGGTATATAATGATTGAACAGAGGAACAAAATACTCAACTTCAAATGTTCATTGTGCCATAATATTTATTTATGATCTAAATGGATGAGCACATATCACCTTACCGTAGAGAACTTAGATGGCTTACAGTTAGGACTAGACAGCTATATTTTTTGGGTATCACTACATATAAAATATTGCAAAGACAAAATGGCGTAGCCCGCGCTGCAGAGCACGCTACAAGATGAGATTTATGAGGATGTACAAATGAGAAATGATAGTACCAATAAACTCTGAGTGAATTTAAGTGGGAAGCACATACAATTATTTTAATTGCGTGCTGTAGTTTTTGAGGTGAAACGTGGTGCAGCCCGCGCTGCAGAGCACGCCACGAGGTGAGACTTTTGAGGATGCACAAATGAGATTTCTCTACCGCACCAATATTGAATTTACATAAATTATAATGGTGCACGCTTACCGAGTTTTTTGAGTCCTGTTGAGCACAAATACGTTGAGTAGATCCGTTATGATGCGGTGAAAAATTCCGAGGTGAGCGTAGAGTGTGTAGCTGTTCCAGCGGTTTTCACGAAAGTGTCTAAAAATCTCAAGATGGCTGCATAGTACAAAAGCGTCATTGTGCGACGCTGATGTCAAGCGAGAGAGATAGCCTCTCGCTTGAGGAGCATGCCTGCGAGGCGTTGCCTCGGGTACCTTCGTGATAGCGGAGCGCAGCACACCACCCAGCAGCAACAGGTCGACGCACGGCGAATATCGATCGCCATGCGTCAGCTGATTTTCCAACATAGTTGAAAATGTTAAATTTTTCACTTTTTGTCAAGTTTTAGTAGATCAACCTAGTTTATGAAAATGAATTATTTCTCTTCCACCGTGTATTGGTAAGTCGATTTAATTCATAAAATTCAATTCACCGCTTTTTACTGCGTTTTCGAGAGTTCATTTAATTTTCGGAAATCGTTTTTTCCTTCTTCATCAGGTTGTAGTGAATCGAAATAAATCGCACATAGAAATCGATTTTGTTGAATGTGTTATGCCGGTACCGCATAATTGGATAACTCGGTTATCGGTATAATATTGAAAAGTTATTATTTTGGGATCGTTTGCCGATAAGGAGATGGATCTCGAGTAATTCGTTTAAACGTGAATTTATGTAAAATGGAAGTATTGATTATAGGCAAAGGTAACTTTCCGTTATCTATTTAAAAGTCAATAAAAGGATAATACAATATAATGTGGTTTCGAGCCCGTATGAGGAACCAACCTCTCGCGTTTGAATCTACTGATACAATTTAATATTCCGGGCGAATCCGCCATCAACCGTCCAGGTTGATGTTAAACTTTAGACTGATTTCGGCAAAGCAGTTATTCACTCCTTTGACCGAAATAGAATGTCGGAATGAATTTTACAATAAACATCGCTTGCAAATTCCAGCAAGTCGTAGCTCGAGCTCGTAGCGGTCATTGCTCGCAGCTCGTTGCTTATGTTTGCACATTTTTCTACTTCGGTGAGTGGCCTCACGCGAAGAAGGAACAATGGCGAAATAATATACATTTAATTAATTCGCGGCATTACATCCCTCCCCCTTAAAAGGAAAATTTTTTTCTCTAAAAAAAAATTTCTTCATTGTCGATCTGGTAATCGCACTCGATTGAGGGGTGAGATTCCCATGCCCTGGCCCGCTCGGGTCGCAGTTATCGTCCCAGTGGCTCGAGGTTGTTATCTACCTCGGCTGCTGCTGGGGTCGTTGCCACGGTAGTCGTTGTCGATGTCCGCTTCCGTTTTTACCTGTAACATTTAAACAGAAGAAAGCCGACCAAGGCTTCTGCTCGAATCTCCGAGCTTTTGTAGCCCCTCCGGATATCGCAGCACGCTTGATAGTGAAACTTCCTCCTCGGTGCGTGTCGGAGGTGCCTCAACCACCATTTCCCTTAATTTTAGGGCGTACGGGGGAAGGTAATCTTTCCGGGTGACTTGAGATATTCGCCCTGTTGTTTTTACGCTGAAATCTGGGGCGGTTACAATATATACGCCTATCAAAGCCAGTATTCCAGTTATTTGTGTCCATTTTCGCGTATTTTAGGACTTCACAGGGTGCGTTGCTTGTAACCGAAAATTTACGGTGTGTCCGCGGGCAAACATAAGATTTGCTCAGTACCTTGCAATTTTTAAAGTATTTTTGTATACTGTAATTTTTGTATATAGTACTATTGCTGCCCGATCAGCGGTATCTCTCGCACGAGCACTACCGCGTTGACTTCGCTGCGATAGGTGTGGTACTGCGTCGACCAGGTGTCTTGTGAGCGTTCTTGGCGGCAGGGACGTTGCTCTGGCCTTATCACTGGCTATGTCGTTTACCAGCCACACTAACTCCTGTACGTCGATAAGTAATGCCTTGACTGCAATACTTATCGGGTTGAGCGTCTTGCCTAAGTATTGGCGCCTCGTTACATAGTACGGGTTGTCGTTGAGCGTGTGTCTTACCACTTGAATTTGGTTTTTAAAGGAAAAGCGTGAGAATGCTTATTTTGCTAATTTTTCTTCTTGCGGCCTCGCCAATCTCGTTGCGCGAGGGGTCTTTGGCTCATTATTATTCTAACCTTCTGTTCGTCTATTTCGTCTGTTTCACGATGGCTCGTTTTATGCAAGACGGAATTAATAAGGTGTTACTCTGCCGTGAGGGCAACCTTACGCTTGAGCCACTGAGAAGTGGGGTAAGCATATTACTTTGGCCGGAAAAAGTGTTGTTCCCACCTTTTTCCGTTTCCCCTTCTTGATAGCGGGTACTATTTTAGTTCCAGGAAGCGTATTTCCTTATCGTTTCTGCTCAGCATTGCCCGGATTGGGAGAGGAGCTTCATTGCCCAGGCTCTAGGAGTCCGTCGCCGTCGGGAAGCCAGCCGCCAACGGGTGGACTCGTTATGGGGCGATGACCACTACGCCGGCGAGTTAGTTCCTGAGGATGTGCTCAGAGTAGAGCGCCTCTTCCGGCAGGACGTGCTTGATAGTCGACATCCCTGCCCATTTTGCCGACGGGTTTTTCTGAATTACTATTTTTTCTTTTTGAACTATATATGACTAGGTTTCCTTCGTGCTTTTTTAATTAAACAAGTTTTCATTTTACCTTGTTTCTCTTATTGGAGTTCCTTCCCTTGTGCTCTGTGGAGCTCCCTACCCGCCTTTATTTAATCTTAGCTTTAGGTAGTTATTTTAATCTATTAGTGCTCGATAAAGAGCTTTAGGCGGTTTGCGTGCACCGCCTGAGTTTTACGTCCCTTTTGGACTACGTAATTGACTGGGGGCCTCTTCGCTACTATTTCGTGAGCTCCCGTCCACTTCGGGGTCAGCTTGGCTCACCGCACCCTGCGCACCGTCTTGTCGCGTAGGAGTATGCGTTCGCCGACGCGGTACTCCTGAACCTGTGCGCCGTGGTTGTATGCATTCTTCGACCGTCTTTTCGCGACTTCCAGGTTGTCGCGTGCTACAGTCCATGCGGCGCGTAATCGCTCGCGTAATTCGTGGACGTAGTCATCGTAGGCATAGGTGCTGCGGGGTTCCTGTTTCACGGCGGTCGGCAATTCAGCCTCACGTCCGTACACCAATACATGGGGAGACAGTCTGGTCCCCGTATGTGGAGTGATGTTGTACGTAAACATCGTATACGGCAGCCACTCGTCCCAGTTTCCTTGATTCTTGGCTATGACATTTTTTGGGTGTTCAGCGAGGGTGCGATGCAAACATTGTAATGCGCCGTTCGATTCGGGATGGTAGGCCGTTGTTTGTATCTTCTTAATTCTCAACAATCGACACATCTCCTTGAAGCCGAGCTGCGGAAGTTCGTACCCTGATCCGACAATATTGTTTCCGGCGTTCCGTGCCGGCAAATTAATTCTTCTACTAGTGCTCTAGCGACTTTCGATGCCTCCTGGTTCGGCCGTGGGATCGCCGCACTGTACTTCGTAAGCGCGTCCTGGATAGTAAATATATATTTTTTTCCAGATGCGCTTTCATGTAGCGGTCCTACGATATCGACCGCTATTTTCTCAAATGACCTTGATGGGGTGTCTGCTACCACCATCGGTACTCGTTCCCTTTTCCTGATTTTGTTCTTCTGACAGGATTCGCATGAAGATATGTACGAGGTCTGTTAAAAAATTATCGCGCATTTTGTGTTTTTTCAAAAAGTATTTATTTATTCATTAATATCTATTTTGTCCCCTTCAAAGTAATTCTCCTCGGATATAATACATTTATGCCAACGTTTTTCCCAATCCTCGAAGCACTTAAAAAAATCATTTTTTGTGATCTTGTTCAGCTCCTCCTTCGATGCCGTCTTTATTGTTTCGATTGCGATGATTGAGCTTTGGTTTCCACGTCGTAACCATGAACCCATGATTCGTCACCAGTTATGACTCTCTGGAGCAAATTTGGGTCGTCGCGGACCGAGTCCAACAGCTCCTTAGCAATGTTAACCCGACACTGTTTCTGTTCGAAATTGAGCAATTTTGGCACGAATTTCGCGGCGACCCGTCTCATGCCCAAATCATTGGTAAAAATCGAATAGCACGAGCCAATCGATATGTTTAGGTCCTCAGAAACTTCTCTAACGGTGATTCGACTATTGGCCAATATTATTTTCTTCACTTTATCAATGTTTTCGTCTGTTGTTGATGTGCTCGGGCGTCCGGCACGCTTTTCGTTGTTCGCATCTTCTCGGCCCTCTGAGAACATTTTGTACCACCGATAAACGTTGCTTTGGTCCAAGGTAGCTTCACCATATGCCACAGTCAACATTCGGAATGCGTCCGCGCACTTAATTTTGTTTTTTACACAAAATTTGATACAGATTCTTTGATCCATTTTTTGGAATAGGTAAAAATCGAAGACAAGCCAAAATACGTCCAACCAAAATAGCTGTCAACAATTAACTAAACATTCAAAATGGCCGACTTTGTCAGCATAAGTGAGGAACATGAGTACCAACCTAACGCCACAAAAAAAATCGAAAATTGAATATACGTAGCCCGCGGAAATTCAAAATTCGCGATACTTTTTGAACAGACCTCGTACTCTTCCAAATCCCTTCTTATGCTGGGCCAGTCGTACTTGGTCCAGATCCGATGTAGTGTACGCCGTATACCCTGATGCCGTCCTGTGGGGGTGTCGTGGTATTCTCTAATTATGTTCTGGCGGTCATTGATAGACGGAATGGCTACGCTACTGCGGCAATCGCTATACTTCTTTGTAGCACTGTCTTCGTTTGCGCTGCTAGAAGATTGCGGGCTACGGGCCCCGCCGTGCCTCGCTTCCTCAGCATTTCTTTGCGGTGCTCTGTCTGCAGTTTCGTGACTCGGTGTGCCCACCGGTAGCTCCGCCGTTGGGTCGCACTCTGTCTCGAGCGGCCTTGCAACGTTTGGCTTTCGCGGCCTTCCACGCCTCGCGGGTCCGCCATGCTGTGCTGGGCTCGCTCTGTCTTTGTCAGCGATGCTCGCAGTCTTACCAGAGCTTTTCTCTGTCAGCGTGCGTGGTCTGCCCCGTCCACGACCGCACGGCTTCGCGGCGGGACTGTGGGGATCAGTCGAGTGACCTGCTTGCACGCTGCGGTTCTAGCTATCCTTTTCTGTTGCACTGGCAGGCGCTGCTTCTCATTCTGCCTCGTTGCTGGGCTGGCCCGTGGTATTCTCGGCTCTCCGCTTTGTGCGGCTGTCCGCACTCGGGCACGCTCCGTTCTCTTCTATCTAGTGGGCGAGCTCGACTTCTCGCTCCAGCCAGCTAGCATGGCTATATGGGGTATCTTCGGCCCTCCGCTTTGTGCGGTCACTCGCTGTGTCGAGTTGCCCCGTAGTGCTGTCCTTGTCCGAACCACGGGCTTCGTTCTCCGCTCTCGCTTGGGCCTTTGTAGTGAGGAATATTCGGTTTAGCGCATCTGCATTCGTATTGCGCTTACCTGCCTTGTATTCTATATTAAACTTATGTTCCGCCCATTTTATTTTCCGCATTAGTCTCGAACCTGGGTTCCCTACTCCGAAAAGCCAGGTGAGCGGTTGGTGGTCCGTCACTACCGTGAAACGAGTACCATAAATATATGGTCGGAATTGAGCGAGAGCCCGGACTATAGCGAGTAGTTCCTTTTCCGTCGTTGTGCAATTCAGCTCAGCCTTTGACATAGTGCGGCTCGCGTAGCATATGGGCAAATCGTCGCCGACCTTGCCTTGCGAAAGAATAGCGCCCAGCGCCCTGTCTGAGCCGTCCGTTGTTACAACGAACGGATTTTCGAAGTTTGGATATTGCAATATTAGTGCGGTGGTATGTACCGTCTTCAGTTCCTCGAAGACAGCATCTCTTAATGCGGTCCACTCGACTGGCTGTGAATCTACAAGGCTAAATGTATATATATAGTGTAACCGCCACTTACACGAAGATGATCTTGCTGATGGTCCTCTCCATGGCGATGTTCCTTGGGTGCTGTTCCTTCGGTGCTGTAGACCTGCTGTCTCGTAGCTCCCCTCGAAGGTTGGTCCAGTTGTCCTCCCTGGCACCGTTGACCCGTCTCTTGATGGTTCCTAGGCTCGTCTTCTGTGCGTTGGCAATGACTGCGCGACGGCTTCGTCACAAGTAGCCGCTTCGGTACTTGGTTGCACACTTTGTGCGGTTTTCCGCGACTTGACGTGACATCGTCAATCGGGGCTTTAAACGGTTGACCGATGTCCGACCGCGCCGACGTTAACTTTGTGTCTTCGCGTTAGATTAGTCGGGTTTTCACGAACTACACTGTCGTCCTTTGCACGAGTCGTAGTCGTCACTTCAAAGTCACTCTTATTACTTTGTCCAAAACACTTTTTGTCCAAATAAATTACGTAGCACTTATCACTTCAGCATATCCCACCGCTACCACCAAATGTTATGCCGGTACCACGTAATTGGATAACTCGGTAATCGGAATAATATCAAAAAGTTATTATTTTGGGATCGTTTGCCGATTAGGAGATGGATCTCGAGTAATTCGTGTAAACGTGAATTTATGTAAAATGGTATTTAAATAGTATTTATTATAGGCAACGGTAACGTTCCGTTGTCTATTTAAAAGTCAATAAAAGTATAATACGATAAAATGTGGTTTCGATCCCGTACGAGGAACCAACCTCTTGCGTTTGAATCTACTGATAGAATTTAATATTTCGGGTGAGTCCGACCCGCGATCAACCGTTCAGGTTGATGTTAAACTTTAGACTGATTTCGGCAAAGCAGTTATTTACTCCTTTGACCGAAATCGAATGTCGCAATGAATTTCACAATGAACATCGCTTGCAAATTCCAGCAAGTCGTAGCTCGAGCTCGTAGCGGTCATTGCTCGCAGCTCGTTGCTTACGTTTGCACATTTGTTCTACTTCGGTGAGTGGCCTCACGCGAAGAAGCAACAATGGCGAAATAGTATACTGTTCGAGAATTCAGTTGGTAGAGTAAAGTGGACAGTAAAGATTTGCAGGTGAATTAATAATCGGTACACAGGTGTTAATTACAATACCATTTATTGCTCCACCTGTCAAGTGAAGTAGACACAAATATACAAATAAACAAGTCAAATATAGCGAATAATATATTAAAATAAGCGTATAGAGGAGAGAGTAAATGTTGGTGATCTAATTACCACACACGATTATATTAATCGTGTGTAATCAATGAGGAGATCTGTCACGACCGGGCCTCGCGGTGAAGCTGACGCTGGGTGCACGACAAGATGAGCCAAATGATGATGTACAGGTGTGCCGACGTCGATATATCACTGTAGATATGATGACTGGGTTGTGGAGACTATAGGTCCGCCGAGTTGATCGTTGAGTCTTATTAAGATGCACAGAACTTTGATGAGCACGCACGAACCCGGTGACGATGAATACCGTGCGAGAGCAAAACGCATGATGGCTGTGTCATCCAAAGCAGCCGTTCTCAAGCTAAGCAGTCGTAGAGCGCTTGCGCGCAGCCACCTGTTGCTCGACGCGCAGACCTAGTGCGAGATTTACAGCTTCTGCGTGGTGCTGCCGCCGAGTGGTAGCAGCAAGCAGCTGCCCATGCTAGCCTGCAGTGCGCAGTCTAGCTACGCGTAGCAGAATGGTCAAGCATTCTCAAACATATACATTTAATTAATTCGCGTCACAACAAAAGTGAGAGTTTTATTCGAGTTGAATGAGGGGATTCTTCCGCGAATAAATATAAATTTAAAACGTTTGTTAACTTTGTTCGAGTTCATTGACCGAGTTTTTCAAAAAATAGGCTTAGTTGTAAAAATCGATATACTTTAGAGATTCCCCTCGATTGTCCAAGTTATTTCATCGGCCTTTTCGCAAATAAATGAATCTCGTGAAAATCAAATTTGAAAGTTTAATTTTTATAATAATTCTGGTGAATAAGAAAGATAAATTTCGTAATATATATTTGGTCTAGAAAAAAGGCCGTGGCGTTTTTTTAGTCAAATTGTTGGGGAACTGATATACGACCTTTTTGGTGTTATAACACGAAGCGATTTATTTTTCATACACGTCCCTTCGCCATCTTGGCTTACACATGCTCTTTTCTCCGCTAGTGGCGCTGTTCTCCGCGACAAAAATTCAACTAGTTTTCTTATAGTGTGAAAATTAATTTATTTCAACCAAATATGCTCCATTATTATCGACAATGTTTCGCCATTTTTCGGGTAGAGCCATGATGCCATCGGTAGAGAACTCCTGTGGTTTCTGGTGGAAAAACTGAATTAAGTGGTTTTCACAGGCTTCTTTTGAAAGCAGCTTAATTCTATTCAGAGAGTTCTGCAGAGATCGGAATAAGTGATAGTCAGAGGGTGATATATCTGGACTATACGGTGGATGCATCAGAACTTCCCAACCAAGCTCTCGCAATTTTTGACGGGTCATCAAAGAAGTGTGTGGTCGGGCGTTATTATGATGGAAGACAACACCTTTCGTATTAATTAAATCGGGCCGTTATCTTTCAATTGCTGGGCGTAATCTCTCAAGTTGTCCACAGTAGAGTTGAGAATATCGACACTGCTGATATGCTTATCTTGCTGGACTTTTTCAAGAATTTCATCAGCTTTTTCCGTGATTGAACGACCAGAGCATGACTCATCTTTCACATAAAAATTTCCAGAACGAAAGCGAGCTAACAATTTCCGCGCAGCAGATTTTGATAAAGTACATTGACCGTACACAGCAAAAATTTGTTCACAAGCTTGCGCAGTGTTCCCTTTGTCGTAATATGATTGCAAAATATAGCGCAATTTTTCATTACTTTCCTCCATTTTCAAACGCAAAGAACTTTCCAACCACTGCACCAATTTCGATGTTTATACACTCAAAGTAACGGTCGAAGTGTCACCTTTCCAACGAGCGTTTAGTGATGTCGCTGCGATCTGTGTTTCCTGATTTATTTGCTACTGATGCCATCTATCGGGAAAAACGCCACGAACTTTTTCCCAGACCCAATATTTATACAAACCATTCCCTATTGTATAGAAATGTTTGGCATGCAAGAAATCATTAAACAAGCTGCCAAATACATTTTTTTAAAGAAACTCGATTTGGAACGAATAAAACGGCGAGAAAGAATAATCAGCAAAACATATGTGAGGAGAACTACATGTAAGGAAAATAGCTTCACCAAACATTGACTATAAAAAGTAATAATATATTTGCTTTATCCAACAACTTATTGTATTATTTCTATACGACTTGCTCTATGCCAATAATTCGCTTGTGTTATCAATTATGTACATTGTGTCAACTCACCGTGTGTTAATTTAGTGGGGGTCGAATAATTAATATGGTAGTAATTCAAATAACCCCTATCACTTCACGAGCATTCGATTGCCTTGAAACATTTCCTATCTATTTATGGATAAGATAAGATCAGAAGGACGCATGAATCGAATCATATAAATTATTATAGATTTTGAATCATTAAATCATCCCTCTCAGTTTCCATCCCACTCATACTACACAACCTGATCCTGAAACGTACCACACATACTTTTCACTCGCAATATTATACTCTACGCAAGTGAGGTCAAGACTAACAATGTACGCTTGCGAAATACATTACACAGGTGAGTATCCTATGTTCCAGCCCCTCGCGCCAGTGAAGTCAAGACTATCATTGTTAGTTCGCGAATCACATTTCACAAACAAGATAGATATGGCTCACGATATACTCATATCACCTACCTATTTCACAAGTACCCTACCCTCATTGACTTATATTATCCTCTTATTCCGAACACTCATAGGGCTGAAAGGAGGTATCAACTTAGGAAATAAAAACGACCAACTTTAAAAGCGTATTATCAAGCAACAGCAATTGCCTGTTTATCGCATAGCAAGTGAAATCGTTGAGTCTAGTATTAAAGCAGTAAAAGTGAACAAAACTATTTTCCTTAACGAAGAGAAAGTAATACGGTATCAAGAACATTCAGGTAAACCAACAGTTTAGAGTAAAGACCATTCGGGAGCCGGAACATCACACAAGGTAAGTGCGACTAAGTGCGAAGCAGGTAGCAGTCGGAGCACTCAAATTGTTAACACCTAATTATCATATAATACTCGAATAAATCGTTTTTAAGAATTTCGAGCAATTGAGTGAAAAAAATCCCTAGACGAAATTAGTGTTGTTTACGAAGCTCATTCGATAGACGTGATCCATTTGAGACTGCTTGCGAACCATGTATTACTAACACCGGAATATTTTAAAAATCACCACATCACCTTCCTCAAGGAAAAACTACATTCGACTTCACCTTAAGAAAAATTTTTAATTAAATGAAAGGACTAAGGGCCCATCATCTTTAATATAGTAACAATACATTATTTTCTATTCTCTTCCCCCTCCCCTTGCCCAATTTATACTCTAATAGTTGTTTTATATATTATTATATGTCTCTTCAATACATTATACTCAAAGATATATTTGTATAAGATATCCCCACGAAAAAAGATTCTCTGTAAAAAAACGCCCCAATTACACTCTGTACAAAAAAATATTTACTCCCTACAAAAACCATTAAATGAATATTAATGTCATTTCTCAAAAACTGTTTTTAATCAATTATAATCGCCAAGTCCGATATCTAATCATAACAAAAATTTTGAATAAAAATAAAATTTTTATTAATTTTTGAAAAAAATAATAATCCTCAAGTAACAACGCTGGAAATTCAAAAAGTGACTGACTTATTGACCCACCCTCGTACCCTTCAGATGTAGTTGACAACTGCATGAAGTTGAAGAAGTCCGCAATTATCGAAAAAGAGCTATCGTTGACCTTGTAGTATTTGAAAAAAAACAGGAAAAAATAGGATTAAAAGATCTCGTTCTTGAAAATTTAGACGATCGGTTTCCTTCTGAGTAATGTGACGAAGTGCCATCTATCTGTAATGCATTGTAGATGTGCGGAAAGTGTTAGGAACTCGAAAAATTGCAGAATGGCAAGGATATATGGCAAACATTACGTCTACCGAGCATTTTGATCGGACGAAAATACTGTTTTGCCATTCATAATAGCTCCATCAAGTGACTATGACTTTGTTCACACGTCCCTAATGATGGTTCTTAAAAATTCAAGGAACTGCATATTAAGACCCCTTTTGTTACGTTTGATTAACCCCTATATATAAAGGGTGTCCCAGCGAGAGCGCCGGATTTTAATTCACCGCCATTTTGTTAATACGAGTTGTACGGTGATTTTTTTTGACATTTGTCACGTACAGACCACGCGATTTAAGATTATGGAGAAGTATTCAAACCAACAACGTTTAATTATTGTAAAAACACATTACAAAAATGGTGAAACTTTTGCGAAACAGTTCGCCAATTACGTTAAGTTTTTGGTCGCAATAATGCGCCAAATGAATCGACAGTGAGGCGTTTAATTACAAAATTTGAGACCAAATTTACGCTGATGGATCAGAAGATCATTGTTTGTCGTCGTCCTTATCGGTCACTCGAAAATATAGCCACAGTAATGGAATCCGTGGCCGAGAATCCAGGAACTTCCGTTCGGCATCGTGGTCAACAATTAAACATTTCCAGTAGCACTATGCAACGAATTTTGGTAAAAGATCTGCATTTGCACGCGTACAAGATTCGAAATGTTAACGGAGTTTTTGTGGCCCGAATTGGGTGTAATTGATGTGGAGGACATGTTTTTCCAAGAAGACGGTGCGACCTGCCACACAGCACGTGAAACAATGGTGTTACTGCAGACTAAGTTTCCAGGCCGTGTCATTTCTCGATTTGGCGATCAACATTGACCACCAAGATCATGCGATCTAACACCGATGAACTTTTTTCTTTGGGGCTATGTGAAGGAAAAGGTGTATGCGAATAAGCCTGAAACAGTTGAACATCTTAAAGAGGAAATACGGCGCGTTATTGGTGAAATACAGCCACATTTATGCGAAAACGTTATTCAAAATTTTAACAAAAGAATAACCCTGTGCCAGAGGTTTCGCGGTGGCCATTTGCCTGATGTTGATTTTCACGGTTAATCGGAACTATTTTTCTTTATGTTGAAATAAAAATGTTTGCTTAATTAAAAAATAAATGTGTTTTTCCTTTAAAATTAAATCCGGCGCTCCTGCTGGGACACCGTTTAGCTGCTGTCGAAATAGTGCTTTCCGCGGGGCCAAATTCCGAATGAAGTAACGCTATAATCTGGAATTTATTTTGCGCTGCATTAGTTTTATAATGAAGGATAGTGTATTAAAAGTATTACTGAGTAATATTTAGGCACCGCACATGATATTATGACAAATATTTTTTCAAATTTTGAAGACCTCCCTCTAGTAAAAAAGTCTTTCGAGAAAACATATTTACTATAAAATATTGCAAAGAAATTAGAACAACAATTGCAAAAAGTGAAGGAGGATAGTGCTACTGCAAAGTTGTGGGTGCAATAGTTCAGTATGGTATCTTTGGTGAAAAATGCATCCAAGCTGAAAGGACTGGAGACTGGGAAAAATGCCTGTATACCTTCAAATTAATGATCCCTTATTTACACCCTAGTGGACATTTTCCTTACGCAAAGTCTTGTCAAGTTTATTTGCAGAATATATCAAAATTGGAAGAGAAAATGGATATCTTTGAGTACAACTAATATGTTAAATACGGCCACTTTACAGTAAGGCCTAACCAAAATTTTATTTCTGGAACTTGAACTGATATTTGTATTGAACAAACTGCCAATAAAGGTTTCAAAATGAAAGGTGGCATAAACCATCGAAGATTCACAGATTACACCCTCACACCTCATGTTGTTGCCAACCCTATTCCTCACAATATTTGTGAAGCACTTAAGCATTTTTGTGACAGCGATTGTGGCACGACTGCGAAGCATATTGAGTAATAAGAATCTCACATAAAAATGATGCTGATGTCAAGAAACTTGGTAATTGGTGAAGCATACATAGCTATTTCATTCTTGCAAAAGAAATCTCTTAGTTCTGACATAATAGGCGACGAGAATATGAGTTGCCATAAAGCAAAGCAAATTGGCGAGCAGTGTATGGCAGAAATGGTCGGAAAGCTGTTTAGAGATGGCAGACTCTAACACATTTTTGTCAAAAGGAAAGTGGTTCCAAACTATCCATTGGTATTTTTCCAAAGAATGCTAATAGCCAAAAAAACACGATGATCTCTCGGAATTTTTTGACTATGAACTCGTACCGCATTCGCATTCAGTCTTCGATAATAAACGGTGGTTAAATTTTAAGGGCTGATGTTGATTTTGAATAAAACACAAATTATTTAGGAAATTATTGTCAATTATTTTTATTATGATAATATGGTATGGTTCAATTATGTATGGAACAAAATATCGGCCAAATGGCCGCCGCGACCTCGGCGGCACACCTCCATCTGATGGTCCAAATTTTCGATGACGCTTAGGCATAATTGAGGTTCTATGCCGTTAATGTGCCGAATTATCTCATCCTTTAGCTCTTGAATTGTTGCTGGCTTATCGACGTACACCTTTTCTTTCAAATAACCCCAAAGAAAGAAGTCCAACGGTGTCAAATCACATGATCTTGGCGGCCAATTGACATCGCCACCACGTGAGATAACACGGCCATTGAATTTGTCGCGCAAAAGAGCCATTGTTTCGTTAGCTGTGTGGCAAGTGGCACCGTCCTGTTGAAACCACATATCGCCCACATCCATATCTTCCAATTCGGGCCATAAAAAGTTCGTTATAATCTCACGATAGCGAACACCATTCACAGTAACTGCCTGACCGGCTTCATTTTGGAAAAAATACGGCCCGATGATGCCGCCAGCCCATAAACCGCACCAAACAGTCACTCTTTGTGGGTGCATTGGTTTTTCGACAATCACTCTTGGATTATGATTCGCCCAAATGCGGCAATTCTGCTTATTGACGAATCCACTGAGGTGAAAATGTGTCTCATCACTGAAGATGATTTTCTTCGAAAATTGATCATCCACTGTTGCCATTTCTCACCACCATTCTGACCATTGACGACGTTTGGAATGGTCAAGAGGCTTTAGTTCTTGAGTCAATTGCACCTTATAAGCGTGTAAATGCAAGTCTTTATGCATAATGTTCATCAACGACGAGCGTGAGAGGTGCAATTGTTGGGCACGACGACGAGTTGAGGTGGACGGCTCTTCAGCCACACTATCGCGAACAGCAGCAATATTTTCTGCAGTACGAGCTGTACGAGCATGCACTGGTGTTTTAATATCTCCTACAGACCCGGTTTGCTCAAATTTTTGCACGATTTTTCCGATTGTACGCACATTTGGACGATTAAATTGACCGAAAAAATCACGAAGTGCACGATATGCATTTTGATTTGAACGCCCATTTTCATAATAAGCCTGAATAACTTTAACGCGTTGCTCGATTGTGTATCTTTCCATGGTTCAAATTGAGTTAGTCTGAAATTGAGAAATGTCAAATGAAATGCAGAAAAAAACTTGACGTTTAGTTGTGGTTCACATTCAACATCGGCCCTTACAATTTAACCACCCTTTATAAGCGGAATGCGGAAGATTAAAAAAAGTTGGCTGTTCATGAGATATTTCAATACATAGATGAAAGTTTGCTCGGCTGTAACGAAATTTATGTAATTAATAGTGGGTTTATATTGCATTGAGTAATATGGCAGATAAATGAAACTTATAAAGACTTTTGTGCGACGTATGTTAACTATGTGAAAAACAAACTTGGGCAAAATTCGGTAATCGTATTTGATGGCTACGAAAATGACTGGAGTACTCAAAATTCTGAGCAGCAACGATGATACTTGAGCAATCAAAGTGCAAAACTTTTCTTTCACAAAAGTATTAAGACTACTGTCCCTCAAGAAACGTATGTCAAATGATAAAAACAAAATTCGATTAATTTCAATATTGACGAAAATTCTTTAAATTAAAGGATTCCATGTAAAACAACCTGTAGATGATGCGGAATCACTTATTGGTAAAACAGCAATTGAAATATCAAATAATGGATGAACATCTGTAGTCGGTGAGGACGGTGATCTCCTTGTTCTATTAATCGCTTTGACTCTAGAAAAAAAGATATATTTTCCATAATGTCAGGAACAGGAACAATTAAAAGGATTTTTTTTCTTACCAATTTCGACTAATAGGAGCGTAGTATTTAAAGTGATAAATCTAAGCGACAATGTTATTGACCAAATTTTATGATGGAATGTTTTATTTGGCAGTTTACAACCCGGTTAGAGTCAGCGCCGCCTGGATCCCTGTGTTATCGATCTCAGAAAGATCTCTAACAATCGAATCCTTAATTATTTGTCAGCTCTGATTGCCTCACTCATTCATTAAGAATTAATGAGGCAACCAGACCTGACGATTTTTTAACTTCTAAAGAAATCGTAAAAAAAAATTGCCACAGCCCGGGTTCGAACCGGGACCTCCAGAATTCTAGCCTAGTACGTTACCAGGCTATGTCAGCTCTGATTGCCTCACTCATTCATTAAATACGTCTACAATATTTTAGAAAGAGAGGAAAAGTAATAAAGTTCGACGAAGACAGTAATATACAATCACTTAAGTTCACTTCTGACAATATTATTATCACTCGATCACAAGAAAATAAAGAAGACGAAACAAATTCATCGAACACAGTTGAAATTGCAGAAAGTAATTTTGGAAATTATTATAGTCTGGAATGTAATCCTCTGCAAATGAAGGAACTTTCCAGCAACGAAAGTTTGAAACCATTTACGACTAAATTAAGAGAAGCGATGTAAGCAAATTCTCAAGAATCCTTGGTCATTAGTCGGGTGTGTCATAAGGCCTATCGACGAGATCGACGAATATCTTCGAGTTATAGCGTAACCCCGGCCCCCATAGCGAGGGTCTATTTCGGTCAATAGAGTTCCCAAAACGTATCGTGGAAAATTTGGAGTCTCTGGACGATGCACGCGACCCCAGAAACACATATACACCATTGCAGCCTACTTCGACTGTCGCTAGCGCTACGCCTGCTATAATCCCTTGAGTTAACAGCAATATTTTTTGCACGCCGTTAGGCGGATCTACTCCTTTCGACAAAGATCACCTGCCATCGCTCGCATAGGCTCATTATCAACTCCAAAAGGAATAATTGAGAATCGTGAAAATTCTACATTAAAGTCAATAATCAAATCCTCACATATAAAACCTATAAATTTGCTAAGAAATTTAGACCTTTTGCCTGATTATCATATAACTTTGCTGCCCCCGTTGCTTCGCATATTCCACGGGAAAAAAATTAAGTCCAGATAGGATACCCAGCGGAATGCCGCTAATAAAAATTCCTGTTAAAAACCCAATTAAGTCCAAGTAATTAACAACGGTTAATTATAACCAAACATTATCTCTTCGAAACGCCCCGGCATGTTTATGCAGAGCAAAGAGTTTTTGTTTATGATGGGAGCTGAATCATATCTGGTACAAGCTGCGCGTAAAACAATAATTCACGAACCTTTACGCATCATAAAAGGAAAGACATTTGAAATAAAGAAAAAAGGTTTAATCTAAAAACTCCAGTCTGCAAGAAACTATAATAAACAGGACTTTACTTTAAAAAGTTCTTATATTAAAATAAATCTAGAATGGATTTAATAACTTCCGATTTCATTTCAATTAACGTCATATTTAAATAACGATAATTAATTTACAGCTGTCACTACAGTCGGGAGACGTCTCCTGAACATTGCAGCCGTCTTCAACAATTACTATATATGCGATATGGACGTCTTATAACGCAAATGAAGACGTCTCCGGACTTTAGTGACAGTGAAAATGAATTATTATAATTTAAATATGAAGTTAACTAAAATGACGTCGGAAGTTATTTCATCCTTTTTAGATTTATTTTGATTCGAAAATTGTTTGAAGCTAAAGTCCTATTTATTATACTTTTTTGCAGTAGGAACTTTTAAAATTTTTTAATTTTTTCAATTCATACTATTTAAAGCTAGTTCAAGGTGACATTTTATAGCATTTTTGCAATTGCTAAATATTATTGTAGTTACTATATTTTTAAAAACTAAAGCAGCTAAATAATTTTTAATAACTCTATTTTATTTAATCACTCAATCAATTTTGCGTTCAATCACTCTTGCGTTTAAAATTAAGTGAATAAACGTGAATAGTAAATTGCGTTGCGTTTTTATTAATTTCTAGTCGTTAAGAACATATGCGATGTGCAACAAACTCATTAAAATTTACATGCTGTCAAATAAAATATGTATACAAATATTGACTGAATTTCGAGTGCTCTTTCACGCACTCGACCGTAAGCGCTTTGAAGCTAGGTACGGGTGAACGGTTATAGTAGGACTCACGGTCATCTTGTGGCATCCGCATTAATTTGATGATGTTCCAACACCCAATCAGCAAATTCACAGCGCTGCGCATGGTCCCTTGGCTTGATTTCTTGCACCAATTGAATCTTGTACGCGTGCAAATGCAGATATTTTACCAAAATTCGTTGCATAGTGCTACTGGAAATGTTTCATTGTTGACCACGATGCCGAATGGAAGTTCCTGGATTCTCGGCCACAGATTCCGTTACTGTGGCTATATTTTCAAGTGACCGACAAGGACGACGACGAACAATGATCTGCTGATCCATCAGCGTAAATTTGGTCTCAAATTTTGTAATTAAACGCCTCACTGTCGATTCATTTGGCGCATTATTGCGACCAAAAACTTGACGTAATTGGCGAACTGTTTTCGCAAAACTTTCACCATTTTTGTAATGTGTTTTTACAATAATTACACTTTGTTGGTTGAATACTTCTCCATATTCTTAAATCGTGTGGTCTGTACGTGACAAATGTCAAAAAAAATCACCGTACAACTCGTATTAACAAAATGGCGGCAAATTTAAATCCGGCGCTCTTGCTGGGACACCCTTTACAACCGTGCTTCTCGTACATTTTTTCAACCCTTTTGTCCTTCTGAAATGTCACCTAATATATATAATCTAGGACAAAAATGAGGTTCCAAACTTAATGCACAGAATCGGCGTACCCAGTTCTGATAAAACATCTTCAGCCGATTCGGAGAACATCGCATGTATAGAAACTGGCATATTCGCGCCATGCCAGTATATGCATACTCCGATCAAGAGTAAAAATAGAGGATTTAAAAAATTTTCTTAAAGATATTTAAGACATTTAAGACATTTCAGACATAAATACTTCGATATTTATACACCCACAGGAAATGTGTATCAACTTCAAGGTGAATTGGGATCCATATATCGAAGACAAAAGGAGTATGTTATTGCATTTCCAATCGTATAAGGGATTTGGGAAATTTGATTCTAGAAAATTACGATGCGAGGGAAGATAATCCTTTGACTGTCGCGTTTGGTATTAATGCTAAAGAAAGTCTTTCTGCATGGTTTAAAGCCGGAAGTTGAACAATGTTTAACTCCAAAAATCTTGATGGATTAATTCAACTCGCAGTTGGAACTGAAAAAAGTTTAATATCACAGGCCGTCCTGCGTAGTAGTCGGCCGGAAACTTCGGGTTCAAATGTCAATAAACCCGTGGCGAAACGGAAAGTACATGTGGTGCTAAGCGAAGAAGCGTACTGCCAGCTGTGAAATAAAAAAGGCACGAAGCTAAGGAATGCTTGACCCAGAAGTGTAGCTATACATAGAAGGTCGGTTAAAAAATTTGGAAAACAACGATAAAGGATGGAGCATATGTCAGATCTGCAAGAGGACTGGACACTCGGTGGACAAATGCTTTGAAATCTTTCTCCCGTCAAATAACAATAAACCCATCTTCGAAGCCACTTCACTGACTCCGTACATGCCATGTCTGTAATAAACGCGGATACACTGCTGATCGTTGGTATAAAATTTTTCCTCGGCACAGGAAGGGACAGGGACATATATCTATATTTGGTCAACTTTGTAAAAGTTATGGTCATTCGACTAATAGTTGTTAACGGTTACCCCCGACTCCCCCTTTATTAGTGAATGTTTTTACCGCGAGAACAGGTACCGCAAAATCTTCGATATTAGAATTCAGGTGACATTCGGTGTCAAATATGGAAAATAATAAGACCGTGGAGCCTATATCTACCTATTTCACAATAATAAATCGCAGCCTTTGAATAATAATCGATTTGGCAATTGGAAAAGCAGTATATTCCTTTCGGTATGAGAAATTGTAAAGTAAAAATAGAAGAAGGGTTCGAAAAATTGCAATCCGACTCACAAAGCCTTACGGAAATGTGCACGTCAGATTTAATTGAAGTTAGCTTTTATATGGAACCTGTAGAGATAATTGTACCTAGAGAAAAACGTTGTCCATCCGAATTCGATGGAGACAAAAGAAATCGTTTTAATTGCGAGTCGAGTTCAGGGAGCTCGATTCAGATTTATGGCAGGAAATTGTGCCTATGGGAAAAACAGAACCTCTTGAAGCTTTTAATAAATATACCGGAGCAAAAACCGTGGTCTATCCGAATCCGATAGAGACGGATAAAAATTGTGTTTATTGTGCGAATCGGTTGAGCTCCACAGAAGTAACTGCGCTGATTAAATGGGCAGGATCTGTTAGAGAATTGTTAGGGATTCGATACATATTTTTTGGGAAAAACTGTGCCTATGGAAAGGACAGAACCTTGTGAAAATTTTCATAACTGCATTATTGATGAAAGCGTTGTCCGTCCGAATTCGATAGAAACAAAAATACCAGCAGAGAATAAAGTCGATTGTTTAGATTTTGTGGAAACATCAGAATTAGTAACAAAAGTAATAATATTGGGTCCGGGAAAAAGTTCGTGGCATTTTTTTAGTAAAATTCAACTAGTTTCTTATAGTGTGAAAATGAATTTATTTAAACAAAATATGCTCCATTATTATCGACAATGTTTCGCCATTTTTCGGAAAGAGCCATGAGGCCATCGGCGAAGAACTTCTGTGGTTTCTGGTTGAAAAACTGAATCAAGTAGTTTTCACAGGCTTCTTTCGAAAGCAGCTTAATTCCATTGAGAGAGTTCTGCAGAGATCGGAATAAGTGATAGTCAGAGGGTGCTATGTCTGGACTATACGGTGGATGCATAAAAACTTCCCAACCAAGCTCTCGCAATTTTTGACGGGTCATCAAAGAAGTGTGTGGTCGGGCGTTGTCATGATGGAAGACAACACCTTTTCTATTGATCATTACGGGCCGTTTCCTTTCAATTGCTTGGCGTAATGTCTCTAGTTGTCCACAGTAGAGTTGAGAATCAATCGTCTGACCAACTGAAAGTAGCTCATGGTGGACGATTCCCTTCCAGTCCCACCACACACACAGCATCACCTTTTTCGCCATCAATCCTGAATTCGCGAACGTTTGTGACGGCTCACCATCCCTTGTCGACGATCTTTGACGCTTCCGATTGTCGTACGTGATCCATTTTTCATCACCGGTTATGATATGTTTCAGAAATGGCTCGATTTTATTGCAATTCAGCAGCGCATCGCAGATGTTAATTCGGTCTATCATGTTTTTCACGCTCAACTCATGAGGAACCCATACATCGAGCTTCGTTTTGTAGCCTGTTTTGGGTAAATGGTTCAAAACAGTTTTAGGGTCAATGCCCAGCTCCATACCAATATTGACACTGCTGATATGCATATCTTACTGGACTTTTTCAAGAATTTCATCAGCTTTTTCAGTGATTGGACGACCAGAGCGTGACTCATCTTTCACATCAAAATTACCAGAACGAAAACGAGCGAACCATATCCGCGCAGCAGATTTTGATAAAGTACCTTCACCGTACACAGCACAAATTTTTTCACAAGACTGCGCAGCGTTCTTCCCTTTGTCGTAATAATATTGCAAAATATAGCGCAATTTTTCATTACTTTTCTCCATTTTCAAACGCAAACAACTTTCCAACCACTGCACCAATTTCGATGTTTATACACTCAAAGTAACGCTCGAAGTGTCACCTTTCCAACGAGCGTTTAGTGGTATCGCTGCGATCTGTGTTTCCTGACTTATTTGCAATTGATGCCATCTATCGGGAAAACCCCACAAACTTTTTCCCAGACCGAATAATATATGAATCAGGAGGTGCACAACATTTTTCAGTTTTTGATCTAGTATCAGGTTTTCATCAAATTGAGGTTTTAGTGGAAGATCGTCATAAGACGGCTTTCAATACTCCGCGCGGTCATGATGAGTTCGTTGGAAGGCCGCGGAACGCCCCTCACACATTTCAAAGGGCAATATATCTCACGTTCAGTGGGCTTCTCGGGAAAGGCCTATTTGTTTATTTGGACGCTATCATTATTTATGCTCGCAGTCTCGAAGGACATAAGAATATATATTGCAAATTGATTACACGATTAGAAGCCGCAAATATAAAATTGCAACCGGACAAATGCGAATTTTTAAAAAAGAAAGTCGTGTATTTGGCACTTATAGTCGGAAATGATGGAGTTCGGTCTGACTCCAAGAAATAAGAAGCAGTACACGAAGACCCTGTGCGTGAAGATATTTCAATTATTCGACAATTCTCAGGATTAACGGCTTACTACAGGCTGTTACATCCTGGACTTAAAAAAGGGACGCAACGAAAGAATAATATTTTATTTTCTCCATTTTGAGCCGGAATGTGCAGGTTCGAGATTAGAGCATAACTAGTGAGAGGCGTGGTTGAATAATGATACAAATGATTCAACTCTATATATAGCATCACTATATAAGTATATATTTATAGTTTAACACAACCGTAGAATTATTAGATATTAAAACAGTATTAAAACAATTACCAATAAATGAAATTGTAATAGTCTCTCGATATATATATATATAATGAAATAGTCTGAAATTGTAATAGTCTCTCGATATATATATATAATGAAATAGTCTGAAATTGTAATAGTCTCTCGATATATATATATATATATTTTTTTTTTAAATTTCATGTACATCGATACATATATTTCTAGAACAACCCGGTAGGTATATATATATATATCGAGAGACTATTACAATTTCATTTATTGGTAATTGTTTTAATACTGTTTTAATATCTAATAATTCTATGGTTGTGTTAAACTATAAATATATACTCATATAGTAATGCTATATATAGAGTTGAATCATTTGTATCATTATTCAACCACGCCTCTCACTAGCCGTGCTCTAATCTCGAACCTGCACATTCCAGCTCAAAATGGAGAAAATAAAATATTATTCTTTCGTTGCGTCCCTTTTTCAAGTCCAGGTAACAGCCTGTAGTAAGCCGTTAATCCTGAGAATTGTCGAATAATTGAAATATCTTCACGCACAGGGTCTTCGTGTACTGCTTCTTATTTCTTGGAGTCAGACCGAACTCCATCATTTCCGACTATAAGCGCCAAATACACGACTTTCTATTTTTTAAATTAAATATATATATAATAATAAATAAAATAATAAATAAAAATTATATATATATATATATATATATACTAGCTGACCCGGCAAACGTTGTTTTGCCATATAAATAATTTCCTAGTAATTTCTAGTGTAGACAAAAAATAGCTTACTTATTGTAAGTATGTATGTATGTTAGAATGTGTATATTGTATGTATGTAAGAATGTGGTATATGCGTGAAATAAGCATGGAGCGCTGTGAACGATGAGGGAATATAAAAATAACAAAAGGCAAACATTATTTTTAAGTTATTATAATTTATTCCTTAAAATTATATATCATTAATTAAACAATTACGACAGTAACACTATTAAACAATATAAATCTCTTAATGCTATAGCGTGAACAATATTTTTTGTTAGTCCATCTTTAGCTAACACAAACAAACTGGATGGTTTACCCACTCGAGAGCATGCCACGTATAATTGTCCGTGTGAAAAACATGGTGTTCTCAAATCTAATCCACAAACAGACATCGTTTGACCTTGGGATTTGTTGATAGTCATTGCAAATGCCAATCTAATCGGAAACTGAATACGTTTGAATTGAATTGGCACATCTGTAGGTATAATAGGAATCCGTGGTATGAGTATATTTTCACCTCTGAACTTGCCATTAAAATCCTGGCTTCGATCACGTTTTTCATTAATTTTTGAATGACTAATCGCGTACCGTTGCACAGCCGGGGCGGGTTCAAATTACGAAGCAAGATAATTGGAGATCCAACCTTTAATTGTAAATTATGCGGTGGCATGCCTGGCAAATCCAGTGAGTTCAAAAACTCTGTGGGAAAATTTACTGCTTCGCTATCGTCGCAAACTGTATCAATAGATTTATATGATACCAAGTTCCCTGGCAACAACATTTGTATCTTCAGATTTAAATTGTCAACGTCTACATTTTTTGCTGCTAAAATCGCTCTTTCTGCAAGCCACTCATGATTTATGTACTGTGTGTGTACATCGGGAAATATTTGTTCAATGAGAGTATCTTGCGAATCAGCGATTGTGCAGAAATCGGTCGGTAATTTTACGTATCCAGTTTCATCTATAGCAACTTTTCCATCACCGATATCTAAGAGTTGTTTTGAAAATGTTTCAGCGGATGGATCTTGAAGCATTTGAACGCGCATATTTATTTTTAGCTGTAATTTTTCAACATTACGCCACAATGGAGATGATTTTAAGCAAGCGTTGATCTCATCAGCGTATGTTGAACGTGGAATGACTGGAAGTGTTTGTCTGAAATCACCTGAAAGGACCAACAGAGTTCCGCCAAATAGTTTGTCACTGTTTTTAATATCTTTCAATGTCCTGTTCAACGCCTCAAGTGAATGTTTGTGTGCCATAGTGCATTCATCCCAAATAATAATTTTACACCGTTTCAGCACAGTGGCCATGGACGATTGTTTCTTAATGTTGCATACTGCGTCAGGGTTATTCTGAATATTTAGTGGCAGCTTAAATACTGAATGAGCTGTTCTACCTCCATCCAATAAAGTTGCTGCAATGCCCGATGATGCAACGGCCAATGCGATGCCATTATTTGATCGTATTTCAGCAAGAATTAGCGAAATAACGAATGTTTTGCCAGTTCCACCCGGTGCATCCAAAAAGAAGAACCCACCTTGTCCAGCTGAAACTGCGAGCATAATGCGATCATAAATGGTTCTTTGTTCCTCATTCATTAGTGGGACATTGCGGGCAACAATCGCTGCCATTTCTACAGTACTGTACTGCAGTTCACGATTCATTTCAGTATTCATTAAATCAGATGCAGTTCGATTTGGCGAATTCATACCGAAATTACTAAGTGGTAAGTTGGCAATGACAATGCAAAGATCCTCAATAGCAATCAATGCTTCATTGTACATTTCGTCGCTGAATGTTATGGTTAGATCGTGGCACCGTATACGATGTTGATGCAATATATCATCAGTCATTGAATCTTTGTGATTTTCCCATAATATCTGTGCTCGGGCTGGGAAACATGTAGTTAACACTATAGCGAATAGTAGACGAATTTGTATTGCTGTACAGTTCAATGCAGCTTCAGCAAGCATGCATTCCCACTGGTTGTCGTCTTCCAGCAAGCCGAGTGCAAGGCATGCATCTTTATACGTTGGATATTGTTGCCCATTCACTTTACGTATATCTTGAAATGATAATGGGCCAGTAACATTAACCAACAACAGTCGAAGATAAAAGCACTCCGTGTGTCTTGGATTGACTGTAAATAATCGCCCCAAGGCGTTTGATTTAAATAAATTGAGACATGCAGCAACTGGTGAGCCTTGCTTGCGGGGCATCCATGTTTTTGTTTGAGTCCATGTGAAATAGCGTGGTACTTGTGAATAGAGTAATGTTCGTGCGAAGGCACCAAAATCATCCGCACGATTACACAATTCAAAAAATGCAGTGAGTGTAGTTTTAGGTGGATTTATTGCACGATCAATCGCTGTCTCGTTCGTGAAAAATACACGCTGACCGTTTTCAAGATGGATGGCTAACTGAACAACTGCTGGATCCCGTTCATGAATTGGAAAACCAAAGATACGCCAAGCAGCTTCATTGGAGCTGATGTACCGACCAATTTGGTAGAGCGTTATTTCATCGTTTTTATTCACTGGAGGAGCATTCACATTAGTATTTTCCACTCTAAACACAGCCATATCACTGCCTTTATGGACATACTTGCAAATGTATTTGATGCTCTTCACAGAACTGCAGAACTCAACATTAATATGAGCATTATATGTCTTGCTCAGCAGAGGCGAATATGGCACCACCCAACGATTGTCAATATCAATGTCTGTGTTGATGATATTTTTAATAAATGATTGTCCGCCATTTTCAGGATTTCTTCGACGATATATTGGGTATCCGTCGACATTTGTGACCGTATCATTGGTAAAATCTTTAGGGAAATTTTTAGTACATTTTCCATCAGCCATGCAAGGCGATGAACTATTAAGAGTACCACATGGACCATGAATCATGTTTGTTGTAACAATATCAAACAGCAGTTGGTCAGTGGATGGATCTGGAATTTCCGCAGAAATGATACTATCGATTTCTTCAGGACGGATTTTGTCGATGAACCAAACCAAAATGTGTGCATGAGGTAATCCTCGCTTTTGCCACTCAACCGAATACATCCAGCAACGTGTGGGACCAAATACATGTGATTTAGTAATGAAACTTATTAAAGACTTCAACTTTTGTCTGAACACACGTGCTGTAATGTCATGGCGATGTATTGCATTTTGGCCAGGCAGTAGGAAAGATGTAATCTCTGGCCATTTTGGATTACATGTGAACGTGATAAATAAACATGGTCGTCCATATTCGCGCACGAAAGTCAGAGCATCCTGTATATATTCTTGCATATGACGTGGACTGCCTACGTACGATGATGGTAAAATGACATGGTTACCAATTTCGGCGACGTCGGCGTTGTTGTTGATAGCGTCTCGCAAATGAATGTACTCTTCCGCGCGCAGCTTTTGTTGATTATATCGTAAGTATCGTAGTCGTTCGCTCTCAATCTTCGCGTACATGTCGACCATGAATTGTTGACAAAGCTCACGACATCGTAAAATGACGTTGTCCAGGCCACGTCTAATCATTAATCGGTACGCATAATAATCCTTTGAGCTAACGTTCTTGTTTATTTCAGCTCCTGTAATATTTGTTCATAAAAATTAATTTAAATTTATTACGTTCAATAATTTAATTGTTTTGTTAAATGATTAATGATCAAATTAATAATCAATGAAGTACCTGATACGGGATCTCGTTGTTTTATGTTTATGCAATATCCGTCTTGTCCATTCCAGAATATTAGCGGATATTGGAGAGCGTCATATGAACGATGTGTGTCAGCAATGAACTGAAGATTATTATTTCTTCTACGAATCACAATTTCTCGTGCAGCTGTACAATCGCCAACCATGATTCCAGCAACATCATCAACAACGGGTGCATTGAATCTACGAATATGCTCTCCAGCTGGTGTTTTATCAGGATTAATGACGATAGCGTGATTATCGCTTTGTAATTGGTGCATATGTGATTTGAATATTTTCAACAACTCGTTGTGCTCGTTCAAAAGAGCATCTAGCTCGCTGACGATGCGCCTGGCATAAAGTGAATCAAGGTTATTATAATCACAACGTGCATTCACGCGATTGGCAAGTGCGCTTCCGGAATCCTCGCCGCCCATAAAGTAGATTTGTAAGAATTTATGTGGTTCGTTTGGCATTGGCAGCAGTGAGCCCATTTTATGATAAACTTGGCCTCTGATTTTGAATGTAGAATTGAATTGTTGACCATTTGCATTAGTATTTCGAACTATTTCTGTTGCTCCGAACGATGTCATTTGAAAGCATGAATTGAATCTTCGAATTGACTTCAGGAACACGTTAGAATCTGGATCCGTGCCGATAAGTAAGCCGTTCAATGGTTCAGGTGGTGTTTCAATTTCAGGTAGTTGCACTTTTCCTGACGCGCAACACATCCCAGCTGGCTCATTTTTGAATTTCAGAGCATGACAATGCGGACATTCCTTGTTCATAGCACCAATTACCACTTTTGAATGAGCATAATATTCAATATCGGGCTCATACTGGAATGCTAGACGCAGGAATGAATCAGATATAAATGCTCGATGTACCTGTTGTCGTTGTTGGTCATTTGTTCTTCGTCTATTGACTGTGAAACGGCGTGATTGTCGTTGTTCTAATCTTCTGACTTCATTGCGTTCAGCTCGTGTATCTTCTGGCTTTTCTTGATGCAATTGCGCCATTCTGACACGTGCATCAGTACTTTGTTGCTGGATTTGTTCTTCTGTTCTTTCGGATCTGCTATTTCGCAAGTTTCGAGCTTTACTTGTACTGCGGCTCAAATCAGCCCCTTTGCGTTTTCTTGGCATTGCTCACTGTACAAAACATACATAAATAGAATTAATGAAATTATTTAATGATGAAAAATGTTAAAAGTATAATTAGGGCCAGGATTTTTGCCGCAGTTTTGAAATGATTAGTTTTAATTTATGAAATTATAACAAAAATATAAGTTTTATGGAAAAATTTTTCAAACAAAAGTAAAAAATTAAATTTTATGAAAACATTGTCTCTTATAATTTTTTCATACAACCAATATTTCCATTGACATTTCAAAATAAAGATTCATAATGATTGATTTTTTGGAAACTATGAAAATCTTAATTGTTCAATTGCATTTTTTTAATAAAATTAAATTAAAATTACATTTTTATAAGATCAACAACATTTTCGATATTAATAAAAAAAAGTATACTTACAAACAAACTCCGTTGTTATTGGAAGCTCGTGTCACGTGTTGAGTACTTTTGAGGTTATAAAATCACTTGATTAACTAATCGTGCAAAATACACTCAAAATTGATAACTTAATTATTATTGATAAAATAGGAATGATTAAAAGTTAATATGAGAGTTACACTGAGATAGCAAAATAATAATTGTCAACGTTACTACTACACTTGATGCATAAACAATAATGATGGCCGACAACTGTGTAGGGAGTGAGAAAGAAAGGAGACCGGCTTCGTTCTCATCCCTACTCCGTGCTGTTTACTGGGTCAGAAGTGACACCTGTAGACATCTGGCGGGGATAACTAATTAAATGACGATTGATCAGTTTTCGACCGGAGAGGAAAAATGATTAAATTACTAAAATGGCTATTAAAAAATAAGGGTTGATCGTAGAAGGGTGAAAATTGAGGATTGTATGTATTTTTGTATGTTGTATCATAAAAAAATAGAAATTAAAAATTTTGTCTAAAAAATAAATAAATAAATTTAGGGGTGGACTACCCCTAACATTTAGGGGGATGAAAAATAGATGTTGGCTGATTCTCATAGATACCGGATAAGCACAAAAAATTTCATCAAAATCGGTCAAGCCGTTTCGGAGGAGTATGGCAACGAAAACTGTGACACGAGAATTTTATATATTAGATATATATATTTAATGTTTATTGGAACGCGCACAATATAATTAATTACGCGAACAATACTACGACCTATTCGATATTCAATAAATGATAAAATATTATATTAATATAGATATGGTATTACGATGACTGACCATCGTGGTCGGTCCTCGGAGAAGAACTAACTAATGAAATGAAAATTATTAGCGGGGCGCAGCGCGTCTCGCCGATGCTCCGCGTCTCGCCGGCCAGCGGGTGAACGCTGACCTAAACAATGATGTATACCCAGCAGCGATAAGCGCTACCGGGTTGTTCTAGAAATATATGTATCGATGTACATGAAATTAAAATATAAAATTTTACATGTATAAAAGGGTTTGGAGACCCAGGACGTAACACAGGCTGTTTATAGAGCGATATGCCAAAATCAGGAAACCCGTCACATCGTACTTACGTAAAGAAAATAAATTCGAATGGGGGCTCAAAAAATAAAAGTTGTTTGGAACATTGGAGGAAAAACTTTGTAGCGCGCCAGTTTTGCAATATCCTGATTTTTCTATACCATTAATACAAACTATAGACGCGTCGGGTTATGTTAGGATTCTCTCACAAGGGGAAATGAACCACAGCCACTCATGCACCTGCGCCTCTAGAGCTGAGAGTGAGGTCGAAAAAAGATACGATACATATAAAAAGGATGCATTGGTATAGTGTATAGTATAATTTACTTTTGGCCGTATTTATATTGACATTGTTTTACAGTAGTAACCGACTGTAAACCACTGTTTTGGTTTCGTCGAGCAACATATGGTAATCCAAAAATTTTGCACTGGAGATCGAAACTTTTTTATATAAAGTATATACTACTGTGTTCAAAAAGTAATGTGAATTTTTAATTTAAACTTCCCGCGTTAACCGAATCGGACAAATGAATTTTTTTTTCAAGTTGGTAGGACTGTTAGTGACATATGTGACAAAATACATGTCAATATCATCATTAGTTTTTAGTTTACGCTTGGTTTTGTGACCAAAGAAAAGTGAATTTGGCGATTTTTACGATGTCGAATTATGTTGAGCAAAGAAGTGCTATTAAATTTCGCTTGCGGAATGAAATTTCCGCCGCTGAAACGTATCGAATGTTACAAAAGGCCTTCGGTGACGAGACTATGTCACAGAAAAATGTTTACAAGTGGTACAAAGACTTCAAAGAAGGCAGAGAACGTGTTGATGATTTGGAACGCTCTGGACGACCATCGACGTCAATTGATGAGCAACACACCAAGAAAATCAAGGAATTGGTGCTCGAAAATCGTCGATTAACAATTCGAGACCTTGCCGACATGTTTGCAATATCAATTGGATCGGTGCAAGCAATTTTGAAGGATCATTTGTGCCTCAGAAGAGTCAAATCGCGTTTGGTGCCAACATTTCTCAATTTTTTCGAAAAAGAGCGTCACGCTCAAGCATGTGAATCAATGATTTCTGACTATCAGGACGTCTACAAACAAATTATTACGGGCGATGAGACTTGGATTTATGCCTATGATCCGGAAACAACCGATCAATCGAGCGAATATCGTGCCAAAGGTGAACCGAGACCGAAAAATCCATGCCAAAGTCGCTCAAAAATCAAGATCATGTTGACAGTTTTCTTCGATTATCGTGATGTGGTGCATCACGAATTCCTTCCCACTGGCCAAACTGTCAACAAGGAATATTATTTAAGTGTTATGCGTCGTTTGCGTGAAGCTATTCGCAAGAAAAGGCCAGAATTATGGAAAGACAACACTTGGATTTTGCACCACGATAATGCACCGTCGCACACAGCACTGGTTCTTCGTGAGTTTTTCGCCAAAAACTCCACTCATGTCGCTCCACAACCACCGTATTCGCCTGATTTAGCACCGTGTGACTTCTGGCTGTTCCCAAAGCTCAAGAGACCACTCCGGGGAAATCGTTTTGAGTCGATTGAAGAGATCAAACGTGAATCGCTACGCGCATTGAAGGCTATACCTGAGGACGACTTTTTAGCATGCTACAAACATTGAAAAAAACGTTGACATAAGTGTATTGTAGCTAAGGGGAATTATTTTGAAGGGGACGAAATCGATTTGGAAGAATAAATAAAAAATTTTAATTTTAAAACAAAATTCACCTTACTTTTTGAACACAGTAGTATTTAGTATCAGGGGTACAAATTGAAAATGCGGGTTTGATAACAGATGGCGTTACTAACGCTATACGCATCAGGCAGTACTGTGACTATGTTCATGTCAAAGCTACGTCTTATAGCTTTAATTTTCAGTATGTGTCAATTTGTCGCAGTGTCAAATTCATAGTTTTTTTGAGCTCTCAATATGTCGAGTTTCGTGCCAACAAAACAGCATTTGCGGGAAGTTTTAATTTACTTCTTTAATTTGAAGAAAAGTGCTGCTGAAGCACATCGATTGGTCTCCGAGGCTTATCCGAGTCATGTTCCATCGGTTTCAACGTGCGAGAGATGGTTTGTGCGGTTTAGAAGTGGTGATTTTGACGTTGAGGACAAAGAGCGGCCGGGCCAAGTGAAAAAGTTTGAGAATGCTGAATTGGAGGCAATACTCAATGAAGACTCGTGTCAAACTCAACAAGAGCTCGCAGATTCATTGGGAGTGACACAACAAGCCATTTCCCATCGTATAAAAGCCCTCGGAATGATCCAAAAGCAAGGACATTGGGTGCCGTATGAGCTGAAGCCGAGAGACGTCGAGCAACGTTTTTTTGCATGCGAACTGCTGCTCGAACGGCAAAAACGGAAGGGTTTTTTGCATCGCATTGTCACTGGTGATGAAAAGTGGATCCATTACGATAACCCGAAGCGCAAAAAATCATATGGTTACCCCGGCCATGCATCATCATCGACGGCCAAACCAAATATTCACGGCGCCAAGCTCATGCTCTGTATTTGGTGGGACCAGCTGGGTGTGGTGTATTATGAGCTATTGAAATCGAACGAAACCATCACAGGAGCACTATACCGAACTCAATTGATGCGTTTGAGCCGCGCACTCAAAGAAAAACGGCCACAATACGAGCAAAGACACGACAAAGTAATTTTGCAACATGACAACGCTCGGCCACATGTTGCAGCGCCGGTCAAAACATACCTACAAACGCTGAAATGGGAAGTCTTACCCCACCCGCCGTATAGCCCAGATATTGCTCCTTCCGATTACCACCTTTTCCGATCGATGACACATGGCCTAGCTGACCAGCGCTTCCATTCTTACGAAGAAGCCCAAAAATGGGTCGATGACTGGATAGCAGCCAAGCCGGCCGAATTTTTTCGCGACGGTATCCGTAAATTGCCAGAAAGATGGGAAAAAGTTGTGGCTAGCGATGGACAATACTTTGAATAATTCATTTGTTACCATTTTTTCAGAATAAACGTTCAAAAATAGAAAAAAATCCCGCATTTTCAATTTGTACTCCTGATATATAAAGCAGGAAAGAGTGAACGCTGATGCACTTCTGAGAAATCTAGTCGAAGAACCAACCGCAAATTACGGTATTTTGGTTATAACAATAAATCTTATAACGGGCGATCATATGGAACCGAAGCATCAGTTGACGGATGGAGAGATAACCCAATTATTAGAAAAACTATCCGACGATGATCAATCTATTATGGAAAATATTCAGAATCATGCATTGTGCAATTATGAAATAGAGGATGTGATTGGGACCGGGAACCTGCTGACTCTCCTGAACAGCCTACTTTTCTGTATGGATCGCCTAAGATTTCATCCGAGTACGAAATTTTTCAGGCGCGTGTAGGAGACTAGGCGGATTTACTCGTAGGAAAGCGTAAAAATAACATTGTCAAAAGCCCGAGCATAGACGAGTTTCAACTTAGAGGCAATCCTCTCTTGCAACCTAATACTCCGACAAATAGCCCACACTGTCTTGAGCATATGGCATATTTGGAAATGCTTTGGGGCTATATATTTTCTAGCCACGAAAAGTTGACCAACGAAATTAAACTCGGCATCAATAACCGACGTAACAAAGGAACTGTGGTAGTCCAGAGAAAATGTGCGTCAAAGCCTCTCGAAGTAAGCGATACTAAGTCTTCAAGCGCTTATTAACCACATCTACTACGCATGAGCTTTCCAAAGGAAGAATTATCTCCTCCAACATTAAACAATCATGCGATTTATTTTATACGCGTAAAGATAATCTGGTTTATTTTTATTCCACCAAGTGTGAACCTATTGACAACAGAACCAGAGCACTCCGCGATAATAATGATTTTTCTTACTTTCATAATTTAAAGCTGAAAAAGGCTCAATCAATTGCAAAAAGAAGCAACAAATTCAATATACATTAGCCAATCACCAACAGTTCGGGTGAGAGACCCACATTAATCTTAGAAAACATAGTTGTAGCATTGAAAACTGCTCGGTATTTAATCGACAAATTATCGCTCCAAACAATTAGTATCGCAAAATCAGATTTTATTTTGAATATATCTTGGGAAGACATTATCGCGCATTTTCGATTAATTGTTCACAGAACGATATAAAAATCATTATTTTTAATGCGTAGTTTTTAAATATGCGGCTATGGGTCGGCCATCTCCTTGAACGTCAGGAACAATAAAACTCATATTTAACGTTTCGGTCAAATTTGTAGACCATCTTCAGAAATTATTTTATTGAAGCTGTAAATGTATTCTTTGTAATGGCTAAGTTAAACAACCACAACATATAATAGAGAACATAAATAAGCAAAACATATAATAAAATCCGTCCTAAATGATATTAGAAAAATCTAGAAACTGATTCCATTATACATTCAACGATGCTTACAATATCAATTAAGAAAAGCAGTTCACGTGAAAACTAAACAACCTACGAGGGCTATTTAAAAAATTTCCGACATTTTTAAGAAAAACACATATTTAGAATCGAAACAAAATTTATTTCCCGATGTAGTCTCCCTGCAACTCGATATATTTGGTTCAACGTTTCTCCCATCCTTCTAAACAGTCAAAAAAAATTGAATGCCTAAGCCTAAAAAATACTGGTTTACAGCGTTTTTCACCTCAGCATTTGACTTATATTGTTTTCTCAGAAGACATTTTTTCAAATTAGGAAACAGAAAAAAATCGCTGGGAGCTAGATCTAGCGAATATGGTGGGTCCTAAAGGAATTCAAACTTCAATTATTTCAATTTCGACATTGCGACCATGCGCGTTTGAACTCGAGCGTTAGCCTGGTGAAACAGGATTTTTTCTTGGCCAAATGCGGACGTTTTCTCTTAATTGTAGCCTTCAATTTATTCAGCAATGCAGCGTAGTCAATTGTCAATCAATTGTCCGTTGATTGTTTACCCTTTGCAAGGTAATCGATAAGAATATCCCAAAAATCTGTCGCCATCAATTTTCCTGCAGAGAGAATGATCTTTGCCTTCTTCTTTTTTTTTTTTTTATTTGGTTCGTAATCCACTGCATTGACTGTGGTTTGGTTTCAGGGGTATGGTGGTGTACCCAGGTTTCATCGACGGTTATCATTCGCCGAAAAAATTCCGCTGGATTTTTTTAATACAGGCTAAGTCTTGATGTAAAATCTTGTGCACCCGTTCAGATGATATCCCGCAAGTCTCAGCTATATCCTTAACAGTTAATCGACGATCTTTCATCACAGTTTGATACACTAAATCGACCATTTCGTCAGTAATGGCGGCTTTCCGGCACCCGGAACGTTCCTCGTCTAAAATGCTCGTATGACTACGTTTGTACTCGGCCACCCAAGTGTTTGACCGTTGTAAATGAAGGGGAGACTTCACTGTATACAGAGTCTAACTCATCTTTTATTACCTGAGTCTTTTTCCCTTTCAAATGAATGAATTCCGTCACTGCCCAATACTCAATTTTCTTCATTGTTGACAGACAATGTCTGCTGACAACTTTGGAAGGGTGCCATAGACAAAGTAATGATCAGAATGACTTGAAATTTTTACGGTTTACATATGTCAAGGCCATCGATCGGACGGCGAAAGAACTTTTCTTTCTACAGTTACTTTATGTCGATGAGGCCGGAAACTTTTCAAATGGCCCTTGTATGATTATAACGGATACTCCTGCCATCATTGTTGGTAAGTTTGCTATGGATAAAGTAGGCCTACTGCGGAGAACCAAGCAAAACATTAATATACGAGGTCTGTTCAAAAAGTATCGAGAATTTTGAATTTCCGTGGACTATGTATATTCGATTTTCGATTTTTTTGTGGCGTTAGGTTGGTACCCATCTCCCTCACTTATGCTGACAAAGTCGGCCATTTTGAATGTTTAGTTAATTATTGACAGCTATTTTCGTTGGACGTGTTTTGGCTTGTCTTCGATTTTTGCCTATTCCAAAAAATGGATCAAAGAGTCTGTATCAAATTTTGTGTGAAAAACAAAATTAAGTGCGCGGACGCATTCCGAATGTTGATTGTGGCATATGGTGAAGCTACCTTGCACTAAAGCAACGTTTATCGGTGGTACAAAATGTTCTCAGTGGGTCGAGAAGATGCGAACAACGGAAAGCGTGCCGGACGCCCGAGCACATCAACAACAGACGAAAACATTGATGAAGTGAAGAAAATAATATTGGCGGATCGTCGAATCACCGTTAGAGAAGTTGCTGAGGACCTAAACATATCGATTGGCTCGTGCTAGTAGATTTTTACCAATGATTTGGGCATGAGACGGGTCGCCGCGAAATTCGTGCCAAAATTGCTCAATTTCGAACAAAAACAGTGTCGCGTTAACATTGCTAAGGAGCTGTTGGACTCGGTCCACGACGACCCAAATTTGCTCCAGAGAGTCATAACTGGTGACGAATCATGGGTTTATGGTTATGATGTGGAAACGAAAGCTCAATCATCGCAATGGAAGCTGCCGCATGAGCCAAGACCGAAAAAAGCGCCTCAAGTTCGGTCGAATGTGAAGGTTTTGCTCATAGTTTTTTTCGATTGCAGGGGCATTGTGCATCATGAGTTCTTGCCACAGGGTCGTACAGTCAATAAGGAATATTACCTGCAAGTTATGCGCAGTTTGAAGATCAAAAATTGATCAAATTGAAGATCAAAAATTGGCTTTTGCACCATGATAACGCCCCTGCTCACACATCGTTGCTTGTGCGCGAATTTTTGGCCAAAAAACACTCTAATGATGCCGCAGCCACCGTATTCCCCAGACCTGGCCCCCTGTGACTTTTTCCTATTCCCGCAACTGAAGAGGCCCATGAAAGGACGACGCTACGCCACGATTGAAGCGATAAAGACGGCATCGGAGGAGGAGCTGAACAAGATCACAAAGAATGATTTTTTTAAGTGCTTCGAGGATTGTGAAAAACGTTAGTATAAATGTATTATATCCGAGGGGAATTACTTCAAAGGAAACAAAATAGATATTAATGAATAAATAAATACTTTTTGAAAAAACACAAAATTCGCGATACTTTTTGAACAGACCTCGTATATTAACCATTGAAGATCAATTTACAAAATATTCTATCGCTATTCCTATACCTAATGCCAATGCAGTAACTATTGCTGAAGCAATCGTCAAATGTTTTATTTGTTATTTTCGATCGCTTAAGGGTTAACACCACTGCAATTTTTTCAAAAAATCGATTTTTTTTATTAGCTTAAAAAATACTTTGAACTCTTCTGAATATGGGACGAACCCGTTTTTACCGGAAAAAAAAATTTTCCATCAAATTTCGCACCTTTTCTCAAGCGCATCAGACTACTTTACGGAGCAGCGTTAGTAGGTCATCCCGTTGTGTGTTCGAGTGTGAGGGATTGGAACGTGTCGCGGATTGTTTGGACTAACTGACGTTTCTTGATTTATTTTATTTCATTTATTTGATTATATTGGACTGTATTTTATTGTAACTGTTCGTTTATTGTAAAGCCATGCGCGCGTTAGTACATAAATTAGATACAACGGAGTTTGAAGAATGGACGATAACACACGCCGACGAATGTAAAATGAATCACGAAGGTTCATCTGGTAAGATGGAGGTAGACGTTGTCGTCGAGATGTTCAAACCCTCCGAAATTTTGCACGACGTGAAATATGAAAACTACATTGGTGATGGTGATTGCAAGACCTACAAAGCTATCATGGAAAAAAATCCATACGAAAGTTTTTAAGTGCAAAAAAGGAGGGTATCGACCATGTGCAAAAAATAATGGGCACTCGACAGAGAAATATAAAAAAAGTCAGGCCTCGGAGGGAGAGGTAAATTGACTGCCAATTTGATCGATCAACTCACAATTCATTATGGCTTAGCAATTCGTCGGAATCCAAACTCAGTGGAAGATATGAAAAAAGAAATCTGGGCGACGTTATACCATACATTATTAACCGACCAAAAACCGCAGCATGATGGATGTTCAGAATCTTGGTGTGACTGGAGGAAGACGCAAGCAGCAAATTTGTAGGACACCTTCCATCATAAGCCGCCACTTTCCCAAGAATTTTTCAACGCGATAAAACCAATTTACGAAGAACTGAGTCGGGACGAGTTGCTGAATCGTTGCTTAGGAGGATATACGCAAAACAGCAACGATAGTTTCAGCGCAACGGTCTGAAGGTTGTCACCAAAATCGTATTCGAGCGGAAAAAAAGTGTTGAACATAGCGACTGATATTGCAGTGTGCTGTTTTAACGATGATCTAACAAGCATTTTGTGAATTATGAAAGTTCTGCAGATGGATATAGGAGTCCATTTGACGGATGCAGCAAAAGAGGCGCGCTCTACCCTAAAATCGTCGCGAAAAGCCAGTGAGGAGAAATTTTCCAACGTGGAAGGACAGCTTTATGGTCTTAGGATAGCAGATTAACGGTAAATATTTTTTAGTCTTCGAATGTTTTATTTCTTTATATGTAAAACACATATCAAAACTTTAAATGTGTTTTTCTCGAAATGTCATTTTTCAAAACGGCACGCAGCATGACTCGAACAATTGTTATTCTTTTGATTTGGACTTTTGAAAAAATATCTTTAAAGTAACATTTGGAAGAGGACTATGTACGCGATTTTCGATAAGTTAATTTAAACATTTTTTATTAACAAATGATTGCCTTTTTTTGCTGACATTTTGTCATTTTCTGTTTAATTTCTCGCCAATTCTACAAAAATCAATATTTTTAAAATCCTCTGCGTAGTTTTCTAGCTTTAACGATATAGATAATGGAGAATATTTGTTTTTTGTTCCAGGTCAAAAATTGCGCCAGTTATGTTGGGTGCCGCGGTGCGCCTCGAATTCGACATGGCTGCGGAAAATGGCTCCAACGTCGCCATTTAAAAATATTTTTTAATAAATTTTTTTTGTAATATACTTCAATATACATTCAATAACTTCCTTGAATTGTATTTTCGTATCACCTTTCCTTCCAACGAAAAAAAAATTGTAAAAAACGTTTTTTAGGCCGTTACAGTGGTGTTACCCCATAAGGCAGTACGTATTAACCAAGCACACACATTATGAAATGGTGCTTGGAAGTACAAGCTATTCCCTCTGGGATGTCACCATCAGATATGAAGAGACTTGCCATTTATTGGGTCTGGGAAAAAGTTCGTGGCGCTTTTCCCGACAGATGGCATCAATTGCAAATAAATCAGAAAACACAGATCGCAGCGACACCACTAAACGCTCGTTGGAAAGGTGACACTTCGAGCATTACTTTCAGTATATAACAGAATAGCTCACGGCGCGCACGCGCTCTTTGACAGCGTAGGTAGCAGCGGTCTGTTAAAAAACGTAGCCATCTTACTTGCGGAAATCTGGCGGTTCATTACGTCTCAACTCGTGTCGCATATGTGTTCAATAACCAGCAATTGTCTGTGAATCCACACGTTGTACAATTTGCTGAAACGTTTACTCACCGATTAATTCAATCATGGGTTGTATCGGTACTGCTCAATTTTGCCTCAATTACATGTGAACATGGACTTTCTTGTAATATTTTTGTCATCGTTTAATTTATGGCGCGTTCAATGCATTTATTTTCTTGTGCAATAAAACGCCATAATTTGTTAACATCCGTATACCACTTCTAATTTGTGTAAGGTCTAATAAACCTGGTCTAATAAAACTGGTCTAATTAACCTGGTCTAATAAACCTGGTCTAATGAACCTGGTCTAATAAACCTGGTCTAATGAACCTGGTCTAATAAACCTGGTCTAATAAACCTGGTCTAATAAATCTGGTCTAATAAACCTGGTCTAATAAACCTGGTCTAATAAGCCTTGAAAACTTGGTGATCGCTATGATGGTCCATATGAAATAACAGCTATAGGAACAAAAGGCGATGTACGTACGAGTATTAACACGTTGAGCGCCACGCGAATTTTTAAGGAAATCCTCGTCAGGTCACGTGCGCTGCTTAGACGCTTTGGTATAGCGGTATAGCATTGCGATATAATAATCTTATAAAATTCATTCAACCACCCGCTAGATAAGATTTCATTGAAACCGGCTTGCGGCCGAGGTTCTATTTACGACAAAGTAATAATCACATTTTAGAAATGTTGCACCTGATACATTTTAAAATGCTTTACTTTTATATTCATTCAGTTCTCTGCGGTTCTTGGTGCAGTCCAAATAGAAAACTCTCTTTACCCTTGAACTATTGTAAATTATGTTATGAAAAAAATGCGACATTATTTGGTAGAGCAGTGGCCAGAGTAGTATGTGTACACCTTTGCTCCATCCCACTCCTATCCCCACTCCTTACCCCACTACGCAGCTACCCCCACCACCTCACTTTTCCACCGCCGCGCTACCCACTCTGCTCGACCAGTGTCGGTAACGTGGAGATGGTAAAGTGAGGTGGTGTGGGTACCTTGGTGAACAAGGAAGAGTAGAGATAAGAGCAGGATGGAGCAAAGGTGTACACATACTAAATAAATAAATTCATGCACTCACCACTTCTACTGTTGTTGACCGCTGCTGTTGTACTATCCTCCTCCTTCTACGGCGATTTTAACTCTCTCTCTCTCTCTCTTTCTCTCACTTTCACACACACATATACGCGAGCACGCACCCACTCACACCCACACACACACACACACACGCACGCACGCACGCATACGCTCACGCACACACTTTTTCTACCTTGCGCCGTCCATGTCAGGAGACTCGGAGTCCTCGAAGCCTTCGTCCACGTCGCCGCCATCGTAGCCGATTGCTATGTCCTCACCGAGAACCCCGAATACGTGTTCCACCACGTCCACATTGTCCAACGTCGTTAGCCTAACACTGGGAGTACGACTCTCGCCTCTCACCACAACACCGTGCAATGATGCGGCGGAACCACACATTGACTCCAGCAGCGGCATTAAGCCAGAGTCGTCAACCCGTTCCAATCCATGCAGATGGCACCCCATGCATAAGGCAGGTATCATGCCGGTGAGGGTATCAGGATAATATAAGTTATCCCAATTGACGAATATTTGGTACCCCTCATCGATTAGGAGTACCTCCGAATATCCGTCACCATCTGCATAGATTAGCTCACCGCGATCCGCACGACCGTTTTGCACAACCACGCACCGCATCCCCTCGTAAAGGTCCTCCAGGGCGATACTAAATGATGCGCGATCCCACTCGAAAAAACACGATGGAGAATTTTCGCCATCTCCTCGTACGCGTCCCACATTTCATCGGTTCGCAGGTGAACCACCATGTCCAAGTCTATATATAACACACTGCACCAAAACGTGACACCCAGAATACTTGCATCATAACGAGGATACATAGCGGAAAAACGTTTTAGACTGTACGATCACGAAGTTAAAGACAGACTGGATGCTCCGGATGAGGCTCGCCGTGATCACAGCGTTTGAAGATAACAAACACCCCTCTGAATCATAACTAGGTGTGCAGCGCTTTGAATGCAATGTCAGCGGTTTTGCACGTGCGTACCGCTTTGCGCTGTGCTTCTCGTGAAGCGAATGCTCTGCAGTAAAAGACGCAGAATATAATATCATGCCGCGAGAGAAATCGATTATAATTTATATATAATTATAAAATAAGAGACACAGTAAACCGATGTATTTGTTTTTAATTAATCAATATTTTATTTAAATCACTTTACAGATATTTACCGTCGTATGCAACATCCCTGCAAACACGGTAATCTTCGCTCGGAGACTCCTCTGCCGTTAAATTTATTTTTATCACTGTCTGGCCGTCGAGAGGCTAAATCATTGTAATATTCACGCACTAATCTGTCGTTTTTCGTTACATTATCGCTAAACAGATTATTAAATCGCGACATGGTGAAGCCACACGACATAAGATGTAAGAATACAATGCAAAATTTTCCACACACATCCGACGTATTACTCTGTAGCTGCTTCAGGCCGTACTGATAGAACTTGCAGTTTCTTCGTAGTCGTGCGAGATGTTGCGGTATAACCGGTGGTAGCCCGTAGCTATCAAAATACATTCCTTTTCCATGATGGTTAACGTACATGGCGATCCAATGCTCTCCAGGTCCGTCGTGGTTATCCGTGTTAACTACGAGTCCGGCTGGTAACGACCATACACGAGGAATTCTGTCAGCCGGGTATACGCCAATGGTTGAAAGCGGTAGATACTGAATATTCTCGTAGATTTGTCTAGTGTTTATGCTGAACACATAGTCAATGATTAAATGATGACCGATACGCTTTGAAAGACGTATATATATGCAAAATTTATTTCATAGCATCGTCGATCGTGTAACGAATACATGATGAAGATTTCGCCTCTTTTTTATTCTCTTCCTCTTCGTCTGCTGACCAAACATCCATGTATGATTCTCCTTTAAATGGATGCTCGCGAAGCCAATTTTTTAATTGGGAAGCTTGGCGCATTGCACAATGCGTAGACGCTGTATCGTTTATCATAGCGTGTCTGAAGCATTTTCGCAAAGATTTCGGCATAAATGTGTACGATGGGGCGCCCTCCTCATCCTCCAGGTTGGAAATTTCACGACTCGTGATATCGCAAAGAAGTATAGCCTTCTCGTGACCGCGTGTATAGATGCGTCTTGATTTTCGCGAAATTTCACGCAAGTTAGCGTATGCCTGTTTACAGCTCACATCGCCCTCGTACCACTCCAGACCGTGAAAATATTTCGAGAGAAAATTATTCTGACTTCTCGATTGCTGTGGTAATTCGGCAAAGTGACACGGCGGTGCAACGATCCAATGAGCAGAGTACGGTCTATCCACTGCTACCACGGCAATTTCTTTCGGAATAAATTCCGAGTCTTTACCACGCATTCCCTGTATATCCACGACGATATCCATTTTCACGTCTAATCCGTACAGATGACCGAGTTCGACTGATTAGTTACTCGCGGACACGCTTCTACGTGTCTTAACACGAAATAATTTTATGCCGACATCAGCACATTTTTCGCTTATCCGGTCAAATCCACCATTACTTGCTGAGAGGCATCAATTTCAAAGACATTATCATAGTCCGCGTAGACTACACAATTTATCGTTGAAGCAAGCGCATCCTCAAATCGTACCTCTATTCTCACACTACCGTGCTTTATTAAATTCCAATGTGTATTGCTGTTCGCCGAAAGATCAGGTGTCAAATCAAAAGCAAACAGACAGTATCCATCGCGATAATTATCGCGATCGGTCGAATTACCGTCGTTCAAGAAATGTATTCCAGTTCCCGAAAGCAACGTTTGAAAAGCATCCACATATACATAGATGATTTTTCGTGAAATCAGGTTGTAACGGTTTCGAAGGTATTTGAGCACCATCTACATACAACGAGAGATAATTTATCTTGTAATTTTGGAAATTGAACGGATTCATTCTGAAGTCACCGTTAAACGCTTTGTTATCGACAAAACCGATAATTATACGCTTCGGCAACTGACCTAACACGATATTATCGATAGTCTCTCCATGAACACCAAAGTGTATTGAAACGGCTTTTACCTCGACTCTCGTAAGAGGATATTTAGCCGTAGATTTTGCCAGAGTTCTAGCATGTGAGAGCAGCACACCAAGAGCTATTTTTGTTCTACGAACGAGAAGCGATGCCTCGAGAATCTTTAAGCCGCATTGACCATTCTTTGTATCCCCCACAAGACAAAATGAATCTCTAGACCGAACCAGCCGTAGGCGCATCTCGACGCCGTTTAATAGGAACCGCTCCTGATTGAATATATCGCAATGCAGATGACCGACCAAGTCTACAGTTTTTTCGACATTTAAAAATTGTTTTCTCTTCACAAGACCCGTATTTTCCAATGTTATATCATCCATTTTTCCAGGTGTATCGTCGTACCAGAGAACGCTCGTGAGATGCGAATTTTTTGCTGCTGGACCGTAATTCAACAGTGTTTCTATGTACGCTCGATAAGCGTAGGCATTATTTGGAGGTGAAACTAATTTTTGATTCAGGTATACATCCACCTGATTAAACATAGAATGCAAGAGATTGTTTACAGGGCCGGCACTTACTTTCCACGATGTGCCCGCGGCAATTTCCGTAATGGTAGGAGATGTTATTTTCACTCTCAGACTAAGCATAGTATGTGCGAGATCGATATACTCATCACCCTGTCCGGGGATAACAAATTCAATCGGTGAATCATCTGTTAGCGAAGATATTGGTTTGTAATACACCCAATTGGAGCCTTCGATAGTAGTTTGCGTCGGTGGGAGTGAAAATAATTCAAGTTCCGATGTAAGACACTCGCACGAGTGCGCATGTAGAAAAGCCATCTTGTTTCAGCTATCCAAAAATATCTGCAACTGTTCGTTGACGAGTCTTCTTCTTCTTCTTATTGTTCTTATTATTCTTCTTCTTCTTTATTGTTTTTCTCTTTATTACACTTTTATTTTTACGGGAGATACGTCGTGGTTTACGTTCGCTCGATGAATGAGGAGTACGTGAAATTTTGCGCTTTTTATAACCAGAGCCCCGCATGAGAGTGTCAATTTTTTCAGAGGCTTTGCGTTTGATATTACTGCCTGATTCTCGCACTCTCTCGCGAATAGCATCTTTCACAGCTATATTTCTATCGAGGATATCACCGGCTACGTTTACACCAGCGCGCAACGCCTCTTTTGAAAACTGCTTTAGCGCCCTTCTTTAAAAGTGGTAACACTCGACGAAACAGGCCCCCGAGAAAGCTACCGATACCGTGTCCTCGCTGATTAGGTGTTCCGATATAAACATGATTAATACCACCGTACCCGCGACGACCCCATCCGTGCTGCACACTATCAATATCATCCATAGTGGTGTAATCAATCGTGGGACCTTTTGAAATGTAGTGTCACAGTCAACGTTCCCTGCTCGAATGGTATAGGATCCCCAAATTCGTCTCTTATATCGATCTCGATAGTGTGTAAATTATTGCGCAAGAGAGGTATATATCGTGGCGTTGAAAACGATTTAATGTTTATCGAACCATACGGACAGTCATCAGTATCAATGGGAACAACTCGTAAGAGGGGTATTTGTACATCGCCTGTAATATAGCTCTCGCAGATATCTGTGTATAAAAACATGCTGCCCGGTATAGCACCGGTGAGAGATGCAGGCCTTGACCCTGTGTATTCGCAATGTGGTTCTATCATTACGGACTTACAGGCCTGTTCCGAGAATCCTAGTAGCCTTGCGATAGCGGGCGATACGCGAAAGTCGTGGTAGCGTAGATCGTCGCATACGCGTGCCACTTCGACCTGCCCGCTCGGAAGCGATTTAAAGCGCAAATGATTGGCCACGTGTGGTAACTGATTTATACTCTCCAAAAGAGCGTCTATAGAGCGATATACAGCAGGTGTTACTTGGTCTCTATCAGCGCTCCTCCGTGTTAAAAGATTTAAACCCGATAAATCATAATCACCATCCTCAAAAGTTACGAGATTTTTTACAGTAAGAACATGTAAAAGAGTCATCGGATAAGCAATTTCCACAAGAGAAACAGCCCATTCTCCGTGCAGGCGTATCTGACGCGGTAGTTTCGTAATAAATTTCGTCGTCGTATTATCCGGAAAATACTGCATACTACTGTTGCTCGGTAGTACGACAAAGAAAGAGCTATCCTTGGAGCTTATATTTATCACGGACGATGATCCCGAGCGTTCTTCTTCTTCTTCTTCTTTGTCCTCTTCTTCTCTTTCGTCTTCTCAGATGACGGAGGCACTCGTACTAGTGATAATTCTGCCTCGTAGAAAATACCGTCGATAGTCTCGTTATTCAGATCGTGTAATATATACACGAATGGCTCTCGATTCACCGATATTCGTTGAATCTTAAATAATTTGTTCCTCCAACCACGCTCATATCCTTTTACGAAAGCTGCTTTAGCTGTACTTTTACGTACCAAGTCACCGACGCTGTATTTAGGCTTTTAAATTTTTTTCGCGTTACGCTCGTAACGCCGTGCTAAATTGTCTCGGGCTATAGAGGCATTTTCGAGGGTTACTTCGCTCGGAAGAATACGCGTTCCGCTGTGTCTAGTGTGATTATAAGCATATAAAAAATTTTGTTAAACATCGATGTAACGCTTATTTCGCGAGTATGTAAAGTAGCGCCACATTCGCTCTTTTATTGTTCGATTAAAGCGTTCGGCAATCGAGGCTTTTATATCAGGGTTACGAGCAGCGCGAAAATTGATATTCTTTTTCTTGAGAATTTGCTGAAACGGTGCGCCGATAAATTGTTTGCCTCGAATAGTTTGCAATTGTTGCGGGCGACGACCGTTACTGCGCGCGAGTATGCGTGTGAGACCGCGGGCGACGATTGTTACTGCGCGCGAGTATGCGTGTGAGACCGCGAGCCACGTTTGCGCTCGTTTTGTCACGCAAAGCCTCGACCCACGCGTATTTGCTCAACACATCGATAACAACAAGCAGATACGCGTACCCATCGTTGTACGTGGCTATCGAGCGAAGATAAGCTAAATCAGCCTCCCATACATCGTCTATATTACTCACGCTGTACGTACGGCGGGGAAATCGTCGTCGTACGAGGCGATGCATGTTATATGAATCCTGTGTCTCGAGCCATGGTAAAACATTTTTTCGCGCTACTCTTCGATCCACCTGGGCCAAATTTTTTGCTCGAGAATAGGAAGCAGGATGAGCGGTGTCATAATAGATTTTTTGAAGAATTTTTATAATTTTAGCGATGACCAGTTAAATGGATTCTTTTTCTTTTTCTTTTCTAACTGTGTGGGGGGTCGATATTCTGCTTGTGCGAAGTTTTGCAATCGTTCGTCCTGTTCTTTATTCCCCTCCTCCCCCTCGATGATGTCGTTTTCAGCCGTGAGCATTAAATCTCTGTTTGAGTGTGCGGTCTCGGCCTCGTCGTCGTTGTTGTTGCTACCGTTGCTGCTGTTGCTGCTGCTACTATCGTTTTCGCGCAGTAAAATAAGACGCCGCTGTGGTGTCGAGGATGATGTAGGTGTAGGCTCGTGTAGTAACGCGGGATTACCGATCAATTCACGTGGCATCTGTATCGCTCGCAGGAGTTAGGCAAAGTGAGATCGTCCGATGGGTTTCTCGCGTTTTCTAGCTCGCATAGCATCGTTAACAAGATCAACGATATTGGAATTTAAAATTTTTCTGCCGTCTATGGAAACAACGCCGTTACGATCCCATGTCATTTTTTTACCAACGGCGCTGCGATGCAAATTGCGGACAACGATATTGCTTTAGATTAAAATTTTTTTGGTACGCTATCGATAATAAGTGTGTCATTGAGTCGAGATTTAACTTTGTTCATTAAAACGTCGTCGGATTTATTCTCGTAGCTATCGAGTATTGCTACTTTTCGTTTTGATGAAATATTCGGTACGGCATTATCGTACTCGACCATGTGAAGATAACGCTGTAAAACCTGTTGGTACGCTATCCACTTCTCTCTCTCGCTCTTGTACGAGTGAGAGTTTAGAATTTCATTCAGCTCAGAGTCGAGGCGCGATAATGGCGTACCGGTAGTCTGTACGGAAGGCAACGGGTCTGCACTAGTAGTAGTAGTAGTAGTAGTAGCAGCAGCAGCAGCAGTAGTGGCGAGTCCAGCGAGACGATGTATGTTATCATGAGAAATAAGTACCATCTTTCTGGCATATTCCATGTTTCGCGTAGGCCAAGACAGGCGCAAGAAGCAACTTGAGAAATCCGACCCAGTGCTCGACGATGATCTTCCTTTTACCGCTCCAATTTCCCCTTTTGGCGGCTAGTCGTCGAAGAATTGTCGCGTGCCTCCGAAGATGATTCTTTTGCACGTTGTTCAGACTCACGTTTCCCTGTAAAACATTTAGAGCACACTCGCATATACAGCGTACAAGCGCTACATCTGCTTTGCGCAAAATTGCACGTCGTTGCTTTTGCTTCAGATAACACAACGCTTGCAATATAATTATCTGCTTTTTATCGAGAGGTCCGCGCAACGCCATTACAAGCGCATTACTGGTACATCGCGTGACGCATCGCGAACTTTTATTGCTTTTTGAGGCACGTAAACGTAATGGTATTGGTCATCGGGAAATATACAGGCGCGAAATCGACAATTATCAGGCGTCGATTGTTTCAAGTCGAATAATAGATAGCCGTGCGGTGCAGCCGTTGCATCGCAATATACCTCCTACAAAAATCCCGGATTCTCGGGACATACCTGACGGGCTAGGTGTTGAATTTAGGCGCGATCTCGCGGATTTTTGAAGACAACGATATAATTAGCGTTTAAGGAGATATCGCACTGCCTGCGACCCTGATGGAAGAGATTTTGTGTGATGAAAATGACACTAAGATTTTTATGATGGCTACCCTTGGTGAAAAGATCGACCACAGTATTGCTGGATGCCTCGCGCATTAGATCGTCAATGACCACAAGTTTAGGTCTTGCATCATTCGAGTAGTCTACTGCTTGCGGTAAACCCTCGCGAAATTCGATTTTATCACCGTACTCTGAATACCCGGACTGCCACTCTGAGTAATAAAAAAGTATACGATCGAACGGGACATCCGTCATTTCGCGCATGTATTTAAAGAGTTTTTTTACAAAATATGTTTTACCACAACCCGTAGGACCGCTTATCATAGCTGTCCACGGATGTTACCAACGTGTATCCATATCGACGAGTGTCTATGAAAATCAATCAGCATACTCTTAAATAAGCTTATACCGCGGCGGTGGCTGCGGCGGCGGCGGCGGCGACCCTGCGGCATCAGCTATTTTTGCGGCCTTAAAGAGCTGATAAGGCGCGGCGCGCCTGCACTAGATGATGAGGCGCGGGCCCGCGGTATAAGCTGGTGTTTACGCTGTATGTAAATTAAATAACGATAGTTTTTATATTTCTCACAAATAAAGCAATATTTTTATTTCACTATGCATACATCTCTATATACAAATTTTACGAATCATCAAATTCTAAACAGCAATATTATATCCACGGATGTAGCACGAGAAAGTCAGAACAAAAGGAAACACTCGATAAGAAAGACGGGACAAAAGGAATCAACGATGAGAAAGTCAGAACAAAAGGGAACGGTAGAGAGATAGCAGCTAGTGCTACGAATAGCAGCACAAAAAGAACGATCCGATAACGGTTTTATACATAATAAATAAAAATTTTTCAATGTATTGTACACAGTAAATATGTTACATGAAATTAGACAAAAAGATTATTTTTAAATATCGCGAATTCAACCGTAAAACTATATACTTTTTTGCGTTATACTAATTCGCGTATTTCACAATAGCCATACGGTACAGTAGAGTACAGCCCGTGCCGTTTTCGCTTCGTGTTAACAGGTTCGCATGATTTAGTTTCTTTACGCGTTACTACATGATGAAATACCGTACGTCGAATAGCGTCGAATTTTAAAATAATAGGTACGCTCCTTGCTCCTGTCACGAAAGATCGTAATGCGTTATAATTTACGTGACGGCTATTCGCAAAGTTTAGCGTGATACCCTTCACTTTACATTTTTCAATAATCGTACCATCGGGTTTACGAACAAGGTATGCGTAAAATTTTGGTCCACCCGAAACGAACGAAGTTATATAACTATCAGGCCCGTATTCGCTTAATTCATCCGTAAGATCTCCTAGAAATTGACCGATTGGCGGCTCATACTCGTTACCACCGGGATGGCTCACGTAAATAAAGGAGTCCGTATCGCAGTGCAATATTCGTCGCCCGAGCCCCTCAAGATAACTGTATAATTTTAGGCGTGCCTGTGCCGTCGTGTATGCTGCAATCACGGCGTTTGATGTCGGTGATGGTTGGATAGCATCGCGGTTGCTCACATAGTTTACATACATATTCTTGTGATTAACCGGTAGCATCCCCGTCACCTCAATCTCCGGACTCGTTAGTAAGTTCATTAGCTCCGCGCGCGTGAAAACGATAACGGTTTTCGTGAGATTCTCTCGTTGACCAAACTTTCCCCAGAATGAATTAAGAGCCAATTTCGCTAGTGAACGTAAACCCGGATTTGGCTGCAAAGCACTTCGCTCGAAATATACACCCACAGACTCCTTGTACAATGCTATAAAACGCTCTATTGCTTCCTCGTCATCGTTACACTCTGTTGGCGGACCACTCGCCTCCTGTTTTATTTTTCGGAATGTATCGATGTACTCGGCAAAATGACCGCCTCGTCGCGATGTCGAGTCATACTGCGTAATAACGTATTGCCAAATTTCATAGATACGTGTCACTTTATATCCGAGCGACACAGCTTTTCTCAGTTCGTCCACGACCCATCTGCCGTCAAACGCTCGCTCAGTCGTGTCATCGTGTGTACATGCTCGGATGTGTCTATATCTGTACAGCACGTTCTACACAGGGGGAACAGTAGTTTCCCATGCATGCGAACAGGCAGTACGGGTATATACAAATCACGCGGTGCCAGCACGGTACACTTCACGAGACCCTCGACGAAACTTAGATCGTTTTCAAGTCCTACGAGTTCTCGACACTCGTCACCTACGTACAATTTCGGGTGTCCAACGGGATATTTTCCATTCTTACATACCCACGGATACAGCGAGCAAACATCCACATAGCGTATCTGCTCCCCATTCGCGACGTCGTACAAGCTTACAAAATTTTCCGTTCGACCGCCAAAGAATGCATCGCGTGGTTCGAGAGGCGCCTGCTTGACCATGGCGTGATTTTTCACGTATATTGACATTTCCTCGTTATTCTCGAGTAATCTGTTAAAATCGCATTCTCATATTTCGGTTAGAGTGTACCCTTTTGATCTGATTCACCCGGAAATAAGAACGGTACGCTCGTATCGCTCATACATTGTATCGCCGAATTTAGTTCGAGCATCTCTATTCACGCGATAACATCGCGGACAACCGTGCCAAAAGCAGCCGTGAAATTGAAGAACGTGATAGATCCCCGCATCCACGTAGTAACCGTCCACAGCCGGTAGGCCGGCCGGAGGGCGATACTCTCTCGTGCGTCCAGCATGAGCAATAACGCAGTTGAGCTCACGCTTGAGCCATACGAGCCATACGACGACCTTGCGCGATTGCTTATCGCCCCAGCGATATCCTCCTGCTGGTAACACCGCAATGCGATCTTTCTGTAGAAAATTCTTTCGAAATACTCTCATACATGCTGATGCTATCGTGCATGCTTCTGTAAGGGGGCACACGCTCCTACAACGTATAAGTAACTCTCGAAAAGCTAAACACGCTCGTCTCAAAACCGTAACATCGGTACGACAATATTGCACAAATTGTGTCGCAAAATCAAATTTATAATCTACGCGACTCGATTCTTCCTCATACCATTTTAAAAAGCGCTCGCGATCCGCTGAGAACATGGTATCGGGTGAGTGAAAATGCAAAGCCGGCAGAGGACCTGAGTAATTCTGATATTCCAGTGTGTTGAATAAATGGGGAAATGTACCTTTTGCCACCTCATCAGCGAAACCAAAGGCCTTAGGTAAAGCGCTAAGAGCCATGGGTAAATAGTTTAGACTATCGAGAAAAACGACATCGCCAATTTTCATCGAGACAATCTTCGTACCATTCATAATCAGAGAGGGCAGCTGTGTTTTTTGCACCTCGATTAAATACCGTAGAATAAATTGTGCGTCGAAACCTCTAGCATTATGGGCGATGCAGATGGTCTTTTTAAATTTTTGCGATAATGCCAATTTTACGAGATCCCCAACAGGATCATCGATAAACACGAATTCACGTTTACCACAGTTAGCACAATCGGTCTCTATATCTGTGATATCCAGACATGTCATACATACGCATTGTGCGACACATAAATTCGGCTCGTGAATTCGTGTCGATTTATCATCATGCAATTGCTCGTATTGCTGCGTCTCAAAATCATAAAATAAAAATCTCGTGGAAGACTTGTCTTTTTTCTTATCCTTTTGCGCATCTGATTTCTTAAGAGGTGCTATAAAACATGCATGCGTAGTCGGCCGCGTTTGTTTGCATGTAGTACAAAACGATATACCACATACATGCATCTTTTTATCTGTGGTTTTAATCATACGCGAGCAGCCTGTACAGATTTTTAATGCGTTACAGACGCTGTACCGTCTATATTTACGAGACGTGATACCCGCGGAGCCCTCACTCTTGTAATGAGCGAGGCAAAAAGCACCAAAGAACGAACGATTACAGTCTGCGCAATACTCAGGCTGAGAGTCTCTATTACCGTTGCAATAAGTGGCTTTACATCGAGCACATTGATAGCTACATCGATGCTCGAGTACGCGAATATACTTGGAATTACATTGTGTGCAGAACCCCCGACTACCTAGCGCACCGGCGAGATTTAATATCGGTTGATAGTGATGAGAACGCTCGTAATAGAGAATAAAGAGTGTATGATTAATTTTACCTGTTGCAGTGAGTACGTATTTTCGCCCATCGTACAGAGCCGGAACGCGTTTTCCGAAGGTGAGAAATTCATAAACAACAATCGCTATACCCTCGTGAACCAAGCACTCCTGAAAGAGCTGAATTTCACCCGCACCACATCCCCTAGACGGTGTCGTTACCCCTGCATTGCGTGTGACCTCTATCGCTGCTGTATATTGCGCACCTCAAAGCCCGTTCCGAATTTGACACCATCGTCTGTGTAGCACGCCCGCACGTATTTGACCGCGTTCGGCATGCGCTCGGGCAGTGACAAGGGATCGTTGTAGACACAAATTATCGCGATTACTTATGCGTAAAATTGACTTTTTTGCTATAGACTCGTGTGTAAGCCTAGTGCCCACACCAGCTCCTTCGACGCCTCGTACTATATATGTCGTCATTCTACATGTACCAGCGTCTATTCGAAATTCGCGCGCGCTCTGAGCTACACTATTAATTAGTCGCCATATATCGTCGGGAACGATGTCACGAGCTGGTCGAAATGATAACCATATAGGTCCTTGGGCAAAAGACGGTACGCTCAGAGTCATACCCACATAATCATGTCCTTCGCACGATTCTGTAAGACGTGTGAGAACATCTCGTACACCTCCCTCGAACCATGTCAGATGATCTATACCGACCGGTGGCTGACGAAAATAAAAATCTGTCTCTCGACCCTGCATCCTAAAGCGTGGAAAATAACGTCTCTGCTCGTTGTCGATACTGAAACGTTCACCAGGAGGCAAAATATCACCACCCCGTGCAGCAGTCCTTCCATCCTCAGTCTGTCCAGCTGCAGGCATAATTAAACCATTTATTAGAATTTTTATTTAATTTACTTAAAATTTTTGTTTGTCGATGACTATATACTATGCATATAATCCGTGTAACGTAAAAATTACAAACTTATATTTGCTTCTAGTCCTCGAATCCGTCGACTGCACCCGGGAACCGCCGACGCATTTCGTAAACCAACTCGATTGTCGGCGGTCTCGGCACAGTGAATCGTGCAAAGCGAAAAACGTTTGGGTCCGTCTCGTACCCTGCTTTTTCATTTTACTATTATTATCCCGGCAATTTTTTTATTTTTGTCAGCGTGGTTACGTTATTAAAAGCTTACCTGAATCTACAGGGTCATCCACCTCTTTCTCCTCCTCCTCGTCGTCATCGTCTACGTCATGCTCCTCCTGCTCCTCTTCTTCTTCTTCTTCTTCTTCTTCTTCTTCTTCTTCCTCGCTGTCTGTATTGCTGTTGGTATCATCGTTTGAACTGTATTGTCGCGATGGGTCTGCGACGGATTCATCTGGTTCTCTCGAGGGGCCTGCCATGAAAAGACCGTTTGTAGGTTTATAACCGCAGAATAGCTGGGTAAAATTTATCCAGCGACTCCCTACGGTGTTGTCGCCATCGTTGCCCCTGCTATGATCATCTGAATCGGTTCTACCTTCCTCATCGAAATCATAGGTGTCGGATCCCATTTCTGCGTCCTCATATCGTCGAACTATATAAAAATCTTATGAAATAAAGGAAATAAAATAAAAGTAATTAGCGCTGTATATTACTTACGTCTTTCATTGAGTATGGGTTGCAGAGCAGGCTCATTCAGCCAACCTCGTCGACGAATAACGCGCACCACCGAATCAATAATTATTTGATTACCAAACAATCCAATATTATACCCGTCAACTAAATCGCGTTGATGACACTCGCACAGCATACCGCGAATTTTACGAACAACCGCCTGTGTCGGAAGTTCCCATAGGGTGATCTGTAAATTTCTTCTACCCCAGCGCGAACGCAACGACGGTCTACGCTTCAATATAAACTCTATCAATTTTCTTAGCAATGAGCGCTTTACCACTCTGACCATGATTGTGCTGTTAGAGTAGTAGTAGTAGTAGTAACCACCGTAAATCAGACAATTAACTAGAGAATTTTCAAAGCGGCTCACTTTTATATATATTCCTTTAACAAGCTCTCTCTCTCTCTCTCTCTCTCTCTCTCTCTCTCTCTCTCTCTCTCTCTCTCTCTCTCTCTCTCTCTCTCTCTCTCTCGCTCTCTCTCTCTCTCTCTGCACATACTGCAGCGATGTAATGAATACGACTAACCAAGAAGATGGCCGCACGCGATCGCTTTACAAAAGCAAGACCTAGGGAAATATTTAGCGATGTTGATGTACTTAGTTATCGAGTTTCGCTGATGAAAGTCTTATTGTTTTCATCTAATTTCAGGGCACTCGGCTATGAGGAAAATCATCAAATTTCGCCGACGAATATTATTTAGTTTTCATGGTACATATTATCTATATGTCGATGTGTGCGTGTGCGCATAAGTGTGCGAGAGTATGCAAGAGTTTTGGGATATGTCTGCTGCTGTTACTAGGCTGTTGAGGAGGATGCGACAAATATCAAAGGATATTGGCTAGCAATTTTCAGGCGTATGATTTGCAGTATCAAAAGAAGAGGCGATGCAGCTAGGTGGTGGGGGAAATCTGTATAAAACGGAGTATGAACACCACCGACGATTCATTCGAAAAGTTACAGTCTACACGAAAGCAATAAAAATGGCAAATAACGGTGCTAAGCCTCATGCGATATCGCTGTATATAGCGAACCTCGTTATGTACGGTTTAAATAAATCATTTAGTAAAATAAGCGGTAGCGCTGATGAGGAATACGAGAATCAAGAGGAATCTGGAGAATTGAAACGGAAACGCTTCCGAAAATACTCTCCAAACATTGTTTTTCAGCGGTCTACATTTGATATGCACGTCGAAATAAGTAGAAGAATTGATATTCATATGCAGGATCTAGAGAGCAAAAGTGAAACGATTCAGCGGTGTATGGACGAGGTGATATCGTATGTCCGTGAAAAGATAGTTGTCAGTGAAATGCCTCGTGCAGCAGCGTATGAGATCATCGGTTCCAAGGACTTCTTTGAAGAAGCGCTCGAACACATCGCGATCTTGCTAACGCCAGAGGATACGGAGTTTATGAAAATTATTTTTCGTTTCGATGTTTCGAATTATTTCTGTTTCGTGGTCATATCGCTGATCATGCATCGGGTGTTGCGTTGCGAACGCAATAATTCTACGTATGTGCAGCTATTTGTGATAAAGACACTGTTGTAAATAATTGTATATAGTGTACATTTCGCTCGAAATATTATAAAGTATATACCGAGGTCAGTCACAGTGAGAGAAAGAGAAAGAGAGAGAGAGAGAGAGAGAGAGAGAGAGAGAGAGAGAGAGAGAGAGAGTCCTAAAACCGAAGCATCAGCAAAGGTCTGCGCTAGAAAGAAGACGGAACGCTCGTCTCTGTTTCATTAACACAGCAGATCATGGAATACGTGCTAATGTCGATTAGCAGCAAAGCAGCAGAGCTTGGTAAGTAAAAAATATAAAATAATTTTTAAATCGTAATTTTAGATCATGTGATATTTATTTTTAATTAAAAAAATAATGTTTTGCAGAGCAAGCAGCCCCTGCATATGAGCCGACACCGAGGGTTCGTTATTCGTGTCATGGAGAGCGAGAGGAAGATACATATACTGTACAGATAGAGCTAACTTCGGGAAAGAAAAGTGCCACCCGACATCCTCATCCACAGTTGTCGTTGGTGGCAGAAGATCATCAACGCTGCCAACGTTGTATAATGAGGCGTGGCGTATCAGGTAAGACAATATCGATTATTCTGTACACGATGTTTTTTATTGATCAGTGCGGTCAATTAAATAGTTGTTTCGTTCTTTTTTCAGAAGTACACTATGATGACAACGTCCACAGCGAAAAATAATTTAAAAGCAATATTACGAGTGATAATACAAATTAATTCCATATAGCGATAAAAATAAAATTAACGGTGAAGGAATCTCCGAGCGTGGATGACCGTGTTTGCAGGGCTGTTGCATACGACGGTAAATGTGTAAAGTGCTTTCCATAAAATATTGGTTAATATAAAAATATCTGATCTTACTGTGTCTCTTATTTTTATAGCATAATAATTAGAGAATTATGATTGAAGTCTTTCTCTCTCTTTCTCTGTGAGGGATCATATTCGATATCTTTTACTGCAGAGCAAGCGCTTTGCAAGGAGCATACCGCAGGGCTATGCATGCTCGAAAACCTCTTTTGCTGCATTCAAAGTGATGGATACCTAGTTATGATTCATAGGAGACTGTTATCTTTATGCCCGTGATACTCTTTAGTAGCATCTCGAGCATTTAGTCTGTCTTTGGCATCCTACTTGGAAACAATAAAAACTAATATGTATCCACGATACGGCAAGGAGATTTTAAGCGACGCGCTTTGGTGCCGATCAATGTTTGTCGAGAGTGTGATGAGTGTGTTTCTGCGTACGCAGGAAATGTGCGATGCATACGACGAGCTGGAAGAGCTCCTACGTAGTGTGTATTTAGTGGAAGACACATTGAACTTGGGGAGTTGCATATCGGCATGTCCTGTATTGTGCCTCGTTTCAATAGCGTTGTCCGCGGCGAAGTGGTTTACCTGGACTTTGATGGGTACTGCGAGGTGTTGCTAGTCGATTTCGGTGAAACTATTTACATCGACTGGTCTCACCTATTTCATCCGGAGCCTCTAGCAAGTATGTTGCCGGTTCTTGTCATGGAGTTTTCCATATACGGACTCGAACGCGTGGATGTTGCAGGTATCGAGCAGCTCGTCGAAGAAGCGTGCGGTGGAGATGACTTGATCGCTGTCATGATGCGACCTCTTGCCGGCAATAGCGTTCCGCGGGTTCGATTATCGAACGGTGAACGTGTGGATGTGGCGGCGTTTATTATAGAAGCCCTCGGTGATGAGATAGATATCGGCTACGATATCGATGCCGTGGACGAGGGCTTTGACGAGGACATAGTAATGAATTAAAGACGCTGTGCATGTGTATGTGTGTATGTGCGTGTGTGAGAGAGTACATTCGAGAGACGGGAGTTTAAAATCGCTTTGGCAGGAGGGTAGATGCCTACAACAGCTGCGGTGGTGGTGAGTACATAATTTTATTCTTTTTTCCAAGTATGTCTACACCTTTGCTCCATCCTGCTCTTATCTCTACTCTTCCTTGTTCACCAAGGTACCCACACCACTTCACTTTACCATCTCCACGTTACCGACACTGGTCAAGCAGAGTGGGTAGCGCGGCGGTGGAAAAGTGAGGTGGTGGGGGTAGCCGCGTGGTGGTGGAAGGAGTGGGCATAGGAGTGGGATGGAGCAAAGGTGTGCACACACAACTTGTAAATAAGCCAACGAGAATAACGTAGGATAGTCGAACAATTATTGATCTTGTATTTGCAAATACAGGTGTGCACGTGCATGTGGAACACGAACCAAAAATAACAGACCATGCGTGGGTAAAAGTAGTATTAGGAACGAGCAATACAGAAAGGAAACAGAGAGAGTATGATACTAGGAACTATAGTAAAATTGACGTGAAAGAGTTTACAACAGTGTTGAAAAACTCCGTGCGACAATGAACAGATGGAGATATACCAGGTGTATGCATAAGTTTTTTCCGGTTTTTCGGTAAAAAAAAACACGTAATTTTCAAGGGAAATTATTTTTTGTTTTATTCAAAATATTGGCCATCGGCTTCTACACATTTCGCCCATCTTTCAGGTAACTTATGAATACCATGCCAGAAAAACTGCTTGTCTTTTGCGGCAAACCATTCGTCGAGCCATTTTCCAACTTCCTCGAAATTGCTGAAGTGCTGCTCTGGGAGCGCGTGCCCCATTGATGCGAAGAGGTGATAGTCAGATGGCGCCAGGTCTGGCGAATACGGCGGGTGCGGAAGGATGTCCCATCCAAGCGATTTCAAGGTGTCTTTCACTGCTTTTGCTGTGTGAGACGGCGCATTGTCGTGTAACAAAATCACTTTGCCATGTCTTCTGGCCCATTCCGGTCGTCTTTCGATTAATGCGTGGTTTGAATTAATAATTTGTTGGCGATAGCGTTGTGTATTAACGGTTTCGCCGGGCTTCAAGAGTTCATAATACACAATACCGCTCTGGTCCCACCAGACACAGAGCATGGTCTTCTTGCCGAAGCGATTTGGCCTTGGTGTTGAAGGACCGGCTTCGCCAGGTGAAAGCCACAATTTTTTCCGCTTCGAGTTTTCAAAATAAATCCATTTTTCGTCACCCGTCACAATTCGATGCAAAAATGATTTCCTTTCATGGCGTTGAAGCAGCACTTCACAAGTGACTTTGCGATTTTCTATTTGACGTTCATTCAAATCGTGTGGGACCCATTTACCGAGTTTATTGATCTTCCCCATTACTCGTAAACGTCTGCTGATTGTTTCTTGTGACACATGTAATGCTTCTGCTAATTGCCGTTGAGTTTGAGTTGGGTCATCATCCAATAACTCCTGCAATTGCTCGTCTTCGCATTTTTGTGGTCTACCAGAGTGCTCACTGTCTTTCACATTGAAATCACCACTTTTAAATTGTCGAAACCATGTCTCACATGTTCTAATCGATGGAGCGTGTTCACCATATGTTTCTACCAGCAGACGTTGACTTTCAGCAGCCTTTTTCTTCTGATTAAATAAGAAAAGCAATGCGTGCCGCAAATGTTCTTTTTCAGGCACAGAACTCGACATGATCACTGAACGATAAAACAAAGACGCTGGTTTTTGGCGGACTCAACTTGTGTGTGTTTGTAGGTTAATGTCAGACGAACAAAATGACGTATGTGTCAAATTAATACGCTGCGTACTTTTCGCTGGCGCCATCTCTTAGTTAAACCGGAAAAAAATTATGCATACACCTGGCAAATCGAAAGGCAAAGATGCTTGTCGATAGTATAGTAGATACTTTGGACATAGTAGCACCAAAAAAGGTAGTTAGGATTCCAAACGTATGGGAAGGTAAAAAATGGTACTCTGATTAGATAAGAAGGGCGGCAGGTAGAAGGGATAATGCTTATAGGGAAGCAATTCATGAGGGAAAGGATGATAACTGGGAACAGTTCAAAGTAGAAAGAAATGCAGTAGTTAAATTGATAAGGAAAGAGAAAAAAAAATATTACGAGAATATGATAGACTGCAATAGGAACGACCCTAAAAAAATGTGGAAAACCTAGAAAGAACTTAGAGGGGGACCAGCCAAAGAGAGAGAAATTGCAAATATAAATTTTGAAATATCGGGCGATATGGCGGAGAGAAGGACGGTTGACAAATTTGATGGGTTTTACGTTGAAAGTATTAATAACATGGTAAGTTCAATAGAGAGAGATGCATCTGGAAGGCCAGGTAGCAGAAGAATCTTGATGGGTGGTGGCGTGGGAAACGAAAGAAGCATGGAAAATTTCGAGAATATCGGAATAGAGGAACTCGATAAAATAGTTAAGGGACTCCCGAAGAAGAAAGGTACAGAAGAAGGAATATCAAGCGAAATATTGCAGTTGGCGTTCAGTGCAATTGAACAGGAGTTTTTTGATGTAATCAATGAATCCCTAAGGGAGGGCTGTTGTCCTAATAGTTGGAAAGCGTCCACGATCATACCGATACCAAAGATAGAGAAAGCCAATAGCGCGAAGGATTTCCGGCCAATTAATATGTTGCCACTGTACGAGAAGGTCCTAGAGTTGGTAGTAAAGAGTCAAATCGGAAAGTATTTGGAATCAAATGAGGTTATAACAGAGCATCAGTCGGGTTTTAGAAAACATCTTTCGTGTGAAATGGCGATTCAAACCGTGATAGACGAATGGAAATTAAACATTAGCGAAGGAAAAATAGTAGGAGTAATGTTCATGGACTTAAAACGAGCATTTGAGACAGTGGATAGAGAATTGTTAATAGAAAAAATGTCTCAATACGGAATTAGAGGTAAAGTGTTACATTGGTTTAGGTCATACTTAAACAATAGAACGCAAAGATTAGGGTTTAATGAGGAATTTTCTAAAATTATTACAACGAAATACGGGGTACCACGAGGATCCGTATTAGGGCCTCTGCTGTTCATTATATATCAGGGGTACAAATTGAAAATGCGGGTTTGATAACAGATGGCGTTACTAACGCTATACGCATCAGGCAGTACTGTGACTATGTTCATGTCAAAGCTACGTCTTATAGCTTTAATTTTCAGTATGTGTCAATTTGTCGCAGTGTCAAATTCATAGTTTTTTTGAGCTCTCAATATGTCGAGTTTCGTGCCAACAAAACAGCATTTGCGGGAAGTTTTAATTTACTTCTTTAATTTGAAGAAAAGTGCTGCTGAAGCACATCGATTGGTCTCCGAGGCTTATCCGAGTCATGTTCCATCGGTTTCAACGTGCGAGAGATGGTTTGTGCGGTTTAGAAGTGGTGATTTTGACGTTGAGGACAAAGAGCGGCCGGGCCAAGTGAAAAAGTTTGAGAATGCTGAATTGGAGGCAATACTCAATGAAGACTCGTGTCAAACTCAACAAGAGCTCGCAGATTCATTGGGAGTGACACAACAAGCCATTTCCCATCGTATAAAAGCCCTCGGAATGATCCAAAAGCAAGGACATTGGGTGCCGTATGAGCTGAAGCCGAGAGACGTCGAGCGCCGTTTTTTTGCATGCGAACTGCTGCTCGAACGGCAAAAACGGAAGGGTTTTTTGCATCGCATTGTCACTGGTGATGAAAAGTGGATCCATTACGATAACCCGAAGCGCAAAAAATCATATGGTTACCCCGGCCATGCATCATCATCGACGGCCAAACCAAATATTCACGGCGCCAAGCTCATGCTCTGTATTTGGTGGGACCAGCTGGGTGTGGTGTATTATGAGCTATTGAAATCGAACGAAACCATCACAGGAGCACTATACCGAACTCAATTGATGCGTTTGAGCCGCGCACTCAAAGAAAAACGGCCACAATACGAGCAAAGACACGACAAAGTAATTTTGCAACATGACAACGCTCGGCCACATGTTGCAGCGCCGGTCAAAACATACCTACAAACGCTGAAATGGGAAGTCTTACCCCACCCGCCGTATAGCCCAGATATTGCTCCTTCCGATTACCACCTTTTCCGATCGATGACACATGGCCTAGCTGACCAGCGCTTCCATTCTTACGAAGAAGCCCGAAAATGGGTCGATGACTGGATAGCAGCCAAGCCGGCCGAATTTTTTCGCGACGGTATCCGTAAATTGCCAGAAAGATGGGAAAAAGTTGTGGCTAGCGATGGACAATACTTTGAATAATTCATTTGTTACCATTTTTTCAGAATAAACGTTCAAAAATAGAAAAAAATCCCGCATTTTCAATTTGTACTCCTGATATATAAATGATATAATTGAAATATGTCCAGAAGACTGTGAAATAAAAATGTTTGCTGATGATACACTAGTATATGTTACTGGAGACAGTAGTGCGGAGGTGGAAAGAAAGATAAATGGGGCATTAAACATAGTGGAAAGATGGATGAATAGGAACAAACTGAAAATGAATGCGGAAAAAACCAAATATATGATTGTGAGGAGTGTAAGAAAAGAATTGAGAGGGAATATTGTATTGAAATGCAGGGATGAAACCGAGGTAGAGTGAGTGGAGGTAATTAAATATTTTGGTGTAATGATAGATGATAAGCTACGATTTAAAGACCACTGTGAGTATATGTTGAAAAAAATAGGTAAAAAACGAATTTTCTGAACAGAATAGGACAATATATATCGGCATACACCAGATGTGTCGTATATAAGGCAATCATAGCACCGCACTTTGAGTATTGCGCAACACT
>OZ012707.1:27637730-27827930 GCA_963942595.1 Cylloceria caligata
AAACATATGGGAAGGTAAAAAATGGTACTCTGATGAGATAAGAAGGGCGGCAGGTAAAAGGGATAATGCTTATAGGGAAGCAATTCATGAGGGAAAGGATGATAACTGGGAACAGTTCAAAGTAGAAAGAAATGCAGTAGTTAAATTGATAAGGAAAGAGAAAAAAATATATTACGAGAATATGATAGACTGCAATAAGAACGACCCTAAAAAAATGTGGAAAACCTTGAAAGAACTTATTAGAGGGGGACCAGCCAAAGAGAGAGAAATTGGAAATATAAATTTTGAAATATCGGGCGATATGGCGGAGAGAAGGACAGTTGACAAATTTAATGTGTTTTACGTTGAAAGTATTAATAACATAGTAAGTTCAATAGAGAGAGATGCATCTGGAAGGCCAGGTAGCAGAAGAATCTTGATGGGTGGTGGCGTGGGAAACGAAAGAAGCATAGAAAATTTCGAGAATATCGGAATAGAGGAACTCGATAAAATAGTTAAGGGACTCCCGAAGAAGAAAGGTACAGAAGAAGGAATATCAAGCGAAATATTGCAGTTGGCGTTCAGTGCAATTGAACAGGAGTTTGTTGATGTAATCAATGAATCCCTAAGGGAGGGCTGCTGTCCTAATAGTTGGAAAACGTCCACGATCATACCGATACCAAAGATAGAGAAAGCCAATAGCGCGAAGGATTTCCGGCCAATTAATATGTTGCCACTGTACGAGAAGGTCCTAGAGTTGGTAGTAAAGAGTCAAATCGAAAAGTATTTGGAATCAAATGAGGTTATAACAGAGCATCAGTCGGGTTTTAGAAAACAATTTTCATGTGAAACGGCGATTCAAACCGTGATAGACGAATGGAAATTAAACATAAGCGAAGGAAAAATAGTAGGAGTAATGTTAATGGACTTAAAACGAGCAATTGAGACAGTGGATAGAGAATTGTTAATAGAAAAAATGTCTCAATATGGAATTAGAGGTAAAGTGTTAGATTGGTTTAGGTCATACTTAAACAATAGAACGCAAAAAGTCAGGTTTAATGAGGAATTTTCTGAAATTATTACAACGAAATACGGGGTACCACAAGGATCCGTATTAGGGCCTCTGCTGTTCATTATATATATAAATGATATAATTGAAATATGTCCAGAAGACTGTGAAATAAAAATGTTTGCTGATGATACACTAGTATATGTTACTGGAGACAGTAGTGCGGAGGTGGAAAGAAAGATGAATGGGGCATTAAACATAGTGGAAAGATGGATGAATAGGAACAAACTGAAAATGAATGCGGAAAAAACCAAATATATGATTGTGAGGAGTGTAAGAAAAGAATTGAGAGGGAATATTGTATTGAAATGCAGGGATGGAACCGAGTTAGAGCGAGTGGAGGTAATTAAATATTTAGGTGTAATGATAGATGATAAGCTACGATTTAAAGACCACTGTGAGTATATGTTGAAAAAAATAGGTAAAAAAACGAGTTTTCTGAACAGAATAGGACAATATATATCGGCATACACCAGATGTGTTGTATATAAGGCAATCATAGCACCGCACTTTGAGTATTGCGCAACACTGCTAGTGGATATGGGTGAGACAGAGTTGAATAAACTGCAGATAGCGCAGAACAGAGCGATGAGAGTCATATTGCAATGCAGCCGGTATACGAAGGTGGACGATATGTTACAAGCGGTTCAGTTTATGAGTGTGAGACAGAGACTGTATTATAATGTGTGTATATTTATTTTCAAGGCTGTTAAGAAATTATTGCCGAAGGAACTGACGAGTAAATTCCAAGCTGTTAAATCTAGAACGAGTCGGGAAACGCGTCAAGCGGAAAATATTGTAATTCATTTTAGAAGAACGAGAAATGCGCAAAAGAGTATGTTTTACGAAGGAGTGAAAATGTATAATGCGTTGCCAGTAGAGGTTAAAGGCTGTGTAAAACTAGTTCAATACAAGAGTATGTTAAAAGCATTTATTATAAGTGAAATTAAATAAGTTCAATAGAAACGTAAGATAAACATGTAAATTATGTACAGCAAATAGCTGAGAAAGCTAATAAACATCAATCAATCAATCTCTCTCTCTCTCTCTCTCTCTCTCTCTCTCTCTCTCTCTCTCTCTCTCTCTCTCTATCCGTGACTGACCTCAGTGTATATACTTTATAATATTCCAAGCAAAATGTACACTATATACAATTATTTACAACAGTGTCTTTATCACAAATAGCTGCACATACGGAGAATTATTGCGTTCGCAACGCAACACCCGATGCATGATCAGCGATATGACCACGAAACAGCACAATTATTTCGGACAAAATAATTTTCATAAACTCCGTATCCTCCGTCGTTAGCAACATCGCAATGTGCTCGAGCGCTTCTTCAAAGAATTCCTTGGAACCGATGATCTTATACGCTGCTGCACGAGGCATTTCACTGACAACTACAGGGTGCGCCATCTCAATCTGGTCGATAAAAGTATTGAATAACTCTGACAGATTTTAACCGACCAGCGTCGTACAACACGTTTCGTATAGGTTATTTCAGTACAATTTCAACCATGTATCGCTATACGCCGTAAGAACGCGCCGAAATAGTTTCGCTTTACATTGAAAATAATCGTTCAGTTGTGTCAACTCAGCGTGCGTATCGTAAAAAATATCGCGGACGTTCTGCGCCCAAAGGCGACACTATCCGTCATTTAGCTTCAAATTTCATGGAGCACGGGTCTGTAGCGAATCTCCAACATCAAGCTCGACCGCGTCCAGGTCGTTCAAATGAAAATATCGAAGCTGTTCGACAGAGTATTGCAGAAAATCCAAATGTCTCATACCGCCGCCGGTCTCAGCAATTAAACATCAGTGGAACCACTTTGAGAAGGATTTTAAAGCAAGATATTCACATGTTTCCGTACAAAGTGCAGCTGACTCAAAGATTATTGGAAACTGACAAGCCGCGACGCTTGGCTTACGCTAATAACGTTAGTCGAATGAAGGAAGCTGAGCCGGATTTTTGGGAGCGAATTCTGATGACCGACGAGGCTCATTTCACCCTCTCTGGCGCTGTCAACAAACAAAACTGTTGCATGTGGGGCACCGATAATCCTCATATTATTCACGAAACTCCATTGCACGATGAGAAAGTGACAGTTTGGGCCGGTGTTTGCTCAAAAACCACCATTGGACCATTTTTCTTCAGAGCTGGTGAAACTGTCAATGGGGATCGATATCGGTGGATGTTGCCACACTTTGTTTTACCACAAATGCGTGAAAAAGGTCTTAAGGAATTTTCGTTCCAACAAGATGGTGCGACATGTCACACTGCGCGCTCAACAATGGACTATTTGCGTCGGAAGTTCCCAGGACGTGTGATATCAAAGAAAGGTGATATTGACTAGCCACCAAGATCGCCGGATTTGACTGCACCGGACTTCTTCTTGTGGGGATTTTTGAAAAGTAAAGTCTATGCCAACAAGCCGAAGACCATAGAGGAGCTGAAAAACAACATTCGAGCCGAAATCGCAGCGATATCGCCCGAGACGCTGGCAAATACAATGGAAAATGCCGAAAAAAGAGCTCATTTTTGTCTCAGTAATAAAGGCGGACATTTGATCGATGTGGTTTTTGGAAACTAATCAAAATAAATTGTAATGAATCAAATTTAATAAAAAAATACGACTTTGTGAAATCTGTTGAAAATTCTCTAAGTTATTCAATACTTCCATCGACCAGATTGAGATGGCGCACCCTGTATCTTTTCACGGACATATGATACCACCTCGTTCATACACCGTTGAATCGTTTCACTTTTGCTCTCTAGAGTATGCATATGAATATCAATTCTTCTACTTATTTCGACGAGCATATCAAATGTAGGCCGCTGAAGAACAATGGTTGGAGAGTATTTTCGGATGCATTTCCGTTTCGATTTTCCAGATTCCTCTTGATTCTCGTATTCCTCATTAACGCTACCTTTTATTTTACCAAATGAGATAGCTCTGCGCTGGTAACACGAGGTTAAAAGTGTGTAATGCGTTCTGTGCTCCATGCGGGTATTACACATTTTCTCGGCATCAGCCCCATGAGCTTCGAAATATTGTTGTACGCGAGAAAAATGACTTTTAAACACTCGCCACTCGTCCGCACTGAGTGTAATTCCGGTAAAAGTATTCGACAATATTTTCACCACTGATGTAAGAGTACACGTAGAGTTCAACTCGAACCCGGCGACGATATTTTACCAAATGTTTTATTTAAACCGTACATAAGGGGGTTCGCTATATACGGCAATATCGCGTGAGACGTAGCACTGTTATTTGCCTTTTTTATTGCTTTCGTGTAGACTGTAACTTTTCGAATGAATCGTCGGTGGTGTTCATACTCCGTTTTATGCAGATTTTCCCACCATCTAGTTGCAGCGCCTCTTCTTTTGATACTGCAAATCATACGACTGAAAATTGCTAGCCAATATCCTTTGATATTTGTCGCATTCTCCTCAACAGCCTAGTAACAGCAGCCGTAAATATATCCCAAAACTCTTGCATACTCTCGCACACCTATGTGCACTCGCACACCTCGACATACAGATAAGATGTGTTATGAAAACTAAATAATATTCGTCGACGAAATTTGATGATTTTCCTCATGGCCGAGTGCCTTGAAAATAGATGAAAACAATATGACTTTCATCAGCAAAACTCGATAACTAAGTACATCACCAGCGCTAAATATTTCCCCAGGTCTTGCTTTTGTAAAGTGATCGCGTGCGGCCATCTTCTTGGTTAGTCGTATTCATTACATCGCTGCAGTATATGCAGAGAGTGAAAGAGAGAGAGAGAGAGAAAAAGAGAAAGAGTGTGTTAAAGGAATATATATAAAAGTGAGCCGCTTTGAAAATTCTTTAGTTAATTGTCTGATTTACTGTGGTTATCATTACTACTACTCTAACAGCACAATCATGGTCAGAGTGGTAAAGCGATCATTGATAAGAAAATTGATAGAGTTTATATTGAAGCGTAGACCGTCGTTGCGTTCGCGGCGGGGGAGAAGAAATTTACAGATCACCGTATGGGAACTTCCAAAGCAGGCGGTTGTTCTTAAAATTCGCGGTATGCTGTGCGAGTGTCATGAGCGCGATTCAGTTGACGCGTGTAATATTTGATTCTTTGATAATCAAATAATTATTGATTCGGTGGTGCGTATTATTCGTCGACGTGGTTGGTTGAACGAGCCTGCTCTACAGCCCATACTCAATAAAAGACGTAAGTAATGTACAGCGTTAATAACTTTTATTTTATATCCTTTATTTTATAAGATTGTTATATAGTTCGACGGTATGGAGACGAAGAAATGGGATCCGACACCTATGATTTCGATGAGGAGGGTAGAACCGATTCAGATGATCATAGCAGGGACAACGATGGCGACAGCTCCGCAGGGAATCGTTGGATAAATTTTACCCAGTTATTCTGGGGCTATAAACCAACAAACGATCTATTCATGGCAGGCCCCGCGAGAGAACGAGATGAAGCCGTCGCAGGTCCATCGCGACAATACAGTTCAAACGATGATACCAACAGTAATACAGACAACGAGGAAGACGAAGAAAAAGAAGAAGAAGAAGAAGAAGAAGAAGAGGAGAAAGAGGAGGAGGAGCAAGACGAAGACGACGACGAGGAGAAGGAGGAGGAAGAGGAGCAGGACCCGGTAGATTCAGGTAAGCTTTTAATAATACAACTACGCTGACAAAAATAAAAAAATTACGCGGATAATAATAGTAAAATGAAAAAACAGGGTACGAGTCAGACCCAAACTTTTTTCGTTTTGCACGATTCACTGTGCCGAGACCACCGACAATCGAGTTGGTTTAAGAAATGCGTCTGCGGTTCCCGGGTGCAGTCGACGGATTCGAGGACAAAAACAAATACAACTTTGTAATTCTTGCGTTACGCGAATTATATACATAGTATATTGCAAGCGACAAACATTTTAATTAAATGAAATAAAAATGATAATAAATGGTTTAATTATGCTTGCAGCTGGACAGACTGGCGATGGAAGGACTGCTGCACGGGGTGGTGATATTTAGCCTCCTGGTGAACGTTTCGGTATCGACAATGAACAGAGACGATATTTTCCACGCTTTAGGATGCAGGGTCGAGAGACAGATTTTTATTTTCGTCAGCCACCGGACGGTATCGATCATCTGACATGGTTCGAGGGAGGTGTACGAGATGTTCTCACACGCCTTACAGGATCGTGCGAAGGACATGATTATGTGGCTATGACTCTGAGCGTACCGTCTTTCGCGCAAGGACCTGTATGGTTATCATTTCGACCAGCTCGTGACATCGTTGCTGACGATATATATCGACTAATAAATGATGTAGCTCAGAGCGTGCGCCAATTTCGAATAGACACTGGTACATGTAGAATGACGACATGTATAGTACGAGGCGTCGAAGGAGCCGGTGTGGGCACTAGGCTTACACACGAGTCTATAGCAAAAAAGTCAATTTTACGCATAAGTAATCGCGATAATTTGTGTCTACAACGATCCCTTGTCACAGCCCGAGCGCATGCCGAACGCAGTCAAATACGTTCGGGCGAGCTACACAGACGATGGTGTCAAATTCGGAACATGCTTCGAGGTGCGCAATATACAGCAGCGATAGAGCCCACGCGTAATGCAGGGGTAACGACTCCGTCTAGAGAGTGTTGTGCACGCGAAATTCAGCTCTTTCAGGAGTACTTGGTTCACGAGGGTATAGCGATTGTTGTTTATGAATTTCTCCCCTTCGGAAAACGCGTTCCGGCTCTGTACGATGGGCGAAAATACGTACTCACTGCAACAGGCAAAATTAATCATACACTCTTTATTCTCTATTACGAGCGTTCTCATCACTATCAGCCAATATTAAATCTCGCCGGTGCGCTAGGTAGTCGAAGGTTCTGCGCACAATGTTATTCCAAGTATGTTCGAGTACTCGAGCATCGATGTAGCTATCAATGTGCTCGATGTAAATCCACTTATTGCAACGGCAATAGAGACTCTCAGCCTGAGTATTGCGCAGACTATAATGGTTCGTTCTTTGGTGCTTTTTGCCTCGCTCATCACAAGGGTGAGGGCTCCGCGGATATCACGTCTCGTAAATATAAACGGTACAGCGTCTGTAACGCATTGAAAATCTGTAGAGGCTGCTCGCGAATGATTAAAACCACAGATAAAAAGATGCATGTAAGTGGTATATCGTTTTGTATTACATGCAAGCAAACGCGACGGACTACGCATGCATGTTTTATAGCACCTCTCAAGAAACCAAAGGCGCAAAAGGAGAAGAAAAAAGACAAGTCTTCCACGAGATTTTTATTTTATGATTTTGAGACGCAACAACACGAGCAATTGCATGATAATAAATCGACACGAATTCACGAGCCGAATTTATGTGCTGCACAATGCGTATGCATGGCATGTCTGCATATCACAGATATTGAGACCGATTCTGCTGACTGTGGTAAACGTGAATTCGTGTTTATCGATGATCTTGTTGGGGGGCTCGTGAAAGTGGCATTATCGCAAAAATTAAAAAAGACCATCTACATTGCCCATAATGCTAGAGGTTTCGACGCACAATTGATTCTATGGTATTTAATCGTTGTGCAAAAACACAGCAGCCCTCTCTGATTAAGAATGGTACGAAGATTGTCTCGATGAAAATTGGCGATGTCGTTTTTCTCGATAGTCTAAAGTATTTGACCATGGCTCTTAGCGCTTTACCTAAGGCCTTTGGTTCCGCTCATGAGGTGGCAAAAGGTGCATTTCCCCAGGTATTGAACGCACCGGAATATCAGAATTACTCAGGTCCTCTGCCGGTTTTGCATTTTATCTCACCCGATACCATGTTCTCAGCGGATCGCGAGGGATTTTTAAAATGGTATGAGGAAGAATCGAGTCGCGTAGATTATAAATTTGATTTTGCGAGGCAATTTGTGCAATATTGTCGTACAGATGATACGGTTTTGAGACGAGCGTGTTTAGCTTTTCGAGAGTTACTTATACGTTGCGGGAGCGTGTGCCCCTTTACAGAAGCATGCGCGATAGCATCAGCATGTATGAGAGTATTTCGTAATAATTTTCTACAGAAAGATCGCATTGCGGTGTTACCACCAAGGGGGTATCGCTGGGGCGATAAGCAGTCGTGCAACGACTGCTTATGTACGTGCTATTATGTACGACTGCCATTGTACGTAGCCGACGAGTGTCAAGAACTCGTAGTACTTGAAAACGATCTAAGTGTCGTCGAGGGTCTCGTGAAGTGTACCGTGGTGGCACCGCGCGATTTGTATATCTCCGTAGTGCCTGTTCGCATGCATGGGAAACTACCGTTCCCCCTGTGTAGAACGTGCTGTACAGATATGGACACATCCGAGGGTTGTACACACGATGACACGAGTGAGCGAGCGTTTGACGGTACATGGGTCGTGGACGAACTGAGAAAAGCTGTGTCGCTCGGATATAAGGTGACGTGTATCTATGAAATTTGGCAATACGTAGTCACGCAGTATGACTCGACAACGCGACGAGGCGGTCATTTTGCCGAATACATCGATACATTCCTAAAAATAAAACAGGAGGCGAGTGGACCGCCAACAAAGTGTAACGATGACAAGGAAGCAATAGAGCGTTTTATAGCATTGTACAAGGAGTCTGAAAGTGTATATCTCGAACGAAGTGGTTTGCAGCCAAATCCGGGCTTACGTTCACTCGCAAAATTGGCTCTCAATTCATTGTGGGGAAAGTTTGGTCAACGAGAGAATCTCACGAAAACCATTATCGTTTTCACGCGCGCGGAGCTAATGAATTTACTAACGAGTCCGGAGATTGAAGTAACGGGAATGCTACCGGTTAATCACAAGATTATGTATGTAAACTATGTGAGCAACCGCGATGCTATTCAACCATCCCCGACATCAAATGCCGTAATTGTAGCATACATGACGGCACAGGCACGCCTAAAATTATACAGTTGTCTTGAGGGGCTCGGGCGATGAATATTGTACTGCGATACGGACTTCTGTATTTACGTGAGTCGCCCCGGTGGTAACGATTTGAGCCGTCAATCGGTCAATTTCTAGGAGATCTTACGGATGAATTAAGCGAATACGGGCCTGGTAGTTATATAACTTCGTTCGTTTCGGGCGGACCAAAATTTTACGCATACCTTGTTCGTAAACCCGACGTTACGATTAGTGAAAAATGTAAAGTAAAGGGTATCACTCTAAACTTTGTGAATAGCCGTCACGTTATTATAACGCATTACGATCTTTCGTGACAGGAGCAAGGAGCGTACCTATTATTTCAAAATTCGACGCTATTCGACGTACGGAATTTCATTATGTAGTAACGCGTAAAGAAACGAAATCATGCGAACCTGTTAACACGAAGCGAAAGCGGCACGGGATGTGCTCTACTGTACCGTACGGCTATTGTGAAATACGCTAATTAGTATAACGCAAAAAATTATATATCAGGGGTACAAATTGAAAATGCGGGTTTGATAACAGATGGCGTTACTAACGCTATACGCATCAGGCAGTACTGTGACTATGTTCATGTCAAAGCTACGTCTTATAGCTTTAATTTTCAGTATGTGTCAATTTGTCGCAGTGTCAAATTCATAGTTTTTTTGAGCTCTCAATATGTCGAGTTTCGTGCCAACAAAACAGCATTTGCGGGAAGTTTTAATTTACTTCTTTAATTTGAAGAAAAGTGCTGCTGAAGCACATCGATTGGTCTCCGAGGCTTATCCGAGTCATGTTCCATCGGTTTCAACGTGCGAGAGATGGTTTGTGCGGTTTAGAAGTGGTGATTTTGACGTTGAGGACAAAGAGCGGCCGGGCCAAGTGAAAAAGTTTGAGAATGCTGAATTGGAGGCAATACTCAATGAAGACTCGTGTCAAACTCAACAAGAGCTCGCAGATTCATTGGGAGTGACACAACAAGCCATTTCCCATCGTATAAAAGCCCTCGGAATGATCCAAAAGCAAGGACATTGGGTGCCGTATGAGCTGAAGCCGAGAGACGTCGAGCGCCGTTTTTTTGCATGCGAACTGCTGCTCGAACGGCAAAAACGGAAGGGTTTTTTGCATCGCATTGTCACTGGTGATGAAAAGTGGATCCATTACGATAACCCGAAGCGCAAAAAATCATATGGTTACCCCGGCCATGCATCATCATCGACGGCCAAACCAAATATTCACGGCGCCAAGCTCATGCTCTGTATTTGGTGGGACCAGCTGGGTGTGGTGTATTATGAGCTATTGAAATCGAACGAAACCATCACAGGAGCACTATACCGAACTCAATTGATGCGTTTGAGCCGCGCACTCAAAGAAAAACGGCCACAATACGAGCAAAGACACGACAAAGTAATTTTGCAACATGACAACGCTCGGCCACATGTTGCAGCGCCGGTCAAAACATACCTACAAACGCTGAAATGGGAAGTCTTACCCCACCCGCCGTATAGCCCAGATATTGCTCCTTCCGATTACCACCTTTTCCGATCGATGACACATGGCCTAGCTGACCAGCGCTTCCATTCTTACGAAGAAGCCCAAAAATGGGTCGATGACTGGATAGCAGCCAAGCCGGCCGAATTTTTTCGCGACGGTATCCGTAAATTGCCAGAAAGATGGGAAAAAGTTGTGGCTAGCGATGGACAATACTTTGAATAATTCATTTGTTACCATTTTTTCAGAATAAACGTTCAAAAATAGAAAAAAATCCCGCATTTTCAATTTGTACTCCTGATAGTTTTACGGTTGAATTCGTGATATTTTAAAATAATCTTTTTGTCTAATTTCATGTATCATATTTACTGTGTAAAATACATTCAAAAAAAAATTTGATTTATTATTTATAAAACCGTTGTCGGCTCGTTCTTTTTGTGCTGCTATTCGTAGCAGTAGCTGCTATCTCTCTAACATTCTCTTTTGTTCTGACTTTCTCATCGTTGATTCCTTTTGTCCCGTTTTCTAATCGAGTGTTTCCTTTTGTTCTGACTTTCTCGTGCTACAACCGTGGATATAATATTGCTGTTTAGTATTTGATTATTCGTAAAACTTGCACATAGAGATTAATACATAGTGAAATAAAAATATTGCTTTATTTGTGAGAAATATAAAAACTATCCTTATTTAATTTACATACGGTGTAAACACCAGCTTATACCGCGGGCCCCGTGCATCATCAACTAGTGCAGACGCGCCGCGCCTTATCAGCTCGTTAAGGCGGCGAAAATAGCTGATGCCGCGGGGTCGCCGCCGCTGCCGCAGCCGTCGCGGTATAAGCTTATTTAAGAGTCAGCTGATTGTTTTTGATAGACCCTCATCGATATGGATACACGTTGGAAACATCCATGGACAGCCGTGATAAGCGGTCCTACGGGTGTGGTAAAACATATTTTGTAAAAAAATTCTTTAAATACATGCCCGAAATGACGGATGTCCCGTTCGAGCGTATACTTTTTTATTACTCAGAATGGCAGTCCGGGTATTCAGAGTACGGTGATAAAATCAAATTTCGCGAGGGTTTACGGCAAGCAGCAGACTACTCGAATGATACAAGACCGAAACTTGTGGTTATTGACGATCTAATGCGCGAGGCATCCAACAATACTGTAGTCGATTTTTTCACCAAGGGTAGCTATCATAAAAATCTTAGTGTCATTTTCATCACGGAAAATCTCTTCCATCAGGGTCGCGGGCAGCGCGATATCTCCTTAAACGTTAATTATATCGTTGTCTTCAAAAATCCGCGAGATCGCGCCTAAATTCAACACCTAGCCCGTCAGGTATGTCCCGAGAATCCGGGATTTTTGTAGGAGGTATATTGCCATGCAACGGCTGCACCGCACGTATATCTATTATTCGACTTGAAACAATCGACGCCTGATAATTGTCAATTTCGCGCCTGTATATTTCCCGATGACCAATACCATTACGTTTACGTGCCTCAAAAAGCAATAAAAGTTCGCGATGCGACGCGCGATGTACCAGTAATACGCTTGCAATGGCGTTGCGCGGACCTCTCGATAAAAAACAAATAATTATATTGCAAGCGCTGTGTTATCTGAAGCAAGAGCAACGACGTGCAATTTTGCGCAAAGCAGATGTAGCGCTCGTACGCTGTATATGCGAGTGTGCTCTAAACGATTTACAGGGAAACGTGGGTCTGAACAACGTGCAAAAGAATCATCTTCGGAGGCACGCGACAATTCTTCAACGACTAGCCGCCAAAGGGGGAAATTGGAGCGGTAAGAGGAAGATCATCGTCGAGCACTGTGTCAGATTTCTCAAGTTGCTTCTTGTGCCTGTCTTGGCCTACACGAGACATGGAATATGCCAGAAAGATGGTGCTCATTCCTCATGATAACATACATCGTCTCGCTGGACTCGCCACTACTGCTGCTACGACTACTACTACTAGTGCAGACCCGTTGCCCTCCGTACAGACTACCGGTACGCCATTATCGCGCCTTGACTCTGAATTGAGTGAAATTCTAAACTCTCACTCGTACAAGAGCGAGAGAGAGAAATGGATAGCGTACCAACAGGTTTTACAGCGTTATCTTCACATGGTCGAGTACGATAATGCAGTACCGAATATTTCATCAAAACGAAAAATCGCAATAATCGATAGTCACGAGAATAATTCCGACGACGTTTTAATGAACAAAGTTAAATCTCCACTCAATGACACACTTATTATCGATAGCGAGCCAAAAAAATTTTAATCTAAAGCAACATCGTTGCTCCGCAATTTGCATCGCAGCGCCGTTGGTAAAAAATGACATGGGATCGTTACGGTGTTGTTTCCATAGACGGCAGAAGAATTTTAAATTCTAATATCGTTGATCTTGTTAACGATGCTATGCGAGCTAGAAAACGCAAGAAACCCATCGGACGATCTCACTTTGCCAAACTCCTGCGAGCGAGTCGTAGCATAGTGCTGCTGGAAATGTTTAATTGTTGACCACGATGCCGAATGGAAGTTCATGGATTCTTGGCCACACATTCCGTTACTGTGGCTATATTTTCGAGAGACCGACAAGGACGACGACGAACAAAGATGTTCTGATCCATCAGCGAAAATTTGGTCTCAAATTTTGTAATTAAACGCCTCACTGTCGATTCATTAGGCGCATTATTGCGACCAAAAACTTGACGTAGTTGGCGAACTGTTTTCGCAAAACTTGTCTGTACGTGACAAATGTAAAAAAAAAATCACCGGACAACTCGTATTAACAAAATAGCGGCAAATTTAAATCTGGCGCTCTTGCTGGGACACCCTTTATAACATGCATCGTCTCGTGCGACGACGATTTCCCCGTCGTACGTACAACGTGAGTAATATAGACGATGTATGGGAGGCTGATTTAGCTGATCTTCGCTCGATAGCCACGTACAACGATGGGTACGCATATCTGCTTGTTGTTATCGATGTGTTGAGCAAATACGCGTGGGTCGAGGCTTTGCGTGACAAAACGAGCGCAAACGTGGCCTGCGGTCTCACACGCATACTCGCACGCAGTAACAATCGTCGCCCACAACAATTGCAAACTAATCGAGGCAAAGAATTTATCGGCGCTCCGTTTTCTCAAGAAAGTGGGAATGTGGCGCTACTTTATATACACGCGAAATAAGCGTTACATCGATGTTTTACAAATTTTTTTATATGCTTATAATCACACTAGACACATTGGAACGTGTATTCCTCCGAGCGACGTAACCCTCGAAATTGCCTCTATAGCCCGAGAAAATTTAGAACGGCGTTACGAGCGTAACGCGAGAAAAGTTGAAAAGCCTAAATACAGCGTCGGTGAATTGGTACGTATCAGTACAGCTAAAGCAGCATTCGTGAAAGGATATGAGCGTGGTTGGAGTAACGAGTTATTCAAGATTCAACGAATATCACCGAATCGAGAACCATTCGTGTATATTTTACACGATCTGAATAACGAGACTATCGACGGTATTTTCTACGAGGCAGAATTATCGCGAGTACAAGTACCTCCGTCATCTGAGAAGACGAAAGAGAAGAAGCAGAAGACAAAGAGGAAGAACGCTCGGAATCACCGTCCCTGATAAATATGAGCTCCAAGGATAGCTCTTTCTTTGTCGTACTACCGAGCAACAGTAGTATGCAGTATTTTCCGAATAATACGACGACAACATTTATTACAAAACTACCGCGTCAGACACGTTTGCACGGTGAATGGTCTGTTTCTCTTGTGGAAATTGCTTATCCGATGACACTTTTACATGTTCCTACTGTAGGAAATCTCGTAACTTTTGAAGATGGTGATTATGATTTATCGGGTTTAAATCTTTTAACACGGAGACGCGCTGATAGAGCCCAAGTTCCACCTGGTGTATATCGCTCTATAGACGCTCTTTTGGAGAATATAAATAAGTTACCTCACGTGGCCGGTCATTTGCGCTTTAAATCGCTTCCGAGCGGGCAGATCGAAGTGGCCCGCGTATGCGACGATCTACGATGCCATGACTTTCGCGTATCGCCCGCTATCGCAAGGCTACTAGGATTCTCGGAAGAGGCTCGTAGGTCTGTAATGATAGAGCCGCATTGCAATTACACAGGGTCGAGGCCTGCATCTCTAACCGGTGCTATACCGGGTAGCATGTTTCTATACACAGATATCTGCGAGAGCTATATTACACGCGATGTAAAGGGTGGTTAAATTTTAAGGGCCGATGTTGAATGTGAACCATACCTAAACGTCAAGTTTTTTTCTGCATTTCATTTGACATTTCTCAATTTCAGACTAACTCAATTTGAACCATGGAAAGATACACATGCGAGCAACGCGTTGAAGTTATTCAGGCTTATTATGAAAATGGGCGTTCAAATCAAAATGCATATCGTGCACTTCGTGATTTTTTCGGTCAATTTAATCGTCCAAATGTGCGTACAATCGGAAAAATCGTGCAAAAATTTGAGCAAACCGGGTCTGTAGGAGATATTAAAACACCAGTGCATGCTCGTACAGCTCGTACTGCAGAAAATATTGCTGCTGTTCGCGATAGTGTGGCTGAAGAGCCGTCCACCTCAACTCGTCGTCGTGCCCAACAATTGCACCTCTCACGCTCGTCGTTGATGAACATTATGCATAAAGACTTGCATTTACACGCTTATAAGGTGCAATTGATTTAAGAACTAAAGTCTCTTGACCATTCCAAACGTCGTCAATGGTCAGAATGGTGTCAAGAAATGGCAACAGTGGATGATCAATTTTCGAAGAAAACCATCTTCAGTGATGAGGCACATTTTCACCTCAGTGGATTCGTCAATAAGCAGAATTGCCGCATTTGGGCGAATCATAATCCAAGAGTAATTGTCGAAAAACCAATGCACCCACAAAGAGTGACTGTTTGGTGCGGTTTATGGGCTGGCGGCATCATAGAGCCGTATTTTTTCCAAAATGAGGCCGGTCAGGCAGTTACTGTGAATGGTGTTCGCTATCGTGAGATGATAACGAACTTTTTATGGCCTGAATTGGAAGATATGGATGTGGGCGATATGTGGTTTCAACAGGACGGCGCCACTTGCCTCACAGCTAACGAAACAATGGCTCTTTTGCGCGACAAATTCAATGGCCGTGTTATCTCACGTGGTGGCCATGTCAATTGATCGCCAAGATCATGTGATTTGACACCGTTGGACTTCTTTCTTTGGGGTTATTTGAAAGAAAAGGTGTACGTCGATAAGCCAGCAACAATTCAAGAGCTCAAGGATAAGATAATTCGGCACATTAACGGCATAGAACCTCAATTATGCCTAAGCATCATCGAAAATTTGGACCATTGGATGAAGGTGTGCCGCCGAGGTCGCGGCGGCCATTTGGCCGATATTTTGTTCCATACATAATTGAACCATACCATATTATCATAATAAAAAGAATTGACAATAATTTCCTAAATAATTTGTGTTTTATTCAAAATCAACATCGGCCCTTAAAATTTAACCACCCTTTACAAACACCCCTCTTACGAGTTGTTCAAATTGATACTGATGACTGACCGTATGGTTCGATAAAAATTAAATCGTTTTCAACGCCACGATATATACCGCTCTTGCGCAATAATTGACACACTATCGAGATCGACATAAGAGACGAATTTGGGGATCCTATACCATTCGAGCAGGCAACGTTGACTGTGACACTACATTTCAAAAGGTCCCACGATTAATTACACCACTATGGATGATATTGACAGTGTGCAGCACGGATCGGGCCGTCACGGGTACGGCGGTATTAGGCATGTTTATATCGGAACACCTAATCAACGAGGACACGGTATCGGCAGCTTTCCCGGGGGCCTGTTTCGTCGAGTGTTACCACTTTTAAAGAAGGGCGCTAAAGCAGTTGGAAAAGAGGCGTTGCGCGCTGGTGTAAGCGTAGCCGGTGATATCCTCGATAGAAATATAGCTGTGAAAGGTGCTATTCGCGAGAGAGCGCGAGAATCAGGCAGTAATCTCAAACGCAAAGCCTCTGAAAAAATTGACACTCTCATGCGGGGGTCTGGTTATAAAAAGCGCTAAATTTCGCGAACTCCTTATTAATCGAACGAACGTAAACCACGACATATCTCCCGTAAAAATAAAAGTGTAATAAAGAGAAAAGTAATAAAGAAGACAAAGAATGATAAGAACAATAAGAAGAAGAAAACTCGTCAACGAACAGTTGCAGATATTTTTCGATAGCTAAAACAAAATGGCTTTTCTACATGCGCATTCGTGCGAGTGCCTTAAATCGAAACTTGAATTATTCTCACTCCCACCGACGCAAACTACTATCGAAAGCTCCAATTGGGTATATTACAAACCAATATCTTCGCTAGCAGATGATTCACCGATTGAATTTGTTATTCCTGGACAGGGTGATGAGTATATCCATCTCGCGCATACTATGCTTAGTCTGCAAGTGAAAATAATATCTCCTACTACGGAAATTGCCGCGGGTAGAGCGTCGAAAGTAAGTGCCGGCCCTGTGAACAATCTCTTACATTCTATGTTTAATCAGGTGGATGTATACCTGAATCAAAAATTAGTTTCACCTCCAAATAATGCCTACGCTTATCGAGCGTACATAGAAACACTTTTGAATTACGATCCAGCAGCAAAAAATTCGCATCTCACGAGCGTTCTCTGGTACGACGATACCCCTGGAAAAATGGATGATATAACATCGGAAAATACGGGTCTTGTGGAGAGAAAACAATGTTTAAATGTCGAGAAAACTGTAGACTTGCTCGGACATCTGCATTGCGATATATTCAATCAGGAGCGGTTCCCATTGAACGGCATCGAGATGCGACTACGGTTGGTGCGGTCTAAAGATTCATTTTGTCTTGTGGGCGATACAAAGAATGGTCAATGCGGCTCAAAGATTCTCGAGGCATCACTTCTCCTTCGTAGAACAAAAATAGCTCCTGGTGTGCTGCTCTCGCATGGTAGAACTCTGGCAAAATCTACGGCTAAATATCCTCTTACGAGAGTCGAAGTAAAAGCCGTTTCAATACACTCCGGTGTTCATCGAGAGACTATCGGTAATATCGTGTTAGGTCAATTGCCGAAGCGTATAATTATCGATTTTGTCGATAACAAAGCGTTTAACGGCGACTTCAGTATGAATCCATTCAATTTCCAAAATTACAAGATAAATTATCTTTCGTTGTATGTAGATCGTGCTCAAATACCTTCGAAACCGTTACAACCTGATTTCACGAAAAATCATCTATATGTGGGTGCTTTTCAAACTTTGTTTTCGGGAACTGGAATACATTTCTTGAACGACGTTAATTCGATCGATCGCGATAATTATCACGATGGATACTGTCTGTTTGCTTTTGATTTTACACCCGATCTTTCGGCGAACAGCAATACACATTGGAAATTAATAAAGCACGGCAGTGTGAGAATAGAGGTACGATTTGAGGATGCGCTTGCTTCAACGATAAATTGTGTAGTCTACGCGGAATATGATAATATCCTTGAAATTGATGCCTCTCGGCAAGTAATGGTGGATTTTACCGGATAAGCGAAAAATGTGCTGATGTCGGCATAAAATTATTCTGTGTTAAGAGACGTAGAAGCGTGTCTGTGAGTAACTAATCAGTCGAGCTCGAGCATCTGTACGGATTAGACGTGAAAATGGATATCGTCGTGGATATACTCGTACAGGGAATGCCTAGTAAAGACTCGGAATTTATTCCGAAAGAAATTGCCGTGGTAGCAGTGGATAGACCGTACTGTGCTCATTTTATCATCGCACCGCCGTGTCACTTTGCCGAATTACCACAGCATTCGAGAAGCGAGAATAATTTTCTCTCGAAATATTTTCACGGTCTGGAATAGCACGAGGGCGATGTGAGCTGTAAACAAGCATACGCTAACTTGCGTGAAATCTCACGAAAATCAAGACGTATCTATGCACGCGGTCACGACAAGGCTATACTTCTTTGCGATATTACGAGTCGTGAAATTTCCAACCTGGAGGATGAGGAGCGCGCCCCATCGGAGACATTTATGCCGAAAATCTTTGCAAAAATCCTTCAGACACGCTATGATAAACGATACAGCTTCTTCGCATTGTGCAATGCGCCAGGGTTTCCAAATAAAAAATTGGCTTCGTGAGCACCCATTTAAAGGAGCATCATACATGGATGTTTGGTCAGCAGACGACGAGGAGGAGAATTAGAAAGAGGAGAAATCTTCATCATGTAGTCGTGACACGATCGACGATGCTGTGAAATACATTTTGCATATATATACGTCTTTCAAAGCGTATCGGTCATCATTTAATCATTGACTATGTGTTCAGCATGAACATTAGACAAATCTACGAGAGCAGTATCTGCAGTATCTACCACTTTCAACCGTTGGCGTATACCCAGCTGACAGAATTCCTCGTGTATGGTCCTTACCGGCTGGACTCGTAGTTGATACGCATAACCACGACGGACCTGGAGAGCATTGGATCGCTATGTACGTTAACCATCATGGAAAAGGAATGTACTTTGATAGCTACGGGCTACCGCCGGTTATACCGCAACATCTCGCACGACTACGAAGAAACTGCAAGTTCTATCGGTACGGTCACAAGCAGCTACAGAGTAATACGTCGGATGTGTGTGGACAATTTTGTATCGTATTCCTGCATCTTATGTCGTGCGGCTTCACCATGTCGCGATTTAATAATCTCTTTAGCGATAATGTAATGAAAAACGACAGATTAGTACGTGAATATTACAATTCTTTTGCACCTCGGCGATCACACACCCTGGGTGGTAAAAAAGTTTCGGACAAATTTTCCATCGTACTACCTGGCTTTTGATTTCTTTTTCGCAAGCGGAGCACCGATACTCGTCATAGTCGCCCATATTGTCCATGTTTTGCTGTAGTAGCTGATAAGTTACCGACGCGTACACCTGTACATACCAACCGATAACTATATCATAATCACGGTAATTGCCTGATCACTCCACGTATTACTAATCAAGTGTCACCGTGGCAGCAATAATGGCCGCCCAGACCACATTCGTCGAGTGAGAACTTTTGGCGCACGAATATGTTGCTAGCATCGTTAATACGATAGCTACTAAGCCATTCGCTAGATCAAAATATTCACCACACAAAACCGATCACATTGATATAGTTTTCACACTATTATACCACTTCATTCCACTATATAATAATCAGTATTACGGAGCGTCTGACAAACACGTCTGCCTCGTCTGAGAGAGAGAGAGAGAGAGAGAGAGAGAGAGAGAGAGAGAGAGAGAGAAAGAGAGAGAGAGAGAGAGAGAGAGAGAGAGAGAGAGAGAGAGAGAGAGAGCGCTCTACAACCGAAGCATCAGCAAAGGTCTGCGAGACGGAGCGCACGTCTCTGTTTCATTAACACCGCAGATCATGGAATACGTGCCAATGTCGATTAGCAGCAAAGCAGCAGAGCTTGGTAGGTACAAAATATAAAATAATTTAAAAATCGTGATTTAAAATCATGTAATATTTATTTTTTTTTATAAAAAATAATGTCTTGCAGAGCGAGCAGCCCCTGCGTATGAACCGACACCGAGGGTTCGTTATTCGTGTTATCGAGAGCGAGAGGAGGATACATATACTGTACACATAGAGCTAACTTCGGGAAAGAAAAGTGTCACCCGACATTCTCATCCACAGTTGTCGTCGGTGGCAGAAGATCATCAACGCTTCCAACTTTGTATAATGAGGCGTGGCATATCAGGTAAAACAATATCGATTATTCTGTACGCGATGTTTTTTATAGTGCGTTCAATTAAATAGATGTTTCATTCTTTTTTCAGAAGTACACTATGATGACAACACCCACAGTGAAAAATAATTTAAAAGCGATATTACGAGTGATAATACAAATTAATCCCGTATAGCGATAAAAATAAATGTAACGGCGGAGGAGTCTCCAAGCGAAGATTACCGTGTTTGCAGGGATGTTGCATACGACGGTAAATATGTGTCAAGTGATTTAAATAAAATATTGATTCATTAAAAACAAATACATCGGCTTACTGTGTCTTTTATTTTATAATTATATATAAATTATATTCGAGGTCTCTCGCGGTACGGTATCATATTCTGCATCTTTTACTGCAGAGCAATCGCTACACGAGAAGCACAGCATAAAGCGGTACCCACGTGCAAAACCGCTGACATTGCATTCAAAGCGCTGCACACCTAGTTATGATTCAGACGGGCGTTTGTTATCTTCAAACGCTGTGATCACCGCCAGCATCATCCGGAGCATTCAGTCTGTCTTTGACAGTGCACGACGAAAGTTTAATTCGAGAAAAAAAATGTATCCGCGGTACGACAACTTCGCTCTAGCCGTGGCTTTTGTGTGTAGGGTGGTTTGCTGTGCGGGGGATAACGCGACATTCGTACGTACGGGATTAATGTGTGTTCCGTGGCAAAAACTAGAGGACGATTTGGAGAAATTATATACTGATGGATTTGCCGAGCGGAGTGTATTAAAATTTGAGGACATGTTTGTGGGAGCCTCATGTGTCGTTGTGCGGCATCAAAGGGCTATGCGCGGTGAGGTCACCGACATGGATGATGACTGGTGCTGCGAGGTGCTGCTTGTCGATATCGATGACTCGATATACGTCGATTGGCAGCAACTATTCCACCCCGAGCCACCGATTAGTGTGTTACCGGCGTTGCTCGTGAAGTGTACGGTATTCGGCCGCGATCATTTACTTGACGAGGACGGCTATCTACATCGGATCGATGGAACGCGCGGTAATGATACGCTGATCGGGATACGCATGCGTACCCCTGACGGTGCCCACGCTCCATGGGTGCGGGTAATTCCCATTACCCTGGCAGGTAGCTGTGGTTTTTTATGTGAGGGTGAGTGAGTGAGTGAGTGAGTGAGAGAGAGAGAGAGAGAGAGAGAGAGAATGCGTGTGTGTGCATATGTGCGTGTGCCCGTCACCCTGGAGAGTCGTCGTAGATGCCGCCAACACAAGGGTGAGTTAAAAATTTTATTCCAAGTATGTGTACACCTTTGCTCCATCCTGCTCTTATCTCTACTCTTCCTCGTTCACCAAGGTACCCACACCACCTCACTTTACCATCTCCACGTTACCGACACTGGTCAAGCAGAGTGGTTAACGCGGCGGTGGAACAGTGGGGTGGTGGGGGTAGCCGCGTGGTGGGGGAAGGAGTGGGGATAAGAGTGAGTTGGAGAAAAGGTGTACACATACTACTGGCCAGAAAAATGACTAAACGAATTGTCACATTTTGTGATACCTGCGCAGGACAACCGTTTTTATGTTTACCGTGTTTCAATAAAATGCATTAAAATGCCTTAATGATATAATCCTGTAATAAATGAAAGTCAAGTAAATTTTTAATAAATTTTCAGTAATTACTTAAAACAATGCAAATGATAATATTTTACACTGTCACCTACCGGTGGTTGACGCGGCCTAAACGGAAAGTTCAGTGTCAGCCACCGATGGCTGCCGTGGCGCTCAACGTGTTAAGCTTCCAAAAAGTGACATGATAGTGCATTAAAATAGAATAAAGAAGTAAAAATATTTACTAGAATTATGAATTTCCTCGACAATTCCGACCAGTTCTTTCCTTCTAAGATGGAAATTTTGGCAAATGGCAACTCCGGGTATAAGTCAACACCGCCTGGATTTCTGCTTTATTGATTTTTTTCGTAGAAAGATCGCTAATAATCGAATCATTAATTATTGTCAGCTCTGATTGCTACCCTTCACTGTTTGTTCTCATTAAAATATATAAATAAATAAATAATTAACTTAATAAATAACTAAATAAATAAATACATAAGGTAAATTAAATAATGTTGGATAGAGTATTAACGTCGTATTGACAATGTTAAGGATAACAAAAATTTGCATAATTGGGTTTCTCGGAGCCGAGGCTGTGCCTCGCAGGCATGCCGCGTTAAGCGAGAGGATATCTCTCTCGCTTGACTTCGACTTCGCTCACCGGCTATCTCTCTCATTTGACTTAAGCGCCCAACGACGCTTTCGTATCCGGCAGCCATGTTGAAAATGTAGACACTTTTCTGAAACATCCACGGAACAGCGCACGCATCTACGGGACTCTTGGACCTGTTTTCGCTGAATTCACCGGACTCGCTCAACATTTTGTGCTCACCAGGACTCAAAACTCAGGTAAGAGTACACCGTCATAATTCTGTGCAATTCACTGGCAGTGAGGGGTACAAAATAAGTCGGTACATCAACATAATTGTCTCACTTTGTGGCATGCGCTGCAGCATGGGCTGCACCACGTTCTCCTCACTCTATCTTGCCTGTTTGATTAATATAATTACGCATGTGCTTATATTCACTGTAGTTTCCCCCAGAAAATCTGCTGGGAAAATACTGTGAATATTTTCTGCTCAATTGTGCATCCTCAGTCTATGTTTGTAATGTGTTACGCAGTGCTGACTGCGTCACTGTTCTCATACTCTATTCTCAGCACTTATGCAATCAAATTGCAAGTGCTCTCATCTATTCACTGTGACTTCTCTCAGATAAATCTGCTGAGAGCTCGCAGTGAATAATTGACACATTCTACGCACTCATTGCTCTCATACCGTGGCGTGCTCTGCAGTATTGACTGCATCACGTTCACCGCTCGCGCACACCCAGCACACAATTAATACAATTGTGTGCTGCTCAAGCTTCATAATAAAAATTCAACTTAAATTATTTATCTGTGAATTCTCTGATTTTTGTGGCGATTTATTTTTATATCATTTTTGTATTATTTCTAAATTTAACCTTTTTTTTGTATTTATTTTCACTTTAATATTTTTTCCAAAATTATACTCAATCTGTATTTTGTATACTACATGATGGAAGGTAGAATAAACCGCTTCCTCAATATAACAACTATGTGTCTGGTTTATTTATTACCTTGTCTCGAGTGAGGTTTCATGTTCTCTCAATATATTCGCAGATCGGTCAAGCTACATCGGACGGATTCTCAAACAAAGTTACTTTATCGATTAATACATTGTACTCCCGTTTTTCGTTTAGAATTAAGATGACGTTGTGTTTCTCAATTCCTAAATCGTTGTTAAATTCCCGAGTAGTATGTATACGCGTTTGCTCCATCCGACTCCTGTCCGCACTTCTTCCCTCACCGTGCAGCTGCCCCTACAACCCCCAACTTTTCCACCGCCGCGCAATCCACTATGCTTGAACAGTGTCGGTAACGTAGAGATGTTGAAGAAGGGTGGTGTGGGTATTTTGGTGAAGAAGGAAGAGTAGAGATAAGAACACGATGAAGCGAATGCGTAAACATACGTCGATTATTGGTGAAATTAATTCCTTACCCATGCTGTCTTGGTGATACCAGGTATCCATTCCTTCCAGACACGGCGATTCGAACTGCTGTCCTGCGATTACACTCACTAGCGCATACATAGATGGACCCACGCACTCACATGCACATACGCGCGCGCGCACACACGACCGCTAGTCGTCCTGCGCAGTCGACTCCAGTCTCTGTGAATATCTGTGCAGGTGTAACTCGAGAGAGAGGTAGTTGACGCATTAGCTGTTGAGTACGAATCTCCCTCTGCCGAGCACACACTACACAGTGCAAGATATTTGCCTTGACTGGAGCTCTACCCCCAGCAATCCAGTAAGCTTGTCAAACTTACGCTAAGGTGAGCTGAGTCCCTCCATGAAGCGTATGCCGATGAGCTTGTGCGATGATGAACGATGAGAGACGAAATAGACGAGGCAATATCTCGTTTGAGCCGCACTCTCACCCGAATGACACCTTGTTGGTCAAGATAGGCTGTCAGCCTACTGAAGGGATAAGAGGTAGACAATAACTTTCCAGATTACAGCACCTTCAGCTCGTGCCCGAGTAAAGCTGCCTGTGTTGCTTCGATCCAAAAGACCTTCGCCTTCTCGATCTCGTGAGCTATGATGAGCGTGACTGGTGTTGAGTCAGGTATCCCCTTGAACCGCGCTATATCTTTAGAACAGATAGCTGTGAACCGATACAATTTGTTGAGCGAGGAATATCTGTGCACCAGATCCCAGTGATACTCCTGCGTTGACGTAGCCACCACGAGTGCTACTCTTGGCTGAGAATCCAACACACCTAGATTCTCGGCCAATGCAGGCTGAGTTAGCCAGGTTGATTGAGCCATAGTGGCCCTGTCCACCATAGCTGATGAGCTCTGAGTTGATCCGCAGTTATGCCCCTTGAAGCACAATCCGCTAGATTGGAAACGCCAGAAGCATGTCGGCATGTACAGTAAGTTCTTGAATTTGAGTGACTAGTCCTGATATAGTCTTTCCAGGGTGATGTATGCGCTTTGATCCACACGAGTGTTACTAAAGAATTTGTGCACAGATGAGTAACTGGAATGTTCAATTTAAGTGTAGCTTGAATCTGTGAGATGAGCTTGGTTGAGAGCAGCGCTCCTGTCAGTTCCAACCGAGGTATGGTGAGCCTCTTGAGCGGTGTAACCTTGGTCTTTCAACACATAAGTGACGTCACTTTTCTTGTGGACGATAAGCTTACCGTGATGGATATCACTGCCGACATGGCTAGTTGAGAGGCATGTGAAAATCCATGTAAGACCACTGCTGAGTAGCTCCATGAGTTGCACCAACGAGGAATTGAGATCCTGATCAGGTAAGTGAGATCCTTCCTGATTGCTCTTAACCGTGATGAGACCTGGGATGTCAGTGGATCTTCCCATTTGAGCTTGTGCAGCCGAAGCTCCGGCAATAGCATTTTGAACCCCATTGAAGCCATGTGTGTCCGAATATTTTAGTTGCGCAGTCATCCAATGTAATCGCTGAGCATGTTGATCCGGTAGCACAGATACTAGGCAGAGTATCAGAATCGGTCGAGTGCCATTTATCGAGCGAAAATCCGCCCGTCATGCATAACTCTTTTAACTGTAGAGCAATTTCACGGAGCTGTTCTGCTGTGTCTGCTCCTCCAAAAATATCATCCACATATCGGCCATGCGTGATGGATGGCACAGCAAGTGGGAATTTGACACCTTCGTCCTCTACGAGCTGGATAAATGCTTGAACTGTCAGAAATAGTGCAGCTTTGGTGCCGTAGGTGACCGTTTTCAGCCGGTATGGCACCTACTCGAGCTGATCATCGATCTGCAGTACTCGTTGCAAATCGCAATCTTCTTCTTCTTGTATCAGGATCTGTCGGTACATCTTGGTGATGTCCATAGCGAATACGTGTCGATGATAGCGAATCCAGATGAGCACGTTCGAGATGTTGAACAGCAGGTTGGCGCCAGCGTGCATGATATCGTTCAATGAGAGTCCAGTTGACGTTGAACTCGAGCCGCTGAACACCACCCTTAATTTTGTGGTGGTGGTCACTGGCCTGAAAACTCCGTGATAAGACAGATAGTACTGCACTGCACTCGATGGTAATACCGGCGCCTTTTCCATATGGCCGAGCTCTCCATACTCTGCGAAGAACCGATGAAAAAGTTGCTTGAATTCGCCATCCCTCGAGTGCCATTGCAAAACTCAAAGCAGACAGTAATGAGCGGTCATGAATGAGTTTCCCAAGAGTGTTGTCGGTGATTTGAGCAGAATCCTGATGACGTATCTACCCGATGCGTCACACCTATCTGTTGACCGGAAGTGATCCTCACACTCCTGTTCTTCTGGTATGAGCGGGCTGTCTGTATCGGTAGGCAGTTCCTCCTGGACCCAGAGCTTCATGAAAACTTCTTGCAGCGCTTGGAACTCCCGATGAACTTGTGCTTGATGAGCTGCACCGACGAGCAGTTACGCTGAGTTGATTGGTCCAAGCACTAGCCATCCAGACACCCACAGTTGAGCGATTTACATCGATGATGAGCTCTTGATGTTAGGCTTGATGATCTACCCATAACCATCAGCCCCGATGATGATGTCGATTGACCGAGGGCACAGAAACTCTGAGTCTGCCAAATTAAGCCTGGTAATATGTGGCTAAGTCTGAGCTGGTACGTCCACCGATGGTAGTATCACCGTCAACGTCTTAAGAATTTGAGCGTTCATGGTAACAACAGCGGCTGTGTGCAAAGATTGTAGAGTGAGCTAAACCGGGCGGCGTGTTTGTGCTGATCTTTTGCTACCAATACCAAAGATCGAAGTACAGATCGGAACAGCAGAGGTCCTCTGCAACGAAAGTTAATCCGATCCTGGATCTACGAGTAGACGAACGCAATAAACTGATACTGACGTTTTGATTAGTGCTAATGCGGTTGCAAGTATTGTTGGGCTGATCTCGTTCAGCTGTCCCGTAATGTGGACGACTGCACTACCTTCTCAATGAGCTGTTGGTTGAGCTGATATCTCGACACCGGTCAGTTACCAGTGGCCAAAGATCAGCGACTGAAACAAATCCCGGAATGCCGGCCATTCTGAGTGCTTGCCGCTAAACTGCTACAGGTTGATGTTGGGAAGCTTAGCCTGTTTTTGAGATGTCTTCGCAGGTGTAGACGAAGGCTGCGCAGGCGACAGCTGACTTGGCAGTGAAGCCGTTGCCATCTTCATAGCCAGGGTAAGCTTAGCCTTCTCGAGATGTGTTTTGTCAGTGAAGGATTCATGGTCGATGCACCCTACAGGCCACGTTATCTTAAAGTACTGATGTACGTTGAGGAACGCCTTGTGATATTCATTGACCTGAGCCCACAATGAATCGAGTTCCTCGGTCGAAGTCTCTGCTGGCTTCCTTGGTAGTACTTGCTATACCACGTTGATTGCCTCGATGCGGCTACGTTAAGACTGAGCCTTGAACACGAGCTCGCTAGGTAGTCGTGCATGCGAGCTTGAGCGAGAGCTTATCCGTACAAGCGGAGCATAAGTGGACAGTGGCACTAGATAGTGGCACCAGAAGCTTCTTTTCAGAAACCGGCTCGATTCCCGCACCGACCTGAGCTGGCTTGCTTTTATCAGCTATGATTCTGCGAGGAATTGTACTAGTTAATATGTGCAGGCTCTACACCCTTATATTTATGCGATACAGTTTTGATCACTGTTCATGAGACAAATATAAATAAATGCTCCGCAGAGCAATACGATACTCCACGACGAAGATGTAGGACTGCGTCGAGCTGTCCGATGCGTAGAGTCGGTGGTGCGGAGCTGAGCTGGCTAGCCTCGCTGCGAGTCTTACGACGAGTTGAGTGGACAGAACGTCCTCCGACATAGTGAGGTGGACTGCGAGCCCTTCGATGAGATGGTCTGGACGTATTGCGTCCGCGCACTTGACGGTTGAGCACGATGCATGTACCACGATCCGGCTCGAAGGACCTAATATTCGAGTACTCAAGTTTTTAGAGAGGTAGTAGACTGTCATATATCGAATTAAAATTAAAAGCGGTATACAGATGTCGAATAACTGTTGCATTTATTTTTCCCACCTGCCAAATGCAGTGGATGATTAAAGTACAAAAAACACAATATATAAATATGATAATGTATATGAGCACTAGAAAATAACAAATCAAATGATGAGCAGTACCTTACCGCACACGATCATTTTAATCGATGATATGAGATGAGCTGAGCTGTTGCACCCAGGCCACGTGGTGACAAGGATGACCAGAGCACGACACGATGAAATGAGATGGTAATGTACTGATGAACAGACTTTTCAAACTATCACAGTGGTTTAAAGACAAATGATCACGATATAACACTGTTTTCTTGGGTGAGTAGCACGATAAGAACTTTGACGAGCACAATTGTAAAATACGCACGCTTTACGAGGTGATAACTGAGCTGTTCAAGAACTTTATGCAAGATGGCTGCTTATTTGAACGAACCGTTGTCGACAACGATCAACGGGAGTTGATCGGCTCAAACAACGAGAGCTAACGTATTATCCAGGACTCTTGAGCCGTATTTTATGCCACGAGAACGTGTATACCGGGTCCGCTGCCGTGTCCGTCCGACGAGAACCGACGCCTATCCCCGCGATCCTGGACCACTGCGAGACTATCTCGAGAAGCTCCCGATACTGCAACCTTCCGGTAAGGCTGTCGTTCGTTCCTGGTTTGAGTGTCGGAGTTAGCTCCAGTAATTTTGGTAAGAAAACCCAAGCGATATTGTCGTGACGGCACGCTGTTGTGCCGGAAATCTAGCGTCTTTTCGATAATAGCGGTCAAACAGCTACCACCCGGTATTTTAATTTTGCAATAACTCGCTTCCCGAGAATTGAAGGATCGCCGAAGGGGTTCCATCTCTTGAAAATTTAAATATTTTATTATTGTAAAGTTGAGCGCGGTAGAGTTCATGTATGGGGTGTGAGTGTGACTTGAAACGAGAGCAATATTGTGTGTAAGAACGGTGTGTCGATGACTTTGACCGTGCCGTTGGGAGAGTCGTGCCTTGTTTGAATGTTAATGACTTGGATGCTGTGTGATTTATACTGACTTATTTATTTTGTTTTATTTCTTTTGATTTATTTAGTCTGTGTTATTAAATTAGTTTTGTTTACTCATTTATTCTGACCTATTTTCTAATTATATTCTATTTTATTTTGGGTTTCGAGTGAAGTGTGTAAATATTGATGCGAATGTTTTACTGTGGTCACCATTCCAAAATTTATTGTTAATCTTTACGGCAGAGTAGAATTGACGAGAATCTAGCACGTTACCATTTGTCGCTTCCCGACCGCGTTTCCGCGAGTACCACCTGGGCTCTCGGCTAATGATTTTGTTTACCAACTGCAATACATTGTTCATGATATTTTTGATTCCCTAACTGCTGTGTTGAGATTTTCTTCGCGAGATACCTCTGACTAACTCATCGTGAGGCCCCGTGTATTCCGCGTGCAAATGAAATTTGTTTCGTGAGATAATTTATTTCTCCTGACTGGCGCCCAGCACGCGGGAGCACGGGTGTTGCGGAATTCCTCCTGATTGAAGTTGAGTGAATCTGTGAAGATATTGAAAATTATGAAACCTCACTCAAGACAGGGAAAAAAGAAGCCAGGCACAAAGATGATATACAGAGAAAGTGGTTTATTCTCCTTCCACTCTCCTTTACAAAAATGTGTTAAATTTAGAAAAATATAAATGATATAAAAATTAATACACAAAAAAATAGACTGAATTGAATTTGATATGAGAGACCAGCACACAATTGCATTAATTGTGCGCTATCTTTCATTTCATGAGATCTAGCACACAATTAATATAATTGTGCTATATACGCGTTAGAGTGAGCATGCCGCAACCAGTGCTGCGGAGCATGCCACGAAGTGAGAAATGTGAGCGTGTAAAAAATCTAAATTATTGTTAATAAATTGTCTGTGCAAATATATAAGGACATGTATTGAATAAATGAGAGCACTTGCAGTTGTACTGCTTGAGTGCTGGAATGTGATGTGAGCCAGCGTGACACAGTCAGCACCTCAGAACACGACAAGTAAAAAGATCCACAACTGAGTAGATATATTCACAGTATTTTCCCAGCAGGTTTACTGGTGGAAAATACAATGAATAGACAGCACATGCGCAATTATATTAATCGAGCAGGCAAAAGCGATGCGAGAAAACGTGGTGCAGCCCGCGCTGCAGAGCATGTCGACGGGTGAGACCTTTATGAGGATGCACGATTGAGAATTACAAAAACAGCGGCGAATGAAAGTTGCTCAGGAGTCGCCAAATGAAGTCAACAACAATGCAGAACTACTAAAACGTGTCATAACAGATGATGAAACATGAGCTTACGGATATGTCGTCTAAAGTAAGGCTCAGTCATTACAGTGGAGGCATTCTGGATTGCCAAGAACGAATTCCAGAAGTGTTGCGGGGATGGAAAAAAGCGCTGGCATAATTTAAGGGGTTATACGCAGTTATGATTTTCAAAAAATCGATTTTTTTATTATTGCATTTTTGTAATGTACATATATTCAAAAGTATACACACAAAATTTCAAGTCGATCGGAGCAATACTTTCGGAGTTATACCTATATATGTAGAGACGCCTCGGCGCGTTTGAAAGTAGGTGGGGCAGAGGATGAAGCGGCAGCTGTTGACCTGGACCGTTGCTCCTTTTATATACCTGTGTATTGTATTCTTATACATTGTGTGAGAGTGTAGTAGTGTTTTCCTTGTACCTGAGAGTTACAACCAAATCATCTGGAAAATTACGCCGAAAATCATTCCGAGTGGCTCAAAAATTGTTGAAATGGCCGCAAATATTGCCGCCGGTATATTTAATGAAGGTTCAATTTCACTTTTGTACCATATGAATGCAATGGGACTGTCTTTGGGGCCCAATGCGCATGCATATGTACAAAAGGAAGACGAAGAGCGCGTTACGCTATCCGAGCGCAGAGCGCACGAAGCGACACGAGAGGGACGGATGGCTCGAAGACAGCACCAAATTGAATTGCTGGAGGCTGCTGAAGGAATGGAGAGTTTATTATATGGCCCTATAATAGACGACACCATGTAAGTTGAAAAAAAAAATTTTTTTCTATGTGTGAATCGGTTTTGAAACTTTAAACTCGTTTTTCTCAAAACAGCATTTTTCAAGTCGGTGATCACGATATCTCAAAAACGGCTTATTCGATCGGTCTGAAATTTCAACACAATCTTCTCAGATACATTTTCTAGTAATTAATCATTCCTTTTGTCAATCCGATACTTATTTTCCATTTTATAAACAATTTAAGGCCAAATTTTACATAAAAAATCAAAAACATTTTTTTGAGAAGCCGCCATTTTGTGAAAATTCAATATTTTGATTAGCCGAACGATTAATTACTAGATAATCTAATATATGAACGAAATTTGTTTGGTTTTTTGATTTCAGATAATTCAATCTTGAGTTACGATGATCACCGTAAATCGTCTTTTTTTAGAGGAAGTTCCGGAAATCGCCTGCAGCGCTCTCTATAATCAACATTTTTATAAATAAAAAATTTGTTTACGTTCTTGAAGGATGCTTTTATAACCACAAAAATTTTCAAATTAATAAATTCAAAAGTCTCGTCAGGATAAATTCTTGAAAAACCGTCTTTTTTTTGCCTCATAACTGCGTATAAGCCCTTAATGGGAACTATTTTCATGGGGATAACATTGTTGTAGACGAATACATAAAATTCTTTCCAAAAAACGAAAATTTCGTTAATTTTGTTAACACACCTCGTATATAGTCTTAACAATATATCAGCAAGAACTTAACATCCAGAGGAATATTTATAAATGGAATGCGTAGCAGTAAAATACTATAGTATATATTTTTGTGTATCATTTATGATTGCTAATGAATTCACACACTGTATCTGTAAACATTATGGCCAGATATGATATATAATTCGAATGTGAGTAAAAATGATCCACACAAGAACACATTCTCTGTAACAAAAAGATGCCAAGTACATTCTGCACAAAAAATATATTTACTCCCAGCAAACCTATTAAATAAATAAAAATGTCGACTCTCAAAAATCCTTGAACGGAATTATAATTGCCAAGTCTGGTATCTATTTATAAAATTTAAAAAACTTTTTAAATTAAAATAAAAAATGTTACAAAACTTTTACAAGGTTTTATTTGTATTAGAAAAAAAATTATTTTATTCAAATTAATTTTTTTTAATTTCAGAAAAAAATAAATTTCAATGCAAAACTGTTTTTTTTATAATTAGATACGGCACTTAGCGATTATAATCTATTTGAATATTTTTTTGAGAAATTACATTTTTATTTATGTAATGGGTTTGTAGGGAGTAAAGATATTTTTGTACAGAGTGTACTTGGCGCTTTTTTTTACAGAGAATCTGTTTTTGTGGAGATTCTATAATGCTTGTATAATCGACGTACAAAAAATCCTTGGGTAACGACTCCACAAAATTTTTTGTTGACCTTTTGTCTTTTCTGAGTAGATCTACCACGTATTCGATGTCGTATACTCCTTTGATTTCACTTGAAAAAATGTGTATTTGAAAAACTCAAACCTTTCTCGAATAACCAGTTTTAAAAATTCAATCAAATGCTTCAGTGAGGCTTTTCAAAATTACAGAAATATAATTAAAATATTTTTCAAATTATTTTTTGTAATGCATTCGTCACCATTTCTACATCACAAATTACGCAATAAATGCTTTTTGTGACATGGAAATGATGACCGAATTCAAGCCATCGATATCACTGATTAATTTATGGCACTTTAGACGTTTTACATTTTATAATCTATTAATGATCTGTAAGATGCTCCGATTTTTGCTTAGTATTCCATGAAGCAGGAGGGTGGGTAAAGCTATTTTTTTAATATGAAAACATCTTTAGCATAAGAGAAAATGACAATGCAAGCTTTTTAGCAAAAAAAAAAAGAAAACAAAATGAATATTAGGATCGAAATTGTGATATCGACTCATGTCTCTAAAGTGTCCAATTCATGGTCGAAACAGTAGCTCATATATCATACAATAGCGAAAAAAAATGCATATTTCACAAAATAACTGCGACGTCGACTTTTGCTACTCTTGAACTTTTCTTGTCTCGGTCGAGAAAATCTGAATCTATCCTCAAATATTGGTATACAGAAATGATACCATATGACGTCTAATCCAAATTAAACCATCTCACTCTGTCATTAATATTTGGATTGAAAAATCTGAAGTAATTAAAACATATCATAAAGTAATCACTGATATTGACTCTTCACCGATGATGTCACAATTTCTATATATAAGGCATATGGAATTTATTGTTACAATATTGTGTCTCCAATTTCGTAGTATTCTCCAATCATCTTAACGATTGCAACGAATATCACGACAGATAAAGGACAATTTGTGTTTTACTTGAGTGTAACAATTCGTCACAATCCTTAAAACTGTTTATGAGTTATAAGCACATTACACTGGAAGTTCTTGATGCAACCGTACAACCGCCCATCATTTTTATGAATCTTTTTAGACAATTTTAAGTTTCAGGCTGAAAAACTCAAGAAAAAAAAACTTATTATTATAAAACTGAAACAAAGCTTCCTCTACGAGACAGTAGAATAATAATTAGCTGTTGTCATTGACTGGGACAGAGTAAAATAACTAGACTTCGTTCATTCACTGTGATGCTTACATTTCATATTTAAGCGGTTATGCCACTGTAGAATTTTTGAAAAATCGATTTTTTTTTAATGGTCCCTTAGGACCTCAAGAATGATATCCCAAAAATTATAGCCGGGAAAAATCTCTAAGTAATCGGTTTTTGAATTTTAGTACAAGGCCGCCTGGTCGGCAGCAACCTCCTTTTGTGATACTTCTGTGATCTTTTCTCGATACTTCTGTGAACTTTAATTTCTTTTTCCCTGTGTAATTATTGATTTGATTTTACAATGAGTGACAAAGTGGTATACAGCGGGAAAAAAGGAGGAAAAACGGCATCTAGCAACAGCAATAAACCAAAAACTATTATTCATGATTTTCTACTACTCAAAACTTCAAACGCGTTTATCTCAAAACTGCATTTTTCAAGTTGGCCGGAAACGTAACTCAGACAATTTTCAACCGATTCACTTGAAGTTTTGAATATATCTTTAAAAATACATTGTCTATGGAAGTACGTAGAATTTTTTTTTATATTGCATAGTTCATTTGTTATTAACAATTTTCTGATGATTTTTTAGACAAATTTTCCAATTTTTACTTTAGAAGTTTTTGGCCAATTAATTTAATAATAATTAATTGAATTAAATTAATATACTTTAGAAGCCATTTGGCCAAAAATTAATATATCGAAAAAATCCTACGTACTTCTATAGCTGTTGTTATATATAATCGAAAAAAAATTATTGGCTCATCATAATTCAAAAATTACAGGAGCTTTTTGTCCAGCCGTGGATCCTGGAAAAACGGAGACGTCATCGCAAAAACGCTACACAGCCGCCATTTTTAAATTAATCGGTTGAAAAAAATTATTGTATACAGTTACTGATATGTATGATAAATACCTTTTTTTGTAATCTCGATTTATTTTGTAGTTTTTCTGGAAAAAAGTTCCCAAAGAAGCCTATTTTTTCGGCCTCTGGAGTGGCATAACCCCTTAAACCTTCGTAGGGATCGCGAAACTCGTGTAAAGCGTTCCTCGTCTCAACGTCAATCATCTTCTCTTTATCGACATCAAATATAACAGGGGCATCATCGTCCTGAAATGTCTTAACAATGGCCCCAGAGAGGTTATGTTGCTCTTCTTCGACCACATTCCCGTTGGACTTGTCCACCAACTTCTTTGGTGCATTGTTCGTTGAATATCCTCTTGCATGGAGAAACCTTCGGGGTTCGAAGACTATACGCGTATAAGAGGTCGACAATCTGTATATAATTTTATTATCGCATGAAAAGAGTCGTGATGCGCGGCTACACATTTGACGACCCTTTCTAACAGAGGCCAGAGAACTTATGTTTAAGCTTCATATGTATCCGAAAAACGATTACCGGCTAATATTACTTGGAATTATTGGAACGTTTTAACAACGTTCTGAAGAACAAACGTCCGCATTTGGGGAAGAAAAAAATTATTTTCCACCATGACAATGTACGCGTACATACGTGAATCGTCGTCAAGGCAAAATGTCATAAATACGAATTGCGTCCACATCCACCAAATTCTCCAGATTTAGCCCCCATGTGACTATTTCCTGTTTCTGAACTTGAAGAAATGGCCCGGCGTAAAGAGATTTTGTTCTAGCAATGAGATAATCGCTGAAACGAACGTCTATTTTGATGGTTTGGAGAGATTGTTTTATTTAGAAGGGATTCGAATATTTGACAAACGCTTAGCTAAGTGTACCGATCTAGCAGGAGGAGTATTGCCCCAAATAATATTTTTTTCTAGTCGAGGCCAGGTACTTATTTTTTTTTTAAGTTATATTTATTCATCTACTTTTTATTGTAATTTACGTTATGAATTTTGAATTTTAGTTTATGATATAATATGTAGTGTCTATGTACAATACATAAATGTTCACAAAGTGTAAGTAATAAGCAAAGTGTAATTTCCATAACGTACCTCGTAAGCCTGCAGACTATTTTAGAATTTTTTGTAAGTATAGGAGGGCACTTATGTAAATGCACATATCTCAACGGTTTTACACATTGCGTTTTTGCGTTATTCTCTTTATCCTCACGAATGTAACCATTAGTGTATGCGGTAGATGTATACCGCAACTATTAATACGTTTCGGGCAATTAGACGTCTGATTAAATTTCATTCCTGTTACACGTGAACATGCATCTTTATACGTAATTTAACTTGAAAATTTTAGTTGCAGACTGTACAATTGTCAAACTACTTGCAAATTAACGGTGTTACTGCAGTTATGAAGTGAATTTAGGTATTTCTGGATATTATATATTACAACTCTAGCGGGTTGTGCGATTTTGCAAACTGGTAAAGTCGAAAGAATCGTCTCCAATTTTGATTGGTAGCGACTTTTCATATAAAGTCCAACCAAAATCGCTTCAGTCCAATGCTGGAAAAATTGGTTACCAGTCAATACTTGAGACGAATTTTTCGACTTTACCAGTTTAGAATTACCAATCAAATTTTGGCTCGCACAACCCGCTAGGGAATTGATTGTATTCCTCAACAAAAACCTATTCAGCCATCATAAAAATGGAGACCTAGCAGTTTTTGGTTGAAAGAACATATCAAATATAAAAAAATGGTGGAGCAATTTACGTTGAAATAGTTTCTAAAATATGATATAAAAATTAATTTTTTTAAACTTCCTATACCAAAATACTATGTCAAAAAGAACTTTAATTTCAGAAAGTTTTCATTTACATAAATAGATTTGAAGAAGATCAAATAAATTTCGATATCATTTCAGTTTACAAATGATTTCAATTACGGTCAATTACATACTGCCGTCCCTGCAGTTTGGTGACGTATCCTAAATATAGTAACTACCGTTGCTATATCAAGAGACATACCGGCGTATAGACACTAATTGAAAAAGAAAGTGATAAACTATATAGACTGTTGCTACCGCGGAAGAAGACGTTTTGCAGCTGTAGGGAGGGGAGTAAATGAATAATTACAATTCCAATGATTTATTAAATTCAATGATATAGAAAATTATTTTATCTATTTCAAATTTATTTTTATAACTGAAAACTTTCTGAATTTGAAGCAAATTTTTAATATAGTTATTTGCACTCTAGAGTTTTATAATATATAAAAACTTATGTTTGTCAAATTCCTAAATCAAGAATTCTGATTGATAAAAAAATCTTTAAATAATTACAGACACACCAAGAAATGTCGATCTTTCCAAAATTACAGAGATTTTACAAAATCTGAGTGTTTCCATCTTGTCGAAATCTCGAGAATCACCTTATTTGCATATTTATATGCATATATGTGTGTTTATACAGTCAAACAGACAGCTGCTGCGATCTCTTGTGATTGTTGCGACGGGAGCGCAAGCATGCTTATTTCCGTACTTCCTCTCTCGTGCCCACGTTTGTTAATTGATCAACGAATCTGCTTTCGCTGAGAGACAAGGCGTGCAAATTTGCGGTAGTGAACATTGGATCGATGCCCTGTGCTGTTTGGACCACACGGCTTATTGAGCGCCCAAACCTCGTACCGTCGTTCCTATCTAGTTACCCTTATCTATGTTACACGATTTTTACATGGTAAAATGGTTACAAACCAGAATAAGCACGGTTCTCACAGCGTTCATCACCTACTGTAAGGAAGAGTATGCTACATACTAATCTATATATATAAATATATACATATGCTGTTGTATGTTGTTTGTAAGTAGAAATCCTTTATTGTATAGTAAACTCGAATACTGTCCGGTTAAAAGCACAATGGAAATACTCAACAAAAGCGAACTATTTTCTTACAATGCAATAAGTTAGCGTCCAATGAATAAATTAATCCTCGAGGGATACATAAAGAAACCATTTCTGCCTCGTTATTTTCACTCTCGAGTTATCATGTAGTATGTAATAAAACAAATTACAATTGTCAATCATATACCGTACCGTTATTAACGAACAGTAACGCGAAAATCGACGGTACCGTGCCGACGGTACTCCCGTCAACAAGTTCAACGTCCTCTAGCTATTTTCTCAGCTGAATGTGTTCTTACACTTCTGTCTCGTCTTGCTACTATTACTTTAGCTTTTGAATTTTTTTACCTTTCCTTCGTCATTCAATTTTACTTATTTATAATGTTCATTAGAGATAAGAATGAGACTATATGATAAGTTACCTTTCACGTTTCAATTGAATATAAGTACCGAATTTAGTTTCGATTGGCTGAATGGTGCACTCCAATTCTACCCTGTACCCAGCTGTTCATTCGTGGTCTAATTATTTTCACTTATTTCATCACATTCACTGTACGAACAATATTATGGTAATGCGCTGTACACATCTGTATTAATTAATGCATTATAAAACTAAATAAGCTGCTGCTAACATGCAGCACAGGTCCACAAGCGCGATATTTGATAGTGTATCGCACGAGTCTCAACAAGCTCCCAATATTTTGCCCCAGCGGTCGGGCTACGGAAGAATAATGCCCAGCGGGAGCTGGTTGAGCGGTTCCGACAAAAGCTCTGTACTCGTTCAGTGCGTCGCGAGAACTCACGTACGACCAGACCATCTCCTCCTACGCGACCCTCAGTCCAGCGCCCCCGCACCCTCCCACACTTCCGAACGCCTGTCCGTGCTGCCGGCATCCTGAATCTTTGGGGTAAACGGAGAGGCCGTGCGCAGTGATGTGCTCGTTCGCTACTACGCCTCTTCAAACACATATGATATTAAAACGAAAATCGTAACAAATTTTGATAAACGTGAATTATCATTGCGACGCCATTATAATAATGTCGAAAAAAAATGGTTATCTTTAAATGATATACAAAAATAAAAATTTATATGGCCTGAATGGGTACAACAATAAACTTCTTCTTCGATCGAATTAAGCTCTTAATTAATGCTTTCTTACGAAATCCCTATTTCGAAGTATACATTTTTGGCAACTTAAAATTGTCATCGGAAAAATACAATATAAGAAAGATAGAAATATGAGAAAAATGTAATTGAAAAAGGAGACGCAGAATGCTGTGACCTCATGTGAAAATAGTTTAGTACGAGCGTCGGCGAGGACGGCCTTGTACTTTGCTTCCTCATAGAGGAAGCTTTGCTTACATGAAAAACATTTTTCTCGAGATTTTGATGTTACAGTATTTTAAATGTTCCCAAATGTTAAGAAATCATATTTAGAAACAATATCCGTCCATAGGTGTGTCTGTGTGTGTATTTGCAATTATACTCGATTTTTTATCCTAATGAAAATTTGAATATCACTTCCTCCATGAGAAAGCCAGAATTGAGATAACCATTACCCATAGAGGAAAATCTGTAGGCGAGAAAAACGAGGAAGAAATGGGTAAATTTCAAATTTGCATCGTTGTTTTATTTATTATTAGAATCGCATGTTAAGGCATTTTATGACATATTCCAAGAAGTTCCAAGCGTCGCATCATATTTGTGGTCTATATCTCACGTCATCATTTGTCGTACATTTATAGTGATTACGTTACGGAGAAAATAATGCGTTTCTACGTATATATAAACGAATTGGTTTTATATTTACGTATAGTGACGGGCAGCCATGAGTATGGTTACGATTAATTCTATCTTCTCCAAATACACCCTAAATGGTGTGCGAAATCGGAAAACGGAAGTACATTTATACACCAACAAAAGTTGTTAAATAAATTTAAATATATAACGTAGGTATTGGCAAGTACATATCTTTGACGTAATATGGATCTCAACCAAAAGTTGTCCAATAAATAATGCTGCTATTGTTAAAACATGTACTATACTTATTATTAATCAAATTTGACGAAACATTTACTAAAAAAAAAAATCTATGAAAATTTCCAAAAAAAGTTCCATAAAAATTGAAGGAAAAAACTACAATGAAAGTTTGTATAAAACAAATTCCATAAAAAGTTTAAAAAAAAGTACTTAGCGCGACTGACTGTAAATTAAAAACATATGCCCGATCCTACGGCGCGCCAAGTATTTTTTTTACTTTTATCGTATTCGTTCTATACAAACTTTCATTCTAATTTTTTTTTGTTCAATTTTTATGGAACTTGTTTTTGGAAACTTCCATAGATTTGTACATGACAGTACCTGCATTATATATTTTAATTTATTTCACAACTTTTTGTTGCAGTACAAATGTACTTGTTTTCTGTTATTGCACACCATTTATGGTGTTTTTTGGGGGAATTCGTCTACTTTTTGCGAAGGCTTTATCATTGTAGTAAGTATAAATGTGCATTTCATTAGAGATATCCCCCCGTAGAAATGTATTGTGTACGTGATGTGTCTGCATTCAATTACGTGTCCGTTTGGAGATGAAATCGGTACAATCTTCGGTCGCATACATAGCGGGATATCGAACATGTATACAAGGTTCGAAAATTATCGGTAATGAAACCACATATACTGCGACAAGCCCAATTCTTAACACATTGAAAATGGTCAAATTATTATATTGCCGTATTTGAACAGACAAGACGAGGTATTAACCACGGAGTGCTTATCAGACTTATGCTAAAAGAAAAAACAGGGTGTTGAAACAGATTTCATCAGTGTACCGTAGTGCGAATAAACATACTATATTTGATGAGTTTCTTTCGATTAAATTATATTATAATGATTAAATCGAGATAAATTTGTGATTGCAATGGATTGTTAGTTTTTATTTTTTGACGTTGCATGCTATTATATAAACTGCTAAATAAATATAAATGATACATGGAGTTATAAAAAAATATCAAATGTCGAAATATGACAGTGCGCGAGCTTGTCGTGTGAATCAGAATAAAAATGTATTATTTATATCACTGTCCTATAAATAATAATGATTTATCTGTATGAAAATCAAATTATTTGATGCAGTATTTTGTCTATCATTAAAAACAGCAATCTGTGAATATAAGGTGCACTATCCCTTTAATTTTTTGTAGTTAATTTTTCAATACAGCGAAAGATCCTTCTATGTCCAAATTTCAGTTGCTCGAGAGAATATGAACATCGTGCGCCAATTATATTGGGTCTGGGAAAAAGTTCGTGGCGTTTTTCGCGATAGATGGCATCAATTGCAAATAAGTCAGGAAACACAGATCGCAGCGCCACCATTAAGGGGGGAAAAGGGTTGGAAAATTGTTTTTTTTTGTTTTTTTTTCTGATACTACAACTTATAGGGAATATCGTCAGAAAATTTGAAGTCATTAGGAGCAAAACTTTTCGAGTGATAGAAAATTGATTCTCTGGCGATCGGTCTCCCTCGACTGTCATAAGCCCGATGCACACCAAAGCGGCGCGCTACGCTATAAGTCTCCCGTAACTCTCGGCGCGGCAACTGGTTTATAGCAGTTGCTCTTTTCTGTTTCTCTCTTTCTAATTTCTATATGCATGAATAGAATCCTTTGTTGTTCTATTTTTAAAAATATACCTGATATGACCTGAAGGGTCTTTGTGAAGAATAAACCGAGTTAATTCGGCATCGTTCATCTTGCTGTACGGATATACATTTGAACTACAAGTTTATTTTATTATCTATAAAATGGGTAAAGTTGCAAGAGATGACCAAAAGAAAGGGATTCGGAGTGATAGACCAAAAAAAAGAAAACAGCATTTTAATCATAAGCAATCCGAAAGTATAGAAAAGTCACTAGCTCATCCGCAAAAAAACTGAAAATTGATGACGAAATCAATGTACCAGAGTGTGCTGTTCAGTATAAAATAATAGACTTCATGTTAGTGTTTACTGAGATTTCTAATTTGGTGACGTTGTTAAGCCTCGTGTTTAAACGAGAAGACTTTGCTTTCGTATTCGTAGAATAATATCGTAGGATAAGATTTTCCTCGGCGAACGCAACTCGGGAAGTTTTGTCTGCCGGTGCTCGGTGTCGCGCTCTCCTGCCACAGATTTATTTCATAGAACATATAATATCTCTCGCTGCATCCGGTCTGCATACGCTGCGAATTATCGGCTCGCGGTGAGACACCACCTCGTGGAGAAAGGGCCGAGATTTATTCCTTGTCTCGTGAGATGCCACCCCTGCCTCTCTGCCCCTGCATGCTGCAGCGAGATGCATCGCGAGGCGAGGAATGATCGACAGAAGTCGTTGTGATGCGATAGAGTGCGGAGGTCCTCTCTGCCGCAATTAGCTGCTGTGCTAATTGCTACGTATTAATAACGGAATAATAGAGACTTTAACTAATAATCGCGGTGTATGTGCTACAATGTTCTACAAAGCGTTTGCTCCGAGAAACTGTTATTTTTATCCGATAGCAAGTGATAATCGATGTAAATAAATATCACCGTTCGCTTATAAATCGTGATCCTCTCCTTTGCGTAAAGCCCGAAGACATCTTCCTGATTCCTAGAAAGCTCTGATTCTTCGCCTGCTTCGCCTGCTTCGCATCGTAATCATCAAGGTTCGTTACTCGCTCTCTGAAGACATCGTCTGTTTGCTGTAACGGAAGTCCAAGGAAACGAGACCTTTGATCAACATTTAGATAAGTATATTCATAAGCACGCCGTTTGACTCGCTTCTCATAGTGATCCTGACTCTGACAATCGAAAGAAGACTGCGCCGTCGATGAAGACACCGTTGGGCTACAGACCTATTGTTGCGCGTATTACCATCTGACGACGTAATACAGCCTTGGAAAGGCTTTACCAAAAAACTTAACCTGGCGATTCGAAAACCTTAGGTTCTTCATTATGACGGGTTCCCTTGTGATGTGTATTTTGCACAAGGACAGAGTTAATAACGAACGCTAGTTGGATTCGAGTCATTTTCTGAGCCATATGCGTAACCTAAAATTCGCGATCCTGCCAGGATAACAAAAAATCGTAAAACCCAAAAGTGAAAATAAAACTCGGTTACCAAAACTCCACGACGGAGGGTGTAAAACTACGAAACCTGTGCACGAGTGAACGTTGCACAGACATTCAACTTAGTTGATTTTGTGTTGACGGAAGAGACATTGCTACGCTGAATTTTCCGGAAGTGAACCACGAACGATTGTACATTGAAAGACTTATACGTACCGCGCATCTATAAGACTTCGCTGCAGGAGCACGAGCACGGGAAGGTTTGAACTAAAACTGGGGGAGACACGCCTTCAGAAAATAACTTCAACGCCGACGGTATGCTGGATCATCAATCAACGCGAGAAGTCTACAACCGATCGTTGTAACAGCGCCGTCCGCTTCAAGAACATCGAGAACAACATCATTCGTCCAGTATTGTATGCGAGCGCTGAGTGAAAGTAAGTTTCGAATTTCATAGAAACTGGCAATTCTGCGCACGATAAATTAAAAATAAGGAGTTGTAATTGCCTTATCCTCTAAATAACGCAATTGAGTAATTTTGTGTGTTTAACTCCGAAAGAACCACTAGCATTGAAAGCTATGCCCAGTTCAAAGTAACAAAAAAAGACGCGGCAAATAATAGAGTCTCGTTACTATATATGAAAAAAAAAATATATATATATATATATATATTTCATTTTCATAGAATCTGCATACAATTTACAAAAAGATCTCGGGTTATAAAAATCTTTAAGACACACAACATCGCTCAACTAAGCGTACTATATATACATATATATCTAAATAAATATCGTAATATTAAATATTGTAATTAGCAATATATTTGTGAGCATTCTCCGATGAGAAATAGTATACAAACACACTACTCGACACTTAGTTCAGTCAATTGAAAAATTTGCAAACTTTGAGAAAAAATTCGATCAGTAATAGACATCCATCGGCACTACGAAAATTAAAAAGTAATGTCAACATCAGAGAAGAGTATATCTGGAAGAAGTATCATAATTCAGGAGATACCCAAACACGTGAAAGAACTCCGGAAAGAACTCTCGTGCATTCTATTCAGCTATTTTTTCTATTATAAAAATTACCCCGAGTGCAATCCTAAAATAGATCTAGCGGCATTTAAAAAATCCGAGCACATCAAACCCGCAAATTGGGAATTTCACAAAAATCCGAACAACCATGCACACTTATAAGCGTATCATGGAGCACCTCATGCACTAGATTACATTCTTGTAATCACGGGATAAAAGAGCATCGAGGAAGTTAGCGAACAAAACCTTGCAATAGCAGTGCTACCAGAAAACCGAATTGCTACTTTTAACCCCAGAGGAGTAGAATCCGAAGCATCGAGTATTAGGGAACTTAAACCACCCCGTAAAAGACAATTAACCGAAAATTCCAAAACTTTGAAAGAGCTCGAAGACGCAAAACAGACTAGCTCTCAACTCGCGTTCTTAGTAAACAAGTACGTGGACGAGAGACTCACACTGAAAGACAGAGCAATAGAAGAAGTAAAAGATCGAGACACGGGAATTAAACAATTGCAGCAGGCACTTGCAGAATCAGATATCAAGATAAAACACTTACAATTAGTGGAAAAAACCGAACAACAAAAGGAGCAGATTGCTCAATCTACTGTCGAGAAACTAGAACTCGAAAGAAACCTACTCGAGTTAAAAACCGAAGTAAGCAATTTACAGAAAAAATACAATGTTAACCTCGCACTTGCGAAACAAACAAGCCAAGCGAGTACAGAACAGAACAACCTCATACACACGCTTGAAAACCGAAATTTGCATCTCGAGAGTCAATTCACAAAAGTTTTGCAAGAAAAGGACGTAGAAATTACGAAAAAACGCGACGAAATATACGAACTCGGACAGATTTTACAACACACTCACAACAGACCGAAAAGCAAGCATCAGACAGTGAAACCTCAAAACAAGCAATCGAGCTAAAACACTTGAGAGACTAATTGAACGCTACTAATATCCAAATCCAAACCTGTCAGGAAAAAATCGGAACTCTCGAAAATACAAATTTTTCGCTACGATCCCAGATAATAACTCAACAAGAGTACCTCGATAAAGAATCCATTGAAACACAAGATCACTTCAAAACGCTTCAAGAACGAAACGCCGAGACGCAAATGCAACTAATTATCGACATAAAAAAGAATCACGACACTCAATTCGACCAACAATTTGAAGAAAAGGTACAGGAACTCAAGAGAACGGAAGATAAATTTAGATATGAATTTCAGCAGGGTTTTCTACGAGAGAAGGAGCTGCTACAAAAATGTACAGCAGACTCGCAAATTGCGATTAAATAAAAAGATCAGGAGATTACACATCTACATTCTGAGATAAACAATCTGAAACAAATACACCGACAAGAAATGGCTACTCGCACAATAACCGAGGCCCGAATGAACGATTACGAAATGGAAACACTGAGGAAGGAAAATTCTCAGCTTCAAGAAGAATTGCACCAAATGCGAAACCAAATGAGAAAGATGGAGGCTACGATGGAGAGACTACGACGGACACAAGAATCTCAACATAACGGAGGTCAACGTGATCACAACAGAAAACCATCGAATCCAGGGGATCACAACCAAAATAATCCACCACCGGGAGGAGATCCAGGAGACGAGGATCCTGATGATTTCGGTGACTATCATGGGAGTGAATTTAACAACAGAAGAAACGATCCATTCAGACGACGAAGAGAATTTCCACCTCGGGACCTACTCCCGAACGAAAATGCACCAGCAAAGGAAACTATAGATATAGTGCCTATCTTCACTGGGGACACAGGAGAAGGCGCGGTAAACATTTCAAAATGGGTATCGAAAGTCAACCGAGCACGACACTGGACAATTCCAGGCCAACATGGACTTCTTTTGGAAAAAATATTAACGATGAAAATCAAAGGAAGAGCACAAAGCTGCATATCGAACGTAGCACGTACGACTAATTGAAAGATGTATTAGTGAAACGAGTCAACCCGATGAAATCATCCTTACTGCTTATGAATGAGATGACAGCATGCGTCCACACTCAAGGGACGATCCAGGAACACAACACCAGATTTCGTAAAATTTATACATCTTGGCTAAACGCGAAACGACTCGAATTAAAACAAGCTCATCAAACCGATGAAGCAATCACCATCTACTTGCAGATATCTGACAAAGACGTTACTCAGACTTATCTACAAAATATCAAGGAAGACACACGAGCATATCTCCGAACGAAAGATATCTATTCGCTCGCGCAAGCAGAAACGACTGCTCAGGAACACGAAGATTTCAAAAGAAGTATTCAAAGACAACGAGGAATGTTTCACGAGTCTCACCATCAACAAAGACCGGAACAGTCGAGATCCTCGCACGAGAAACCGAGATCCAATAATAAGCACGAGAAAAAGAGCTTCTTCTCTATTAACAAACCGAACGTACTATACCACACCAAGTGTGCACCTTCTGATGAAGAGGAAGAGGAGCAGGTGCAGATGACAGAAGAAGAACAACGGTATCAGACTGATATCCGACAATTCAACCACGATTCAATAAACACTATGGATAAAATAAGAAAGGCGCTTGAGAACGTCATGGTAATAAATCACCCGGACAGAGAGTGCACTTACTGCAATCGGCACGGACACACTGAGATGTACTGCAACCAGAAGAAGAATGATGCAGGTATACCAAGCCCATTCAACAAAAATCACGGACAGAAAAAGAAGAAGTTTCAGAAGGAGAATCAAAATTTTCGGAAGCCTCCGAATCAAAAGAGACCTCCTCCACAGAAAGTGAACGTGACGCGGCAAAATTCGACTTCGACCAAACGACATTCAAAAATTTAACAACTCTAATAGACACAGGAGCATCTATTAACATTGTTAAAGAGCACCTTGTGAAAGCGAAAAATATTATCAAAAAGCCGATTACCTTCAAAACCGGAAAAAAAACGAACAAAACGCTCGGATATACATTCATCAAATGCAAAGGTAATTTGAACGACAGACACGACAAGTTCCACATAATTCCGTCCGACTATCCGACACGAGAGGATGCTTTGATAGGAACGCCGTTCATCTTAAACAACGACATGATAATTGATCTACCTCGAGAGAGGATAAGAGTCAATAATAAATACCAACGAATAGAATCGTCTCAATTCACCGTCCCCGCAGGACAATTCATCACTATCCCCGTCGAAGTAGAAAAACAGAACGGAACAGTATTCGTGGAAACGCCTCAAGGAGAGAGCATTCACTACATAAAAGACAGAATCGTAAACATTCCGTTAGCCAACGAAGGAAAAAAGAATTTAACTTTTCAGACAAGAAACATTCAAATTTTCGAAGTAAAGCCAAGACTGACCACCAACAAAATTAACCAGATTAGGAAAATAATCGCAGAACTGAAAGCCAAGACAAGATTAGATCACATGCGAAGCGCCAAAGAAAAAAATGAAGTTTGGACAATTATACAAAATTACGCCGATCTGTTCCAACTCGACGACGACGAGCTACCGAGTACTAAGCTCGCGGAATACGTGATCGTCATCGACCAATCAACAAAACCGATTAATATGAAGTCTTACAGACCATCCAAAGTCCACCAAGATGAGGTTGACAAACAAGTGCACGAATTACTAAAAAAAAAGAACAATTCAACACTCGCAATCGCCATTCAATGCACCTCTTTGGATTGTACCAAAGAAGAAGGATGCATCAGGGAAAGCGAAGTGGAGGATGGTTATTGATTATAGAAAATTGAACGAAAAAACGGCTCAGGATTCGTATCCCCTGCCAGTTATCGAAGACATTCTGGACGACTTAGGAAAAGCATCAGTATCTTCTGCATTGGATTTGAGCGCGGGATTCCACCAAATACCGATGGAAGAAAAGTCGAGAAAATACACCGCTTTTAGCACTCACCAAGGACATTTCGAGTACCTACAAATGCCCTTCGGATTAAAAAATGCACCCGCGACATTTCAACGAATGATGAACACCGCATTGAAAGGGTTGATAGGAAAAATTTGCTTCGTATATCTCGACGATATAATAGTTTTTGGGAAAACGATGGAAGAACATAATAAAAATCTGACAATTCTGTTCAATCGATTGAGAGACACCAATCTGAAACTCCAATCAGATAAGTGCGAATACATAAAGCCAGAACTCGAATATTTGGGACACATCATCACGCCTGACGGAGTGAAACCGAATCCCGTAAAATGTAAAGCAGTAAAAGAATTTCCAACACCCAAAACACCGAATCAGATCAAATCATTTTTAGGCCTCGCAGGGTACTATCGGAAGTTTATCCCAAAATTTTCAGCAATCGCTAAGCCGTTGACCGATCTCACGAAAAATTATCAGATGGATAAAACCAAACCCGTAGTATGGACGGACAAACGCCAAACGGCGTTTGATACACTCAAAAGAATTTTGATCAACGACCCTGTATTAAAATATCCGGATTATACAAAGAAATTCGTGTTGACGACAGACGCGTCTAATCAAGGATTAGGAGCCGTCTTATCACAAGAAGGACATCCTTGTTCTTATATATCAAGAACATTGAATAAAGCTGAAGCAAACTATACGACAACAGAAAAAGAGTTGCTTTCTATAATTTGGGCAATCAAACGATTCAGACAATACCTACTCGGAAGAAAATTTACGATAAAAACTGATCACCAAGCCTTGAAGTGGTTAGCCAATAAACCAGATCCTGCATCCAGATTATTGCGTTGGAGACTAAAAATTGAAGAGTATGAGTTCGAGATCGAGTACGTCAAGGGAAAGAACAACGTGGTAGCTGACGCGTTATCTAGAGAAGCACATATGGAAAACCCCGAAATAAATAGCACTCTCGATGAGCCTAACAAAGTCAATTATAATTTACGATCAAAAAGCACTATCATTGAGAAAAATTTGGAAATTTCCAGCGATACAGACGTCGATGAAGACAAAATTTCGAAACAACCAGAAGCGGAACCGGAACGAGATCCCGAGATCGAGTTACTATTCGACTTCTATCAATATTCAACATACAAGCCATACAACCCAAACAACCTTGGACACCTCTTGAAAGAGAAACCTAATGTCAAGGGAAAGAATTGCATAAAAATTAATTCACCGACCGATAATAAACCTCAAAGCCTATATTATCAGATACTTAATAAAGTAAGAACTAGATTGACTATCAATAAAATCAAAGGTACCGAACACATCAAAGTTTGCACCGACAATTTAATGACGAAAGCAGACAAGGAAGAAATTTTGTCAATATTAAGATTCTTCAGTATCAAAGATCCTGAAACGCAGTGCGAATATTGTTTTTCGACGTTTACGGATCTTGAGTACACGGACAAAAAGAAAATTATATCTGAAAGCCACGGAACTAATTTGAGCTCGCATTTTGGAGAATATAAAACGATACAAAGAGTAAAAGAACACAGGGAATGGGAACATCTCGAGGAGGATGTGAAGGATTACATAAAAAAAAGTAAAATTTGCCAGAAATTCAAAGCTGTAAGAAATCGAGACATAGCTCCGGCTATCGTACCCGAACTGCCAGACAAACCTTTTGAAAAAATTGCATTAGACATATTTGGCCCACTGCAAAGAGCATGATCAGGTCACGAGTATATACTCAGTATACAGGATTGTTTAACTAAATATCTCGTGTTGTGCCCGCTCGAGACCAAGTCAAGCTCAGAGATTATTGAAGCACTAAGCGATGACTTCGTGTTGATCTATGGAGTCCCCGATGTTTTTCTCACAGATCAAGGACAGGAGTTTAATTAAAAATTAATGCAAGATTTCGAACAATTACACGGTATATCTCATATCAAAACCACCGCATTCCACCCTCAAAGTAACGGAAGCATCGAACGAATGCATGCCTTGTTGAAGAAGTCAATCAAAACTATGTGCGAAGGACACATCGATAATTGGAAAGATATACTCAAATTAATAGCTTTCGCTTATAACAGTTCCAAGCACAGTGCAACTGGATATCGACCTGACGAATTAGCATTCAATAGAAAACTCAGAAAACCATCGAGCTTACCTCATAAAAAATCATTAACATACGATGATTCACTGAAAAAATGGACACTTACACACGATGCTATACTCTCAGAAGCACGCGAACGATTGCGCCTGAGACAAGAGCAAACAGCCGAAAGACTCAACGAACATAAAAATCGAACAGACTTCGATCACATTAAAATAGGATAGACAGTTTGGCTTCACAATGAAAGTAAAAAACATAAGCTCGACCTCGAATGGCTAGGACCATACGAAGTTATAGAGTTGTACCCGGACAAATCTAACGTTAGGATAAAAATTAATAATAAGACTAAAATAGTTCATTTAAATAGAGTAAAGGCATTCGTTTCAGATGACGAACATAACGAAAATGTTGTTGATGTCAACGATCGCATTGGGCTCAATTAACAGCGCTTTTACCATTGAACTGGTAACCCTTGGGAACACTTCATTTACCGAAGAATATCAATCATACGTATTGACCTACAGTGAAGAGATGAAATTCACAATAATCATAGACCTTAAGAGTATTCACAAAGCTTACGCGGAAATCAAACGACAGGTCGGCCAGTATAAAGCGTTGCCGAACCGGCCTGAAGAAATAGTTAGTCCTATCAATAAAAAATTCAATAAATTAAGAAACCAAATTCAAATTTTGACAATATTGAGTCACGGTATCACGGATAAAGACGATGTCTCTAACGGGAGTTCGGCTATCAGAGAAATAGAGAGGTTCGAAGACGCGAAACCATACCAAACTTGGGGAGCAATCACACCCGCTTATAGTGAATACACTTGCTTACACACCGAAGAGATCATACTAAACCTTCAGACAAAGTTCTTACTACTCAATAATATCAGAAACACACCGGAAAACCGAAAAAAGGTAATACCTACACTCCAAAGTCTAGAAAAAATTAAAAGGTATGTCACGAAAACGGTAAACCCGGACTATCTTCCGCTTTGCATTATAACGTCCCAAAGAAGACGGAAGAAAGGACTTTGTAACTTCTGTGGAAAAATCCTAAAATTCCTCTACGGAATTCCTACTAACGAAGATATGGAGCGAATCTACAGTAATATTCAAAACATGACAGACTCAGTAAACATTATAAAAATCTCAGTTCAGAAACAGTCCGCGGTCATTCAAAAACTCGCAACCGAAATAGGAAATTCTATTGCCGTCCTGAAGCAGGCACAACTCGGACTCGGCTATGCATTTTCACTAATGTCATGCATCGATATTTTGCTTATCGACGTAAGTAACGTAACTTTGGCTATAGAAATAAAAGCAGTGTTGCCCCAATTGGTGGAGCCGAGCATCGTTCTGAAGATGATCGACCGATTGCTGAACGAGTCGAAAAACGACCACGTGTTCAATTATTTTAACGACACTAGAACTCAACACTTCATAGATATTGCGGATAGAATTATACTACTGAGAAAAGACAATCTGATATTCGAATTGTGTTTGAGATTCCGTCCGATGGTGTTGTTTGACAGATCTGCGAATGTATTGAAACTAATGAAGCTTCACTCAAGACAGGGTGGAAATAAAACCAGACTAGTAGATGGAATTTCGAGAAAGTGGTTTATTACTTTCCATACAAACAATGTAATAATACATTTTAAAACAATTATTTTAAATATGAAAAAGAAACACAAAATATACTAAATTTAGAAAAATACAAAATAATGAAAATAAATGCACCAAAAATTTGAGAATTAGAAAACTGAATTTAATTAAATAGGCTAAATTTGATTTTACTATTTGGACTGAGAACCAGCACACAATTATATTAATTGTGTGCTGTAGGTACTGAGAGCGGTGTGCGCACTGCAGCCTCCTCTGCGGAGCACGCCACGCTATGAGACATGTGAGTGTGCAGGTGGATTTTACTAATCCCAGCAACTTCTCAACAAGATGGGCAAATAGAACATACAGAGAGTGAGTGCTTGCACATACAACTCTGGTACTTGAGTACTGGGATTTTATGACTGACTGTGAAGCCGTCAATACGGCAACACACGATAGAATGAGCTTGAGGATGCACAAATGATTAGACTGAATTCACAACACTTTCCCAGCAAGCTTAATTGGGGGAAAGTGCAGTGAATTGGTAAAACACACGCAATTATATTAATCGAGCATGCTAATAATTGAGTGAAACGTGGTGCAGCCCGCGCTGCAGAGCACGCCACAGTGCGAGACCTTTATTAGGAAGTACCGAAGTGTATTTCACTCCTCACCGTCATTGAATTACGTTAAATTGTAACGGTGTACTCTTACCTGAGTTTTGAGTCCTGGTGAGCAAACGAAGGTTGAGATAATCCGGTTGAGAGATGTGAAAGAATCCGAGCCTTGCAAAATGCGTGCGCTGTCCCGTGCCGGTTTTCACGTAAGTGTCGAAATATCCAATATAGCTGCGGAATATGAAAGCGTCGTTGGGCGCTGAAGTCAATTAAGAGAGATAGCCGGTGAGCGAAGCCGAAGTCAAGCGAGAGAGACATCCTCTCGCTCGACGCGGCATGCCTACGAGGCACAGCCTCGGCTCCGCGAAGCCCTGCCTCGGCTATCTCCGCCCAACCGAACGCTGTGTGCTCGAGCACAGCAACAGGTCGACGCACGGCGAATATCGATCGCCGTGCGCCAGCTGATTATCCAACAAATTGACTATTCCGAAACTAGAAAACGACAAATGAGACTTGTATAACATCATACCTATCCCCAAAATTCACAACGATACTTACATTGTAACTGCACCACGATTTTCTCACTTGTTACGACAAGGAAGAATTACATGGTAACTAACGAAAACGAAATAAGGCAGATAAAAAAAATTGACAACTATTTGATCACGCACTACACGCATCCGATTTACAACAGAATTAATACACCGACTTGTCAAAACAATATCAACCAATGTAAGCTCAGCCAAATTCACGTAGATAATGTAAGTTTCATATCCCTGTATGATAATCACGGAGTATAGATAATATCGGAAATTGGAAAATCGAGCCTGGTCCTTGTGAATTGTAAGAGTTATACGAGCGAAATTTACATCAAAGAAGTTACTACTGTGTTCAAAAAGTAAGGTGAATTTTTAATTTAAACTTCCCGCGTTAACCGAATCGGACAAATGAATTTTTTTTTCAAGTTGGTAGGACTGTTAGTGACATCTGTGACAAATTACATGTCAATATCATCATTAGTTTTTAGTTTACGCTTGGTTTTGTGAACAAAGAAAAGTGAATTTGGCGATTTTTACGATGTCGAATTTTGTAGAGCAAAGAAGTGCTATTAAATTTTGCTTGCGGAATGAAATTTCCACCGCTGAAACGTATCGAATGTTACAAAAGGCCTTCGGTGACGAGACTATGTCACAGAAAAATGTTTACAAGTGGTACAAAGACTTCAAAGAAGGCAGATAACGTGTTGATGATTTCGAACGTCAATTGATGAGCAACACATCAAGAAAATCAAGGAATTGGTGCTCGAATATCGTCGATTAACAATTCGAGACCTTGCCGACATGCTTGCAATATCAATTGGATCAGTGCAAGCAATTTTGAAGGATCATTTGTGCCTCAAAAGAGTCAAATCGCGTTTGGTGCCAAAATTTCTCAATTTTTTCGAAAAAGAGCGTCGCGTTCAAGCATGTGAATGAATGATTTCTGACTATCAGGACGTCTACAAACAAATTGTTACGGGCGATGAGACTTGGATTTATGCCTATGATCCGGAAACAACCGATCAATCGAGCGAATATCGTGCCAAAGGTGAACCGAGACCGAAAAATCCATGCCAAAGTCGCTCCAAAATCAAGGTCATGTTGACAGTTTTCTTCGATTATCGTGGTGTGGTGCATTACGAATTCCTTCCCACTGGCCAAACTGTCAACAAGGAATATTATTTAAGTGTTATGCGTCGTTTGCGTGAAGCTATTCGCAAGAAAAGGCCAGAATTATGGAAAGACAACACTTGGATTTTGCACCACGATAATGCACCGTCGCACACAGCACTGGTTCTTCGTGAGTTTCTCGCCAAAAACTCCACTCATGTCGCTCCACAACCACCGTATTCGCCTGATTTAGCACCGTGTGACTTCTGGCTGTTCCCAAAGCTCAAGAGACCACTCCGGGGAAATCGTTTTAGTCGATTGAAGAGATCAAACGTGAATCGCTACGCGCATTGAAGGCTATACCTGAGGACGACTTTTTAGCATGCTTCAAAGATTGGAAAAAACGTTGGCATAACTGTATTGTAGCAAGGGGGGATTATTTTGAGGGGGACGAAATCGATTTGGAAGAATAAATAAAAAAATTTTATTTTAACACGTTGACGGACAGTTGCGTCTATAGCCGTCTAGTATAACCTGTATATAGTATAACCTGTTTCTACTGTCCGTCAACGTGTTAAAACAAAATTCACCTTACTTTTTTAACAGAGTAGTACACTTTTGAAAACTGCGGAAAGATGTATTCTGGTTCAGGATATTACTATCAGGAGTACAAATTGAAAATGCGGGATTTTTTTCTATTTTTGAACGTTTATTCTGAAAAAATGGTAACAAATGAATTATTCAAAGTATTGTCCATCGCTAGCCACAACTTTTTCCCATCTTTCTGGCAATTTACGGATACCGTCGCGAAAAAATTCGGCCGGCTTGGCTGCTATCCAGTCATCGACCCATTTTTGGGCTTCTTCGTAAGAATGGAAGCGCTGGTCAGCTAGGCCATGTGTCATCGATCGGAAAAGGTGGTAATCGGAAGGAGCAATATCTGGGCTATACGGCGGGTGGGGTAAGACTTCCCATTTCAGCGTTTGTAGGTATGTTTTGACCGGCGCTGCAACATGTGGCCGAGCGTTGTCATGTTGCAAAATTACTTTGTCGTGTCTTTGCTCGTATTGTGGCCGTTTTTCTTTGAGTGCGCGGCTCAAACGCATCAATTGACTTCGGTATAGTGCTCCTGTGACGGTTTCGTTCGATTTCAATAGCTCATAATACACCACACCCAGCTGGTCCCACCAAATACAGAGCATGAGCTTGGCGCCGTGAATATTTGGTTTGGCCGTCGATGATGATGCATGGCCGGGGTAACCATATGATTTTTTTGCGCTTCGGGTTATCGTAATGGATCCACTTTTCATCACCAGTGACAATGCGATGCAAAAAACCCTTCCGTTTTTGCCGTTCGAGCAGCAGTTCGCATGCAAAAAAACGGCGCTCGACGTCTCTCGGCTTCAGCTCATACGGCACCCAATGTCCTTGCTTTTGGATCATTCCGAGGGCTTTTATACGATGGGAAATGGCTTGTTGTGTCACTCCCAATGAATCTGCGAGCTCTTGTTGAGTTTGACACGAGTCTTCATTGAGTATTGCCTCCAATTCAGCATTCTCAAACTTTTTCACTTGGCCCGGCCGCTCTTTGTCCTCAACGTCAAAATCACCACTTCTAAACCGCACAAACCATCTCTCGCACGTTGAAACCGATGGAACATGACTCGGATAAGCCTCGGAGACCAATCGATGTGCTTCAGCAGCACTTTTCTTCAAATTAAAGAAGTAAATTAAAACTTCCCGCAAATGCTGTTTTGTTGGCACGAAACTCGACATATTGAGAGCTCAAAAAAACTATGAATTTGACACTGCGACAAATTGACACATACTAGAAATTAAAGCTATAAGACGTAGCTTTGACATGAACATAGTCACAGTACTGCCTGATGCGTATAGCGTTAGTAACGCCATCTGTTATCAAACCCGCATTTTCAATTTGTACCCCTGATATAATGGTCCTGAATGGTCTTCCAGAGAAATATCAGTTAATAAATCCGAGTGAAACGTATTTGGCCACGAATTTTTCGGAACTAACTATTCGTGTTACAGAGGTAGCAAATCAAATAGATGCCACGTATCTCAGAGATATTGGTCAGGACCTGGATAGCATCAGTAAAGATCTGGAGAAAGCTAGAATTGTGCTAAAGCACGATAATTTTTGGAACACCATGAATGGGTTATTCGACGGATTTATAAAAATAGGTTTACCCTCAATAGGAGTTATAAGTGCACTTTTAGTTTTATGGCGCTTCGGAGCATTAATGCCTATCCTCGGCTTCATTGGGAAGGCACTATTCAAGTGTTGTTGTCCTGGAGCCAATAAGAAACTGAAAAAACTCAGAAAACAATTAGATTCCATGGCGGAAAAGAAAAAGGAGAAATCCGATTTCTCAGAAATTCCAGAGAACATCAGACCAAAACTAAAAGGTACGACCTTCGGTATCTAGCTTCATTATTGCCGAAGTTCACTCTAACGTGGGGGATGTTAAGCCTCGCGTTTAAACGAGAAGACTTTACTTTCATATTCGTAGAATAATATCATAGGATAAGATTTTCCTCGGCGAACGCGACTCGTGAAGTTTTGCCTGCCAATGCTCTGGTGTTGCGCTCCCCTGCCACAGATTTATTTCATAGGACATATGATATCTCTCGTTGCATCCGGTCTGCATACGCTGTGAATTATCGGCTCGCGGTGAGACACCACCTCGTGGAGAAAGGGCCGAGATTTATTCCTTGTCTCGTGAGATACCACGCCCGCCTCTCTGCTCCTGCATGCTGCAGCGAGATGCATCGCGAGGCGAGGAATGATCGACAGAAGTCGTTGTGATGCGATAGAGTGCGGAGGTCCTCTCTGCCGCAATTAGCTGCTGTGCTAATTGCTACGTATTAATAACGGAATAATAGAGACTTTAACTAATAATCGCGGTGTATGTGCTACAATGTTCTACAAAGCGTTTACTCCGAGAAACTGTTATTTGTATCCGATAGCAAGTGATAATCGATGGGAATAAATATCACCGTTCGCTTATAAATCGTGATCCTCTCCTTTGCGTAAAGCCCGAAGAAATTTTCCTGATTCCTAGAAAGCTCTGATTCTTCGCCTGCTTCGCAGCGTAATCATCAAAGTTCGTTACTCGCTCTTTGAAGACATCATCTGTTTGCTGTAACGGAAGTCCAAGGAAACGAGACCTTTGATCAACATTTAGATAAGTATATTCATAAGCACGCCGTTCGACTCGCTTCTTATATTGATCCTGACTCTGACAATCGAAAGAAGACTGCGCCGTCGATAAAGACACCGTTGGGCTACAGACCTATTGTTGCGCGTATTACTATCTGACGACGCAATACAGCCTTGGAAAAGCTTCACCAAAAAACTTAACCTGGCGATTCGAAAACCTTAGGTTCTTCATTATGACGGGTTCCCTTGTGATGTGTATTTTGCAAAAGGACGGAATTAATAACGAACGCTAGTTGGATTCGAGTCATTTTCTGAGCCATATGCGTAACAACGTGTTCTAAAATGATTGATAATAAGATTCGTAATGGCAAAGTGAATTTTAGAACATGCCGAAAACAAGGACTTGGTTTTAAAATTGAAGTGAAATGTGAAAAGTGTGATCCAAAGTACATTGACTCAGGCAAGAAAATAGGACAATCGTATGAAATAAATCAACGATTTATTTTTATAATGCGTTTATTAGGCTTAGGTCTCGAAGGGAATTTGGCTGTGTTACTATTTTTAAATAGCTTAGATGTGAAGCCTGGCCAAATAGCCTATGAGTATACACGGAGGGAAGACGAGAACCGCATATCGAAAGCAAATCGTAAAACCCAAGCTGCTACTCAAGAGAAGAGAATTCGTCGTAGGATGGAGCAAAATGATGCTTTGGATAATGCAGCAGCTGCAGGCGAGTTGCTTTATGGAGCTGGAATCGACGATTCTATGTAAGTTAAAAAAAAATAATTTTTTCTCTATTTTATTCATGTATCAAACTTTAATCGCGTTTTTCTCAAAACTTTTTTTTTAAGACGGTAGTCAAAATTTTTCGAAAACCTTTGGACCGATTTCGCTCAAACTTTGCACACTTGTTTTACATACTAAATACTCGGTTCTGAACGAAGGATTTTGTTTTCAATTGCAACTTATTTTTTAATTGAAAAAAAAGCAATTGTTAGCAAAAATCAGAGTTTTTTGATTGCACCTTTACTAAAAATTCAAAAATGAATATTTTGTTAATTCCTTCGTTCAAAGCCAAGATAAACTTATGTACTAAAGAAATCTTTTCCGTTTTTTAATTTCAGATGAAGCAATCATGAGTTATCTTGACTACCGCATGGAAACTTTTTTTAAGGTGATTCGGTTCTTACCACTACCACTGGCTTATTTTTCAATATTTTTTAATGAAAATTTAGCAGAATATTCTTAGAATGATGCTTAATGAAATTTCAAAAATATTAATAAATAAGGTACTCTGAAAAAAAAAATCATAAAAATATGCTTTTTTTTGTATCTCAGACCCTTTTCTCCCCTTAAACGCTCGTTGAAAAGGTGACACTTCGAGCGTTACTTTAAGTGCATAAACATCGAAATTGGTGCAGTGGTTGAAAAGTTGTTTGCGTTTGAAAATGGAGAAAAGTAATGAAAAATTGCGCTATATTTTGCAATATTATTACGACATAAAGAAGAATGCTGCGCAGACTTGTGAAAAATTTTTGCTGTATACGGTGAAGGTACTTTATCAAAATCTGCTGCGCGGAAATCGTTCGCTCGCTTTCATTCTGGTAATTTTTATGTGAATAATGAGTCACGCTCTGGTCGTCCAATCACTGAAAAAGCTGATGAAATTCTTGAAAAAGTCCAGCGAGATGAAAATATTAGCAGTGTCGATATTGGTATGAAGCTAGGCATTGAGTTGAGTGCGAAAAACATGATAGACTGAATTAACATCTGCGATGCGCTGCTGAAACGCAATCAAATCGAGTCATTTCTGAAACGTGTCCTAACCAGTGATGAAAAATGGGTCCCGTGCGACATTCGGAAGTGCCAAAGATCGTAGAGAAGGGATGGTGAACCGTCACAAGCGTTCGCGAAGCCAGGATTGACGGCGAAAAAGGTGATGCTGTGTGTGTGGTGGTACTGGAAGGAAATCGTCCACCATGAGCTACTTCCAGTTGGTCAGACGATTGATTCTCAACTCTACTCTGGACAACTAGAGAGATTACGCCAAGCAATTGAAAGAAAATGGCCCGAATTGATTAATAGGAAAGGTGTTGTCTTCCATCATGACAACGCCCGTCCACACACTTCTTTGATGACGCGTCAAAAATTGCGAGAGCTTGATTGGGAAGTTTTGATGCATCCATCGTATAGTCCAGACATAGCACCCTCTGACTATCACTTATTCCGATCTCTGCAGAACTCTCTCGATGGAATGAAGCTGCTTTTAAAAGAAGCATGTGAAAATCACTTGATTCAGTTTTTCAACCAGAAACCACAGAAGCTCTTCACCGATGGCATCATGGCTCTACCCGAAAAATGGCGAAACATTGTCGATAATAATGGAGCATATTTGGTTTAAATAAATTCATTTTCACACTATAAGAAAACCAGTTGAATTTTACTAAAAAAACGCCACGAACTTTTTCCCAGACCCAATATATCAACGCTATAAAATTACAATTTAATACACTGCATTATTAAGCAACAAGGTATGATTTTACATTAATTCTTTTGCAGGAAGGCTGTACCTCGGGTTTCCTCCAACCAGCACTATTAACTCATGTCTGATGGTCGACGGATAATTACTGAAACTAGATCCACCATCCAGACTATACCACGGCCGAAGGAGCTACCATGACCAGATGTTATTGCGCGGTTGGTTTGGAAAAATCCTGTCCTCATCATTTCTGAATCATTGAGCAAGTTGGACCTGCCCCCTAGAGGGCGATGACTCACTTAGCCAGCACCGGCGATGGGGAGGGATCGAGAGCCCTCCGCATACTCGGTCCGTTACTAGCGGGGACCACGGGGAGGCGGAGTCATCAGTTCTTTTACTCGGTCCCAACAGGTCACCCGGAAAATATCCAGGTAGTTCGGCCTCAGTGGCTCGGCTGCACCGGCTGGCCACTTCTTTAGAGCGAAGACCCCTGCAACTGCCGAATTACTAAGCAACAATAGTAAAGCTATAGAAATGTAAGAAAAATATACTATAATCTTCTATCAAAAAAATTGTCCAGAACTATGCGCAGTACAGGGTGCGCCATCTTTTATGTCGGTATTGTAACGGAACGCAATTAAGGCGATCCGCTACTATAGCTAACAACCTTAATTCAATCTAACAAATCAACCCACATAAACTAAAACAAGACACATAGCATACCAAAACCAGACAAAGCCAACAAGTAGTTATCGGAAGACAAAACACTCCATAACATCTGAAAGAAGCACCCACTGAACGAGGAGAACAGAAGAGACAAGTAGGTATACACGTAGAGTCGTAAGTACACACCTTAAAAATAATGGCGTAAATAGAAGGCCCGCCTAGCCTGAAGACCACCATGTAAACAAAACAGAACACGCAAGGGGAACTTCCCCCGAACGAAGCCAACTAGACAGGAGGCGGAACACCAAGCACAAGCCGGGCCTACTAGACCAGCGCAATAGCCCCCGCCCTATACGAAGACCGGGCCAAGGCTACCGCAGTCGGCACTACCCAAATAGGCCATACTACTCAAAAGGCGAGAACACGAAGAACGCCACAGCACGGCGAAAAGAGAAAACAATTCGTGGAACTGTCGAGATTCCACAAAGAACCGAGACAAATCAACAGGGTACCTTCGCATGGAGCTTCGCCACGTACCCCCACTCACAGATAAAACATTAACATTAAGAAAAATGCTTTAAACAAACCTATCTCTCACAAATATTAATAAAGAAATAGAGAACAAGACAACCCTTACTCAGGAGAATACATGAAAACAATAATAACATAAAAATCCGGGAAAAATCCCTAGAAAACTCCGAAAGAAGACATAATTAACAATAATTAACAATCCTCGGTGAATAGTCACCATATGAATATACAGGCAACTGCACGAGAGGCAGGACAAGACCTATATGGGCACGAATCCTGGAACAATCATGACCTAACGATAAAAACCACCAGTAAAGAGTTTGAACCTACAACAGGTAGGAATGTAACATTAGCTGACGAAATACAACCTCGCTAGAACCGCGTCTCAAACCCCAAGGGAAACAAAGAGCGGGCTAAATATAGAAATTTAAGGAATACCGGAACACCTACACGTCACCCCGCACCTCCCTCACCTAGTGATTGAAGTACGACAAACATCACGTGACCTACCTGTAACATAGTTACATACGCTAGAGCGATATTATAATTCCGAACGGTTAAAACAGCCGAAATCATATTTGAAGCGTTGAGTACAGCGGACGCTAGGCCGACGAACCCGGACCCAGTACAAAAACAGGTGACGTCACGCCTCTGGAATTCGCTCGTCTCCGAAAACAGCAGGTCATCGACCAGCTGGCCTTGCTCGGCGACGAGGGAGAGACCAGGGGGGCGTGACAACGGTTGCTCGCATAATCGAGCGAATTTGGAAAATCTTGAAGCCGAAGTCTCGAATGACGTAGAGGGAACTAGGGTGGGGAAACGTCTATAAAAGAGCTTGCTGCGCAAGGAAGGCTCTCTTCTTGGTAATACCAGTTTAACTAAAACGAATACTGAGTGCACGAGTTCACAAAAACGATTAATCTCAAATTTAAAAAGGAGAAATACATAAAGAAACCTGGCGGCAACAATTAGTCGATAGTTTGAAAGCGAAATAACACTAGAAGTAGTTAGGAATAATCAGGATAGGATCAAGTGAATAAATATAAGCCAAGAAATTAAGTGCATCGGAATAAGTGAATAGGGTATAAGAGAATAAATTACATCGTGCGGACTTTAAACCAGCAGGGACAACAGGAATTGCCCGTTCCTGTGAGTGTAAGTGAGAAAGGGCGAAAAATAAGACAAGAGCGAAAGAGAAAAGCATTGTAAATAGAGTTTATACACTCTATCAAGGAGTAAGTCTGACGCGAGTGGCTGTGTGTGTGCACGTTAGAAGCTAAGAGGGCAATACCAACCCGTGTATACGTAAGATATTCGAGCCCGAGAATACCGAGAATTGATGCTCGAATAAGAAGAAATAACGTCGAAATAATCGCCGGAATTCCCGAATTTAAATACATCGAGGATAGTAAAAATTAGTTCTAATGAAGTGAAAAGGAGACTGGAAATAGAGTAAGATATGAATAGTGTACAGTAGATTTAGGTTCGTAGGATTAAATAACACGTTTAAGGTAATAGTTTGCCAAATCAGCTGTATTGCACGACTCGATAATCGGGAGAGTGAAAGATAGAGAATGAAAAGAGAATAAAAGAAAAAGAATTGTACACAGAGTTAATACACACTGTACCAGGAGCAAGTGCGATGCGATTGACTAGTGGTGTGAGTATACCTGTGTACCGAACGTCCAGCAATACCGCTGCCCGAGAAGAATAATAGACTTCTGGAATTACCGAGAAGTTGCAGACTCGTAATACGGAAATAATATTAAAACAATCACCGAAATTACCAGTATTGTATGCATCTTCATAAAAATAGAGACCAGAGACTGTCAAAAATAACTTGTTAAAGAATAATTTCCTTTATTCATAAAACCGATTGTCATTCACCTCGAAGTCTAAGATTAATTAGTCCTGTGTTCGAGCCCGGATTCCCACGATAAATAAAAATTATTGAGAACGATAAAAATTACCGTTACATTTGGCGCCCAACGTGGGGCTCGACACAGCTAAGAAAGACTGCGGTGGTGAGGTAGGACGCGTATGAGAATAAATATACTTGGTGGAATTAAAGTATGGATCCAGGCGAAAGAGCGAATCTCTCAACGGAGCTTGAGGAGTTGCGAATGATGGAGAGCTCGGAGGAACAGCATCGGCAGGAGGAGGGTGCTGAGGGTGGCGAAACTTATATCAGGGGTACAAATTGAAAATGCGGGTTTGATAACAGATGGCGTTACTAACGCTATACGCATCAGGCAGTACTGTGACTATGTTCATGTCAAAGCTACGTCTTATAGCTTTAATTTTCAGTATGTGTCAATTTGTCGCAGTGTCAAATTCATAGTTTTTTTGAGCTCTCAATATGTCGAGTTTCGTGCCAACAAAACAGCATTTGCGGGAAGTTTTAATTTACTTCTTCAATTTGAAGAAAAGTGCTGCTGAAGCACATCGATTGGTCTCCGAGGCTTATCCGAGTCATGTTCCATCGGTTTCAACGTGCGAGAGATGGTTTGTGCGGTTTAGAAGTGGTGATTTTGACGTTGAGGACAAAGAGCGGCCGGGCCAAGTGAAAAAGTTTGAGAATGCTGAATTGGAGGCAATACTCAATGAAGACTCGTGTCAAACTCAGCAAGAGCTCGCAGATTCATTGGGAGTGACACAACAAGCCATTTCCCATCGTATAAAAGCCCTCGGAATGATCCAAAAGCAAGGACATTGGGTGCCGTATGAGCTGAAGCCGAGAGACGTCGAGCGCCGTTTTTTTGCATGCGAACTGCTGCTCGAACGGCAAAAACGGAAGGGTTTTTTGCATCGCATTGTCACTGGTGATGAAAAGTGGATCCATTACGATAACCCGAAGCGCAAAAAATCATATGGTTACCCCGGCCATGCATCATCATCGACGGCCAAACCAAATATTCACGGCGCCAAGCTCATGCTCTGTATTTGGTGGGACCAGCTGGGTGTGGTGTATTATGAGCTATTGAAATCAAACGAAACCATCACAGGAGCACTATACCGAACTCAATTGATGCGTTTGAGCCGCGCACTCAAAGAAAAACGGCCACAATACGAGCAAAGACACGACAAAGTAATTTTGCAACATGACAACGCTCGGCCACATGTTGCAGCGCCGGTCAAAACATACCTACAAACGCTGAAATGGGAAGTCTTACCCCACCCGCCGTATAGCCCAGATATTGCTCCTTCCGATTACCACCTTTTCCGATCGATGACACATGGCCTAGCTGACCAGCGCTTCCATTCTTACGAAGAAGCCCAAAAATGGGTCGATGACTGGATAGCAGCCCAGCCGGCCGAATTTTTTCGCGACGGTATCCGTAAATTGCCAGAAAGATGGGAAAAAGTTGTGGCTAGCGATGGACAATACTTTGAATAATTCATTTGTTACCATTTTTTCAGAATAAACGTTCAAAAATAGAAAAAAATCCCGCATTTTCAATTTGTACTCCTGATATATGGGAATCAACGACAGCTGATCATCTATTGGATGATCGTCGGTTAAGGGATAGAAGGAATATACATCGAATTTCAGAAATTACGCCGATTGAAAAAAACGAAGAGGCATTAGACGGGATCGCGGATGACCAGGGAAACAGTGGAGTTGGCAGCACGCCAAGGCCCATTGACAGGACGGCAATTCTTCCGCTAGATTCAATTGGTGTAGGGGATTTGATGCGGTTTTTGCAGGAGAAGCACGATGAGGTGATTAAGTCGCAGCAGAAGATGGAGGAGAAGAGCGATGGGAAATTCGCTGAGGTCATAAGGTTACAACAGAAGATGAAGGACGAGTGCCTAGGGAGGATATCTGTTTTAAGAGAGGCGACGAAGGACGCATTGGACGAAGGGATCTCAGCGGTGGAGTGTCGGACTGATAAAAAAATCAAAGAAGCGCAGGAGAGAGTACAAGAAAATCAGAACATTACAAATAATTACATACAGCAACAGGTTGCTGGTCAGAAGGTGGCTGTGGAAAAACTCGAAAGAAGGACACAAGAGATGATGGCGGAAATTCGTGCAGCACAGGAGATTACCGAGAACCAAAATAAGAGAATAGAAAAATTGGAAGAGATGACACGAGGGACGAGTACATCAATTAGTTTTGGCCAGACTATTGGAGGAGAGTAGTATGTGTACACCTTTGCTCCATCCCACTCCTATCCCCACTCCTTCCCCCACCACGCGGCTACCCCCACCACCTCACTTTTCCACCGCCGCGCTACCCGCTCTGCTTGACCAGTGCCGGTAACATGGAGATGGTAAAGTGAGGTGGTGTGGGTACCTTGGTGAACAAGGAAGAGTAGAGATAAGAGTAGGATGGAGCAAAGGTGTACACATACTTGGAAAAATGAATAAAATTATGTACTCACCACCACCGCAGCTGTTGTAGGCATCTACCCTCCTGCCAAAGCGATTTTAAACTCCTGTCTCTCGAATGTACTCTCTCACACACGCACACACACACACATACACATGCACAGCGTCTTTAATTCATTACTACGTCCTCGTCAAAGCCCTCGTCCACGGCGTCGATATCGTAGCCGATATCTATCTCATCACCGAGGGCTTCTATAATAAACGCAGCCACATCCACGCGTTCACCGTTCGATAAGCGAACCCGCGGAACGTTATCGCCGGCAAGAGGTCGCATCATGACAGCGATCAAGTCATCTCCGCCGCACGCTTCTTCGACGAGCTGCTCGATACCTGCAACATCCACGCGTTCGAGTCCGTATATGGAAAACTCCATGACAAGAACCGGCAGCATACTTGCTAGAGGATCCGGATGAAATAGGTGAGACCAGTCGATGTAAATAGTTTCGCCGAAATCGACTAGCAACACCTCGCAGTACCCATCAAAGTCCGGGTAAACCACTTCCCCGCGGACAACGTTATTGAAACGAGGCACAATACAGGACATGCCGATATGCAACTCCCCAAGTTCAATGGGTCTTCCACGACGTTCCACTAAATACACACTACGCAGGAGTTCTTCCAGCTCGTCGTATGCATCGCACATTTCCTGCGTACGCAGAAACACACTCATTACACTCTCGACAAACATTAATCGGCACCAAAACGCGTCGCTTAAAATCTCCTTGCCGTATCGTGGATACATATTGCTTTTTATTGTTTCCAAGTAGGATGCCAAAGACAGACTAAATGCTCGAGATGCTACTAGAGAGTATCACGGGCATAAAGATAACAACCTCCTATGAATCATAACTAGGTATCCATCACTTTGAATGCAACGAAAGAGGTATTCGACCATGCATACCCCGGCGCTATGCTCCTCGCAAAGTGCTTGCTCTGCAGTAAAAGATATAGAATATGATCCCTCACAGAGAGAGAGAGAAAGACTTCAATTATTATGCTATAAAAATAAGAGACGCAGTAAGATCAGATATTTTTAAACTAACCAATATTTTATGGAAAGCACTTTATACATTTACCGTCGTATGCAACAGCCCTGCAAACACGGTCATCCACGCTCGGAGATTCCTTCACCGTTAATTTTATTTCTATCGCTATATGGAATTAATTTGTATTATCACTCGTAATATTGGTTTTAAATTATTTTACGCTGTGGACGTTGTCATCATAGTGTACTTCTGGAAAAAGAACGAAACAACTATTTAATTGAGCGCACTGATCAATAAAAAACATCGTGTACAGAATAATCGATATTGTCTTACCTGATATGCCACGCCTCATTATACAAAGTTGGCAGCGTTGATGATCTTCTGCTACCGACGACAACTGCGGATGAGGATGTCGGGTGGCCCTTTTCTTTCCCGAAGTTAGCTCTATCTGTACAGTATATGTATCTTCCTCTCGCTCTCCATGACACGAATAACGAACCCTCGGTGTCGGCTCATATGCAGGGGTTGCTCGCTCTGCAAAGCATTTTTTAATTAAAAATAAATATCACATGATTTTAAATTATTTTATATTTTTTACTTACCAAGTTCTGCTGCTTTGCTGCTAATCGACATTGGCACGTATTCCATGATCTGCTGTGTTAATGAAGCAGAGACGAGCGATCCGTCTTCTTTCTAGCGCAGACCTTTGCTGATGCTTCGGTTTTACGACTGTCTCTCTCTCTCTCACTGTGACTGACATCGGCGTATACTTTATAATATTTCGAGCGAAATGTACACTATATACAATTATTTACAACAGTTTCTTTATCACAAATAGCTGCACATACGTAGAATTATTGCGTTCGCGACGCAACACCCGATGCATGATCAGCGATATGACCACGAAACAGCACAATTATTTCGGACAAAATAATTTTTATAAACTCCGTATCCTCTGGCGTTAGCAAGATCGCGATGTGTTCGAGCGCTTCTTCAAAGAAGTCCTTGGAACCGATGATCTCATACGCTACTGCACGAGGCATTTCACTGACAACTATTTTTTCACGGACATATGATACCACCTCGTGCATACACCTCTGAATCGTTTCACTTTTGCTCTCTAGAGCCTGCATATGAATATCAATTCTTCTACTTATTTCGACGAGCATATCAAATGTAGACCGCTGAAGAACAATGTTTGGAGAGTATTTTCGGAAGCGTTTCCGTTTCGATTCTCCAGATTCCTCTTGATTCTCGTATTCCTCATCAACGCTACCGCTTATTTTACCAAATGACACAGCTCTGTGCTGGTAACACGAGGTTAAAAGTGTGTAATGCGTTGTGTGCTCTATGCGGGTATTACACATTTTCTCGGCATCAGTCCCATGAGCTTCGAAATATTGTTGAACGCGAGAAAAATCACTTTTAAACACTCGCCACTCGTCCGCACCGAGTGTAATTCCGGTAAAAGTATTCGACAATATTTTCACCACCGGTGTAAGCGTACACGTAGAGTTCAACTCGAACCCGGCTACGATTATTTTACCAAATGATTTATTTAAACCGTACATAACGGGGTTCACTATATACTGCGATATCGCATGAGACTTAGCACCGTTATTTGCCATTTTTATTGCTTTCCTGTAGACTGTAACTTTTCGAATGAATCGTCGGTCGTGTTCATACTCCGTTTTATACAGATTTCCCCCACCACCTAATTGCATTGCCTCTTCTTTTGATACTGCAAATCATACGCCTGAAAATTGCTAGCCAATATCCTTTGATATTTGTCGCATTCTCCTCAACAGCCTAGTAACAGCAGCAGATATATCCCAAAACTCTTGCATACTCGCGCACACTTATGCGCACACGCACACATTGACATACAGATAATATGTACCATGAAAACTAAATAATATTCGTCGGTGAAATTTGATGATTTTCCTCATGGGCGAGTGCCTTGAAATTAGATGAAAACAATATGACTTTCAGCAGCGAAACTCGATAACTAAGTACATCATCATCGCTAAATATTTCCCTAGGTCTTGCTTTTGTAAAGCGATCGCGTGCGGCCATCTTCTTGGTTAGTCGTATTCATTACATCGTTGCAGTATATGCAGAGAGAGAGAGAGAGAGAGAGAGAGAGAGAGAGAGAGAGAGAGAGCTTGTTAAAGGAATATATATAAAAGTGAGCCGCTTTGAAAATTCTCTAGTTAATTGTCTGATTTACTGTGGTTACTACTACTACTACTACTGTGACAGCATAATCATGGTCAGAGTGGTAAAGCGCTCATTGATAAGAAAATTGATAGAGTTTATATTGAAGCGTAGACCGTCGTTGCGTTCGCGCTGGGGTAGAAGAAATTTACAGATCACCCTATGGGAACTTCCGACACAGGCGGTTGTTCGTAAAATTCGCGGTATGCTGTGCGAGTGTCATCAGCGCGATTTAGTTGACGCGTATAATATTGGATTGTTTGATAATCAAATAATTATTGATTCGGTGGTGCGTGTTATTCGTCGACGAGGTTGGCTGAATGAGACTGCTCTGCAACCCATACTCAATGAAAGACGTAAGTAATATACAGCGCTAATTACTTTTATTTTATTTCCTTTATTTCATAAGATTTTTATATAGTTCGACGGTATGAGGACGCAGAAATGGGATCCGACACCTATGATTTCGATGAGGAGGGTAGAACCGATTCAGATGATCATAGCAGGGACAACGATGGCGACAGCACCGTAGGGAATCGCTGGATAAATTTTACCCAGCCATTCTGCGGTTATAAACCTACAAACGGTCTTTTCATGGCAGGCCCCTCGAGAGAACCAGATGAATCCGTCGCAGGCCCATCGCGACAATACAGTTCAAACGATGATGCCAGCAGCAATACAGACAGCGAGGAAGAAGAAGAAGAAGAAGAAGAAGAAGAAGAAGAAGAAGAGGAGGAGGAGGAGCAAGAAGAAGAAGAAGAAGAAGAAGAGGAGGAGGAGGAGGAGGAGGAGCAAGACGTAGACGATGACGACGAGGAGGAGGAGGAAGAGGAGGAGGAGGACCCTGTAGATTCAGGTAAGCTTTTAATAATACAACTACGCTGACAAAAATAAAAAAATTACGCGGATAATAATAGTAAAATGAAAAAGCAGGGTACGAGACGGACCCAAACGTTTTTCGCTTTGCACGATTCACTGTGCCGAGACCGCCGACAATCGAGTTGGTTTACGAAATGCGTCGGCGGTTCCCGGGTGCAGTCGACGGATTCGAGGACTAGAAGCAAATATAAGTTTGTAATTCTTACGTTACACGAATTATATGCATAGTATATAGCCAGCGACAAACAAAAATTTAAAGTAAATTAAATAAAAATTCTAATAAATGGTTTAATTATACCTGCAGGTGGACAGACCGGCGATGGAAGGACTGTTGCACGGGGTGGTGATATTTTGCCTCCTGGTGAACGTTTCGGTATCGACAACGAGCAGAGACGTTATTTTTCACGCTTTAGGATGCAGGGTCGAGAGACAGATTTTTATTTTCGTCAGCCACCGGTCGGTATCGATCATCTGACATGGTTCGAGGGAGGTGTACGAGATGTTCTCACACGTCTTACAGAATCGTGCGAAGGACATGATTATGTGGGTATGACTCTGAGCGTACCGTCTTTTGCGCAAGGACCTGTATGGTTATCATTTCGACCAGCTCGTGACATCGTTCCCGACGATATATGGCGACTAATTAATAGTGTAGCTCAGAGCGCGCGCGAATTTCGAATAGACGCTGGTACATGTAGAATGACGACGTGTATAGTACGAGGCGTCGAAGGAGCCGGTGTGGGCACTAGGCTTACACACGAGTCTATAGCAAAAAAGTCAATTTTACGCATAAGTAATCGCGATAATTTGTGTCTACAACGATCCCTTGTCACTGCCCGAGCGCATGCCGAACGCGGTCAAATACGTACGGGTGTGCTACACAGACGATGGTGTCAAATTCGGAACGGGCTTCGAGGTGCGCAATATACAGCGGCGATAGAGCTCACACGTAATGCAGGGGTAACGACACCGTCTAGGGGGTGTGGTGCGCGCGAAATTCAGCTCTTTCAGGAGTACTTGGTTCACGAGGGTATAGCGATTGTTGTTTATGAATTTCTCACCTTCGGAAAACGCGTTCCGGCTCTGTACGATGGGCGAAAATACGTACTCACTGCAACAGGTAAAATTAATCATACACTCTTTATTCTCTATTACGAGCGTTCTCATCACTATCAACCGATATTAAATCTCGCCGGTGCGCTAGGTAGTCGGGGGTTCTGCACGCAATGTAATTCCAAGTATATTCGAGTACTCGAGCATCGATGTAGCTATCAATGTGCTCGCTGTAAATCCACTTATTGCAACGGTAATAGAGACTCTCAGCCTGAGTATTGCGCAGACTGTAATCGTTCGTTCTTTGGTGCTTTTTGCCTCGCTCATCACAAGAGTGAGGGCTCCGCGGGTATCACGTCTCGTAAATATAGACGGTACAGCGTCTGTAACGCATTGAAAATCTGTAGAGGCTGCTCGCGTATGATTAAAACCACAGATAAAAAGATGCATGTATGTGGTATATCGTTTTGTACTACATGCAAACAAACGCGGCCGACTACGCATGCATGTTTTATAGCACCTCTTAAGAAATCAGATGCGCAAAAGGAGAAGAAAAAAGACAAGTCTTGCACGAGATTTTTATTTTATGATTTTGAGACGCAGCAACACGCGCAATTGCATGATGATAAATCGACACGAATTCACGAACCGAATTTATGTGTCGTACAATGCGTATGTATGGCATGTCTGGATATCACAGATATAGAGACAGATTGTGCTAACTGTGGTAAACGTGAATTCGTGTTTATCGATGATCCTGTTGGGGATCTCGTAAAATTGGCATTATCGCAAAAATTTAAAAAGACCATCTGCATCGCCCATAATGCTAGAGGTTTCGACGCACAATTTATTCTACGGTATTTAATCGAGGTGCAAAAAACACAGCTGCCCTCTCTGATTATGAACGGTACGAAGATTGTCTCGATGAAAATTGGCGATGTCGTTTTTCTCGATAGTCTAAACTATTTACCCATGGCTCTTAGTGCTTTACCTAAGGCCTTTGGTTTCGCTGATGAGATGGCAAAAGGTACATTTCCCCATTTATTCAACACACCGGAATATCAGAATTACTCAGGTCCTCTGCCGGCTTTGCATTTTTACTCACCCGATACCATGTTCTCAGCGGATCGCGAGCGCTTTTTAAAATGGTATGAGGAAGAATCGAGTCGCGTAGATTATAAATTTGATTTTGCGACGCAATTTGTGCAATATTGTCGTACAGATGTTACGGTTTTGAGACGAGCGTGTTTAGCTTTTCGAGAGTTACTTATACGTTGTGGGAGCGTGTGCCCCTTTACAGAAGCATGCACGATAGCATCAGCATGTATGAGAGTATTTCGAAAGAATTTTCTACAGAAAGATCGCATTGCGGTGTTACCACCAGGAGGATATCGCTGGGGCGATAAGCAATCGCGCAAGGCCGTCGTATGGCTCGTATGGCTCGAGCGTGAGCTCAACTGCGTTATCGCTCATGCTGGACGCACGAGAGAGTATCGCCCTCCGGCCGGTCTACCGGCCGTGGACGGTTACTACGTGGATGCGGGGGTCCATCACGTTCTTCAATTTCATGGCTGCTTTTGGCATGGTTGTCCACGATGTTATCGCGTGAATAGAGATGCTCGAACTAAATTCGGTGATACAATGGATGAGCGATACGAGCGTACCATTCTTATTTCCGGGCGAATCAGATCGAAAGGGTACACTCTAACCGAAATATGGGAATGCGATTTTGACAGATTACTCGAGAATAACGAGGAAATGTCGATATACGTGAAAAATCACGCCATGGTCAAGCAGGCGCCTCTCGAACCACGCGATGCATTCTTTGGCGGTCGAACGGAAAATTTTGTAAGCTTGTACGACGTCGCGAACGGGGAGCAGATACGCTATGTGGATGTTTGCTCGCTGTATCCGTGGGTATGTAAGAATGGAAAATATCCCGTTGGACACCCGAAATTGTACGTAGGTGACGAGTGTCGAGAACTCGTAGGACTTGAAAACGATCTAAGTGTCGTCGAGGGTCTCGTGAAGTGTACCGTGCTGGCACCGCGCGATTTGTATATACCCGTACTGCCTGTTCGCATGCATGGGAAACTACTGTTCCCCCTGTGTAGAACGTGCTGTACAGATATGGACACATCCGAGGTTTGTACACACGATGACACGACTGAGCGAGCGTTTGACGGCACATGGGTCGTGGACGAACTGAGAAAAGCTGTGTCGCTCGGATATAAAGTGACGCGTATCTATGAAATTTGGCAATACGTTGTTACGCAGTATGACTCGACAACGCGACGAGGCGGTCATTTTGCCGAGTACATCGATACATTCCTAAAAATAAAACAGGAGGCGAGTGGTCCGCCAACAGAGTGTAACGATGACGAGGAAGCAATAGAGCGTTTTATAGCATTGTACAAGGAGTCTGAGGGTGTATATCTCGAGCGAAGTGCTTTGCAGCCAAATCCGGGTTTACGTTCACTAGCGAAATTGGCTCTTAATTCATTCTGGGGAAAGTTTGGTCAACGAGAGAATCTCACGAAAACCGTTATCGTCTTCACGCGCGCGGAGTTAATGAATTTACTAACGAGTCCGGAGATTGAGGTGACGGGGATGCTACCGGTTAATCACAAGATTATGTATGTAAACTATGTGAGCAACCGCGATGCTATCCAACCATCACCGACATCAAACGCCGTGATTGCAGCATACACGACGGCACAGGCACGCCTAAAATTATACAGTTATCTTGAGGGGCTCGGGCGGCGAATATTGTACTGCGATACGGACTCCTGTATTTACGTGAGCCATCCCGGTGGTAACGAGTATGAGCCACCAATCGGTCAATTTCTAGGAGATCTTACGGATGAATTAAGTGAATACGGGCCTGGTAGTTATATAACTTCGTTCGTTTCGGGTGGACCAAAATTTTACGCATACCTTGTCCGTAAACCCGACGGTACGATTATTGAAAAATGTAAAGTGAAGGGTATCACGCTAAACTTTGCGAATAGCCGTCACGTAAATTATAACGCATTACGATCTTTCGTGACAGGAGCAAGGAGCGTACCTATTATTTTAAAATTCGACGCTATTCGACGTACGGAATTTCATCATGTAGTAACGCGTAAAGAAACGGAATCATGCGAGCCTGTTAACACGAAGCGAAAACGGCACGGGCTGTACTCTACTGTACCGTATGGCTATTGTGAAACACGCTAATTAGTATAACGCAAAAAGTATATAGTTTTACGGGTGAATTCGCGATATTTAAAAATAATCTTTTTGTCTAATTTCATGTAACATATTTACTGTGTACAATACATTGAAAAATTGATTTATCATGTATAAAATCGTTATCGGATCGTTCTTTTTGTGCTGCTATTCGTAACAGTAGCTGCTATCTCTCTACCGTTCCCTTTTGTGCTGACTTTCTCATCGTTGATTCCTTTTGTCCCGTCTTTCTTATCGAGTGTTTCCTTTTGTTCTGGCTTTCTAGTGCCACATCCGTGGATATAATATCGTTGTTTAGAATTTGATGATTCGTAAAATTTGTATATAGAGATGTATGCATAGTGAAATAAAAATATTGCTTTATTTGTGAGAAATATAAAAATTATCGTTATTTAATATACATACAGCGTAAACGCCAGCTTATACCGCGGGCCCGCGCCTCATCAGCTAGTGCAGGCGCGCCGCGTCTTATCAGCTCTTTAAGGCCGCGAAAATAGCTGATGCCGCGGGGTCGCCGCCGCCGCCGCCGCCGCCGCAGCCGCAGCCGCGGTATAAGCTTATTTAAGAGTATGCTGATTGATTTTGATAGACACTCATCGATATGGATACACGTTGGAAACATCCGTGGACAGCTGTGATAAGCGGTCCTACGGGATGTGGTAAAACATATTTTGTAAAAAAATTCTTTAAATACATGCGCGAAATGACGGATGTCCCGTTCGAGCGTATACTTTTTTATTACTCAGAGTGGCAGTCCGGGTATTCAGAGTACGGTGATAAAATCGAATTTCGCGAGGGTTTACCGCAAGCAGTAGACTACTCGAATGACGCAAGACCTAAACTTGTGGTCATTGACGATCTAATGCGCGAGGCATCCAACAATACTGTGGTCGATCTTTTCACCAAGGGTAGCCATCATAAAAATCTTAGTGTCATTTTCATCACGCAAAATCTCTTCCATCAGGGTCACGGGCAGCGCGATATCTCCTTAAACGCTAATTATATCATTGTCTTCAAAAATCCGCGAGATCGCGCGCAAATTCAGCACCTAGCCCGCCAGGTATGTCCCGAGAATCCGCGATTTTTGCAGGAAGTATATTTCGATGCAACAGCCGCACCGCACGGCTATCTATTATTCGACTTGAAACAATCGACGCCTGATAATTGTCGATTTCGCGCCTGTATATTTCCCGATGACCAATACCATTACGTTTACGTGCCTCAAAAAGCAATAAAAGTTCGCGATGCATCGCGCGATGTACCAGTAATGCGCTTGTAATGGCGTTGCGCGGACCTCTCGATAAAAAGCAGATAATTATATTGCAAGCGTTGTGTTATCTGAAGCAAGAGCAACGACGTGCAATTTTGCGCAAAGCAGATGTAGCGCTTGTACGCTGTATATGCGAGTGTGCTCTAAACGTTTTACAGGGAAACGTGAGTCTGAACAACGTGCAAAAGAATCATCTTCGGAGGCACGCGACAATTCTTCGACGACTAGCCGCCAAAAGGGGAAATTGGAGCGGTAAGAGGAAGATCATCGTCGAGCACTGTGTCGGATTTCTCAAGTTGCTTCTTGCGCCTGTCTTGGCCTACGCGAGACATGGAGTATGCCAGAAAGATGGTACTTATTCCTCATGATAACATACAACGTCTCGCTGGACTCGCCACTACTGCCGCTGCTGCTACTACTACTACTACTACTAGTGTAGACCCGCTGCCTTCCGTACAGACTACCGGTACGCCATTATCGCGCCTCGACTCTGAGCTGAGTGAAATTCTAAACTCTCACTCGTACAAGAGCGAGAGAGAGAAGTGGATAGCGTACCAACAGGTTTTACAGCGTTATCTTCACATGGTCGAATACGATAATGCCGTACCGAATATTTCATCAAAACGAAAAGTAGCAACACTCGATAGCCACGAGAATAAATCCGACGACGATTTAATGAACAAAGTTAAATCGCGGCTCAATGACACACTTATTATCGATAGCGTACCAAAAAAATTTAAATCTAAAGCAATATCGTTGCTTCGCAATTTGCATCGCAGCGCCGTTGGTAAAAAAATGACATGGGATCGTAACGGCGTTGTTTCCATAGACGGCAGAAGAATTTCAAGTTCCAATATCGTTGATCTTGTTAACGATGCTATGCGAGCTAGAAAACGCGAGAAACCCATCGGACGATCTCACTTTGCCAAACTCCTGCGAGCGATACAGATGCCGCGTGAATTTATCGGTAACCCCGCGTTACTACACAAGCCTACACCTACATCATCGTCGACACCACAGCGGCGTCTTATTTTACCGCGCGAAAACGATAGTAGCAGCAGCAGCAACGGTAGCAACAACAACAACAACGACGACGACGAGGCCGAGACCGCACACTCAAACAGAGATTTAAACTCACGGCTGAAAACGACATCATCGAGGGGGAGGAGGGGAATGAAGAAGAGGACGAACAATTGCAAAACTTTGCACAAGTAGAATATCGACCACCCACACAGTTAGAAAAGAAAAAGAAAAAGCATCCATTTAACTGGTCATCGCTAAAATTATGAAAATTCTTCAAAAAATCTATTATGACACCGCTCATCCTGCTTCTTATTCTCGAGCAAAAAATTTGGCCCAGGTGGATCGTAGAGTAGCGCGAAAAAATGTTTTACCATGGCTCGAGACACAGGATTCATATAACATGCATCGCCTCGTACGACGACGATTTCCCCGTCGTACGCACAGTGTGAGTAATATAGACGATGTATGGGAGGCTGATTTAGCTGATCTTCGCTCGATAGCCACGTACAACGATGGGTACGCGTATCTGCTTGTTGTTACTGATGTGTTGAGCAAATACGCGTGGGTCGAGGCTTTGCGTGACAAAACGAGCGCAAACGTGGCCCGCGGTCTCACACGCATACTCGCGCGCAGTAACAATCGTCGCCCTCAACAATTGCAAACTGATCGAGGCAAAGAATTTATCGGCGCACCGTTTCAGCAAATTCTCAAGAAAAAGAATATCGATTTTCGCGCTGCTCGTAACCCTGATATAAAAGCCTCGATTGCCGAACGCTTTAATCGAACAATAAAAGAGCGAATGTGGCGCTACTTTACATACACGCGAAATAAGCGTTACATCGATGTTTTACAAAATTTTTTATATGCTTATAATCACACTAGACACAGCGGAACGCGTATTCCTCCGAGCGAGGTAACCCTCGAAAATGCCTCTATAGCCCGAGACAATTTAGCACGGCGTTACGAGCGTAACGCGAAAAAAATTAAAAAGCCTAAATACAGCGTCGGTGACTTGGTACGTATCAGTACAGCTAAAGCAGCTTTCGTGAAAGGATACGAGCGTGGTTGGAGTAACGAATTATTCAAGATTCAACGAATATCGGTGAATCGAGAGCCATTCGTGTATATTTTACACGATCTGAATAACGAGACTATCGACGGTATTTTCTACGAGGCAGAATTATCACGAGTACGAGCGCCTCCGTCATCCGAGAAGACGGAAGAGAAGAAGAGGACAAAGAAGAAGAAGAAGAACGCTCGGGATCATCGTCCGTGATAAATATGAGCTCCAAGGATAGCTCTTTCTTTGTCGTACTACCGAGCAACAGTAGTATGCAGTATTTTCCGGATAATACGACGACGAAATTTATTACAAAACTACCACGTCAGATACGCCTGCACGGAGAATGGGCTGTTTCTCTTGTGGAAATTGCTTATCCGATGACTCTTTTACATGTTCCTACTGTAGAAAATCTCGTAACTTTTGAGGATGGTGATTATGATTTATCGGGTTTAAATCTTTTAACACGGAGGAGCACTGATAGAGACCAAGTAGCACCTGGTGTATATCGCTCTATAGACGCTCTTTTGGAGAGTATAAATCAGTTACCTCACGTGGCCGATCATTTGCGCTTTAAATCGCTTCCGAGCGGGCAGGTCGAAGTGGCACGCGTATGCGACGATCTACGCTACCACGACTTTCGCGTATCGCCCACTATCGCAAGGCTACTAGGATTCTCAGAAGAGGCTTGTAGCCCCGTAATGATAGAACCGCATTGCGAATACACAGGGTCGAGGCCTGCATCTCTCACCGGTGCTATACCGGGCAGCATGTTTTTATACACAGATATCTGCGAGAGCTATATTACAGGCGATGTACAAACACCCCTCTTACGAGTTGTTCCCATTGATACTGATGACTGTCCGTATGGTTCGATAAAAATTAAATCTTTTTCAACGCCACGATATATACCTCTCTTGCGCAATAATTTACACACTATCGAGATCGATATAAGAGACGAATTTGGGGATCCTATACCATTCGAGCAGGGAACGTTGACTGTGACACTACATTTCAAAAGGTCCCGCGATTGATTACACCACTATGGATGATATTGACAGTGTGCAGCACGGATGGGGTCGTCGTGGGTACGGTGGTATTAGCCATGTTTATATCGGAACACCTAATCAGCGAGGACACGGTATCGGTAGCTTTCTCGGGGGCCTGTTTCGTCGAGTGTTACCGCTTTTAAAGAAGGGCGCTAAAGCAGTTGGAAAAGAGGCGTTGCGTGCTGGTGTAAACGTGGCCGGTGATATCCTCGATAGAAATATAGCTGTGAAAGATGCTATTCGCGAGAGAGCGCGAGAATCAGGCAGTAATCTCAAACGCAAAGCCTCTGAAAAAATTGACACTCTCATGCGGGGGTCTGGTTATAAAAAGCGCAAAATTTCACGTACTCCTCATTCATCGAACGAACGTAAACCACGACGTATCTCTCGTAAAAATAAAAGTGTAATAAAGAGAAAAACAATACAGAAGAAGAAGAATAATAAGAACAATAAGAAGAAGAAGACGCGTCAACGAACAGTTGCAGATATTTTTGGATAGCTGAAACAAGATGGCTTTTCTACATGCGCACTCGTGCGAGTGTCTTAAATCGGAACTTGAATTATTTTCACTCCCACCGACGCAAACTACTATCGAAGGCTCCAATTGGGTGTATTACAAACCAATATCTTCGCTAACAGATGATTCACCGATTGAATTTGTTATCCCCGGACAGGGTGATGAGTATATCGATCTCGCGCATACTATGCTTAGTCTGAGAGTGAAAATAACATCTCCTACCGTTACGGAAATTGCCGCGGACACATCGTCGAAAGTAAGTGCGGGCCCTGTAAACAATCTCTTGCATTCTATGTTTAATCAGGTGGATGTATACCTGAATCAAAAATTAGTTTCACCTCCAAATAATGCCTACGCTTATCGAGCGTACATAGAAACACTTTTGAATTACGGTCCAGCAGCAAAAAATTCGCATCTCACGAGCGTTCTCTGGTACGACGATACGCCTGGGAAAATGGATGATATAACATCGGAAAATACGGGGCTTGCGAAGAGAAAACAATTTTTAAATGTCGAAAAAACTGTAGACTTGCTCGGTCATCTGCATTGCGATATATTCAATCAGGAGCGGTTCCTATTAAACGGTGTCGAGATGCGTCTACGGCTGGTTCGGTCTAGAGATTCATTTTGTCTTGTGGGGAATACAAAGAATGGTCAATGCGGCTTAAAGATTCTCGAGGCATCGCTTCTCGTTCGTAGAACAAAAATAGCTCCTGGTGTGCTGCTCTCACATGCTAGAACTCTGGCAAAATCTACGGCTAAATATCCTCTTACGAGAGTCGAGGTAAAAGCCGTTTCAATACACTCGGGTGTTCATGGAGAGACTATCGATAATATCGTGTTAGGTCAGTTGCCGAAGCGTATAATTATCGGTTTTGTCGATAACAAAGCGTTTAACGGTGACTTCAGTATGAATCCGTTCAATTTCCAAAATTACAAGATAAATTATCTCTCGTTGTATGTAGATGGTGCTCAAATACCTTCGAAACCGTTACAACCTGATTTCACGAAAAATCATCTATATGTGGATGCTTTTCAAACGTTGTTTTCGGGCACTGGAATACATTTCTTGAACGACGGTAATTCGATCGATCGCGATAATTATCGCGATGGATACTGTCTGTTTGCTTTTGATTTGACACCCGATCTTTCGGCGAACAGCATTACACATTGGAATTTAATAAAGCACGGTAGTGTGAGAATAGAGGTACGATTTGAGGATGCGCTTGCTTCAACGATAAATTGTGTAGTCTACGCGGAATATGATAATGTCCTTGAAATTGATGCCTCTCGGCAGGTAATGGTGGATTTTACCGGATAAGCGAAAATGTGCTGATGTCGGCATAAAATTATTTCGTGTTAAGACACGTAGAAGCGTGTCCGCGAGTAACTAATCAGTCGAACTCGGTCATCTGTACGGATTAGACGCGAAAATGGATATCGTCGTGGATATACAGGGAATGCGTGGTAGAGACTCGGAATTTATTCCGAAAGAAATTGCCGTGGTAGCAGTGGATAGACCGTACTCTGCTCATTGGATCGTTGCACTGCCGTGTCACTTTACCGAATTACCACAGCAATCGAGAAGCCAGAATAATTTTCTCTCGAAATATTTTCACGGTATGGAGTGGTACGAGGGCGATGTGAGCTGTAAACAGGTATACGCTAACTTGCGTGAAATTTCGCGAAAATCAAGACGCATCTATACGCGCGGTCACGAGAAGGCTATACTTCTTTGCGATATCACGAGTCGTGAAATTTCCAACCTGGAGGATGAGGAGGGCGCCCCATCGTACACATTTATGCCGAAATCTTTGCGAAAATGCTTCAGACACGCTATGATAAACGATACAGCGTCTTCGCATTGTGCAATGCGCCAGGCTTTCCAAATAAAAAATTGGCTTCGCGAACATCCATTTAAAGGAGAATCATACATGGATGTTTGGTCAGCAGACGAAGAGGAAGAGAATAAAAAAGAGGAGAAATCTTCATCGTGTGGTCGTGACACGATCGACGATGCTGTGAAATAAATTTTGCATATATACGTCTTTCAAAGCGTATCGGTCATCATTTAATCATTGACTATGTGTTCAGCATGAACACTAGACAAATCTACGAGAGTCTGCAGTATCTACCACTTTCAACCGTTGGCGTATACCCGGCTGACAGAATTCCGCGTGTATGGTCGTTACCAGCCGGACTCGTAGTTAACACGGATAACCACGACGGACCTGGGGAGCATTGGATCGCCATGTACGTTAACCATCATGGAAAAGGAATGTACTTTGATAGCTACGGGCTACCACCGGTTATACCGCAACATCTCGCCCGACTACGAAGAAACTGCAAGTTCTATCGGTACGGCCTCAAGCAGCTACAGAGTAATACGTCGGATGTGTGTGGACAATTTTGCATCGTATTCCTACACCTTATGTCGTGCGGCTTTACCATGTCGCGATTTAATAATCTCTTTAGCGATAATGTAACGAAAAACGACAGATTAGTGCGTGAATATTACAATGCTTTTGCCTCTCGACGATCAGACAGTGATAAAAATAAATTTAACGGTAGAGGAGTCCCCGAACGAAGATTACCGTGTTTGCAGGGATGTTGCATACGACGGTAAATATCTGTAAAGTGATTTAAATAAAATATTGATTAATTAAAAACAAATACATCGGTTTACTGTGTCTCTTCTTTTATAATTATATATACATTATAATCGAGGTCTCTCGCGGCACGGTATCATATTCTGCGTCTTTTACTGCAGAGCATTCGCTTCACGAGAAGCACAGCGCAAAGCGGTACGCACGTGCAAAACCGCTGACATTGCATTCAAAGCGTTGCACACCTAGTTATGACTCAGAGGGGGGTTTGTTATCTTCAAACACTATGATCACCGCCAGACTCATCCGGAGCATTCAGTCTGTCTTTAGCAGTGCACGTCGCTAGTTTAAATATAAAAAATGTATCCGCGAAATGATAACTTCGCGCTAGCCGCGGCTTTTGTGTTTCGGGTGGTTTGCGGTGCGTGGGATAACGCGTTATTCCTGCGCACTGAGTTGATGTGTGCTGCGTGGCTGAGATTAGAGGACGATTTGGAGCGACTATATATTGACAGAATTGTGGACAGGAGTGTTTTTAAATTTGAGGAGTTGTGTGCGGGAGCCTCATGCGTCGTTGTGCGGCATCAAAGGGCTCTGCGCGGTGAGATCGTAAACATGGACGATGACGGGTGCTGCGAGGTGCTGCTTGTCGATATCGATGAATCGGTATACGTCGATTGGCAGCAACTATATCACCCCGAGCCACTGATTAGCGAGTTACCCGTGTTGCTCGTGGAGTGCACGATATTCGGCCTCGATCATTTAATTGACGAGGACGGAAATCTAGATCGAATCGATGTAACGCGCGGTAACGATACGTTGATCGGGATACGTATCCCCACCCCTGCCGATGCCCACGCTCCATGGGTGCGGGTAATTCGTATTACCAGGGCGCGTAGCTGCGGCTTTTGATGCGTGGGTGAGCGTGTGCGTGCGTGACTGAGTGAGTGAGTGAGTGAGAGAGAGAGAGAGAGAGAGAGAGAGAGAGAGAGAGAGAGAGTGCATATGTGTGTGTCCTGGACTAAATATTGTGCCCGTCACCCTGGAGAGTCGTCGCAGATGCCGCCAACACAAGGGTGAGTTGAAAATTTTATTCCAAGTATGTGTACACCTTTGCTCTATCCTACTTTTATCTCTACTCTTCCTTGTTCACCAAGGTACCCACACCACCTCACTTTACCATCTCCATGTTACCGGCACTGGTCAAGCAGAGCGGGTAGCGCGGCTGTGGAAAAGTGAGGTGGTGGGGGTAGCCGCGTGGTGGGGGAAGGAGTGGGGATAGGAGTGGGATGGAGCAAAGGTGTACACATACTACTGAGGAGGTTTAAATGTCACACGATTATATACGACAGCCCAGAAACCACCTACATATAATGGTGATGGAAAAGAGAGACCAATGAGATTCTTGAAAGAATTTCGAGAATTTTGTATCGCTGGAGGGATCGAGGATACTAAAATTTGGCACGCTATCGGAACTGCATTGAAAGGAGTGGCAAACGATTGGTGGCTCGTGGTGGAGGGAGCGGTACACGACCTTCAGACTTTTGAAGAGAAATTTCGCGCAAGATATTGGGCTCGTGATATGCAGGACAAGGACAAGAAAAATTCGGAATTTGGATCATTCTACACAGAAGGCCAGACGTTAACGCGAGCTGAATATGCGACACGTGTCATCGGTATGCGCGAGATTTAAGCGAAAAATTAAGCGACGAGGATATCATACGTCGACTCGCGAAGCACTTCGACGAGGAGGGGCGCAGTGGTGTGAGAGTTCGCCAGATAAGTGACATTGAGGAATTTTTGGAATAACTGGAGAGCACAGACGTGGCTGGTCCATTAAATTACAGCAGAGTGACAGGTCGTACAGGGGGATATGCGTCACAAGAGCCGCAGAGAAATTTTAACAGAGGAGCGGCACGCGAACAGACGGCGCGGCCATACTATCGACAGGAAAATCGGGAAAATGCAGCGAATAATGGCGGCAATGGTGGTCCATGGTCACCAGGATGTCAAAGTGGTCGGGGGGATAGACCGCCATGGCAAAATAACGGGCCATGGCAACCATCAAGACCGGCTTGGCAGGAAAATAGAACCGGACCATTTCAGGTGCCGGAAGATAATAGACCGATGGGACCTGAGTTGCAGCGACAGGAGCAGCAGCCGAACGGTCAAATAAATAATATTAATCGTGGGGTACAGGGGCCATGCGTGGCGCACACGATCCCAGGAGAACCGGTACCGGAATGCTCAAGAGCAGGAAACGCTAATTCGGGAAACGCATAAGCGTTGCGCCCGAAGAAAAGAGACGGATTAACAACAACTTAGAGGAACGGAGCGCAACGCTAAGGAATGGAGAATGGAAGAGCATCAGACAGAAGATGAACGCGAAGAAGAGAGAAAAGATAAGAGCAAGGAATCAGCGAAGAAAAGAGGAATAAGGAACAGGCGGTGAAAAAGGTTGCAGAAGAGAACACCGAACGGCGAGGGCAGGCTGGATCCGTGGAAAGCCGAGTTCTGGAAGACGGTAAAGGCGCATGTGAGAATAAGATAAGTATGCATCCTGAAAACGTTGCTAGAATTCAGATAGTACCGGAGACCAGAGGGCCAGCACCGAGGGTGGTCGATGAGGAAGAGGAGAAGCAGGTGACGTGTTCGACGCTGATGGAAAATCCAAGAGAGTATTTATACGAAGAGGTGGAGAAGAGGCCGAGCAAGTGGTACGACGAGACGCATTCGAGGTGTCCGGAGATACCAGTGGAGATTGCTGGAGTCTCGGAGCTGAGTCTCATCGATAGTGGAAGTGAGGTATCGTGTGTCTCAGGGGAATTTTTCCGGAAGAATGAGGAAATTTAAAAAAATTGCCCTATGCTGCCGGTGACGTCAACCCAGGTGGTCGGAGCGTTTGGTGGGGAGACAGAACGTGTCAAGAAGCAGATTATGGTCGAGGTAGAGACATATGGATCGATAGGAGCCTTGCAAATGCTGGTGGTGCCAAAATTGGTCAGGCCCACATTAATTGGTATCGACGGAATGCTGACATTGAAAATCTCAATTGATTCACAAAATAGGATTCTAGCAGTTGACGATAAAGTGGTGGCGGAATTAAGGGATGGAATTTGGCGACACGTAGATCCTAAGAAGGTGAATTCGATTGAAACAAGGAAGATGTGTACCGCAGGAGATGTGAATGACAACCTCGAAGGGGGGCTAGAGGTCAGCCTGTCAGAGGAGGAGTTTGAGAATAAAATGGAGGAGTGTCAGGATCTGAGGCCGGAGACAAAGCAGCGTTTTAAGAGGATCGTCGAAGGAAGAAGAGGGATTTTTGATAAGATACCTGGAAGAATGACGGAATACGAGCATCGATTATTGCTGAAAGACCCGAATACATACTCCCACCGTTCACATCCTGTCTCATTGCTACAACGAGAGAGGGTACAGAGGGAGATTGAGAGAATGCTCGAGATGGGGATTATACAAAAATCGGAAAGTGTCTATATAAATCCCCTGATGCCGGTCACGAAGAGCGATAATTCCGTCCGCCTCTGTCTGGATGCGCGTGAGCTAAATAATTATTTAATAAATGATTATAATAATGCACCACCAATCGAGGAGATTTTCCAACGGTGTGGGGGAAATAGGATAATGTCCACGCTAGCTTCAACAAGCAGTTTCTGGCAGATACCCTTGCATCCGGAATCTCGAAAATACACGACATTCCAGCACAATGGAAAGTGCTACGAATTTACCGTCACCCCGTTCGGGCTGAAGACCAGTACAGCAAGTTTAATACGAGCCCTTGATGTCGTCCTGAAAGGTTTGGATTTTGTTATAAATTTCGTCGATGACTTATTAGTCATGTCAACATCACATGAGGAGCACCTCGACCATTTACAGAAATTATTTGAGAGATTTCACCTGCATGGAATGACTTTGAAATTCAGTAAATCACATTTTTTTCAGAAGGAAGTGATTCTTCTCGGACATATCCTTACCACGGAAGGACTAAAGCCGGACCCCGAGAAGATAAGAGCGATACACGAATACCCACGACCTTGGACGATAAAGCAATTAAGAGGATTTCTAGGACTTATAAACTTTTAAACTAAGTTTAGAAATCGTCATGCACATGAGACGGCACCGTTATTAAATCTTCTGAGGAAAGGTACACGGTGGGACTGGGATGAGGCCATGGAGGATACATTTAAAAAAGTGAAAAATTTATTTTGTAAAGAAGTGGTACTCAGGCTTCCAGATACACGCAAACCATATACTCTTACCACGGATGCGAGTGGCTATGCGCTTGGTGCGATTCTGTCGCAGGAAGATGTGGACGGAGAAGTAAAAGTGGTGACTTTTGCGAGTAGAACACTGAAAGGAGCAGAGATCGCGTATATGACGGCTGAGAAGGAATTGTTGGCGATTGTGTGGGCGTTACAAAAATTCAGGACGTATCTAAGAGGAGCACAGGTACGAATAAAAACGGACCACAAAGCTTTGATTTTTCTAAAGACGTGCAGATTCACGGCCGAAAGGCTGATGAGGTGGGCATTATCCATATAGGACTACGATATACAAGTAGAGCATGTCTCAGGAAAAACGAATGTGGTGGCAGATGCCCTGAGCCGAGTGAGAGACAACGAGGATGCACCATCGACCGAGAAGGATGGAATTGTGCTGGTTGCCGGAGTGTTGGCCGAAAAGATTCCACGTGATTTGGCGAGAAAATTAAAGCACATAAAAGGGGTACAGAGAGAACAAGAGGATTTACGTGTTATTATGGATTTTCTGGGTGAAGGGAAGGAAGGAGGGCAGGAACAAAAATTACGTTTAGACAAAGGAATATTACAGAAGAAAGCGAAGACCGGATTTTGGCGGGTTATAATATCAAAAGGCATGGTTGAGGATATGATAAAGACGTGCCACACCATGTACCATTTGGGCATCTGGGAGCAAGGAAGTGTCTGCGGTTGTTAGAGGAAGATTTCACGTATCCACATATGGCAAAAATAGTTCGAAACGTCTTATCCACTTGCGACACGTGCCAGAGAAATGAAATCGCAGTACAGACCAGTTACGCGGCGATGCAGAATATAATACCAGAAGGACTGGGGGATTTAGTATCCATCGATTTTTATGGGCCTTTGCCTGCATCGGTGGGTGGAGTAAAACATATCCTGGTGACTCTGGATGCATTCAGTAAATTCGTCGCTCTATACCCCATGAAGAAAGCGAATACGTCGACTGTTATTAAACGAATATTTAACGATTATATCCCGAAATATGGAAAGCCAAGGAGAATGCAATTCGATCACGGGACGCAATTCACTGCTAAGAACTGGATACAAAAGCTCAAGGACGAGGGTATTATGGCCGTATTTTCAGCGATACGACACCACCAAGGAAATATCGTCGAACGAGTGAATCAAGAACTTGGAAGGTCTTTCCGAGTTTTCCTGACAAGTAACCATGCAGGATGGTTTAAGTGGATAAAAATAATTGAAAATTGTATAAATGAGAGTCATCACGACACGACAGAATTCACACCATTGGAGTTACAATGCAAGAGGAAGCCTCTACGAGAATGGAATAAACAGATGGGCATAGGGAAGGACGAGGATGACAGAATAACATACGAAATGAAAATTGAAATTGTGAGAGAGAGAATGAAAAGAAAAGGCCTGCGTCGGGCAGAAAAATTCGACGCGTCCCATAGGTTAACGAATTACGAGGTAGGCGATTTAGTACTAATTAAAGCATTAAATGTATCGGACCCCTCAAAACAACTAACTTCAAAATTTATGCCATTGTACGAGGGGCCATATAGGATTAAGAAATGCGTAGGTTTAGCAACTTATTTACTCGTAGATCTAGAGACTAAGATAGAGAGAGGCAAATTCCACGCCAGTATGTTTAAGAGGTATCAGACAGAGACAGACAGGACAGAAAAAGAAGAAGAGAGTACGACGGCCACAACAAGCGGGGAAAGAAGTGAGACAGCACGAAGGTCGAGTACACGAACTGAAAACAACGAGGTAAAGCGGAGCCTAAATACAGAAGCTACAATAACACAGTCATATGGGGCCGTCGAACCCGCTACAGTAAATCGCAGCGAGGGGTTTTGACGTCACGATGGGAGGACGTTCTAGGAAGAATGCTTCAAATTCTGGCAAAACAGGGCATGCGGAAAGAGGAGAGGCGACAAGTAGGCTATCTAATTGGCCGAGGCGAACGGCCGAAGGAGAAATAGGCCACCGGAGAGACACCGAGAATTATAATCATAACCAGGGCAGCGAAGAATCTATAAAAGGGATCGTTGGCGTGGGAACAAATCACATACCGGAAAATTTTCAAAGTAATAGATAAACAGGATAATGGATCGCTTCATTGAATACGCAGTGCACTACCTTACACCGGGCGAGCCGTATGAGGCGGAGGTTATTAATGTGGACCACCCGGGACGGTTCTATGTGTGGTTAAAGAAGGACGAAAGACATCGGGAGGAGTTCCTGAAGATGGTGGGGCGGACAAGGAGGAATGACCCTGGAGTACACCGTCTTTTGGAGGAAGAGGCATATGTGGGCCGAGCCGTTTTGTTCCTGCTGGAGGAGGAAGGAGACCCAGAGGTCTGGACGTTTTTCCGAGCAACCGTCATGAAAAAGAAGGAGGGAAAATACGACGTATGGCTGGGGGACATGGCCCGAAGGATCTCAGTCTCCCTTGAGGACTTGTATACGTCCCCAAGGAGGTATCTTGGTGAGACCTATTTTGCCGTGGCGGCTGGCCTACACGAGCTTGCACCAATAAACGAGGAGTGGACCGAAAGAGCCATTCACCGTATGATGGCTCTCACGGGGAAACAGGTCGTCGATCTGTACATCGACGAGGTGGACCCGATCGTAGAGGCTGTGTGGGTCGAGGTACATGCCACGCTCGATGGACGAGGATACGATGTTTCTCAACAATTGTGCCGAAGCCGGGACGCCAAGAAGAGAGACGAGAATACAGCATATCATTTTGGAAGAGGCGGAGGCGGTTAGGGAAACATTTCCGCAGCGAGCGAAGAAGAGAGCGGGCACAAGGAAGGGGTTCCCGAAACGCAGGGACATCAAGAAGAACAGCACTCAGTACATCACCGGAAATGAGAACCAGCGAGAGGTCCATGGAGCACCTCCTGCAAGAATTAGGTCAATTGATGGAGGAATACAGCACTTCCGATGACACCAGTCAGGAGGAGGAAGACGAGGCAGACCAACGGCCAGAAACTTCGACACCGAACGAAAAAACGGGACATCCACTGGTTACTTGGAATGTGGTTGCACCGACAGAAGACTACGAAACGGACAGTGACGCTGACAAGGACAACGACAGTGACGGACAGTGAATAAATAAAAAAATTTTTTTTTTAATCATATGATATATATGCTGGCGTTGGAGTTTTATTTGGCGTAAATTTTCTATAGGCTAGGATAGATATAGGATCTAGAAAATAAGAAGCGAAATAGAGTAAGTTATTCATAAGTGCGAGGGGCAGACGGGATCGAAAGGAGTTGGAAATCAGGTTGGTAAGTATATCAGAATAAAAAAAAAAAAAAAAAAGGGAAAAGAAAAAAGAGAAAAAGAAAAGAAAAAGAAAAGAAAAGGGAAAGAGGAAATTTTTTTTTTTTTTTTAAATAAATAAATAAGTAATAAAAATAATTAAAATAATAATAATAATAATAATGACAAAATATATATATAAAATTAAATAAAGATGGAGTTTTGGAAGGAAGACGGAGGTAGGATCCTACTACAGATCTTTTTGAGGGAGTTGTGAGGGCAGCTCTTTTCAGAAAGATCTCGGGGGATAATGTAACATAGTTTCATGCGCTAGAGCGATATTATAATTCCGAACGGTTAGAAGAGCCGAAATCATATTTGAAGCGTTGAGTACAGCGGACGCTAGGCCGACGAACCCGGACCTAGTACAAAAACGGGTGACGTCACGCCTCTGGAATTCGCTCGTCTCCAAAAACAGCAGGTCATCGACCAGCTGGCCTTGCTCGGCGACGAGGGAGAGACCAGGGGGGCATAACAACGGTTGCTCGCATAATCGAGCGAATTTGGAAAATCTTGAAGCCGAAGTCTCGACTGACGTAGAGGGAACTAGGGTGGGGAAACGTCTATAAAAGAGCTTTATATTCCTTATAAAAGGAAGGCTCTCTTCTTGGTAATACCAGTTTAACTAAAACGAATACTGAGTGCACGAGTTCACAAAAACGATTAATCTCAAGTTTAAAAAGGAGAAATACATAAAGAAACCTGGCGGCAACAATTAGTCGATAGTTTGAAAGCGAAATAACACCAGAAGTAGTTAGGAATAATCAGGATAGGATCAAGTGAATAAATATCAGGGGTACAAATTGAAAATGCGGGTTTGATAACAGATGGCGTTACTAACGCTATACGCATCAGGCAGTACTGTGACTATGTTCATGTCAAAGCTACGTCTTATAGCTTTAATTTTCAGTATGTGTCAATTTGTCGCAGTGTCAAATTCATAGTTTTTTTGAGCTCTCAATATGTCGAGTTTCGTGCCAACAAAACAGCATTTGCGGGAAGTTTTAATTTACTTCTTTAATTTGAAGAAAAGTGCTGCTGAAGCACATCGATTGGTCTCCGAGGCTTATCCGAGTCATGTTCCATCGGTTTCAACGTGCGAGAGATGGTTTGTGCGGTTTAGAAGTGGTGATTTTGACGTTGAGGACAAAGAGCGGCCGGGCCAAGTGAAAAAGTTTGAGAATGCTGAATTGGAGGCAATACTCAATGAAGACTCGTGTCAAACTCAACAAGAGCTCGCAGATTCATTAGGAGTGACACAACAAGCCATTTCCCATCGTATAAAAGCCCTCGGAATGATCCAAAAGCAAGGACATTGGGTGCCGCATGAGCTGAAGCCGAGAGACGTCGAGCGCCGTTTTTTTGCATGCGAACTGCTGCTCGAACGGCAAAAACGGAAGGGTTTTTTGCATCGCATTGTCACTGGTGATGAAAAGTGGATCCATTACGATAACCCGAAGCGCAAAAAATCATATGGTTACCCCGGCCATGCATCATCATCGACGGCCAAACCAAATATTCACGGCGCCAAGCTCATGCTCTGTATTTGGTGGGACCAGCTGGGTGTGGTGTATTATGAGCTATTGAAATCGAACGAAACCATCACAGGAGCACTATACCGAACTCAATTGATGCGTTTGAGCCGCGCACTCAAAGAAAAACGGCCACAATACGAGCAAAGACACGACAAAGTAATTTTGCAACATGACAACGCTCGGCCACATGTTGCAGCGCCGGTCAAAACATACCTACAAACGCTGAAATGGGAAGTCTTACCCCACCCGCCGTATAGCCCAGATATTGCTCCTTCCGATTACCACCTTTTCCGATCGATGACACATGGCCTAGCTGACCAGCGCTTCCATTCTTACGAAGAAGCCCAAAAATGGGTCGATGACTGGATAGCAGCCAAGCCGGCCGAATTTTTTCGCGACGGTATCCGTAAATTGCCAGAAAGATGGGAAAAAGTTGTGGCTAGCGATGGACAATACTTTGAATAATTCATTTGTTACCATTTTTTCAGAATAAACGTTCAAAAATAGAAAAAAATCCCGCATTTTCAATTTGTACTCCTGATATAAGCCAAGAAATTAAGTGCATCGGAATAAGTGAATAGGGTATAAGAGAATAAATTACATCGTGCGGACTTTAAACCAGCAGGGACAACAGGAATTGCCCGTTCCTGTCAGTGTAAGCGAGAAAGGGCGAAAAATGAGACAAGAGCGAAAGAGAAAAGCATTGTAAATAGAGTTTATATACTCTATCAAGGAGTAAGTCTGACGCGAGTGGCTGTGTGTGTGCACGTTAGAAGCTAAGAGGGCAATACCAACCCGTGTACACGTAAGATATTCGAGCCCGAGAATACCGAGAATTGATGCTCGAATAAGAAGAAATAACGTCGAAATAATCGCCGGAATTCCCGAATTTAAATACATCGAGGATAGTAAAAATTAGTTCTAATGAAGTGAAAAGGAGACTAGAAATAGAGTAAGATATGAATAGTGTACAGTAGATTTAGGTGCGTAGGATTAAATAACACGCTTAAGGTAATAGTGTGCCAAATCAGCTGTATTGCACGACTCGATAATCGGGAGAGTGAAAGATAGAGAATGAAAAGAGAATAAAAGAAAAAGAATTGTACACAGAGTTAATACACTCTGTACCAGGAGCAAGTGCGATGCGAATGACTAATGGTGTGAGTATATCTGTGTACCGAACGTCCAGCATTACTGCTGCCCGAGAAGAATAATAGACTTCTGGAATTACCGAGAAGTTGCAGACTCGTAATACGGAAATAATATTAAAACAATCACCGAAATTACCAGTATTGTATGCGCCATCATAAGAATAGAGACCAGAGATTGTCAAAAATAACTTGTTAAAGAATAATTTCCTTTATTAATAAAACCGATTCTCATTCACCTCGAAGTCTAAGATTAATTAGTCCTGTGTTCGAGCCCGGATTCCCACGATACATAAAAATTATTGAAAACGATAAAAATTACCGTTACATACCACAAAACACATCCCCCCCCGGGGTCAATCCACCAACCTATATAAACCGCGACGGGACAAGCCTCGGGGCTCTTGTTAAAATTCAAACGTCAAGACAAAGTGCTGCTCGACAGCCTACCCAATAGATAAAATCACTCGGAAAATTCACATGGAATGGACACGTGTTCTTTCGATCAATTCGATTCCCCTGCATTGCGCTTGGCCGTCGTTTGATCGAACGAACCTATTAAACTACAATAGATAAAATCACTCGGAAAATCCACACGTGTTCTTTCGATCAAGTCGATTCCCCTGCGTTGCGCTTGGCCATCGTTTGATCGAACGAACCTGTTAAACAGCAATAACTAACAGTTTAAGACACAGCATGGTAGAACTAGTGTTCTTTCTCTTAACTGATTCCCCTGCACCGCGCTTGGCCGTCAGTTGAGCGAACGAACTCATCAGGATACTCTGTGAGGAGTAAGGCTCCCCTGCACTGCGCTTGGCCGCCCCTACTCACAGCGCCAGGGCACACTCCACTAACGGGTCACCACGCACGGCATCGTGACTATCCGTCTCTTGGAGTGTGAAGAAGCATGAGTGACACAAGGTCAAGGGAGTGGCATCCCGACTAAGTGCACCATGCACTAGATTCGTAGGGTGTACCTGCGTGGGTGGGACCACGTCAGGGCCAGCACCAGCTACCACCTGTAACCTACGAATACCTCGGCTGCACAATCATTAAGAAAACCGAATCGTAAGCATCTTAATGGCACGATAAGGTGGCTTAATTGATCGTGAATAAAGGCTTCAGTATCCGGGGTACAGGAAGAGTTAGCTGGTCATAGCTGCCAACTCGGTGTCTTGTGCGAACAGCGAAGCTATAGCCAGGGACCCAAACAATCACAAAGACGAGTAAGATAGGTAGGTGAATTCACACACACACACACACACACACACACACACACACACACACACACACACACACACACACACACACACACACACACACACAACCTCTCGGTACGACACTCGCGATTCCCCTTAAAGCTCACCGCGTAAACATAAGTAGGGCGGAGCCTCGAAAGGCAAGTCACACGGTTACTCCTATCTATGGAATGTCGAAATAATAAATCACCAGTTGAAACGTCCGATGATTCAAAACAAAGGCCGACCGGTACGTCTTACGACGGTACCACGGAACGCCCTATATGAAGACAAGCACAGGCCGTAGTAACTAAGCAGGCCCCACCCCCCTGTAAGATCTAATGGACACAGGTGGAAACGAATACACCAATGAATGGGAAGCTCCGCATAGAATGTATCCTGAACGCACATAATTAATCGATCAAATCCACGTACGTAGTTTTAAGAAAATCGCGCATTAGCAAACGCGATGACCCAAGAATTAGATAAATTGAGTGTTAAGCTCCGTAAAGGTGATATCTAATCCCTTTACGAACAATCGAGTCAAAACCCGAAATAACCGGAAATCAATCCGCATACGTAATTTTAAGCATCGCGTAGAAAGAAACGCGACAACCCAAAATGAAATAAATTGAGTGTTAAGCTCCGTAAAGGTGATATCTGATCACTTTACGAACAATCGAGTCAAAACCCGAAATAACCGGAAATCAATCCGCATACGTAATTTTAAGCATCGCGTAGAAAGAAACGCGACAACCCGAAATTAAATAAATTGAGTGTTAAGCTCCGTATGCACAAGACCTCATCGTCATACGAATATTACAGTCCAAACCGAAACACTGGAAATCATTCCATCTCTGGAATTACCTTTGAGAGTAGAATAGCGCTAGGACGCGATTCTTAGGAAAATCCGTACAAACAATACGAGATCGTCATTCTGAACCATCAATCTCCATTCCAGCCCCCTTACAAAATATTGCAAACAACTGACGCCTTGAGCACAACAAAAAAAACAAAGAATTACCCTCCAAATATAAAAGACCGATGATGAAAGGGTAACAAACCGCATGTCCACTACGGACCGATGCAACTCAAAAAATCCAACCTAAGGTCTTTTACACAAACAATAAAAAGAATAAACAATGATAGAATCTACCACACACACTCATAAATAATAAACACCACTCTTTACATCCAGCTCAGAGCACGAACCTACCTCAAGCCACCAGTCCTCACCGATGGTTTAGGATAGCCCACGCTCGAAATAAAAATCGAAAACTACGCGATCTAACCTTAGCCGCTCAAACAACGCGCAGCAAGCAACAATTAAAGTGTGTAGCGACGATCAAAATCGCGAAACGTTTCAGTATATAAACATTGAATAACTGTTTGAAAAAAAACCCGATTTCCATATATGAGGTATTTTTATTTAATTTGGTCCTTTACAATTTATTTGGACTAGTTTTTAAATACATCAATCAAGTGGCCGCCTTTATTGACCAAAGCAAAATGTGCCCTTTTTGCTGCGTTTTCCATCACTTTTTCGAGCATCTCGGGCGGTATAGCGATGATTTCGGCACGAATCTTTGCCTTGAGCTCATAAATGGTCTGAGGCTTGTTGGCGTACACTTTGCCTTTCAAATAACCCCACAAAAAGAAGTGCGGAGGGGTCAAATCTGGAGATCTGGGTAGCCAGTCAATGTTGCCATTTTTTTGACATCACACGTCCAGGGAATTTTCGTTGGAGAAACTGCATTGTTTTATTTGCAGTGTGGCATGGCGCACCGTCTTGTTGAAACGAGTAACCGTCCAAACCTTTTTCACACATTTATGGACAGACATAATGAGCCAACATCCACCGATATCGATTCCCATCGACTGTTTTGCCTTCTCTGAAGGAAAATGGCCCAATGATGGTTTTGGCGCAAACACCGGCCCAAACAGCCACTTTTTGGTCATGCAATGGTGTTTCATGGATCTGCGGAATGCATGGAATGCGGCAATTTTGCTTGTTAACGTCGTCAGAGAGGGTGAAATGGACCTCGTCGGTCATCAAAATTTGCTTCCAAAAATCAGGTTCAGTGTCACCCATTCGAACGACTGTTTGACCGTACTATATATTCTTTATATATAATATTATAAATATAAATATTCGTATATAATATTCTTTGAGTCAATTGCACTTTATACGGAAACAAATGCAAATCATCCTTAAAAATGCACCGCAAAGTGGTTCCACTAACGCTAAAATGCTGAGCGCGGTGAGGATACGACACATATGGGTTCTCGGCAACACGCTCTCTTACCGTTTCAACCAGTTCATTGGAACGCCTTGGGCGCTTATGAACGGCACGTGGACGATCTTCCACTGCCCGTGCTCAACAAAATTCGACACCAAACGACGAATAGTGTTGTCAGGCGGTGCTTGTTGACCATAATATTTTCGACGATGTGCACGTTGAGTTAACACAACTGAACGACTATTTTCAATGTGCAGCGTCACTATTTCGGCGCGTTTTTTTGGTGTGACGCGATTCATGGTTAAAATTGTACTGAATTGACGTTTCAAAAACATGTCTACTCAAGTCAATCGGTTGATAAATGTCAAAGTTATTCAATGTTTACATACCGACATAAAAGATGGCACACCCTGTACATTTATGGGCTATATTAGTGTTTGAGAATCCGTCCGATGATGGTATTTGACAGATCTGAAATGTATTGAAACTAATGAAGCTTCACTCGATGACAGGGTGAGAATAAACCAGACACATAGATGTTAAATTAGAGAAAGCGGTTTATTACACTTTCCGCATAACTACAATAAATCACATAATTTTGAATAAAACACTAAAAGTGAGAATAGATATAAGAAAGACCAAATTTAGAAAAAATACAAAATAATATAAATAAATGCACTAAAAAACTGAGAATAAACACTTGAATTTAAATAAGTTAGTTGATTTTGATTTATGAGCTGAGAAACAGAACACAATTATATTAATTGTGCGCTGTGAGCACTGAGAGCGGTGCGTGTGCAGCTATCAGTGCTGCGTAGCACGCCACGCTAAGAGAAGTATGAGTGCATAAGATGTGTGAATTATTCACTGCAAGCTCTCAGTAGATTTATTGAAGAGAAGTTGCAGTGAATAAATGAGAGCACTTGCAATTGAAATTGCTTGAGTGCTCTACACACATGAGACTAGCTACGCAGGCAGCACTGCGTAGCACAATACAACACATAATGAGGATGCACAAAATGAGCAGTGTATAGTCGCTGTACTCTTCCAACAGATGTCCTGGGGAAAAGTACAGTGAATATAGTACACCTGCATAATTATGTTAATTATACCGGCAAATTATGTTGAGAAAAACGTGGCGTGACATGTGCTGCAATGCCGCCAAAAAGTGAGACCAAAATGCTGATGTACCGATGAGCATCCAACTCCTCGTTGCCATTGAATTTACGGTAAATTATAATAATGTACTCGTACCTTATTTTGAGTCCTGTTGAGAGTGATGAGTGAATCCAGAGTCAGAAGCTAACGAGAAAAGTCCAAGAAAGTTCTGTATGTGCTGTTCCTCGATGCTGTTGCGAAAGTGTCTAAATTTTCAACATGGCTGCGAGTGCGAAAGCGTCGTTGGGCGCTGAAGTCAGTTGGGCGAGATAGCCGGTGAGCGAAACCAAAGTCAAGCGAGAGAGACATCCTCTCGCTCAACGCGGCATGCCAACGAGGCACATCCTCGGCTTCGCGAAGCCCTGCCTCGGCTATCTTCGGCTCAACCGAACGACGTGTGCTAGAGCACCGCAACAGGTAGGCGCACGACGAATATCGATTGCCGTGCGCCAGCTGATTATCCAACAATTAGTAATTGCTGTTTTTGATGATAGAAAAAAATGCTAAATCGAATTTCTTGGTTTTCATACAAATTAATAATTATTATCTATAGGACACTGATATAAATGACACATTTTAATTATGATTCACATAACAAGCTCGCGCACTATCATATTTATACTTTTGACACTTTTTTATAACTCCAGATTCCATATATTATTATATAACAGTTTATATAACAGCATGTCAGTTTGAGAAATGTTAAATGACAATCTATTGCAATCACAAATTTATCACTAACTAATCACTATAATATAATAAAATCGAAAATATACACATCCAATATAGTTAACTTTTTTACTTTACTGTTTACTGTTTACTGTTTACTTTTTTATATTAGATGTACAACTTTGCTTCCGCCGTTTTCATTTAGATGACTTTAGCGGTAAGTAGTAGTCGAAATAAATAGATCATAGACGTCATGCAATAAACTTAGGCATCTGTCAACATAACCCCATAGAAACATTAGTTGATTTGTGTCTCCATCATGAAGATATTTACGATTGAAAATGTCAGTTTATGAGCCAAATTCTCGTCATTTGCGGGAGGTTCTAATTTTCTACTTCAATATGAAGAAATCCGCGGCTGAGGCTCATCGAATGCTCTTAAGTATTGATGGTGAGGTCGCTATTAGTGAAAGAACGTGTCGTGAGTGGTTTCAACGCTTCAAGAACGGTGATTTTGACGTCGAAGACCGGCATAGTGGTGGAAGAGAGAAGGTTTTCGAATAAACAGAATTGGAGGCATTATTTGATCACGACTCGTGTCAAGTCAAGAAAAATTAACACTATCATTGGGAATTACTCAATATGCAATTTCAAAATGCCTCAAAGCCATGGGAATGATTCAGAAGCAAGGAAATTGGCTGCCTTACGAGCTGAAACCGAGAGATGTTGAACGGCGTTTGTATGCTTCTAAACAGTTGCATGAAAGGCAAAGACGGAAGAGATTTCTGCATTGCATTGTGACTGGAGACGAAAAAAGTAGATAGGCTAGGCCGGTTCCAGCACACCACCTGGGCAGGTGTAAATTTACCTGTGCTCAGTCGGTAATTATCCTAGAAACCTACTTTACCCACAGACGGTAATGACCGCCTGTCGATAATTATCTTATGTCGAAATTGTTGTCTGCTAGATGGTGCTACAGTCGGATAGATCAAGATCAATATTTCCATAATGGTTACATGGTATCCAGTTAGATGGCGCGCGACGTTCTATGTATACTTACTGTAGTCGTGTACTGACCGAGCCTCCCCTACAGTCGGTAAATCACTAGATCATGATCGATAAATGCGCCTGAATCTACCGCACCAACTACCGAAGCACACTACTACCGATCACTGTAGATAAGTGACCTACTAACTCACAGCGAGACCCCGCGGGGTATTTGGGATCGGGATATCCTGATATCGGGATATCGGGATATTGGGAGATTCGATACCTTTGTTGATATTTTACCGACAGTCAGAAATTATCTTACGTCGATAATTATCTGACGTCGGTACTGTTATAGATGGAGCCACAGTCGGATTCTATAGATCACGCTCGATATCCATGGTAAGGGAGACTTTATCATGATAAGACAGACTTTTGCTTTGTTGCCATCGCTTTCGAATAGAGTGCGCCTCAGGAGGATTCGAAAGAATTCGAGATAAATACATTTGCTGTATAAAAACTTGTTTTTATTTTTTAATGAATATATTATAAATATTATAAATAATAAATATAAATTATGTTTTATAAATATTTAATAAAACTCTTAACGGTAGATTAATATATACATATCTTACAGATAATACATTTAGTCTAAAAAATTCTTAACTATAGATCTTAAATATCTAACTATGAGATTGATGCTGATTGGGATACAAATGTTTTATACACGTTTGACTACATCACCACTTATAACATTATAATCAACCGTTCGATCATGTAAGATTAAACAGTAGGCCGTGGTTCCCGCTGGAAAATTTGTCTTAGACTCAAATTCTAGACGGACATCTACTGGCGCTTGTTTTAATGTCTCATTCTGTTTTGAGCAATCAATTACAATTAATGGAGCATACTCGATAAAGTTTTTCCTCGTTAGCAGGGGTTCTCGATCTCTGTTGTAGTATATGGCTTGAAAATTGGCATACATGTTGTACAATACAGAGTATTGATTGTGATTTACATCAAGATTGAGGTTACCGTATGGATAATGTTGAGAGTTAAGAAATAGCTTCACATTGCCAATGTTGCAGTGATCGAAGTAACTAGCATTTGCATTTTTAACCATTCTCCGATTGGTTTGGAAAGCTACAATTACAAAACGAGGCTTTTCCAATTGATTCGATGTTTTGACTGTCCAATTATGTTTCGTTGTGCTTGGAAGCAGGGGATACTCATACATTTCCCAAGTGCGAAAACTCATAGTGATGTCTCTTTTAATCTGACTATATAAACGTATTTTATACTTGTCTGACAACATCACATATAGCATCAACCACTCAATTCGTGTAAGCTCAATCTTGAAATCCTCGTAACCGCCAGCTGCAAGAGCAGTCTGCACAACTGCGTCAGTATCCGTTCGTGATCTCGTGAGAATGAGCTCATGTTTTATATTGATAATGATTTTCTGACAGTCTTCAGCAAATCCAAGTATCATGGAGAGTGGGATACAAACATCAAAGTGGCCAGTATCATTAGTGAGCTGTTTGGTTTCCTCAACGTCAAGCCAGCCAGCATTTTCAATCATTGCGCTTCCACCTTCATTAATGTGTAGTCTAATGGTGATAACTTCACCGCGAAAATTAACTAGTTCTCCATCTTGATCGACTATGCGTAATTGCAGATGATCAATGATCCTCACGGCTATTGGAAGGTAAATGACGTGTGATGGAACTTCAATGATCTTATACCCCGGTGGCACTGCCGGGAAGAATTCATGGATCGTATGAACTTTATGCTCATTGATGTATGCTCCCGAAGTAATATTGCACTCAATTCGCAATGCATTGATTTTCAGAATAGCAACCGGTAATTCCGAGCTATGAGAGATATGAGCGGGTAACTCTCGATGTGTAAAACCAAGTAGTCTAGCAATCGAGTCTTGTGGACGAAAATCAATGTTTTCACTGCACTTTATCACGCTTCGTAGAATATTGTTATTAGGCTTCAAACTAATGGTAATATGTTTAGATGCAAGCTGTTCTTGCAAGTACACATCAATGTCTTCAATCTCGTAACTTCCTGTAGGTAACACAATCACTTCTTTACCCACATAGATCTTGTTTTTCCCAGTATCGACGTTGGGTATAGAATTGAAAGATAGTAATTCCACTAGCCCAAGGTGATAGTTCTTGCTAGGTGAGAGCTCAATTGGTGGAAAGTATTGTGCCTCTAATATAGATGTTGTTCCAGATAAACTGAGATTCAATGAATCTCCCATGATGGTTCACACTAGACTGATACGATAAGCATCACTTACAGATCCTTATATAAGAATTTTAGACGTAGATGCCCACACTCATATGTATCAAAATTTTGATATCTCTTATGATTATACTTGATAACATTATCGAGGCCGAGATAATCCATTAGATCGTGGGGAGGCTGAAGATCACCAAAACTATCAAAGTAATCAACATTTCGACCATTTTTCCGATAAGCCACCCAATGAGTACCTGGTCCATCTTTATCGTCGAGATTAATCATTCCAGATTCACAATAATGCGGTGCATCTGATGGTAAGTCGTTTCTCATAAATACACCACGAAAATTACGAATTTCACGTGCATACTTGAGTAGATCAGCGTCTGTCAGAGCACGGTTTGGCAGTCTTACTTTGAAGTTTTTTTTTTTTTTTATTTGCTCCGAAATGGAAACCAAATCCAGTTTTGTGTGGCTTGAGATAGAGACCTTTACCTAGCGCGATAGCCTCAACCGTCTTATTATGCCTTTGACTTTCCGCTAATTGCTGTGTTGCAGCTTTCGCATCATTTACGGCTTTTACTATTCCAGCAGCGCCACCAGCCAATGCGCCAGTTGCACTTAATCCAGCAAATAGTGGATTAGGAGGGGCAAAAATCCTCCAACTTTTTTCGGTACTGGTAGAATACGAGGCACGCGTACATTTTTTTTCCCACCAGCTGTCTTGACAGCAGCACGAGCACTCTTTAGCGCCGATCGAATAATTTCTTGTGTGTTAGAACCAGTCGATTTTGTGGCAGCTCTTGGAAAGCGTGGTTGGAGGTTTGGTCTTTCTCTTCCTCTTATTTATACCCATGCCAAGCTTAGCCTTTATCTTCATGGCGTTTGTAACAGCGTAGGCTGCAACCTTTTCACTTACACGAGCGTCGTTTGAAAATACGCGATGCCAAGCCTTGTCAGCTAAAATTTTATCGGCCTTGTTGCGATCCTCAATGTTTTCACGATTCTGTGAGTATGCGATATCGTGTTCCTTGCAGGCTGCGTCTAGAGGATTTATCCCAGGATCACCACGAGCAAGACGTTCCGCTAGTTTTGTGCCTGGTCCACAGTATTGATAGCCTGGTAAATGAAGCTCGATAGGTAGTTTGTTGAGGACTTTATTCAGCAGACCGCAACCTTTAGGCATGATGCTTACACTAGAAAGAGCAGTGAACGAATGAGATTCGGAGTATATAAGCACAGTATTTATACTCTAAACCATCAGTCGCTGCCAACATGGATTTCAGAGAGCAACCGCTCTCGCTGCCGGTAATGAATTTTGATAGGCTAGCTGAAAGGAAAAAAGTATGCACACGTCATGGTCCACTATTACCCAACAGTATCCGAGCAGTTTTTTGTGGCCCATCAAATTGTGGAAAGACCAATGCATTGCTTACTCTGATTACACATCCAAATGGATTGAGATTTGAAAATGTATACATATACTCGAAATCATTGAATCAACCAAAGTATAAGTTTCTCGAAAAACTTCTGCAGCCTATGAAGGGTATTGGATTTTTTGCCTTTGGTGAACATGATCAAGTAGTATCACCCGAAGAAGCTAATATTAATTCAATCATGATATTTGATGATATAGCCTGCGAGAAACAAGATAATGTTAGAGCCTTTTACTGTATGGGTAGACATAAGAATATTGACTGCTTCTACTTGTGTCAGTCGTATGCACAAATACCTAAGCATTTAGTACGTGATAACGTTAACATGCTTGTAATCTTTCGGCAGGATGATATTAATCTCAAGCATGTTTATGATGATCACGTAAATACTGACATGACGTACTCGCAGTTTAAAGACTTATGCTCGAAATGTTGGAATGATACCAATCATGGATTCCTAGTAATTGATAAAGATCGTCAAGGGCTTGACTGTGGTAGATACAGGAAAGGTTTTGACTGCTTTGCTACAAATATATCATGCGTAAAGAGTAAATCTTAATCAGATCATCATGAGCAGTCGAAGCGATAACATCGCTGACGAATTTCGTTGCGAGAGAAAGACACTTTGTCAAGTAGAAAAAGTTAGAAATGCTATTAAACATAAATACAAGCTTTTAAAAGCTGGTAAGCAGATTATGGAAAAAGCTTGGGATGAAACATTCAAACCAATCGTGAAGCCGCTTAAAAAACTTGTTAGTACTACTGACACAAATACGCATGAAATAAAAAAAAACTGGATTCCCAAGAAAGAGAAGGATGAGAAGGAGGAGGGCGAGGAAGATACATCTCAAAATGAAGAGCAGGATAATTCATTTAAAACTGCATTCTCAGATAATGATGATGATGATGATGATGATGATGATGATGATGATGATGATGATGATGATGATGATGATGATGATGATGATGATGATGATGATGATGATGATGATGATGATGATGATGATGATGATGATGATGATGATGATGATGATGATGATGATGATGTGAAAGCATCAACAAAGAAAAAATCTGACCAACCATATTCAGCTATTGAGAAATATTTAGACTTACTCGATAAAAATCGTAAAAAGTATCTCGATATGACTTATGGAGTTCGAAAGCTGCCAAATGGTACACTTATGATTGGTGATTCCACCGTAAGTTTTGGTAACGAATACGTTATTATTAATGATGACACCAACAACAAGTATGATAAGACCATTGGTTAGCTTGAACTGCTGTTCAGAAAAGATCCCAATCAGAATTTCATAAGCAATGAAGATGTAAACAATTATGGGAAAATTGTGCTTAGAACAAATGCACACAAAAAACACTATAATTCTGATGAGTTAGTCCACAGACAAAACAGTAAAAATATAAATCCTATATAGTTCCAATAATTGGTGCTTCTACATCAACTCGAAAGAGACAATCTACTGGTGGTTCATTACCGCAATACAAGATTGCACGACGAGATACACGAATGGATTATGTGTATTGGGATAACCCCAATGAGCTGGTAGATCGATTACGTTTACTGCTAGCTGAAAGTTCAGCAGGCAACCCCAGTCATACGAATGAAATCGTTTCACTCATTGAGGAATTGCGTGAAGCAGGAATCGTTTATTAGCAGTGACACATGCGTGAATATACTCAGTTGAATAATGAGCGTCGACGTGTTCGGACGGTATTTTGGATGTACTAAGGGCTCACGGGGTCCACCAGGGTTTGGCTTCAAACTCACTGCAAGCGGAAACTTCAACATTGAAAATAGGAGACTCAGCAACGTTGGTGAATCACGTGAACCAAATGATGCTGTCAATTTGAATCTCGCTAGACAACTAATTCAATAGGAGTTAAGTACATTGCTTCAGGCTACAACTCATCAACGTGAGCAATTGGATGATTTAGAGTTGAAAATACAGGTTTTTCAAGAGCAAGTAAAAGAGCGAATAAAGCATATTGAGATAAACATTGCTACGACTTTAGAATTAGCAGTTCGTAATGCAAAGGCTATTGGTTCCTTGCTTGCGCACACTCCTCAAGAGATTCTTCAAGATCAAGCCATCAAAGAATACTGAAATAAATATTTTTAGAGTTATATAGACTTGATAGTCCGTAACACTAAAGCCTTTGAAGCGTTAATCAGGCGCACTCCTCGACATGGAGCATCGAAGACTAGTAGAAGAATTACATACGCTTGCGCGTCGCAATTATTTACGACGCAAGTTTGATACACGTGATATTGATGAGACATGGCAAGCTGATCTTGTTGAGATGCAGCCGTACGCTCGAGAAAACAAAAGATACAGATATCTGCTTACAATAATCGATGTACTATCCAAGTTTGCATGGGCTGTACCAGTGAAGCGCAAAACCGGTCAGAATGTTACCGCAGCTATGGATTCAATTCTTCAAGATGGACGACCTACCAATCTCCAGACTGATCAAGGTAAAGAATTTCATAATAAGACTTTCCAGAATTTAATGAAACGTCATGACATCAATCACTATTCCACATATAGTAATCTTAAAGCATCTATAGTGGAGCGCTTTAATCGTACCCTTAAGAATAAAATGTGGATGAAATTTAGTCTACACGGATCTTACAAATGGATAGACATTTTAGATGATCTCGTGGCGACATACAATGACACGAAGCATCGAACTATTAGTATGAAACCGAGGAACGTCACAGCGGACGCTGTTGAAACGCTAATTCAATGTTTTTCTACTACCAATGAACGAAGAAACTGTGTAGTGAAATTCAAAATCGGTGACAAGGTAAGAGTGAGCAAGAACAAACACGTTTTCGAGAAAGGCTACATACCCAATTGGTCAACGGAAATTTTCACTGTGAGTCGAGTAATGAGGACGACACCTGCAACGTACAAGCTGAAGGACTACCAAGATGGACCCATCGCTGGTGGTTTTTATAATGAAGAATTACTGAAGGCTAATTATCCAGATACCTATCTTGTGGAGAAGATTCTCAAGAAACGTGGAAATCGTGCTTATGTCAAATGGTTGGGATTTACCAATTCACATAATAGTTGGATAAATAACGCAGAATTAACTACAGGAATGAAATAATGAGTCGGCATTTATGTATAATAAAAAATGTCTTTTTATTCATTGTAAAATAAACACATTACAAAATAACCAATTCGATTTGATTTTTCTTCTCTTTTTCAATATAGTTTAGATGCAATGTACCATGTGTGATCGTTTCCTTCATGCGGCTGAACAGAGCCTGATCTTTCTCAAATGCCGCAGAAACACGTTTAGGCAGAAAGATTTGGAATTCATTGTTGAGAGTGGCAACAGTTTTTGACCATATTTAGTCGTCACTAGACGTAAATCGGTGACTTTATGCATTTCGGTGATTCGTAGATCAATGATTCTTTTCGTTGGGAGGTAATCGTCTTGACCAGCGAGTTTGTTGAGTGCATCAATATCCATCATGAATGTCCAATGAAGTTGACTGTAGAAGATGGACGCGAGTATGTGATAGTGGCGAGCAACAGGTTCCAATATTATTGGCGTAGATTTCTTTAGCCTGCTATACGTTTGATGTACGTTTCGTCTGACGACGACGACAACGAATATGCGGGACTGATGAGCAACAGGTTCCAATGTGTTTGATGCGAGTTCCGTCTGATAGAGTTGATTGTGAACTGCTTCCAATACAAGGCTGGTTCAGGTTCTGAAGTATTCTTTAGTATCCTTTAGTATCCTTTAGTATCCTTTAGTATCCCCAAGGTATCAATGGATCAACGTGTAGATACTGTGAACAGTTGACGATGAAGCTCTGATGGAACTAGCTGCAGTCACACTCTTCATATAGTGGTATCACCCACCACCGATCTACCATGGAGAAGGAGATTCGTGTCGCTGATTGGGCTTCCACAGCAGGCAGTCGCGGAGAAGGAAATTGAAGTCGTTGATTGGATGACTAGAGTATGTATGTAAGAGTGGGGTGTGTATGCAAGAGTAGGGAGTAGGTTGGTTACGACATGATTGAAGTCGGTTTCGACATGTCTTGCGGTATCCTGTAGTGTCCCCAAGGCAGCGTATCCATGGTATCAACAAATAAATATCGTTTGTCATCATGCGGACTCAATGCGAGCTTTACTTGTTTCTCTGTATAGACAATGTGCATGCGTAACCTTATGACTCGTTGCTCACGACACTGTGTTGTTCCCTCGAAAAGGCATTGATGGAAATCATTGAAGGTTATGGTTGCTTCCACTACGCCCGTTTTCACACCTTTTACCTTCTTCATATAATCAGCGCCATTTACTCGAACACTATACATTTTGCTGCGTAGACCAACGAATTCTGTCATAATCTGCCCATTGCACTCATCCTTCATCAATCCAACGATTTTTTTATTTGCTTGAGATAGTGCAAATTGATTCTCAGCTTGATAATCAGAGGTATCGAATTTCCGGATATCACGTCTCATGATATCATATATGTCAGGGCACTGAATCTCATAGAGTAGACTGTCGGTGTCGGTATACAAGAGCTTGCAGTGATCATCGGCAAATTGCGTTTTCATGTAATCATAGTGGAAATCGTAGACTAACACTTTCGACAAGTCCAGCACACAGAGCCCTATGTAGATTGGTTTGTTGAGATATACCTCTGTCTTCAAAAGCTGTACAGCAATGAAGTTCTCTTCAAAGATTGATCGGCTGTGGAATGTCGGTCTCGCAATAAGGGCCTCAGCACCATAACGTCCATCCCAGCGTGTGACGAGTTTTATATCCACATGTTTACGAACATTTTCCATCGTCTTGCCAAACACTGCGTTGTTCATGAGCTTGAAGAGATTTTTCTCGAAATCATTCGTTGCTTGTTTCCGCATATCGCTATTTAAGTCAATGTAGGATCTTAACCACGGCCTCTGTTTGAACTTCAACACTCGATGAATACGTTTGAGTTGTAGACCATACTTGAGCGCCTGCTTTAGATTCCGATAGTGGATAACGTAGTTGCTCTTGAAGTCTAATGTTGTCATCAGTTTGATCTGCGTTGAACCTGGTGCACTTTTGTGTTCAGGACATAGTGGTAAGTCTCGGTGGGTATCATGAAGGCTTACGGGATAATCCAGATCGACTTCCAGGATGTATCCTTCTAATGCATCGTCCTCAATCGCTTGAAAATCAATATTTTCTGGATTTTCCACCCATGTGAAGTCTCCATATGGGAGCGATTCCATTATCGCCCAACCGTAAAGATTGTTGACGTCAAAGTACATGAGATACTTGGTGGGCTCTTGAGGCTCATAATTGCTCATATACTTGTTGTTTGCTTTGGCATAACGGTTGCAGCACTGAATCATGCCGCCCCTCACTCCTCGTTCAACAAACAGATGCATCTCCAAGTCCGTGAAAAGCTCCAACTCAATCTGTGTGAACTTGAGCATGGCGTCCCACGTGAATCCTGGTGTTGTGTAGTAGTGCGCAGGGTCCAGATCATACGCTCTGATGCAATTGTCACGAAAATTCTCAAAGATATCGGCTAAGAGGAGAACATCAGTTTTCAGACAGAGATCTGAATATTCGCCCAAGTCATGAATGTTGAACTCTTGCCACACTCTCTTTGCGTGCTCGTAATCGTCGTCTGTGATATCGCTGTCATTCAGCGTACTATGGAAATCTTCTTTAGTTGGAAGATTATGCTCATCCAGTTTCTGCACAGCGTCAACGTATTCATATGGGAAGACACCTTTCCTCGATAGCAGCTCAATTTTATCATCGGGAAGTTGTGGAAATTCGCGCCTAACAATCTTCAATTCCGTAAGGTATGAAGCTAGTTTTTCCAACGATGAAGCCATAAAGCGGAACGAGTCGATGAATCGAAAACTCACATCGCTTCCATCAATGTGCTTTTGAAAGGCGATGTAACGTTCCTTCGTTTGTGCCAGTATATCCACACGACCATCGAAGCATGTTACGATTTCACGTATAACAAAATGTGAATCATATCACGTGAGGTTGTGGAAGACCACGGGTATCACTCGTGAGTCTTGATAAAGTAAGTTGCACTCGTTGTGTGCTGGTCCTCTGTATCTAGGTGCACATAAATATGTATTGTATTTTCAATCTTTATTATTATTTGAATGAAAAAGGGTTACTAAAATACATACTGTCCAGTCAAATGGCAGTGATCATGGACTCGATCGTTGCTGGATAAATTCCTGTTACAAATATGACACGTAGTTGCCATATGAAACTGTGTTCTCTGCTCGAATGACAGCTTCGACATAGGCTTAGGATTCATGTACAGCTCTTCGAGGTCCGTGGCCAATTGTTGCAGCTCCCTCACGAACCATTCCGCAGGCTTCACACCTCTGTAGCTGCAGTAGCTCGATTTCGAGATATCATAACTACAGTTTAGGTAATACCCAACGCTGAACGCCTCATGCTTTTGGTACGCGTTTTCATCTCGGATCGGTTTGAGTAAGCATTCAAAGTCCGCGTAGACAATAAAAGGTACTCTCTCTTTATTGCTATGATTTTTAAAGCGAAGAATTTTTTTCTTTATTGACGGCATGATAACCTTGCATTTGTTTATCTTCCTGCAATCTTCTTCATGTGTGGTAAGCTTGCCTTCGTTACGAAAGTAGTGCAGGCAGCGATCGCAAATATGATGCTTGTGAATACGTTTCGATAGCTGTATCGAGACTAAACGAGACAACTGTTTGATCCACACGTAATGGAATCTCGGTAGTTGGTATACTCTGTTAGCATCTTCGTTTTCTTGCTCTTCGTCCTCATCCACGTAGTGATCTTGCATGAGAAGAAGGTTAACATGCAGAGTTTTTTTCGTAGACGTTACATGCAGAGGAGTGGTCATGAACTTTCTCATTCGTTTCTTCAGAATGTAGACGTTGATTGATATGCCATTATTCTTCTCAAATTTGTTGAAATGATGCGACATCACTGGAAAGTCGATACCAGTGAAGTTGAGTTCATGCGTATATCTCTCGTATGTAGAAACTCGATTAGGATTATGTACTGCCGGATGTAATGCTGATAGTACAGCCCACTTGAAGCACATGTTGTCAGTATTTTTCACGTTGACACATGCATTCTTATTTTGAATCTCGATTGGGAGATCTATATAGGAGCTACCTCGCATTGGATTCAACATGTTGATGTTGAGTGTGAGATTGATGATAGAATACAGCTTCCATCCGGAATCTTGTAGCTCAAATTCTTCAATTTCCCTCTGAATCGATGCTTGGATGTTGACAGTAAACCAATCTTTGATTGAAGTTGTTGGATAAATCGCTTCAGCCTTCGTGTTGAAGTGCTTCATTTCAACAATTTCTTCATCTTTCTTCATTACCTTAAATTTTGCTGCTAGTACTGCATATACCTTGACTGCCATCTTCTCAATCTCCAAGATACTTTTTATTTCTTCATGGAAAAGTGTTGAGCAATCTTCCAAGAATAGATTGATATCGATGTGCTTTAAGTTAGTGATAACTCCAGTCTTGATGCGCTCATTGAAAGCTGATAGTAGGTTCGACCATCTCACTCGATCCAAGATTCCTTTTTCATCAGTCCTCTGCAAGCCTGAACCTTGTTTTATCAAACGTTCTAGTTTGATTTCAATACCTTTCAGGAAACCAATCATGAACAGATACTTCTGCCGTTCGGCAACTGTGGCCCCCACCAATAATTTTTCTATGGATTTGATGACTGCAGCAAGCCGTTTGATCCACTCTGCGATCTCATCTGATTTTTGAGTTTGAAGAAGCTCCAAGATATCTTCCCACGTCTTCATGACTGCATTGCGCTCCTGGAGATCCATTCTGATCCAAGTATTTCGAAATACTTTGCTTTAAAGAGAGAGTGACTTTGGAGTAAATTGAACGGTCGCTTCGGAATGAGCCTCTCTTGCTGAAGAACTTGTATTTATCCCCACGAAAAGTAGTGAGATGTATCGAACTCGTAGCTAATTGATCAATATTCATGAATACATTTATTGTTCATGTCTGCGTTTGAATCTAAAAAAGTGGTGGGAAGGCTACAAAGTCGTTGCTGATTGGTTGATATCCTCGAATGTATCCATCGTTCATGGTTGTACAATAGCTCGCAGTAGAGGCGACAAACGGGTATAAAAGAGCTGGAAGCGTGACTGTTGGCATCACTTTATTCATCATGGAGTACATAGTAGACGTCCAAGGCTTCAAGCGCCCTTTTAATAAATTCGTATTCAAAGAGATGGCCATCATTCCTCTCGAAGATGACTCCTTACCATCAGTCTATCTGTTTGAACCGCCACACAAATGGAGTTTCCTGCCAGCCAAATACAAGAGCGAAAATCGGTGGCTAGAAGCAAATTATCATGGCATTCCCTGGGTTAATGGTGATATACCATATGATGAAATCAGCGAGACTCTTATCAGTCTTCTACGCGATGCGAGCAAGATTTATACCAAGGGCTTAGAGAAGAAACGTTGGCTGGATAGGATTCTTCCAAACGTTTACAATATTGAAGACCTAGGATGTCCCGCGTTGGCAGCATTACCAACTAATACTGACATCACATGTACGAATCATCCAATCATGAATTGGACTCCCCACTGCGCAGCTCACAACGTGTGTATGATGAAAACATGGCTTCTAGAATTGCGCAAACAGATGGCGTCGGTTGCGTCATCTAGTGGAATCATCGCAAACTCAACTGTCAACTGCATCATAAATGATACAACTACTCTAAAAGGCTACTACGACGAGTGTGATTTCTCACTGTAAATACTTACTGATGAGCCCTGTACACTCGACAATAAAAAATTCTATGTCATTTTTATAAGTTAAAAAATTGTTCTTGAATTACTGCTCCTCCTCCCCCTCCGCCCCTCCTTCTCTTCCGAACTAGAAATCGAGCTGAAATTAAAAGACTATGACGAAAAATCATTCACGAATTAACTATAGTCGCTGTTCTCAGGATAACTGCTCTACTCTATAAGTTCGATTATTAGCAGTGGTTTCAATGAAGCTGATATTTAATATCGAGCCATGATAAATTCTCTGCTGTTATCGATTAGATTTCAAGACATCTCGGTCGGTATAGACGTGCTCGCAATAACCGCCTGTGGATTATCGAGCATCTCTGTTGGTGCAGATGTTCTCTCAATATATCCTCCTTCGCATCTCAGTAAAGATGTTTGAAATAATCCCCGTGTGGAACGCCACGGGCCCAAAACATCAGCACATCCCTTCTCTAGACAGCAATGGAGAGAGGGCAGTTGACGGTCGACTTAGCTGAGAGGGTTGTAAAGATGACACGTGTGAAGCATTAGGCTCTCTGACTCTAAGCTCTCTGGCTCGCAATTAAGAAAAAAAAAAAAAAATTTCTAATTTCAAATGGTCTATATTATTTTTAAATTAATATCTAATAATGAAAAAAGCTGAGGTATAGAATTAAACACTTTTTTTTATTGCGTCGAAATATTAAAAACTAGATTACAAAATATTAATATTAAATTTACTTTATCTATAAAAAATTTGACACTAATATTATATTTACATAAAAATTAAAATCTTTTCAGTAAAAAATGCAACTAAGATCAATAATATAAGTTGATGCACTATTTATCTCGAATTCTTTCGAATCCTCCTGTGGTGCACTCTATCCGAAAGCGATGACAGCAGAGCGAAAGTCTGTCTTATCATGATAATGTCAGCCTTACCATGATAAAGTCCCCCTTAGCATGGATATCGAGCGTTATCTATAGAATCCGACTGTGGCTTCATCGAAAAAACTTTATCAAGTATGCTGCATTAATTATAATTGGTTGTTCAAAACAGAATAAGGCATTAAAACAAGCACCAGTAGATGTTCGTCTAGAATTTGAGTCTAAGACAAATTTTCCGGCGGGAACCACGGCCTACTGTTTAATCTTATATGATCGAATAGTTGATTATAATGTAATAAGTGGTAATGTAATCAAACGTGTATCAAACATTTGTATCCAATCAACATCAATCTCATAGTTAGATATTTAGGATCTATAGTTAAGAATTTTTTAGGTTAAATGCATTACATGTAAGATATATATATATATCTACCGTTAAGAGTTTTTATAGATTGAATGCATTATCTGTGACATTAAAAAATAAAAACAAGTTTTTATACAGCAAATGTATTTATCTCGAATTCTTTCGAATCCTCCTGTGGCGCACTCTATCCGAAAGCGATGACAACAGAGCAAAATCTGTCTTATCATGATAAAGTCTCCCTTACTATGGATATCGAGCGTGATCTATAGAATTCGACTGTGGCCCTATCTATAACAGTACCGACGTAAGATAATTTCTGGCTGTCGGTAAAATATCAACAAAGGTATCGAATCTCCCAATATCCCGATATCCCGATATCAGGATATCCCGACCCCAAATACCCCGCGAGGTCTCGCTGTGAGTTAGTAGGTCACTTATCTACAGTGATCGGTAGTACAGTGTGCTTCGGTAGTTGGTGCGGTAGATTCAGTTACCGACTGTAGGGGAGGCTCGGTCAGTACACGACTACAGTAAGTATACATAGAACGTCGCGTGCCATCTAACTGGATACCATGTAACCATTATGGAAATATTGATCTTGATCTATCCGACTGTAGCACCATCTAGCAGACAACAATTTCGACATAAGATAATTATCGACAGGCGGTCATTACCGTCTGTGGGTAAAGTAGGTTTCTAGGATAATTACCGACTGAGCACAGGTAAATTTACACCTGCCCAGGTGGTGTGCTGGAACCGGCCTAGCCTATCTACTGAAAAATAGGTGCATTACGATAACTCCAAGCGTAGAAAATCATGGGGATTTCCCGTCCGTGCTTTCACGTCAACGGCCAAATCGAATATTCACGGCTCCAAGGCCATGCTCTGTATTTGGTGGGACTAGCTCGGAGTTTTTAATTATAAATGTATAACCAGTCTTGACAAATATGCTTCGAATTTAGGAAAAAAACGGCGGAAGCAAAGTTCTTAACAGGTTACTCTGGTTTTACTTTCTCACGGCCGCAGATGTCGCGGCGGTTACCGCTATCGGTATATTCGTATATACGTTGAAAAATATATTGTAGTAAAAAGAAATCCACTATTTTCCCAATAGATGGCTTTAGTTATTTGTATCTCGCGTTGTATAAGTCCGATCGGGTTCCATTAGATGGCGTTAGAAAGATGAGATTTCGTACTAAAAAATTTTTTGTGACAGTGTTGTGATTAGTTGACTCAGTTTTGTTCAAGCGCGCGTCAAAGATGGGCACTAGCAAAGAGAAAATATGCCATATTTTACAGTTTTTCTTCGATAAAGGCGAAAACGCAAGCCAGGCGGCTGAAAATATAAATAGTGTTTATGGTCCTGATACTGTAACAGCCAATCGCGCGCAATTTTGGTTTCGTCGATTCTGTTCCGATAATTTCGATGTCAAAGATGCACCACGCACTGGAAGGCCAATTGTCGAGTCCAACCGTCATGTAAGCACTGTTTCGATTGCCCAAGAGCTAAAGATTGCACAAGAAACCCTTTGGAACCATTTGAATAAGGCTGGATACAAAAAGGAGCTCGATGTATGGGTGCCAAACGAGTTAACGCAAAAAAATCTCATAGACCGAATTCCCATCTGCGCTGCTGAATCGCAACAAAATCGACCCATTTCTGAAGCGGTTGGTAACTGGTGATGAAAAATGGATCACTTACGACAACGTCAAGCGAAAACGGTCGTGGTCGAATCGCGGTGAGCCGGCGGAAACGGTGGCCAAGCCAGGATTGACGGCCAGGAAGGTTTTGCTGTGTGTTTGGTGGGATTGGCAGAGAATCATCTACTATGAGCTGCTCCCCTACGGCAAAACTCGAAACTGTACTGTCAACAGTTGGATTGTCTGAAGGAAGCAATCGCCCAGAAGCGGCCAGCTTTGGCCAATAGGAGAGGAATTGTGTTCAATCAGGACAACGCCAGGCCACACACATCGATAGTGACTCGCCAGAAGCTCCGGGAGCTTGGTTCGGAGGTTCTTATGCATCCACCTTATAGTCCGGACCTGGCACCAAGTGATTACCATCTGTTCCTATCCATGGCGAACAATTTTGCTGGTGAAAAATTCGCTTCAAGAGAGGCTTGTGAAAATGGACTGCCTCAATTTTTTGCCAATAGGTACGAAGGCTTTTCTGAGAGAGGCATAATGAAATTACCTTCAAAATAGCAACAAATTATCAAACAAAACGACGCATATTTGACCTAAATCAGATCATTCTAACTATGGTAATTAAAGCCTTCAATTTTATGCAAAAATAATGGATTTCTTTTTAGTGCACCTAATATATTATGACCGATAGTCGCTATTAAAGGAGGGGAGCCGGGTAAATGAATAAAAAATAATCCTTAAGGATCACGATGTATTTTTCGGATATTTTTAGGCCCGTTTTTTGGATTGTACGGGTGATTCTTTCCAGTATAATTTTCCGGCTTTACACCGAAGCTAGTCCTTAATTACGACAAAATAAAGTTGAAACAGAAACGCAAAATATACTCAGATCAAAATGCAAAACAAGGCTTGAAGAAAAATGCAAAATGATAACTTTAATAGCAACGCAAAGTAAACTCTAATGACAATGCGAAATAAAATCTAAGAGGAACGCAAAATAAGCTCAAGCGGCAGTGCAAAATAGAACAAAAATAGAAAGCAAAATAATAGTTCAAGTCGTAACGCAAAATAATAGAACGCAGATGTAATGTAAAATACAAACTCAAATAATGACGCAAGCAATAGAAAGAAAACACAACGTAAAATTCAAGTTCAAATACTAATGCAAAATAATAGGGCAAAAATATAATATAAAATATAAGCTCGATTAATAACGCGAAATAATTGAAAGTCCATTGTAACGGGTATTTCTTATCGTTAGCATTAAATTTATTTTCCCAGGGGAAATTCGAGCTCGATCACAAGAATAATTAATTTTAGACTTCTAGGTAGGTGAAAATAGGGTTTATTAATGAAAACAATAAAAATAAGAATGTCACTGTTCGGTTTCTTTGCACCGATGACCAGTACAATGCATTTAAAATTGTTATTTGCTGCGATTATTTTCACAGTTCTCTTCGGGTTTTGCATTTACATAGATTCTCGGTACACCGAGCTCGGTAGTTGGTTATTGTTCCGTGCGTTGGTAGTGAGCCTGTCACTTGACGCACACACACACAGCTAAATGCGTCGCACTTGCTCTTACAGCCGATGTCTAGATCATACCTATAGATCTCTCTATCTATCACACATTTCACTTCCCTACTATACTCTTTAAATCGACTCGCTTATACATTCCTTGTCAATTCTACTAGTTTAAATGCTACACGCTTTAATTCTAATCGCATAAACACTATCTGCCTAATTCTATTTAATAATTCTATACGATTAATTCTATTCACTTAAAACCTATCTAAATCTAGATTAATGTCAATTTCTTCAATATTCCAGTAATAATTTCTATCTTATTTAATTAACTCACCTGTCCTTCCTCTTTCTGTCGTCTTTGTTGTTTCACACTCACTGACTCGATTTTTTCGCTCGCAAAATCGAGTATTTCAATCAAATGTTAGTGTACACGATTTTTAAAACTCCAAAATGCACGTATTACGAAACCGTGTTTGATTGCAAATGCCTTGGACTAAGAGAAAATACACGTATCTCGGAACAACTTTGTTTTTTAATCGCCTTCCACTAAGAGACTTGGGCTAAGAGAAAATGCACGTATCTCGGAACAACTTCGTCTTTTAAGGGCCTTCAACTAAGAGATTCAGGCTAAGAAATAATGCACTTATATTAAAACTGCTTCGTTTTTAATCGCTTCCCACTCAAGAGAATTAAGCTTAGAAAGTAAAAGAGCTTTTTCTTTCGCGTGGGCTATTTTATACCCTGCCCCATTGCCTCCTACCCCTCTATGATTATCGGCTTTGATTTTTAATGTATAGGATGTGAGCAATGCCGCGCCGAGATGAGAAGCGCCTGAACACTGAGAGAAAACCATCAGCTGAGTAGTCACTGACTACCTCGAGATGCAGAGCTAAAGTGGCGAGACACACAAAAACACAGATCCAGCCTTTGTGTGTTTTACTAGCTCGCCCCTTCCAAGAAAGGGCCGGCGTAGTCAACTCCTGTGAGTGAATGTGCGTGTTGGTGCGACTCGCGACAGAGAAAGCTGACCCATCAATTGTTGAGCCCGAATTCCTCTCTGCCGAGTACACACAGCACAATGTGAAATGTGAGATTTCACAGGAGCTCTTCCACCAACGATCCAATGAGTTAGCCGAATTTGGGCTAGTGTGAGCTGAGTGTCTCCGTGAAGAGTCTGCACGTGAGCTTGATCAATAATGAAAGTTGAGAATCGAGAGTGACGAGGTAAAATGGCAGGATGTCTTCCTTTATACTCGTACGTGAGTGCTGATTGAGCACGGTAACCTCCTACTCTGAGCACACCCCCCTGGTCGATGAAAGCTGTTAGTCGACTGAAGGGGTGAGAGGATGGAAGACAAGAGCCTGACTGCAGCACTTGTGACTCGTGTATACAAAACACGGCTTGTGTTGCTTTCGTCCAAAAGACGTTAGCTGCAGTCATCTCTCTTGTGTGAGTGGAGCTGTTCCTACCGATTCTAACCTCTTCCTCATTCTAGCCACAACTCTGACACAAAACAAGGTGAGACGACACGTTTTGTGAGTGAAGAACAGCGATAAATAATATCCCAATGGTACTCTGGCGTCAGAGTTGCAGCGAGAAGAGCTACCTCTGGTCGGGCTTCCGTAATGCTTGAATCGTCAGCATCAGTTGCGGCTTTCGGCCAAAATTCAACTGGTTTTACCATCCACGGTGGACCTGACCACCACAACTGATGAGAAGACAATTGAGATATTGAGATACCCCGCGAGGCACAATCAGCTGGATTGTTTGTGTTTAACACGTGACGCCATTGAGCATTGGGTATGAGTTCTTGTGTTTGAGATACGCTGCTTCGGACATAGTCCTTTCACCGAGCAAAATGAGCTTTAATCCAGGTGAGAGTTACTGATGAGTCCGTCCACATGTGAGTAGATGAAATTTCGACCGTGAGTGTGGCTTGAACGTATGCAACTAGTTTTTCAAGTAACAGCGCAGCTGTCAGTTCAAACCGTGGTATAGTGAGCTTCTTGAGTGGTGCCACGCGTATTTTTCAGCAGACAAGTGAAGCCATCTTTCCTGTGAAAGTTGAGTTGACAGTGATGTAAATCACTGTGGCCATGGCCAGTTGAAATGCATCAGAGAAGCCATACAATTCCACTGTTGAGTTGCTCCATGTGTTGAACCACTGAGGAATTGAGATTACGGCCGGATAAGTGAAATCTTCTCTGATTGCAATCCATCGTGTTGAAACCTGGGATGACAGTGGATCATCCCAGTTGAGCTTGTGAAGCCAAATGCTCTTGTAAAAGTATTTTGGCTCTGATCACAACCGGTGAGATGAAACCAAGCGGATCAAAGAGTTAAGCTACTTCGAAAAGAACGAGGCGTTTTGTGAAAGTGTTGAGGCGAACCGAGATGAACATGTGAAACTGTCCTCATGAGAAAGCCAAGTCAAACCAAGAATTATGTCTCGCAGTCGTCCATTGAGATAGCTGAGTTTGACGGTGATGATTAGATACTGATGAGAGTTGTTGAGCAATTTCAATAAGTTGATGAGTAGAATCCGCCCGTAATTTGATGGTGTCACTGTCTGGTCTTAGAACACCGAAGTGAGGCAGATAATATTGTGCTTCTCTTGCAGATGTTTTAAAGCCTTCACCATATGACCAAGATGTTCGTATTCGTCCATAAATTGTGAGTAGAGTTGACCGTATTCAGCATCCTTCATGATTTTCCGTATAGTGTGCTCCAGACATCGATGTGCTTTTGAGCATAAGCTTCCCAGATTTGCAGGTGAAGATGTGAGAAGACGCCGAACAATGTATCGACCTGTAAAATCACGCTGATGCGTGTTGCGAAAATCGCATGCCTGTTTCTCTGGTGTGAGTTGACCGACTGTGTCCTTTGGTGGCTTTTCTTGACCCAGAATTTTGTAAGCACGTCTTGTAATTCCTGATCGTCGTACTGCACAGCAGCATGATGAACAGTGAGTGCGTCAGATTGGCATGAGTTGACCGGTCCAATGATGAGCCATCCAAATATCGATAATTGTGCAATAGGTGATGATGGTGTGCCTTTGATAATGTTAGGCTTAATAACCTGTCCATAGATATCTGCTCCAATTATGATGTCGATCGATCGTGGTGTGAGAAAGTCCAGGTCCGCCAGCTTAAGCTTCACTATGTGAGACCATGTTCATGCTGGCGATTTAAATGATAGCAAATGTGTTGTAATGATGTTGAGAATGTGAGCTAGAACCGTGACTTTCTCCCTAGTGTACATGGAGCACATTGTGCGTTGAACCGGACCATGTGTCTGCGTTGAATGCCTTCCAGCGATCCCTGTGATCGAAATTGATGAGTGCTTGCGTGGTGTGTTGAGTTTCCGGAAGAGTTCTTCCGAAATGAAAGTCAATTCCGATCGAGGATCAATAACAAGACATGCCCGATAAGTTGCTAGTAGCGTTGAGCATGTGTTTGTGAGTTGAACCGATGAGAGGACGACTGCGTCAACACCCTAGCCTGTTGACGACCGTGTATTGTGTGGTTGAGCGGCATCGAGGTTTGCAGGTGGTGCCGCTTGATGCAGCAGCGTGCGGCCTGTGCATGATGTCGCATGGCGCACAGTCGATTGGTGCGTGCTGACCTTGGCAGGAGCAAGATTCGCTGACGTTGACCTTGTAGAGCTGGTTGATCGCGTTGGAGTGGCATCCACCATCTCCAATGCTCGTATTTTCATCTCACCGCACTCCTTGATCCTGGTGAAGGTCGGCGATTCCGATGAACGCCCCACAGATGTTTACCAAGATTCTCGTGTGGTTCGGTCCATCTAATTGCTCAGCTGCCCTACCAACATGTAGTCCCAAAGTTGTTCCTTCGTGGTCAGCGAAGTCAGAACCTGGTTGACTTCAGACACGTTCGTCACCGATTGTGCGTGCGACTCCGCATCTCCCACGACAGGTGTTATTCCAAATAATGTGTCCAATTGAGATCGAAGCAGAGTTGGTACTGGTGCAGGTTGTGGTGGTTGCGCTAGCCTTTCTATCGCTTGCCTTGCTGCAATCTCGTCATTGCGTGCAAGCGTTACTTCGGTTATTTGCAAGTTGCTTGCAAAGTACACATAGTCGCGATGGGATGTGGGCCATGAACCTTCCATAACCCCGTGCTCCTTACGTGGTCCCCATGGACTTCGTCTATTTGCTTGATCAGCGTGTCAAGCAACGCCAGCGTAGTTGATTGAGCTTCGTCAGCTAGCGTAGTGCAGATGTGGGGGAGCGTTACAATCCGGTTGTACTGAGACTGGACCGTCAGCACCAGCTCGGTTGCCAAGCGAGCTGGTGATCGGATCCCTTCCGCAGTGGTGGTGTCATCGGGGACCAACAATGCCTTTTTCTCATCAGGATCACCGGGTGCCACCCCGGTGATGATGATGCGTTAATACATTGTCATCCTGACAACCTCCTTCAACAAATAAAAAACATCAAAGCTGCTCCGCAGAGCTATACTTTATCAAATCTGCTTGGCTGATGAGTGCCAGGATGAGCCGAAAAGGTGAGACTGCGAGGAATATCCGCAGAGTCCCAAGTCGAGATGAGCCGATATGCGAGCCGAAGGTAGATAAACCCTGGTCTCGCCTGCGCGTGAGTCGATATCCGGCTCGAAGAACCAAATGTTGAGAATTCCAGTTGACGATGTTGGTGGGAATCTGCAATATATTGAAAATTATGAGTTTTCACTCACGGCAGGGAAAAAGAAACCAGACACAGATGTTTAAAAGAGAAAGTGGTTTTTATTGTACCATCGACTCTTACGTTGTGAAATAATTTGGAAAATATATACAAAATAATACAAAAGAAAATGAAGTGAAGTTAATGTGAATTTAAACTGGAAAGCACACAATTTTATTAATTGTGTGCTGACAGGTGAAGACGATAGTTTGATGCAGCCAGCGCTGCAGTGCACGACACAGAACGAGAGCTGAGAATGCACAAGCAGGTAGAATGAGTTCACAGAACTTCTCCAGAATGCTTAATTGTCGAAATGTGCTGGGAATGAGAGCGTGCATGTACAGTTCTACCAGTTAAGCAATAGCAGTATCAAATATAATGAGAAATAACGTGATGCAGTTAGTGCTACAGAGCACGGCAAGTGCGAGTATGAGGATGCACAAATGAGTGGAATATACTCACTGTACTTTCCCAGCAAGCATAGTTGGGGGAAAGCACAGTGAATAGTAAGTACTCGCTCAATTATATTAATCGAGCAGGCAAATTATATTGAGGAAGATATGGTACAGCCCGCGCTGCAGAACACGTCACAAAGTGAGACCTTTATGAGGATGTCGTTTGGCTCGTATGGCTCGAACGTGAGCGCAACTGCATTATCGCTCATGATGGACGCACGAGAGAGTATCGCCCTCCGACCGGCCTACCAGCTATCGACGGATACAACGCGGATGCGGGGGTCCATCACGTTCTTCAATTTCACGGTTGCTTTTATCATGGTTTTCCGCGATGTTATCGTGTGAATAGAGAAGCTCGAATTGAATTCGGCGATACAATGGATGAGCGATGCGAGCGTACCGTTCTTATTTCCGGGCGAATCAGAACAAAAGGGTACACTCTAACCGAAATATGGGAATGCGATTTTAACAGATTACTCGAGAATGACGAGGAAATGTCGTTATACGTGAAGAGTCACGCCATGGTCAAGCAGGCGCCTCTCGAACCACGCGATGCATTCTTTGGCGGTCGAACGGAAAATTTTGTAAGCTTGTACGACGTCGCGAATGGGGAGCAGATACGCTATGTGGACGTGTGCTCGCTCTATTCATAGGTGTGTAAGAATGGAAAATATCCCGTTGGAGATCCAAAATTGATACGTAGGTGACGAGTGTCGAGAACTCGTAGGACTTGAAAACGATCCAAGTGTCGTCGAGGGGCTCGTGAAGTGTACCGCGGTAGCACCGCGCAATTTGCATGGGAAACTACTGTTCCCCCTGTGTAGAACGTGCTGTACAGATATGGACACATTCGCGGGCTGTACACACGATGACACGACTGAGCGAGCGTTTGACGGCACATGGGTCGTGGACGAACTGAGAAAAGCTGTGTCACTCGGATATATGGTGACGCGTATCCATGAAATTTGGCAATACATTGTTACGCAGTATGAATCGACAACGCAACGAGGCGGTCATTTTGCCGAGTACATTGATACATTCCTAAAAATAAAACAGGAGGCGAGTGGACCGCCAACAGAGTGTAACGATGATGAGGAAGCAATAGCGCGTTTTATAGCATTGTATAAGGAGTCTGAGGGGTCATATCTCGAGCGAAGTGCTTTGCAGCAAAATCCGGGTTTACGTTCACTCGCAAAATTGGCTCTTAATTCATTCTGGGGAAAGTTTGGTCAACGTGAGAATCGTACGAAAACCGTTATCGTTTTCACACGAGCGGAACTAATGAATTTACTAACGAGTCCGGAGATTGAGGTGACGGGAATGCTACCGGTTAATCACAAGACCATGTATGTAAACTATGTAAGCAACCGCAATGCTGTCCAACCATCCCCGACATCAAATGCCGTGATTGCAGCATACACGACGTCACAGGCACGCCTAAAACTATACAGTTATCTTGAGGGGCTCGGGCGACGAATATTGTAGGGCGATACAGACTCCTGTATTTACGTGAGTCACCCCGATGGTAACGAGTATGAACCACCAATCGGTCAATTTCTAGGAGATCACACGGATGAATTCAGTGAATACGGGCCTGGTAGTTATATAACTTCGTTCGTTTCGGGAGGGCTAAAATTTTAGAAATACCTTGTTCGTTAACCCGACGGTACGATTATTGAAAAATGTAAACTAAAGGGTATCACGCTAACTTTTGCGAATAGCCGTCACGTAAATTATAACGCATTACGATCTTTCGTGACAGGAGCAAGGAGCGTACTTATTATTTCTAAATTCGACGCTATTCGACGCACGGAATTTCATCATGTAGTAACGCGTAAAGAAACGAAATCATGTGAACCTGTTAACACGAAGCGAAAGCGGCACGGGCTGTACTCTACTGTACCGTACGGCTATTGTGAAATACGCTAATAAGTTTAACGCAAAAAAGTATATAGTTTTACGGCTGAATTCTCGATATTTTAAAATAATCTTTTTGTCTGATTTCATGTATCATATTTACTGTGTACAATCCATTAAAAGAAAAAAAATAGATGTATTATGTACAAAGCCGTTGTCTGCTTGTTCTTTTTGTGCTGCTATTCGTAGCAGAAGCTGCTATCTCTCTACTGTTCCCTTTTGTTCTGACTTTCTCATCGTTGATTCCGTTTGCCCCGTCTTTCCTTTTGTTCTGAGTTTCTCGTGCTACCTCCGTCGACATAATATTGCTATTTAGAATTTGATGATTCGTGAAATTTGCACATAGAGATGTATGCATAGTGAAATAAAAATATTGCTTTATTTGTGAGAAATATAAAAATTATCGTTATTTAATTTACATACGGTGTAAACATCAGCTTATACCGCGGGCCCGCACCTCATCAGCTGGTACAGGCGCGCCGCGCCTCATCGGCTCGTCAAGGCCGCGAGAGTAGCTGATGCCACGGGGTCGCCCCCGCCGCCGCCGCCGTCGCGGTATAAGCGTATTTAAGAGTCAGCTGATTGATTTTGATAGACACTCATCGATATGGATACACGTTGTAAACATCCATGGACAGCCGTGATAAACGGTCCTACGGGTTGTGATAAAACATATTTTGTCAAAAAATTCTTAAAATAAATGCGCGAAATGACGGATGTCCCGTTCGAGCGTATATTTTTTTATTACTCACAGTGGCAGTCCAGGTATTCAGAATACGGTGATAAAATCGAATTTCGCGAGGGTTTACCGCAAGCAGCAGACTACGCGAAGGATACAACACCTAAACTTGTGGTTATTGACGATCTTATGCGCGAGGCATCCAACAATACTATGGTCGATCTTTTCACCAACGGTAGCCAACATAAAAATCTTAGTGATATTTTCATCACGCGAAATCTCTTCCGTCAGGGTCACGGGCAGCGCGATATCTCTTTTAACGCTAATTATATCTTTGTCCTTAAAAATCCGCGAGATCGCACGCAAATTCAGCATCTAGCGCGTCAGGTATGTCCCGAGAATCCGCGATTTTTGCAGGAGGTATATTTCGATGCAACAGCTGCACCGCACGGTTATCTATTATTCGACTTGAAACAATCGACGCCTGATAATTGTGGATTTTGCGCTTGTATATTTCCCGATGACCAATACCATTACGTTTACGTGCCTCAACAAGCAATAAAGTTTCGCGATGCGACGCGCGATGTACCAGTAATGCGCTTGTAATGGCGTTGCACGGACCTCTCGATAATAAGCAACTAATTATATTGCAAGCGCTGTGTTATCTGAAGCAAGAGCAACGACGTGCAATTTTGCGCAAAACAGATGTAGCGCTCGTACGGTGTATATGCGAGTGTGTTCTAAACATTTTACAGGGAAACGTGAGTCTGAACAACGTGCAAAAGAATCATCTTCGGAGGCACGCGACAATTCTTCGACGACTAGCCGCCAAAAGAGGAAATTGGAGCGGTAAGAGGAAGATCATCGTCGAGCACTGTGTCGAATTTCTCAAGTTGCTTCTTGTGCCTGTCTTAGTCTACATGAGCCATGGAATATGCCAGAAAGATGGTCCTTATTCCTCATAATAACATACATCGTCTAGCTGGACTCGCGACTGCTGCTGCTACTACTACTACTACCACAGACCCGTTGCCCTCCGTACAGACTACCGGTACGCCATTATCGCGCCTCGACTCTGAGATGAGTGAAATTTTTAACTCTCACTCGTTAAAGAGCGAGAAAGAGAAATAGATAGCGTAACCGCAGCAGGTTTTACAGCGTTATCTTCACATGGTCGAGTACGATAACGCAGTACCGAATATTTCATCAAAACAAAAAATAGCAATACTCGATCGTCACGAGAATAAAATAGAGAACGTTTTAATTAACAAAGTTAAATCTCGCTTCAATGACACACTTATTATTGATAGCGTACCAAAAAAATGTTTATCTAAAGCAATATCGTTGCTTCGCAATTTGCATCGCAGCGCCGTTGGTAAAAAAATGACAAGGAATCGTAACGGCGTTGTTTCCATAGGCGGCAGCAGAATTTCAAATTCCAATATCGTTGATCTTGTTAACGATGCTATGCGAGCTAGAAAACGCGAGAAACCCATCCGACGATCTCACTTTGCCAAACTCCTGTGAGCGATACAGATGGCACGCGGATTTATCGGCAATCCCGAGTTACTACACGAGCTTACACCTACATCATCCTCGACACCGCAGCAGCGTCTTATTTTACAACGCGATAGCGATAGTAGCAACAACAACAACAACAACAACGAGGCCGAGACTGCACACTCAAACAGAGATTTAATGCTTACGGCGGAAAACGACATCACCGTGGGGATGGAGGGGGATGAAGAAGAGGACGAATAATTGCAAAACATCGCACAAGTAGAATATCGATCCCTCACACAGTTGGAAAAGAAAAAGAAAAAGAATCCATTTAACTGGTCATAGTTAAAATCATGAAAATTCTTTAAAAAATCTATTATGACACCGACCATTCTGCCTCCTATTCTCGAGCAAAAAATTTGGCCCAGGTGGATCGAAGAGTAGCGCGAAAAAATGTTTTACGATGGCTCGTGACACAGGATTCATATAACATGCAGTACAACGTGAGTAATATAGACGATGTATGGGAGGCTGAATTAGCTGATGTTCGCTCGATAGCCACATACAACGATGGGTACGCATACCTGCTTGTTGTTATCGACGTGTGGAGCAAATACGCGTGGGTCGATGCTTTGCCTGACAAAACGAGCGCAAACGTGGCCCACGGTCTCACACGCATATGCGCACGCAGTAACAATCGTCGCGAAAGAAAACGAATATCGATTTTCGCGCTACTCGTAACCCTGACATAAAAGCCTCGATTCCCGAACGCTTTAATCGCACAATAAAAGAGCAAATGTGGCGTTACTTTACATACACGCAAAATAAGCGTTACATCAATGTTTTACAAAATTTTTTATATGCTTATAATCACACTAGACACCGCGGAATGCGTATTCCTCCGAGCGAGGTAACCCTCGAAAATGCCTTTATAGCTTGAGACAATTTAGCACGGCGTTACGAGCGTAACGCGAGAAAAATTAAATAGCCTAAATACAGCATTGGTGACTTGGTACGTATCAGTACAGGTAAGCAGTGTTCGTTAAAGGATATGAGCGTGGTTGGAGTAACGAATTATTCAACATTCAACGAATATCAGTGAATCGAGAACCATTCGTGTATATTTTACACGATCTGAATAACGAGACTATTGCCGGTATTTTCTACGAGGCAAAATTATCGCGAGTACGGGTGCCTCCGTCATCTGAGAAGACGAAAGAGAAGAAGAGGACAAAGAGGAAGAACGCTCGGAGTCACCATCCCTGATAAATGTGAGCTCCAAGGATAGCTCTTTTTTTGTCGTACTACCGAGCAACAGTGGTATGCAGTATTTTCCGAATAATACGACGATGAAATTTATTACAAAACTACCGCGTCAAATACGTTTGCACTGAGAATGGTCTGTTTCTCTTGTGTAAATTGCTTATCCGATGACTCTTTTACATGTTCCTACTGTAGGAAATCTCGTAACTTTTGCGGTTAGTGATTACGATTTATCGGGTTTAAATCTTTTAACATGGAGACGCGCTGATAGAGACCAAGTTCCACCTGGTGTAGTATATTGCTCTATAGACGCTCTTTTGGAGAATATAAATAAGTTACCTCACGTGGCCGGTCATTTGCCCTTTAAATCGTTTCCGAGCGGGCGGGTCGAACTGGCGCGCGCATGTAACGATCTTCGATACCACGACTTTAGCGTGTCGCCCGCTATCACAAGGCTACTAGGATTCTCGGAAGAGGCCTTTAGGTCTGTAATGATAGAGCCGCATTCTGAATACTCAGGGTCGAGTCCTGCATCTCTCACCTGTGCTATACCGGGAAGCATGTTTCTATACACAGATATCTGTGAAAGCTATATTACAGGCAATGTAGAAACACCACTTTTACGAGTTGTTCCTATTGATACTGATGACTGTCAGTATGATCCGATAAAAATTTAATCGTTTTCAACGCCACGTATCTACCTCTCTTGCGCAATAATTTACACACTATCGAGATCGATATAAGAGACGAATTGGGGTTCCTATACGATTCCAACAGGAAACGTTGACTGTGACACTACATTTCAAAAGGTCCCACGATTGATTACACCACTATGGATGATATTGACAGTGTGCAGCAGGGATAGGGTAGTCGCGGGTACGGTGGTATTAGCAATGTTTATATCGGAACATCTAATCAACGAGGACATGGTACCGGCAGCTTTTTCTGAGGCCTGTTTCGTCGCGTGTTACCACTTTTAAAGAAGGGCGCTAAAGCAGTTGGAAAAGAGGCATTGCGCGCTGGTGTAAATGTAGCCGGTGATATCCTCGATAGAAATATTACCGTGAAAGATGCTATTCGCGAGAGAGCACGAGAATTCGGCAGCAATTTCAAACGCAACGCCTCTGAAAAAATTGGCACTCTCATGCGGGGATCTGGTCATAAAAAGCGCAAAATTTCACGAACTCCTCATTCATCGAACGAACGTAAACCACGACGTATCTCCCGTAAAAATAAAAGTGTAATAAAGAGAAAAGTAACAAAGAAGAAGAAGAAGAAGAATAAGAACAATAAGGAGAAGAAGACTCGTCAACGAACGGTTGCAGATATTTTTAGATAGCTGACACAAGATGGCTTTTCTATATGCGCACTCGTGCGAGTGTCTTAAATCGGAACTTGAATTATTTTCACTCCCACCGACGCAAACTACTATCGAAGGCTCCCATTGGGTGTATTACAAGCCATTATCTTCTCTTACAGATGATTCACCTATTGAATTTGTTTTTCCTGGACAGGGTGATGAATATATCGATCTCGCGCATACTATGCTTAGTCTAAGAGTGAAAATAACATCTCCTACTATGGAAATTGCCGCGGGTACAGCGTCGAAATTGAGTACCGGCCCTATAAACAATCGCTTGCATTCTATGTTTAATCAGGTGGATGTATACCTGAATAAAAAATTTGTTTCACCTCCAAAAAATGCCTACGCTTATCGAGCGTACATAAAAATACTTTTGAATTACGGTCCAGCAGCCAAAAATTCGCTTCTCTCGTGAGATTCTCGCGTTCTCTGGTACGATGATACTCCTGGAAAAATGGATGATATAACATCGGGAAATACGGGTCTTGTGAAGAGAAAACAATTTTCAAATGTCGGAAAAACTGTAGACTTGTTCGGTCATCTGCATTGCGATATATTCAATCAGGAGCGGTGCCTATTAAACGGTGTCGACATGCGACTAGGGCTGGTGTGGTCTAGAGATTCATTTTGTCTTGTGGGCGATACAAAGAATGGTAAATGCGGCTTAAAGATTCTGGAGGCATCGCTTCTCGTTCGTGGAACAAAAATAGCTCCTGGTGTGCTGCTGTCGCATGCTAGAACTTTGGCAAAATCTACGGCTAAATATCCTTTTACGAGAGTCGAGGTAAAGCCATTTCAATACACTCTGGTGTTCATGAAGAGACTATCGATAATATCGTGCTAGGTCAATTACCGAAGCGTATAATTATCGGTTTTGTCGATATCAAAGCATTTAACGGCGACTTCAGTACAAATCCAATCAATTTCCAGAATTACAAGATAAATTATCTTTCGTTGTATGTAGATGATGCTCAAATACCTTCGAAACCGTTACAACCTGATTTCACGAAAAATCATCTTTATGTGGATGCTTTTCAAACATTGTTTTCGGGAACTGAAATACATTTCTTGAACGACGGAAATTCCATCGATCACGATAATTATCGCGATGGATACTGTCTGTTTTCTTTTGATTTGACACCCGATCTGTCGGCGAACAGCAATTCACATTGGAATTTAATAAAGTACGGTAGTGTGAGAATTGAAGTACAATTTGCGGATGCGCTTGCTTCAACGATAAATTGTGTTGTCTACGCGGAATATGATGATTTCCTTGAAATCGATGCCTCTCGGCAAGTAATGGTGGATTTTACCGGATAAGCGAAAAATGTGCTGATGTTGGTATAAAATTATTTTGTGTCAAGAGACGTAGAAGCGTCTCCGTGAATAACTAATCAGTCGAACTCGAGCATATGTACGGATTAGACGTGAAAATGGATATCGTCGTGGATATACAGGGAATGCGTGGTAAAGACTCGTAATTTATTCCGAAAGAAATTGCGTTGTTAGTAGTGGATAGACCGTCCTCTGCTCATTGGATCGTCGCACCGCCGTGTCACTTTGCCGAATTAGCACAGCATTCGAGAAACCAGAATAATTATCTCTCGAAATATTTTCACGATCTTGAATGGTACGAGGGCGATGTGAGCTGTAAATAAGCATCGCTAACTTACGTGAAATTTCGCGGAAATCAAGACGTATTTATACATGCGGTCACGAGAAGGCTATACTTCTTTGCGATATCACGAGTTGTGAAATTTCCAACCTGGAGGATAAGGAGGGTGCCCCATCGTACACATTTATGCCGGAATCTTTGCGAAAATGCTTCAGACGCGCTATGATAAGCGATACAGCGTCTTCGCATTGTGCAATGCGCCAGGCTTTCGAAATAAAAAATTGGCTTCGCGAGAACCCATTTAAAGGAGAATCATGCATGGATGTTTGGTCAGCAGACGAAGAGGAAGAGAATACACCTTTGCTCCATCTCACTCCTATCTCCACTCCTTCCCCCACCACGCGGCTACCCCCACCACCGCACTTCTTCACCGCTGCGCTACCCACTCTGCTTGACCAGTGTCGGTAACGTGGAAATGGTAAAGTGAGGTGCTGTGGGTACCTTGGTGAACAAGGAAGAGTAGAGATAAGAGCAGGATGGAGCAAAAGTGGACACATACTTGGAATAAAATTTTTAACTCACCCTTGTGTTGGCGGCATCTGCAACGACTCTCCAGGGTGACGGGCACAATATTTATTCCAATATTCCATGGCACACACATATGCACACATACGCTCTCTCTCTCTCTCTCTCTCTCTCTCTCTCTCTCTCTCTCTCTCTCTCTCACTCTCTCTCTCTCTCTCTCTCTCTCTCTCTCTCTCTCTCTCTCTCTCTCTCTCTCTCTCTCTCTCTCTCTCTCGCTCTTTCTCACTCACTCACTCACTCACTCACTCACTTACTCAAAAACCACAGCTACGCGCCCGCGTAATGCGAATTATCCGCACCCATGGAGCGCGGGCACCGTCAGGGGTACGTATGCGTATCCCGATCAGCGTATCATTACCGCGCGGTCCATCGATCCGTCCTAGATATCCGTCCTCGTCAATGAAATGATCGAGGCCGAATACCGTACACCTCACGAGCAACGCCGGTAACACACTAATCGACGGCTCGGGGTGAAATATTTGCTGCCAATCGACGTATATCGATTCATCGATATCGACAAGTAGCACCTCGCAGCACCCGTCATCGTCCATGTCGATGATCTGACCGCGCATAGCCCTTTGATGCCGCACAACCACACAAGCCGCACCAACGTTCAAGTCCTTAAATTTAAATATACTCCTCTCGGCAAGTCCACCAGTATATAATGTGTCCAATTCGTCCTCCAACTCGGATAATCCTACGCACATTTTATCCGACCGCAGACACACTGTATTGTCACGACTATCACATATTACCCGACACACAAAAGCTTCGAGTAGTTCGCCATCTACATATCGGGGATACATTTTGAGTTTTACTTATACCATCGTTGTGCACTGCTAAAGACAGACTGAATGCTCCGGATGATGCTGGCGGTGATCACAGCATTTGAAGATAACAAGCGCCCCTCTGAATCATAACTAGGTGTGCGGCGCTTTGAATGCAATGTCAGCGGTTTTGCACGTGCGTACCGCTTTGCGCTGTGATTCTCGTGAAGCGAATGCTCTGCAATTAAAGACGCAGAATATGATACCGTATCGCGAGAGACCTCGATTATAATTTATATATAATCATAAAGTAAGAGGTACAGTAAACCGATGTATTTGTTTTTTATCAATCAATATTTTATTTAAATCACTTTACAGATATTTACCGTCGTATGGAACATCCCTGCAAACACGGTAATCTTAGCTCGGAAACTCCACCGCCGTTTAATTTATTTTTATCACTGTCTGATCGTCGAGAAGCAAAAGCATTGTAATATTCACGCACTAATCTCTCGTTTTTCATTACATTATCGCTAAAGAGATCATTAAATTGCGACATGGCGAAGCCGCACGACATGGGATGTAGGAATACGATGCAAAATTGTCCACACACATCCGACGTATTACTCTGTAGCTGCTTGAGGCCGTACCGATTTCTTCGTAGTCGTGCGAGATGTTGCGGTATAACCGGTGGTAGCCCGTAGCTATCAAAGTACATTCCTTTTCCATGATGGTTAACGTATATGGCGATCCAATGCTCTCCAGGTCCGTCGTGGTTATCCGTGTTAACTACGAGTCCGGCAGTTAACGACCATACACGAGGAATTCTGTCAGCCTGGTATACGCCAACGGTTGAAAGTGGTAGATACTGCAGACTCTCGTAGATTTGTCTAGTGTTCATGCTGAACACATAGTCAATGATTAAAGGATGACCGATACGCTTTGAAAGACGTATATATATGCAAAATTTATATCACAGCATCGTCGATCGTGTCACGACTTCATGATGAAGATTTCTCCTCTTTCTTATTCTCTTCCTCTTCGTCTGCTGACCAAACATCCATGCATGATTCTCCTTTAAATGGGTGCTCGCAAAGCCAATTTTTTATTTGGAAAGCCTGGCGCATTGCACAATGCGAAGACGCTGTATCGTTTATCATAGCGTGTCTGAAGCATTTTCGCAAAGATTTCGGCATAAATGTGTACGATGGGACGCCCACCTCATCCTCCAGGTTGGAAATTTCACGACTCGTGATATCGCAAAGAAGAATAGCCATCTCGTGACCGCGTGTATAGATGCGTCTTGTTTTTTGCGAAATTTCACGCAAGTTAGCGTATGTTTGTTTACAGCTCACATCGCCCTCGTACCATTCCAGACCGTGAAAATATTTCGAGAGAAAATTATTCTGGCTTCTCGAATGCTGTGGTAATTCGGCAAAGTGACACGGTGGTGCGACGATCCAATGAGCACAGTACGGTCTATCCACTGCTACCACGGCAATTTCTTTCGGAATAAATTCCGAGTCTTTACCACGCATTCCCTGTATATCCACGACGATATCCATTTTCACGTCTAATCCGTACAGATGCTCGAGTTCGACTGATTAGTTACTCACAGACACGCTTCTACGTCTCTTAACACGAAATAATTTTATGCCGACATCAGCACATTTTTCGCTTATCCGGTAAAATCCACCATTACTTGCCGAGAGGCATCAATTTCAAGGACATTATCATATTCCGCGTGGACTACACAATTTATCGTTGAAGCAAGCGCATCCTCAAATCATACCTCTATTCTCACACTACCGTGCTTTATTAAATTCCAATGTGTTGTAACGAATCGATCTAATAAGCCGTTGATCGGTCTCATTCATTTTTCAAATAATAGCGAGCGGTGTGTTTATCGCGTCGTGTGTATGTTTCATTACAATTACTATGGTAATTGGTTTTGTGTGGACCGTTGCTAGGAGAGTCGCAAAAAAACAAAAATACTAGCAGCCGAGCGAAAAGCCTGCTAAGTCTGTTCGTAACCACAGTCGCTGATACACTGAATTAAAATAGTCACCTACCAATGTTTGATTTTTCATATTTATCTCAAATATATGCATATCTATAAATATATATATCTAATAGTCGCGATATTCAATCCACTTTGTAAAAGAAATACACCATTGCTGGATCATATCAAATACAACATAACACACTGATGCCACGGGATTTCAACTATCAAACTTGCAAGGATTTGAAATCATCGTAGGCGAATTCACCGTCCAGCCCCAACGATAGAGAGCTATGGTGGTCATATATATATAATCTACGAAAGTAAAGAAGATTCAACCGATGACATCGTCGCATTATTAATTAATGTACATCAGAATCATCGTTGGAGATTTCACCACCAATCCTCAACGCTATAGAACTACGGTGCTTACGTATCAGACCTATTTTTTAAGACAAGTTTCGGAGGCACAATATTTTTTGCCTGAAATGGATCAATATGAAATAAATTATACCATTATCCAGCAATTTCCGGTTAGAGTACGGGATGCCCTCCTTGCCATAGACTATGCAAATGTTGATGCATTATCGTCTGCATTATCGCAATTAGATCTAAAGGGTGGTTAAATTGTAAGGGCCGTTGTTGAATGTGAACCACACCTAAACGTCAAGTTTTTTTCTGCATTTCATTTGACATTTCTCAATTTCAGACTAACTCAATTTGAACCATGGAACGATACACAATCGAGCAACGCGTTAAAGTCATTCAGGCTTATTATGAAAATGGGCGTTCAAATCAAAATGCATATCGTGCACTTCGTGATTTTTTCGGTCAATTTAATCGTCCAAACGTGCGTACAATCGGAAAATTCGTGCAAAAATTTGAGCAAACCGGGTCTGTAGGAGATATTAAACCACCAGTGCATGCTCGTACAGCTCGTACTGCAGAAAATATTGCTGCTGTTCGCGATAGTGTGGCTGAAGAGCCGTCCACCTCAACTCGTCGTCGTGCCCAACAATTGCACCTCCCACGCTCGTCGTTGATGAACATTATGCATAAAGACTTGCATTTACACGCTTATAAGGTGCAATTGACTCAAGAACTAAAGCCTCTTGACCATTCCAAACGTCGTCAATGGTCAGAATGGTGGCAAGAAATGGCAACAGTGGATGATCAATTTTCGAAGAAAATCATCTTCAGTGATGAGGCACATTTTCACCTCAGTGGATTTGTCAATAAGCAGAATTGCCGCATTTGGGCGAATCACAATCCAAGAGTGATTGTCGAAAAACCAATGCACACACAAAGAGTGACTGTTTTGTGCGGTTTATGGGCTGGCGGCATCATCGGGCCGTATTTTTTCCAAAATGAGGCCGGTCAGGCAGTTACTGTGAATGGTGTTCGCTATCGTGAGATGATAACGAACTTTTTATGGCCCGAATTGGAAGATATGGATGTGGGCGATATGTGGTGTCAACAGGACGGTGCCACTTGCCACACAGCTAACGAAACAATGGCTCTTTTGCGCGACAAATTCAATGGCCGTGTTATCTCACGTGGTGGCGATGTCAATTGGCCGCCAAGATCATGTGATTTGACACCGTTGGACTTCTTTCTTTGGGGTTATTTGAAAGAAAAGGTGTACGTCGATAAGCCAGCAACAATTCAAGAGCTAAAGGATGAGATAATTCCTCACATTAACGGCATAGAACCTCAATTATGCCTAAGCGTCATCGAAAATTTGGACCATCGGATGGAGGTGTGCCGCCGAGGTCGCGGCGGCCATTTTGCCGATATTCTGTTCCATACATAATTGAACCATACCATATTATCATAATAAAAAGAATTGACAATAATTTCCTAAATAATTTGGGTTTTATTCAAAATCAACATCGGCCCTTAAAATTTAACCACCCTTTATCTTCCGAAGAGCGGGATCGGATGAAGCGGAATGGCCCCGGGAATAATAATAATAAAATTTATGGAAGTAATCCTCAGAGATTGGGTAACACACGGACAAACCTACATTAAACTCAGTCATTTTCTGGAAATAGCATATTTCGCGGCGTTCGAATATTGTGCCTAATCAGGTCCCTTCAGGGTCAACTAATTGTTCAAATATCAGGATGATTTCAGATGAAGTGTCCCAACGTGCTGTACCTGGTCTTACTTCATTGTCCGATATCTGTATTGAGCCTAAGGGGGATGAGTCCTTCGTAAATCCTATGACTCAACCCTTGCATTTTACTATGCCACCTCCCCCTATTTCGTCAATGTCCAATTCAACCAACGACCGCATGATAATTTAAACTGCTGATCGATGTGCCGACCAGAGGTCCGGCAGCGTATCCAAATCCCTTTGATATTTTTGAAGATCTCACCGAGGACCTATCAAAGGATCCTAAAGATAACATCGACTCGGCCAAATTTCTCAGATGCCTTCACCTTACTGTTAATATTTCCAATATTCCGGTGCAAGCACTAATTGATTCTGGTAGTCAGATTACGTGTGTATCGGAGGCCTACTACTCATATATGAAAACACAATTTCAATGTCGTTGAATTGCCCGTTGCTAATCTGGTAATAACCACAGCTGTGGGAAAAAAGCCGACAAAGGTTAAGAAACAGATCTATTTTGATCTTGTTATTGGCGAATGTTCCGTTTCTGCTCCTATCCTAATCATACCATATCTCACTTCGAACATGATACTCGGGAATGATTGGTTAAGGAAGAACAAAGCCGTATTGGATTATGATCGGCTAACTTTTGTTATGAAGTCTTATCAGGTGCCGTCGGAGTTGGTATTATTTGATCAATCTTGTCCAGAGAGGGTGGTCTCTTCCCAAGAGGAGGACATAACCTATATTCAAGTCATATCGAGGAATATCATTCGGAGTTCCCGCGATTCACATTCTTGAAGTCCTTCCGTAAACAACGAATCCCGTCAAAATTCGATTCTTAAATCAAGACATCAACTCGAATCTCGCGGATCATCTAATCTCTATCTAATGAACGCCAGTGACGTGTCAATGGTGGAGGAATCGATAATAAATAATTTCAAAGAATTGTGTCCGGTCCATGGGGTCGATGATGAACCACCGCCATGGTCTGTCACTACTAGAAAGGTCCCTGCATATGGGCTCGAAGTTTCCGAATTCAAGCCCGAAAATATCAATTATGCAACGGATGATAAGGCGTTGCGTGAAACTGTTTCCCTGTATGTGGATAATAGTCTGGAACAAAAATGTTTATTGACTCCAAAAGACAACGATGTTGGTGAATATAAAAATACGGATGCTCATATCGGAGATTCAGAGGATGCGTTTCGAGATCTCATCATCGAATCTGATGATCAGGATGAAGAAGTCGAATCGTATCGGTCCTGTCGGCTATATACGGAAGGAGAAGACGAAAATTTCTTCGACGACGTTACGAGAATGTCGCATGAGCTCACCGAATTATCTTCTTCTCAACAAGATATTATCCGGGACACACACTTGCAATATCAGAAGCTGTTCTCATTAAAATATACAGGAGCGGGTTCATACGAACACGAAATTAGACTTATCCAACCCAAGGTGGTTGTCCGACGATCTTATCCTGTGCCATTTAATCTTCGGTCATCGGTAGAGCGAGAATTTGATGAAATGTTGGACAACGGTGTTATCGAACGCTCTACTAGCCCGTATTGCAATCCGCTACGAATTGTCAGGAAAAAAGATGGCCGCGTTCGAATTTGTTTGGATGCACGCTTCATTAACCAAATTATCGAGTGCGATAACGAGTCCCCTCCGCGGATTGATGAACTAATACAAAAGTATCATGGTGTCCAGTTTATGTGTACTTCCGATCTTGCAAACGGATATTGGCAAATACCATTGATAAAATCGTCGAGGCCATATACTGCTTTTCTTTATGGCACTACACTATATCACTTTTGTCGGATCCCCTTTGGACTAAAAACTGCAGGCAGTGGTTTTATTCGGGCATTGGGGCGAGTATTCGAGAGGCAGTTCGAAGATTGTTTGACCATACATATCGATGATCTTTTAATAACCTCCACCTCATTTGAACAGCATATTGAGCATATTAATCGAGTGTTTACTCAGCTTCAGGATAAAAATTTTACTCTCCGGTTAGACAAATCTTTTTTTTGTCGAACGTCCGTCAAGTTTTTGGGGTTTGTGTTGTCGATCGATGGCGTAAGTCCTGCTCCCGATCGGTTGGAAATTATTGAAAATTTTGCTGCGCCAACAGATCGAAAACAGCTGCAATCGTTCATTGGGGCGCACTTATTATCGATAGTTCAGTGTTCGGCATTCCAATTACCTTGATCCCTTTCGACCGTTGCTCAAGGATAAGAGCGAATGGAAATGGACCCACTTTCACAGTCAGGCGTTCCAAGATTTAAAGCAAAATTTCGCGAATGCTGCTCGTCTTAGTCATGTCCTTCCCGGGCGTCCATTTAAATTACAAACCGACGCGTCGGATCGAGGGGTGAGCGAGGTATTATACCAAATCAACAATGAAGGCCACCAATGTATAATTACCTTGGTGAGTAGATGTTTGAACTCGGCGGAAGTACATTATGGTATGACTGAAAAAGAATTATTGGCGATAGTGTATTCAGTTACCAGATGTCGTGTCTATTTAATCGGGTCGCCTTTTGAAATTCATACTGACCATAAGGGACTAAGTTTTCTAAACTCTACCCAATACCATACTGGGAGACTCATTCGATGGTGTATAATTCTCCAGCAGTATACTTTCAGTGTACACTATTGCCTCGGTCAGGATAACGTAATCGCTGATATTTTCAGCTGTAACCCGTCTTAAAAATTCGAATCAAAGACCCCATCCACTCTCACAATTTCAAAAATGTTTTCTCACATATCACTTGATCGGAATGAAAAAACTAACGTAAACTGTTGCATCTACAAAATGTTTCGAGATTTTGATTGTCTGCCCGTGGATATTAAAAGGGATATCAATGCCTCGGGCGACTACAAGTTGAGGACTACCATCTGTGCAAATTGCGTCACAAAGTGCAAAGCGGAAACCTAAGCACACATTATTTGATCGAAAACAACATCCTATTTCAACGGTATAGGCCCACTGGTCGCTGGCTGGTGGTCATCCCAAAATTATTATCTCGCAGGGTGCTCGAATTCTTTCATGAAAAATTGGGTCACCCGGGCACTGCAAAAACGTTATTATATATTCGTAGATATTTTTACTGGGACCGAATGGCGATTCAGGTAAAACGGTATGTTCATTCGTGTGATGTTTGCCAACGAGTCAAACATCTAACGTATGCCATGCAAGGGGGATATCAACGCGTTGAGGCGGAGAGAACTGGAGAGCTCCTCACGGTAGATTTTTATGGACCACTTCCTAGGTCAATCGGTGGCGTCCAATATATTTTCGTCGTTCTCGACGCTTTTACAAAGTATGTTAAACTATATCCTATCAAGCAAGCTACTACGCAAATAGTATTGAAGAAAATCATCAATGCCTATATTCCGATATATGGTAAACCTCAGGCCATTCTCGCCGATAACGGAACACAGTTCACGTCCCGCAAATGGTCGGACGGCCTGACTCAACAGGCTATTAAAGTACGATTTTGTTCGGTGAGGCGTCCGCAGAGTAATCCTACCGAACGGGTAATGAAAGAATTAGGTCGCTTATTTCGCACCTTTTGTGCCTCTGCTCATACCAGTTGGGCAAAATACATCCCTAGGATCGAGACCCTGCTCAACGTTACAACTCATTCTAGTACGGGTTTTACTCCTCATGAGCTCCAATTTGGAAAGAATCGGCGAGAGGAAATTGAAAATCTCATCACATATCCGGAGAGTTGTGAACCCTCCCTCCACGAAAAAAAGGTACGCGCGAATGAGCACCTTCGATTCAGTTATAGCCAACGTTGCAGATCACAAAAACATTTGTCAATAGTGGACTTAAAGAAAGAAGATCTCGTTCTCTTGCGTGTTCCGCAACTCTCAAACGCAAACGATCGCGTCACCGCGAAATTTTTCCATCTTTTCTATGGCCCGTATCGTATCCTTGAAGTATTCGATAATGCGTATCTTTTAACGGAACCGGACAATCCGAAAATACAAAAAGGAACTTATTACCGAAGTAATTTACGCAAATATTATAAACCTATTTAGTGTCTGTGCTTTAGCTCGGGGCTCGTCATCGATGCGCTTCGTATAAAGTATGGGTTATGATATTGTAATTTGTGCAATGAACGAATTCCATTCACCACCTGCCCAAATTAAGGGGGATATTGTAACGAATCGATCTAATGAGCCGTGGATCGGTCTCATTCCCTTTCCGAATAATAGCGAGCGGTGTGTTTATCGCGTCGTGTGTATGTTTCATTACAATTACCATGGTAATTGGTTTTATGTGGACCGTTGCTAGGAGAGTCGCAAAAAACAAAAATAATAGCAGCCGAGCGAAAAGCCTGCTAAGTCTGGTCGTAACCACAGTCGCTGATACACTGAATTAAAATAGTCACCTACCAATGTTTGATTTTTCATATCTATCTCAAATATATGCATATCTATAAATATATATATCTAATAGTGACGATATTCAATCCATCTTGTAAAAGAAATACACCATTGCTAGATCATATCAAATACAACATAATACACTGATGCCACGGGATTTCAACCATCAAACTTGCAAGGATTTGACATCATCGTAGGCGAATTCACCGTCCAGCCCCGAAGATAGAGAGCTATGGTGGTCATATATATATAATCTACGAAAGTAAAGAAGATTCAACCGATGACATCGTCACATTATTAATTAATGTACATCAGAATCATCGTTGGAGATTTCACCACCAATCCCCAGCGCTATAGAACAACAGTGCTTACGTACCTGACATCCGGAAATTAAGAAGATAAGTTTCAACTTTATACCACTATACATGTATACTGATTGCCATAAATAACTATTGCGTGCTGCGAGTGCAAGATTGTTGCGTATTCGATAGAAAAAATTGTTACCATGTTAATAAAAGATTTATAAACTTGATTGAATATTCTTTGACACTGAAGAAGATAGCAATTGAATCATTACTCATCATCGTTCAATAATTAAATATAACGCCCATTCAATTTTCTATCCTGTTCCTATTGAATCTTTTCCCCCTCCAGTCCCATATTAAATAAACAACAACATAAGAAATAAAGAATATTTCATTACAGTGTATTGCTGTTCGCCGAAAGATCGGGTGTCAAATCAAAAGCAAACAGACAATATCCATCGCGATAATTATCGCGATCGATCGAATTACCGTCGTTGAAGAAATGTATTCCAGTTCCCGAAAACAACGTTTGAAAAGCATCCACATAAAGATGATTGTTCGTGAAATCAAGTTGTAACGGTTTCGAAGGTATTTGAGCACCATCTACATACAACGAGAGATAATTTATCATGTAATTTTGGAACTTGAATGGATTCATACTGAAGTCGCCGTTAAATGCCTTGTTATCGACAAAACCGATAATTATACGCTTTGGCAATTGACCTAACACAATATTATCGATAGTCTCTCCATGAACACCAGAGTGTATTAAAACGGCTTTTACCTCGACTCTCGTAAGAGGATATTTAGCCGTAGATTTTGCCAGAGTTCTAGCATGCGAGTTCAGCACACCAGGAGCTATTTTTGTTCTATGAACGAGAAGCGATGCCTCGAGAATCTTTAAGCCGCATTGGCCATTCTTTGTATCCCCCACAAGACAAAATGAATCTCTAGATCGCACTAATCGTAGTCGCATCTCGACGCCGTTTAATAGGAATCGCTCCTGATTGAATATATCGCAATGCAGATGACCGAGCAAGTCTACAGTTTTTTCGACATTTAAAAATTGTTTTCTCTTCACAAGACCCGTATTTTCCGATGTTATATCATCCATTTTTCCAGGGGTATCGTCGTACCAGAGAACGCTCGTGAGATGCGAATTTTTTGCTGCTGGACCGTAATTCAAAAGTGTTTCTATGTACGCTCGATAAGCGTCGGCATTATTTGGAGGTGAAACTAATTTTTGATTCAGGTATACATCTACCTGATTAAACATAGAATGCAAGAGATTGTTTACAGGGCCGGCACTTACTTTCGACGATGTGCCCGCGGCAATTTCCGTTGTAGTAGGAGATGTTATTTTCACTCTCAGACTAAGCATAGTATGCGCGAGATCGATATACTCATCATCCTGTCCAGGAATAACAAATTCAATCGGTGAATCATCTGTTAGCGAAGATATTGGTTTGTAATACACACAATTAGAGCCTTCGATACTAGTTTGCGTCGGTGGGAGTGGAAATAATTCAAGTTCCGATTTAAGATACTCGCACCAGTGCGCATGTAGAAAAGCCATCTTGTTTCAGCTATCCAAAAATATCTGCAACTGTTCGTTGACGAGTCTTCTTCTTCTTATTGTTCTTTATTACTTTTCTCTTTATTACACTTTTATTTTTACGGGAGATACGTCGTGGTTTACGTTCGTTCGATGAATGAGGAGTTCATGAAATTTTGCGCTTTTTATAACCAGAACCCCGCATGAGAGTGTCAATTTTTTCAGAGGCTTTGCGTTTGAGATTACTGCCTGATTCTCGCGTTCTCTCGCGAATAGCATCTTTCACAGCTATATTTCGATCGAGGATATCACCGGCTACGTTTACACCAGCGCACAACGCCTCTTTTCCAACTGCTTTAGCGCCCTTCTTTAAAAGTGGTAACACTCGACGAAACAGGCCCCCGAGAAAGCTGCCGGTACCATGTCCTCGTTGATTAGATGTTCCGATATAAACATTGCTAATACCACCGTACCCGCGACGACCCTATCCCTGCTGCACACTGTCAATATCATCCATAGTGGTGTAATCAATCGTGGGACCTTTTGAAATGTAGTGTCACAGTCAACGTTTCCTGTTCGAATGGTATAGGAACCCCAATTCGTCTCTTATATCGATCTCGATAGTGTGTAAATTATTGCGCATGAGAGGTATATATCGTGGCGTTGAAAACGATTTAATTTTTATCGAACCATACGGAGAGTCATCAGTATCAATGGGAAAAACTCGTAAGAGGGGTGTTTGTACATCGCCTGTAATATAGCTCTCGCAGATATCTGCATACTACTGTTGCTCGGTAGTACGACAAAGAAAGAGCTATCCTTGGAGCTAATATTTATCAGGGACGATGATTCCGAGCGTTCTTCCTTTTTGTCCTCTTCTTCTCTCTCGTCTTCTCAGATGACGGAAGCACTCGTACTCGTGATAATTCTGCCTCGTAGAAAATACCGTCAATAGTCTCGTTATTCAGATGGTGCAAAATATACACGAATGGTTCTCGATTCACTGATATTCGTCGAATCTTGAATAATTTGTTACTCCAACCACGCTCATATCCTTTCACGAAAGCAACTTTAGCTGTACTGATACGTACAAAGTCACCGACGCTGTATTTAGGCTTTTTAATTTTTTTCGCGTTACGCTCGTAACGCCGTGCTAAATTGTCTCAGGCTATAGAGGCATTTTCGAGGGTTACTTCGCTCGGAGGAATACGCGTTCCGCTGTGTCTAGTGTGATTATAAACATATAAAAAATTTTGTAAAACATCGATGTAACGCTTATTTGCCTATATGTAAAGTAGCGCCACATTCGCTCTTTTGTTGTTCGATTAAAGCGTTCGGCAATCGAGGCTTTTATATCAGGGTTACAAGCAGCGCGAAAATCGATATTCTTTTTCTTGAGAATTTGCTGAAATGGAGCGCCGATAAATTCTTTGCCTCGATCAGTTTGCAATTGCTGCGGGCGACGAATGTTACGACGAATGTTACGGCGTAATGTTTGCGCTCGTTTTGTCACGCAATTCCTCGACCCACGCGTATTAGCTCAACACATCGATAACAACAAGGAGATATGCGTACCCATCGTTGTACGTGGCTATCGAGCGCAGATCACCTAAATCAGCCTCCCATACATCGTCTATATTACTCACGCTGTACGTACGACGGGGAAATCGTCGTCGCACGAGACGATGCATGTTATATGAATCCTGTGTCTCGAGCAATGGTAAAACATTATTTCGCCCTACTCTTCGATCCACCTGGGCCACATTTTTTGCTCGAGAATAGGAAGCAGGATGAGCGGTGTCATAATAGATTTTTTGAAGAATTTTCATAATTTTAGCGATAACCAGTTAAATGAATTCTTTTTCTTTTTCTTTTCGAACTGTGTGAAGGGGTCGATATTCTGCTTGTGCGATGTTTTGCAATTGTTCGTCCTCTTCTTCATCCCCCTCCTACCCTTGATGATGTCGTTTTCAGCCGTGAGCATTAAATCTCTGTTTGAGAGTGCGCTCTCGGCCTCGTTGTTGTTGTTGTTTCTACTGTTGCTGCTGTTGCTGCTGCTACTATCGTTATCGCACGATAAAATAAGACGCCGCTGTGGTGTCGAGGATGATGTACTATAGGTGTAGGCTCGTGTAGTAACTCGGGATTGCCGATAAATTCGCGTGGCATCTGTATCGCTCGCAGGAGTTTGGCAAAGTGAGATCGTCCGATGGGTTTCTCGCGTTTTCTAGCTCGCATAGCATCGTTAACAAGATCAACGATATTGGAATTTGAAATTGTTCATCCGTGTATGGAAACAACACCGTTACGATCCCATTCAATTTTTTTACCAACGGCGCTGCGATACAAATTGCGAAGCAACAATATTGTTTTAGATTAAAATTTTTTTGGTACGCTATCGATAATAAGTGTGTCATTGAGTCGACATTTGACTTTGTTCATTAAAACGTCGTCGAATTTATTCTCGTGGCTATCGAGTATTGGTATTTTTCGTTTTGATGAAATATTCGGTACTGCATTATCGTACTCGACCATGTGAAGATAACGCTGTAAAACCTGCTGGTACGCTATCCTTTTCTCTCTTTCGCTCTTGTACGAGTGAGAGTTTAGAATTTCACTCAGCTCAGAGTCGAGACGCGATAATGGCGTACCGGTAGTCTGTACGGAAGGCAACGGGTCTGCACTAGTAGTAGTAGTAGTAGCAGCAGTAGTGGCGAGTCCAGCGAGACGATGTATGTTATCATGAGGAATAAGTAACATCTTTCTGGCATATTCCATGTCTCGTGTAGGCCAAGACAGGCACAAGAAGCAACTTGAGAAATCGGACACGGTGCTCGACGATGATCTTCCTCTTACCGCTCCAATTTTCCCTTTTGGCGGCTAGTCGTCGAAAAATTGTCGCGTGCCTCCGAAGATAATTCTTTTGCACGTTGTTCAGACTCACGTTTCCCTGTAAAACGTTTAGAGCACACTCGCATATACAGCGTACGAGCGTTACATCTACTTTGCGCAAAATTGCACGTCGTTGCTCTTGCTTCAGATAACACAGCGCTTGCAATATAATTATTTGCTTTTTATCGAGAGGTCCGCGCAACGCCATTACAAGCGCCTTACTCGTACATCGCGTGACGCATCGCGAACTTTTATTGCTTTTTGAAGCACGTAAACGTAATGGTATTGGTCATCGGAAAATATACAGGCGCGAAATCGACAATTATCAGGCGTCGATTGTTTCAGGTCGAATAATAGATCGCCGTGCAGTGCGGCTGTTGCATCGAAATAGAGCTCCTGCAAAAATCGCGGATTCTCGGGACATACCTGACGGGCTAGGTGCTGAATTTGCGCGCGATCTCGCGGATTTTTGAAGACAACGATATAATTAGCGGTTAAGGAGATATCGCGCTGCCCGTGACTCTGATGGAAGAGATTTTCGGTGATGAAAATGACACCAAGATTTTTATGATGGCTACCCTTGGTGAAAAGATCGACCACAGTATGGTTGGATGCCTCGCGCATTAGATCGTCAATGACCACAAGTTTTGGTCTTGTATCATTCGAGTAGTCTACTGCTATCACCGTACTCTGAATACCCGGACTGCCACTCTGAGTAATAAAAAAGTATACGCTCGAACGGGACATCCGTCATTTCGCGCATGTATTGAAAGAATTTTTTTACAAAATATGTTTTACCACAACCCGTAGGACCGCTTATCACAGCTGTCCATGCATGTTTCCAACGTGTATCCATATCGATGAGTGTCTATCAAAATCAATCAGCAGACTTTTAAAGAAGCTTATACCGCGGCCGCGGCTGCGGCGGCGGCGGCGGCAGCGGCAGCCGCGGTATAAGACCCCGTGGCATCAGCTATTTTTGCGGCCTTAAAGAGCTGATAAGGCGCGGCGCGCCTGCACTAGCTGATAAAGCGGGCCCGCGGTATAAGCTGGTGTTTACGTCGTATGTAAATTAAATAACGATAGTTTTTTTATTTCTCACAAATAGAGCAATATTTTTATTTCACTATCCATACATCTCTATATACAAATTTTACGTATCATCAAATTCTAAACAGCAATATTATATCCACGGATGTAGCACGAAAAAGTCAGAACAAAAGGGAACACTCGATAATAAAGACGGGAAAAAAGGAATCAACGATGAGAAAGTCAGAATAAAAGGGAGGGGTAGAGAGATAGCAGCTACTGTTACGAATAGCAGCACAAATAGAACGAGCCGACAACGGTTTTATACATAATAAATCAATTTTTTTTTAATGTATTGTACGCAGTAAATATGATACATGAAATTGGACAAAAAGATTATTTTATAATATCGCGTATTCAACCGTAAAACTATATACTTTTTTGCGTTATACTTGATAGCGTATTTCACAATAGCCGTACGGTACAGTAGAGTACTTCACGTGCCGCTTTCGCTTCGTGTTAACAGGTTCGCATGATTTCATTTCTTTACGCGTTACTACATGATGAAATTCCGTACATCGAATGGCGTCGAATTTTTAAATAATAGGTACGCTCCTTGCTTCTGTCATGAAAGATCGTAATGCGTTATAATTTACGTGACGGCTATTCGCAAAGTTTAGCGTGATACCCTTTACTTTACATTTTTCAATAATCGCACCGTCGGGCTTACGAACAAGGTATGCGTAAAATTTTGGTCCTCCCGAAACGAACGAAGTTATAAAGGGTGGTTAAATTTTAAGGGCCGATGTTGAATGTGAACCACACCTAAACGTCAAGTTTTTTTCTGCATTTCATTTGACATTCCTCAATTTCAGACTAACTCAATTTGAACCATGGAAAGATACACAATCGAGCAACGCGTTAAAGTTATTCAGGCTTATTATGAAAATGGGCGTTCAAATCAAAATGCATATCGTGCACTTCGTGATTTTTTCGGTCAATTTAATCGTCCAAATGTGCGTACAATCGGAAAAATCGTGCAAAAATTTGAGCAAACCGGGTTTGTAGGAGATATTAAAACACCAGTGCATGCTCGTACAGCTCGTACTGCAGAAAATATTGCTGCTGTTCGCGATAGTGTGGCTGAAGAGCCGTCCACCTCAACTTGTCGTCGTGCCCAACAATTGCACCTCTCACGCTCGTCGTTGATGAACATTATGCATAAAGACTTGCATTTACACGCTTATAAGGTGCAATTGACTCAAGAACTAAAGCCTCTTGACCATTCCAAACGTCGTCAATGGTCAGAATGGTGGCAAGAAATGGCAACAGTGGATGATCAATTTTCGAAGAAAATCATCTTCAGTGATGAGGCACATTTTCACCTCAGTGGATTCGTCAATAAGCAGAATTGCCGCATTTGGGCAAATCATAATCCAAGAGTGATTGTCGAAAAACCAATGCACCCACAAAGAGTGACTGTTTGGTGCGGTTTATGGGCTGGCGGCATCATCGGGCCGTATTTTTTCCAAAATGAGGCCGGTCAGGCAGTTACTGTAAATGGTGTTCGCTATCGTGAGATGATAACGAACTTTTTATGGCCCGAATTGGAAGATATGGATGTGAGCGATATGTGGTTTCCACAGGACGGTGCCACTTGCCACACAGCTAACGAAACAATGGCTCTTTTGCGCGATAAATTCAATGGCCGTGTTATCTCACGTGGTGGCGATGTCAATTGGCCGCCAAGATCATGTGATTTGACACCGTTGGACTTCTTTCTTTGGGGTTATTTGAAAGAAAAGGTGTACGTCGATAAGCGAGCAACAATTTAAGAGCTAAAGGATGAGATAATTCGGCACATTAACGGCATAGAACCTCAATTATGCCTAAGCTTCATCGAAAATTTGGACCATCGGATGGAGGTGTGCCGCCGAGATCGCGGCGGCCGTTTGGCCGATATTTTGTTCCATACATAATTGAACCATACCATATTATCATAATAAAAAGAATTGACAATAATTTCCTAAATAATTTGTGTTTTATTCAAAATCAACATCGGCCCTTAAAATTTAACCACCCTTTATAACTACCAGGCCCGTATTCGCTTAATTCATGCGTAAGATCTCCTAGAAATTGACCGATTGGCGGCTCATACTCGTTACCACCGGGGCGGCTCACGTAAATACAGGAGTCCGTATCGCAGTACAATATTCATCGCCCGAGCCCCTCAAGATAACTGTATAATTTTAGGCGTGCCTGTGCCGTCGTGTATGCTGCAATCACGGCATTTGATGTCGGGGATGGTTGGATAGCATCGCGGTTGCTCACATAGTTTACATACATAATCTTGTGATTAACCGGTAGCATCCCCGTCACCTCAATCTCCGGACTCGTTAGTAAATTCATTAACTCCGCACGCGTGAAAACGATAACGGTTTTCGTGAGATTCTCTCGTTGACCAAACTTTCCCCAGAATGAATTAAGAGCCAATTTTGCGAGTGAACCTAAACCCGGATTTGGCTGGAAAGCACTTCGCTCGAGATATACACCCTCAGACTCCTTGTACAATGCTATAAAACGCTCTATTGCTTCCTCGTCATCGTTACACTCTGTTGGCGGTCCACTTGCCTCCTGTTTTATTTTTAGGAATGTATCGATGTACTCGGCAAAATGACCGCCTCGTCGCGTTGTCGAGTCATACTGCGTGACAACGTATTGCCAAATTTCATAGACACACGTCACCTTATATCCGAGCGATACAGCTTTTCTCAGTTCGTCCACGACCCATGTGCCGTCAAACGCTCGCTCAGTCGTGTCATCGTGTGTACAAACCTCGGATGTCTCCATATCTGTACAGCACGTTTTACACAGGGGGAACAGTAGTTTCCCATGCATGCGAACAGGTAGTACGGGTATATACAAATCGTGCGGTGCCACCACGGTACACTTCACGAGACCCTCGATGACACTTAGATCGTTTTCAAGTCCTACGAGTTCTCGACACTCGTCGCCTACGTACAATTTCGGGTGTCAAACGGGATATTTTCCATTCTTACACACCCATTGATACAGCGAGCAAACATCCACATAGCGTATCTGCTCCCCTTTCGCGACGTCGTACAAGCTTACAAAATTTTCCGTTCGACCGCCAAAGAATGCATCACGTGGTTCGAGAGGCGCCCGCTTGACCATGGCGTGATTTTTCACGTATATCGACATTTCCTCGTTAATCTCGAGCAATCTGTCAAAACCGCATTCCTATATTTCGGTTAGAGTGTACCCTTTCGATCTCATTCGCCTGGAAATAAGAACGGTACGCTCGTATCGCTCATCCATGTTATCGCCGAATTTAGTTCGAGTATCTCTGTTCACGCGATAACATCGCGGACAACCATGCCAAAAGCAGCCGTGAAATTAAAGAACGTGATGGACCCCCGCATCCACGTAGTATCCGTCGACAGCCGGTAGGCCGGTCGGAGAGCGATACTCTCTCGTGCGTCCAGCATGCGCGATAACGCAGTTGCGCTCACGCTCAAGCCATACGAGCCATATGACGGTTTTGTGCGATTGCTTATCGCCCCAGCGATACCCCCCTGGTGGTAACACCGCAATGCGATCTTTCTGTAGAAAATTCTTTCAAAATACTCTTATACATGCTGATGCTATCGGGCATGCTTCTGTAAAGGGGCACACGCTCCCACAACGTATAAGTAACTCTCGAAAAGCTAAACACGCTCGTCTCAAAACCGTAACATCTGTACGACAATATTGCATAAATTGCGTCGCGAAATCACATTTATAATCTACGCCACTCGATTCTTCCGCATACTATTTTAAAAAGCGCTCGCGATCCACTGAGAACATGGTATCGGGTGAGTAAAAATGCAAAGCCGGCAGAGGACCGGAGTAATTCAGATATTCCGGTGTGTTGAATAAATAGGGAAATGTACCTTTTGCCACCTCATCAGCGAAACCAAAGGCCTTAGGTAAAGCGCTAAGTGCCATGGGTAATTAGTTTAGACTATCTAGAAAAACGACATCGCCAATTTTCATCGAGACAACCTTCTTACCATTCATAATCAGGGAGGGCAGCCGGGTTTTTGGCACCTCGCTTAAATACCGTAGAATAAATTGTGCGTCGAAAACTCTAGCATTATGGGCGATGCAGATGGTCTTTTTAAATTTTTGCGATAATGCCAATTTCACGAGCTCCCCATCAGGATCAACGATAAACACGATTTCACGTTTACCACAGTTAGCACAATCGGCCTCTATATCTGTGATATCCAGACATGCTATACATACGCATTGTGCAACACATAAATTCGGCTCGTGAATTCGTGTCGATTTATCATCATGCAATTGCTCGTGTTGTTGCGTCTCAAAATCATAAAATAAAAATCTCGTGGAAGACTTGTCTTTTTTCTTCTCCTTCTGCACCCCTGGTTACTTAAGAGGTGCTATAAAACACGCATGCGTAGTCAGTCGCGTTTGTTTGCATGTAATACAAAACGGTATACCGCATACATGCATCTTTTTATCTGTGGTTTCAATCATACGCGAGCAGCCTCTACAGAATTTTAATGCGTTACAGACGCTGTGCCGTCTATATTTACGAGACATGACACCCGCGGAGCCCTCACCCTTGTAATGAGCGAGGCAAAAAGCACCAAAGAACGAACGATTACAGTCTGCGCAATACTCAGGCTGAGAGTCTCTATTGCCGTTGCAATAAGTGGATTTACATCGAGCACATTGATAGTGTTCAGTTTTCACGCCTACCAAGCACACACTCAACTCATGCACACGCTACACTCACAATCATCTGACGCCTCGCGTCATATGGTATAGCTCACAGGTATGCTATATTGATTTATCGACCGCGCACCCATGCATATTGTCCATCTGCTCACATCCTCGATCGAAGCTCACTCAAGCGGCCAACGCTGTTAGCGTGGCCCCATCGGCAAGACCACTCACAAGGCTCGCCTTCCATCGCTGACAGCGAATCACAAGCAAGCAGTGACGCACGTCCGTCTTCTTGATACTCTGCCTCGTGGTCGACGGATGTGGCCATTGTTCTCACTCGAGTTGCTCGCAGTACACGTTCCCGCATAAACTCACAGAGATATTCATTCGTTCCAATCACTTTTGTGCGCATTCATTATTATAGTGTAGTACATTCGTGACCAAATCACCCGTGTGTAAATTCAGTGTCAGTGCGAATCACAGCAACTCAACAGGACTAGTGCAGCACTCACATAACCGTCAACGGCGTGGTTCGCTCGTTGGCAGCAAAGACGCCATTCTGCCTCGCACCGATCATCGGCGTCCGGACACTCACCAGCCTGCCGTGTGGCTTTACTCGAGCTCTACAACCAGACTGTATCACCAGGATCAACCACACGGAATCAACAAGTCAACTCAGAGGCCTGAGAACCTACTCACCAACAGTACATCAACACGCAGGCCAGACAAATCACAGTATATGTTTGTTATAATCACCAGGTATTTTTTATGCAATCACTGTTATATAATTTAAATAAACATTGAATTTATTTTCCTTTTAGTATGTTGTAGGGCAATATAAAAAAACACTGTACAGAAATTTTTAGATTTTTTTCGTCATTAGTTTGGTCACAGATAGCAAAATAGTGATTTTTCAAAAAGGACGTTTTTTTTTCGGTTTTAAATTTTACATTAAATTCTTGGATAAAAAACAAAATTTTACATATTTTTTCATGATGGGCAAGCCCATAGGTAAATACCTAAAAAAATAATTAGATCTACGGTAATTATGCCGTTTTGTGGCTTTTCCCAAATTTTAACTTTTTTATTTACCAAAAGCTGTATTTAGTCATAAATGTGAGTAAATAGTAGAAAAAAGTTGGAAAAACGTCAATTTAAAGTCAATTTACCAGAAAATTCAAAAAATTGAAGAAAAATCGCTGGAAAAAAATTTTGTTATATAGTTTTTCTACTTTTTCCATAATATTCTTCAAATAGAAGACAAAACGCATTTGTGTGCAATGAGAATTCAGTGAATTATAGTTAAAGCTGAAATTCGGCAATAATCACTAAACTCGATATTTAATTAAATTAATAATCAATACATTAACTATAAATTTTCCACAAACAGACAACAAAATACACATATACATATACATATTTATATACATATCATATTCTCATATATATATTTATATATACATATACATATTTTATTTCAATAGCGAATTAACAAAAGCATCGACTACTCAGATACAAGCTACAAGATCAAAAAAAAAAGAAATGCGCAAACATGTAAAGAATATCGTGAGAGAGAAAAATTAGAAGAAATTAAAAAATCTAAAACGCATAAGCAAAGATCTAAAGAATATCGTGATAAAAAAAAAAACAAACTAATTGAAATACAGCTGAAAAATACTGACCATCTTCGACAAAGATCTAATGAAGAAATTAAAAAACCTACAACTGATGCACAACAAACATTACACGATATAACAATAAAGAAACAAAGCATTGAATTACAGCAGCAAAATACATACCATCTTCCAAGGTAACATATCACATTATAAATATTTACATTTACTGCTTATTAATTTTATTTATTAAAGATTATCATCATTATTAGCTGATATATATTTATTAATATTTTTCAAATTATTTTATTTTATTGTTTTATTTTATGTTGATATTATAGCATCTCGACTACAAGTCGTACTGAATATATGAAGTGTTGTGCCGCGGAATATTCCACTTCATATTTCGTATATTCGGGAATATTCCAAAGCAAAGAAACATTGGAATTCGTTCAAGACAGGAAACGAAGTCCAATGCCCGATTGTACGAACGACCCCAAGAACGCCGACGCAGCATGAGCGACTCGCTTGGCGTTCGACGATAGGCTAACGCTAAAATTGCGAATTAAGGGATTTTCGTGAAGACAGTTAACAACTGCTTTACGAAAACCAGTATTAAATTAGATTGAAAAGAAAACGGGTTGGTTCCTCGTTAAATACTCGAAACAACATATCATATAATTTAAATAAACATTGAATTTATTATTGTTCATTACTGAGTGCTTTTAATTATTTATACTTGTCACCAGGATCCTTAATCTTACTATTCGCATCTGTCACTCGACATGCTACGTGTGAATGTATCGACTTGCTACCTGTCGACAGATTAAAAATAATTTCAAACTCAAACTCAGTCTCACACTCATTATCATAACATTTTTTGGTCCTTCGAGCCGGATATAATTTACTCACATTCAGTATCATACAGATAGCTACATCGATGCTCGAGTACTCGAATATACTTGGAATTACATTGTGTGCAGAACCCTCGACTACCTAGCGCTTCGGCGAGATTTAATATCGGTTGATAGTGATGAGAACGCTCGTAATAGAGAATAAAGAGTGTATGATTAATTTTACCTGTTGCGGTGAGTACGTATTTTCGCCCATCGTACAGAGCCGGAACGCGTTTTCCGAAGGTGAGAAATTCATAAACTAGACGGTGTCGTTACCCCTGCATTACGCGTGAGCTCTATCGCCGCTGTATATTGCGCACCTCGAAGCCCGTTCCGAATTTGACACCATCGTCTGTGTAGCTCGCCCGCACGTATTTGACTGCGTTCGGCATGTGCTCGGGCAGTGACAAGGGATCGTTGTAGACACAAATTATCGCGATTACTTATGCGTAAAATTGACTTTTTTGCTATAGACTCGTGTGTAAGCCTAGTGCCCACACCAGCTCCTTTGACGCCTCGTACTATACATGTCGTCATTCTACATGTACCAGCGTCTATTCAAAATTCACGCACGCTCTGAGCTACACTATTAATTAGTCGCCATATATCGTCAGGAACGATGTCACGAGCTGGCCGAAATGATAACCATACAGGTCCTTGCGCGAAAGACGGTACGCTCAGAGTCATACCCACATAATCATGTCCTTCGCACGATTCTATAAGGCGTGTGAGATCATCTCGTACACCTCCCTCGAACCATGTCAGATGATCGATACCGTCCGGTGGCTGACGAAAATAAAAATCTGTCTGTCGACCCTGCATCCTAAAGCGTTGAAAATAGCGTCTCTGCTCATTGTCGATAACGAAACGTTCACCAGAAGGCAAAATATTACCACCTCGTGCAGCAGTCCTTCCATCGCCAGTCTGTCCAACTGCAAGCATAATTAAACCATTTATTAGAATTTTTATTTCATTTAATTAAAATTTTTGTTTGTCGCTAGCTATATATCATACTATGTATATAATTCGTGTAACGTAAGAATTACAAACTTATATTTGCTTTTAGTCCTCGAATCCGTCGACTGCACCCGGGAACCGCCGACGCATTTCGTAAACCAACTCAATTGTCGGCGATCTCGGCACAGTGAATCGTGCAAAGCGAAAAACGTTTGGGTCCGTCTCGTACCCTGTTTTTTCATTTCACTATTATTATCCGCGTAATTTTTTTATTTTTGTCAGCGTAGTTGTATTATTAAAAGCTTACCTGAATCTACAGGGTCCTCCTCCTCTTCCTCCTCCTCCTCCTCCTCTCCTTTTTCTTCTTCTTCTTCTTCTTTTTCTTCTTCTTCTTCTTTTTCTTCTTCTTCTTCTTCTTCCTCGTTGTCTGTATTGCCGTTGGTATCATCGTTTGAACTGTATTGTCGCGATGGGCCTGCGACGGCTTCATCTGGTTCTCTCGAGGGGCCTGCCATGAAAAGATCGTTTGTAGGTTTATAGCGACAGAATGGCTGGGTAAAATTTATCCAACGATTCCCTGCGGAGCTGTCGCCATCGTTGTCCCTGTTATGATCATCTGAATCGGTTCTACCCTCCTCATCGAAATCATAGGTGTCGGATCACATTTCTTCGTCTTCATACCGTCGAACTATATAAAAATCTTATGAAATAAAGGAAATAAAATAAACGTAATTAGCGCTGTATATTATTTACGTCTTTCATTGAGTATGGGTTGCAGAGCAGGCTCATTCAGCCAACCGCGTCGACGAATAATACGCACCACCGAATCAATAATTATTTGATTATCAAAGAATCCAATATTATACGCGTCAACTAAATCGCGCTGATGACACTCGCACAGCATACCGCGAATTTTACGAACAACCGCCTGTGTCGGAAGTTCCCATAGGGTGATCTGTAAATTTCTTCTCCCCCACCGCGAATGTAACGACGGTCTACGCTTCAATATAACCTCTATCAATTTTCTTATCAATGAGCGCTTTACCACTCTGACCATGATTGTGCTGTTAGAGTAGTAGTAGTAGTAGTAGTAACCACAGTAAATCAGACAATTAACTAGAGAATTTTCAAAGCGGCTCACTTTTATATATATTCCTTTAACAAGCTCTTTCTCTCTCTCTCTCTCTCTCTCTCTCTCTCTCTCTCTTTCTCTCTCTGCATATACTGTAGCGATGTAATTAATACGACTAACCAAGAAGATGGCCGCACGCGATCACTTTACAAAAGCAGGACCTAAGGAAATATTTAGCGATGATGATGTACTTAGTTATCGAGTTTCGCTGATGAAAGTCATATTGTTTTCATCTAATTTCAAGGCACTCGGCCATGAGGAAAATCATCAAATTTCGTCGACGAATATTATTTAGTTTTCATGACACATATTATCTGTATGTCGAGGTGTGCGTGTGCACATAATTGTGCGAGAGTATGCAAGAGTTTTGGGATATATTTGCTGCTGCTGCTGTTACTAGGCTGTTGAGGAGAATGCGACAAATATCAAAGGATATTGGCTAGCAATTTTCAGTCGTATGATTTGCAGTATCAAAAGAAGAGGCGATGCAGCTAGAGTGTGGGGGAAATCTGTATATAACGGAGTATGAACACCACCGACGATTCATTCGAAAAGTTACAGTCTACACGAAAGCAATAAAAATGGCAAATAACGGTGCTACGTCTCACGCGATATCGCCATATATAGCGAACCCCGTTATGTACGGTTTAAATAAATCATTTGGTAAAATAATCGTAGCCGGGCTCGAGTTGAACTCTACGTTTACTCTTACACCAGTGGTGAAAATATTGTCGAATAATTTTACCGAAATTACACTCGGTGCGGGCGAGTGGCGAGTATTTAAAAGTGATTTTTCTCGCGTACAACAATATTTCGAAGCTCATGGGACTGATGCCGAGAAAATGTGTAATACCCGCATAGAGCACACAACGCATTACACACTTTTAACCTCGTATTACCAGCACAGAGCTGTGTCATTTGGTAAAATAAGTGGTAGCACTGATGAGGAATACGAGAATTAAGATGAATACGAGAATCAAGAGGAATCTGGAGAATCGAAACGGAAACGCTTCCGAAAATACTCTTCAAACATTGTTCTTCAGCGGCCTACATTTGATATGCTCGTCGAAATAAGTAGAAGAATTGATATTCATATGCAGGCTCTAGAGAGCAAAAGTGAAACGATTCAACGGTGTATGAACGAGGTGGTATCATATGTCCATGAAAAGATAGTTGTCAGTGAAATACCTCGTGCAGCAGCGTATGAGATCATCGGTTCCAAGGAATTCTTTGAAGAAGCGCTCGAGTACATCGCGATCTTGCTAACGCCGGAGGATACGGAGTTTATGAAAATTATTTTGTCCGAAATAATTGTGCTGTTTCGTGGTCATATCGCTGATTATGCATCGGGTGTTGCGTTGCGAACCCAATAATTCTCCGTATGTGCAGCTATTTGTGATAAAGACACTGTTGTAAATAATTGTATATAGTGTACATTTCGCTCGAAATATTATAAAGTATACACCGAGGTCAGTCACGGTGAGAGAGACAGAGAGAGAGAGAGAGAGAGAGAGAGAGAGAGAGAGAGAGAGAGAGAGAGAGAGAGAGAGAGAGAGAGAGAGAGAGAGAGAGAGAGAGAGAGAGAGAGAGAGAGAGAGAGAGAGAGAGAGAGAGAGAGAGAGAGAGAGAGAGAGAGAGAGAGAGAGAGAGAGAGAGAGAGAGAGAGAGAGAGAGAGAGAGAGAGTCCTTAAACCGAAGCATCAACAAAGGTCTGCCGATAGAAAGAAGTCAGAGCGCTCGTCTCTGTTTCATTAACACAGCAGATCATGGAATACGTGCCAATGTCGATTAGCAACAAAGCAGCAGAGCTTGGTAAGTAAAAAATATAAAATAATTTTTTAATTGTAATTTTAAATCATGTAATATTTATTTTTAATTATAAAAAATAATGACTTGCAGAGCGAGCAGCCCCTGCATATGAGCCGACACCGAGGGTTTATTATTCGTGTCATGGAGAGCGAGAGGAAGATACATATACTGTACAGATAGAGCTAACTTCGGGAAAGAAAAGTGCCACCCGACATCCTCATCCACAGTTGTCGTCGGTGGCAGAAGATCATCAACGCTACGAACTTTGTATAATGAGGCGTGGCATATCAGGTAAGACGATATCGATTATTCTGTACACGATGTTTTTTATTGATCAGTGCGTTCAATTAAATTGTTGTTTCATTCTTTTTTCAGAAGTAATAATACAAATTAATTCCGTATAGCGATAAAAATAAAATTAACGGTGAAGAAATCTCCGAGCGTGGATTACCGTGATTGCGGGGCTGTTGCATACGACGGTAAATGTGTAAAGTGCTTTTCATAAAATATTGATTAATTTAAAAAAATCTGATCTTACTGTGTCTCTTATTTTTATAGCATAATAATTAGAGAATTATAATTGAAGTCTCTCTCTCTCTCTCTCTCTCTCTCTCTCTCTCTCTCTCTCTCTCTCTCTCTGTGAGGGATCATATTCTATATCTTTTACTGCAGAGCAAGCGCTTTGCGAGGAGTATAGCGCAGGGCTATGCATGCTCGAAAACCGCTTTCGTTGCATTCAAAGTGATGGATACCTAGTTATGATTCATAGGAGGCTGTTATCTTTATGCCCGTGATACTCTCTAGCAGCATCTCGAGCATTTAGTCTGTTTTTGGCATCCTACTTGCAAACAATAAAAAGCAATATGTATCCACGATACGGCAAGGAGATTTTAAGCAACGCGTTTTGGTGCCGATTAATGTTTGTCGAGAGTGTGATGAGCGTGTTCCTGCGTACACAGGAAATGTGCGATGCATACGACAATCTGGAAGAACTCCTACGTAGCGTGTATTTAGTGGAACGTCGTGGAAGACCCATTGCACTTGGGAGCTGTATATCGGCATGTCCTGTATTGTGCCTCGTTTCAATAGGGTTGTCCGCGGCGAAGTGATTTACCCAGACTTTGATGTGCACTGCGAGGTGTTGCTGGTCGATTTCGACGAAACAATTTACATCGACTGGTCTCACCTATTTCATCCGGAGCCTCTAGCAAGTATGCTGCCGGTTCTTGTCATGGAGTTTTCCATATACGGACTCGAACGCGTGGATGTTGCAGGTATTGAGCAGCTCGTCGAAGAAGCGTGCGGTATAGATGACTTGATCGCTGTCATGATGCGACCTCTTGCCGGCGATAGCGTTCCGTGGGTTCGATTATCGAACGGTGAACGCGCGGACGTGGCGGCTGTTATTATAGAAGCCCTCGGTGATGAGATAGATATCGGCTACGATATCGATGCCGTGAACGAGGGCTTTGACGAGGACATAGTAATGAATTAAAGACACGACGCTGTGCGTGTGTGTGTGTGTGTGTGTGTGTGCGTGTGTGAGAGAGTACATTCGAGAGACAGGAGTTTAAAATCGCTTTGGCAGGAGGGTAGATGCCTACAACACCGCGGTGGTGAGTACATAATTTTCTTCATTTTTCCAAGTATGTGTACACCTTTGCTCCATCCTGCTCTTATCTCTACTCTTCTTTGTTCACCAAGGTACCCACACCACCTCACTTTACTATCTCCACGTTACCGACACTGGTCAAGCAGAATGGGTAGCGCGGCGGTGGAAAAGTGAGGTGGCGGGGGTAGCCGCGTGCTGGGGGAACGAGTGGGGATAGGAGTGGGATGGAGCAAGGTATACACATACTACTATTTAGTCGTGACACGATCGACGATGCTGTGAAATAAATTTTGCATATTTATACGTCGTTTAAAGCGTATCTGTCATCATTTAATTATTGACTATGTGTTCAGCATGAACACTAGACAAATCTTCGAGAGTCTCCTGTATCTACCACTTTCAACCGTTGGCGTATACCCAGCTGACAGAATTCCTCGTGCATGATCGTTACCGGCTGGACTCGTAGTTAACACGGATAACCGCGACGGACCTGGAGAGCATTGGATCGCCATGTACGTTAAACATAATGGAAAAGGAATGAACTTTGATAGCTACGGGCTACCACCGGTTATACCGCAACATTTCGCATGACTACGAATAAACTGCAAGTCTATCGGTACGGCCTCAAGCAGCTACAGAGTAATACATCGGATGTGTATGGACAATTTTGTATCGTATTCCTGCATCTTATGTCGTGCGGCTTCACCATGTCGCGATTTAATAATCTTGTTAAGAAATAAGTAAATTAAGCTTAGTCATATAAATGCGTGGGTATATGACTGAGCGAGAGCACACAGGTATGGGCGTGATAGGTGGGGGGCACCGCGCACCCGATACGTACTATGAGGATAATTTAGTGTGTACAAGGTTCTCTTGTGAGGGACACGTAGATAATAGCTCCGGCGTATGAATTATACTGTACATTTATGATATACATTTAAACCAATAAAAGTTATAACGTCTCAATAAGTGATCTTCTCCCAAAACTTACCACTCCTCGCATTTTAAATCAACATGGTAGCAGAGCGTGGTTAATAGACTGGTAAGTGGAAGTTTGGAAAAAGCTCCGTGAGGTTATGGGAACACGCGGCAGGAAATTGGAAAGTGGGTCAAAAGTCAAATTGGAATTAACTGAAGTTTCCAAAGAGAACGGAATTGAGAATACTAGTCGAGTCAAGGCTGGAGTCGACATGGCGGACGAGTTCAAGATGACGTTACCAATTTTTGATGGGAAGGAATACCGTACATGGAAAAAAAGAATTACTGTATTTTTGAAAATGAAAAAATGTGAGGAAGTTAGTCAACGAGAGAGAATCGACACAGACAATGCAGCCGCGTGGAGTGATATGGACTTAAAAGCAATAAACTATATATATAGTGCTTTGTCAAACAGGCAAATGGAGCTTATCAATGAAGAAACTACAAGTTACGAAATAATAAAAAAATTAGATAACCTTTATTTGCGTGAATCAACCGCATTACAGATTTGTGTAAGGAACAAATTAGAAAGGATCAAATTGAAAGACTACACAGGGGCGAGTGAGTTCAACAGTGCCTTTGAGAAACTAATAATTGAGTTGAAGAATGCGGGAGCTACAGTGACTGAAAAGGAGAAATTAAATTACATGCTGAGAACGCTACCAAGTACATTAAGCCATATCGGAGATTTAATCGACGTATTATCCGAAGGAGATAAAACTACAGAATACGTATTTAACAAAATTAAGATGTATGAAGATAGAGAAAAAGATGAAAATCAAAATCTAAGAAATAAAAGTGGGAATTCGAATGTGTTCAAAAGTGAAATGAAAAAGGACAGAACGTGTTATAAATGCGGAAAACAAGGACATTATCAGTACGAATGCACAAGCCAGAGCTGTGCTGGAACCTCTTGGAGAGGCCCGAGGGGAGGAGGACAGCAACAAGCGCGAGAGAACGCGCGCTATCAGCCTCAGCAGCAGCGAGACGGCACCTACGGAAGAAGCGGCAGCGGTTACAGAGGCCGAGGCATGGGCCAACGGGGACGAGGCAGTCAACAACGGCAAGATCGTCTCAGCGCAGAACAAGGAAGGATGACTTTCACAACAGAGGTAGACAATAAGGTAGAATATAACGTTGAAGTAAATAATTGCGAAAATAGAGTCGAATGGGTCTTAGACAGCGGATGTACGGATCATATAATAAATGATGAAAATTACTTTGTAAAATCAAATAGACTAGAGAAACCAATTAGTGTAAAAATAGGTGATGGTCGAACGTTGAAGGCAACGAAAATGGGAAATATAATAACCAAGTTCGTAACAAAGAGTGATGAAACAGAAGTAGAACTCAAAGATGTATTTCTTGTAAAAGAAATGGATAGGAACTTAATGAGCTTTGGAAGAATTGCTGATAACGCAAAAATAATATCGATGGGTAATACTTCAAAAATTTATGCATGGGAAAATAAACTGATAGCAGTAGCGAATAAAGTAAATAATTTGTATAGAATCAGTAGTTATGTTGAAAATAAACAAAATTATGTCACCGAAAATGTAAAAAAGAACATGACTCTGAAAAAAAAAATCATAGACTATTAGGTCACGTAAATTTCAAGTATTTGAATATCCTAAGTAAAAAAAACTTAGTGGAAGGATTACCCAAGAGTTTAGAGAGTGACTATTTGAAATGCGGTACATGTATACAAAATAAAATGACTAATACTAGTTTCGAAAATAATAGACAGAGCAAAGGATATAGGAGAAATTATTCATGCAGACGTAAACGGACCGCATAGTACCGTAGGCTATAGGGGTGAAAAATATTTCCTAATTGTAATCGATGATTATAGTAAGGCTGGGAAGGTTTACACAATGAAAGGGAAAAATGAAGTTTATGATTGTATTACAACATATGTAAATCAAGTAGAAAATCTAACTGGAAAAAGAATTAAACGCTTAAGATGCGATAACGGTAAAGAATTTTTGAATAAAGATATATACAATTTTGCTAAAGAAAAGGGAATTTACATTGAACCGTGCCCTCCGTATGTTCACGAGTTGAACGGAACTGCGGAAAGATACAATAGGTCGGTAATGGATACGGCGAGATGTTTACTGTCCGATGCGCTAATACATAATAGATTTTGGCCAGAGGTAGTCAAGACGGCTGTTTATTTGAAAAATCGAACACTGGCAAATACAATTGAGGAAAAGACTCCGTATTAAATTATAATGAGAGAAAAGCCCGATATTAAGAATTTAAAATTATATGGGAGTAGAGTTTTTGTTAGAGTCCCTGAAATTAAAAGGGAAAGTAAGTGGGATAGAAAAGCTGATCTAGGAGTATTAGTCGGTTATGAAGAGGTAGGGTATAGAGTATTAATCAATAACAAGGTGATTGTGGCTAAACATGTAGATATAGTTGAAGAGAATATTAATGTAGTTGGATTTAAAGATCACGAGGAAATTAATGAAAATGATGTAATTCAAAACGAGACTAGTCAGGAACTTCAAAATGAGAATGAGGAAAATGAAGATAATGAGTTTGTGAATAACTTACCCGGTACTAGCGATGAAAATTTACAAGTACTGAGAAGGTCAGAGAGAAAGAAAAGCCCTGTAAGCAAATATGGAAATCCAATAACCAACTGTATTTACGTAAATTATGTTAGTGTAGACAGTCCAGAAAATTATAATGAAGCAATAAATTGTAACGATAGCGATAACTGGCGTGAGGATATGAATAAAGAAATTGAATGCTTAAATAAAAATGATACATGGAAACTAGTCGAAAAGCCAAAAGATCGAAAAGTATTGGATCTTAAGTCGGTGTACACAAAGAAGGCGGAGAATAAATTTAAAGCGAGAATTGTGGTGAGAGGGTTTCAACAAAGAGAAGTGTTAGAAGACATTTATTCACCAGTAGCAAGAACCCAAACATTAAAAATTATGTTAAATTACTGTGTACAAAACGGACTAGGGATAGATCAAATGGATGTTGAATCGGCGTTTCTAAATGGAAGAGTAAAATCGGAACTGTATGTGAAACAGCCTCAAGGTTATGATGACAATACAGGCACAGTTTGTAAACTTGAAAAGGCCTTGTATGGATCGCGAGAAAGTCCACGAGTGTGGTATGAATGCTTAGACGAATACCTGACAGAGTTAGGATTTAAACGCAGTAAAATTGATTACTGTTTATATTATCAGGAGAATAATCTTGGAAAAATTTATTTGATAATCTTTGTAGATGATTTGTTAATCTGTAGTAAAAATCAGAAACAAATAGACTACATTAAAGGAAAATTAGCAGGAAAATTCCGAATGAAAGATATGGGTCAGATAAAAACGTATTTAAGAATTAATATTGGATATAATTATGAGAAGGAAACTATGACATTAGATCAGAAAAACTATATTGAGTCATTAGCAAGAAGTTATGAAATAGAAAATGCGAAATTGTATGCTACCCCATTTACAATATGAACTTGCTTTATCCGCGTCGAATGATATAAAATATAGGAATTTAATTGGGGCCTTGTTGTATGTGAGTTCAAGCACTAGACCAGATATTTGTTACTGCGTGAATTATCTAAGTAGATTTCAAAATGGTTATGATCAAAGTCATTATAAGTACGCCTTAAGAGTATAAAAATATTTATACTATACCAGAGATTTAAAATTAAAATTTATGAAAAATGTAAATTCGGACATATTGGATTGTTGCGTCGATGCTGATTGGGCAGGAGATAGAGTGGACAGGAAATCCACGACGGGATATGTCATAAGAATGTATAGTAATACTATATTTTGGAAATCAAGAAAACAAGATATTGTAACGAAATCGTCGACAGAGGCAGAGTATGTAGCCTTGTCTGTATGCGTGAGTGAGCTAAACTTAATTAGAGAGTGTTATGCCGGTACCGGGTAATTAGATTATTCGATATTCGGTATAATATTAAAAAGTTATTATTTTTCGGGATCGTTTGCCGATAAGGAGATGGATCTCGAGTTATCGATGAAAACACGAATTTATGTAAAAGGAAGTATTTATTATAGGTAACGGTAACTTTCCGTTGTCTATTTAAATGTTAAAGTAAGAAAGTACAATAATGCGTTGTTTTGAGAATTTCACGAGGAACCAACCGTTCTGCCGAACCTGTTGAGTCTAAATTAATTCTGATTTTACTGAAGCAGTTAGCAACTGCGTTTGCTAAAATCCCTTAGTTGGCAGCTTTAGCTTTAGCCTATCGTAGATCGCCTCGCGAGTCGCCTCATGCTGCGTCGGCGTCTACTTCGCATCCTGTCTTGTATGACAGCTATCTTTCAGAATTCCATCTCTAGCTGTGTCCGCTAAGGAATATTCCTGAGAATACGTGAAGAGGAATATTCCGCGACACAACATCCCTCCCCCCTTAAAAGGGAAAATTTTCAAAAAAAATTTTTTCCTTCAGTTGGTTTCCCGTACCTTACAATTTTAATACAATTTTACGGTTCGATATATGATATATAATATGTGTGTAAAATGTTTCATTTTTTTTTTTTTTTTTTTTTTGCTAGCGTCGTTCAAGTCGAGCAAGTCGTTCTCGGTTGGGGGGACGATTGCATAACCTGGCCAGCTCGGTTCGAAGCCGTTCCTCTGGCTGTTGTCATCCGAGAGGCTCGAGGTTGATAGTTACCTCGGCGGCTGCCGGGGTTATTGCTTCTCTAGTGCTCGGTGGTGTTCTGTTTCTTTTGTACCTGTAACATTTAAGCAGAACGTAGCCAACCAAGGCGATCGGCGCTATAGTGCCCAAGGAGTAGAAACTCAGGTTGTGGATGTGTTGCATCCCGTCTCCGGCAGTATGGAGGTTGTCCATGATTTGGTCGGCTCGAACTCCGAGCTTCCGAAGCTCTTCGGGGTCTCGCAGCACGCTCTGTAGTGGGATGGTCCTCTCAGTCTGCGGCGGGGGTGCCCGAGCTTCGATCTCCGTTAATGTCAAGTTAAACGACGGGAGGTAGTTTTCCTGTATGATCTGCGATGTTCGCCCGATGGTTTTGATGCTGAAATCTCGGGCGGTTACTATACATACGCCTACCAAAGCCAGTATTCCCGAATAATTTAATATTTCGTGCTGAGTGGGATTTTTCCCACAATTCATTCCTATGGGGACCGGGGTTGGCGCGACGTATAACCATCGTCCTTGCTGTTGCATTGGAACGATTAAGGGATGTGTGATTTCGACAACCCTTTTCGCGCATTTTTTTCCGTTTCCGGTGTCCATTTTCGCATAGATTAGGACTTCGCAGGGCGCGTCGCGTGTGACCGGCATATTAGGGTGTGTTGGTGGGCAAAGGTACGATTTGCCCAGTACCTTGCAAATTTTTATGTCATCGTATGTCATCCTTAGGTACTTGCGATTCTCTATATCTATTACCGAGTGGGATTCGGTCGCTTCTATGTAGTAGTGCCTGCCGTTGTCCGCTCGCGTGGGTATGGGATATACTCTCTGCATACTATATCGTTGCTGCCCGATCAGCGGTATATCCAGCACAAGTACCACTGCGTTGCCTTCGCTGTAAGCCCTGGTATCTGCCAGTCGCATAAGTGTTGACACTTGGTCAGGTGCTATTGCGACCGGGAAACTACTGCCCGACGGTAGGTGTGGTAGTGCCTCTACGAGGTGCCTAGCGAGTGTGCGTGGCGGCAGGGACGTTGCTCGGGCCTTACCGCTAGCTATATCGTCCACCAGCCACACTAGCTCCTGTACGTCGCCGAGTAATGCTTCGACCGCAATACTTATCGCGTTGAGCGTCTCGTCCAAGTGTTGGCGTCTCTCTATGTAGTATACTTCGCTGTTGAGCGTGCGGTTGATATGCTGCATCAGGGACAGCAGGGTCTGTTCGTTAGCCTGTATGTGTTGCGCGCTTTCATTAAATAAGCAGAGCGTGGTTTTTATGACTTGTATTTGATTTTTTAACCCTTCCTTCAGGGTCTGGTGGGACGCCTCCAGGCGCGTTATCTCTTCGTGTAGTTCCTTTGCGTCGGTAGCATCCATTTTTCCCGTGATGGCTTTGATTATGCTTCCGAGGCCATCTACCAATCCTCGGCGCTCTCTGACGGGGCGCGTCCCGAGGAGGTCGAATATGGTCAGTATTCCTGTCTCTATTCTTCCCTTCATTCTCGGAACCGAGTCGCTTATGACGGGGCATATATCGTTGGCGCGAGTTTCGCTTTCGCACAGCTCCGTCAGACGTTGTAGGCTTTCGCTTATCTCCCCCTCTCGGTGCAGTAGTGCAGCGAGGTCCAGCCTGATTATCAGTCGCCACGTCGATTGAATTATTGTAAGGCTCCCTATGTTCTCGTAGTAGATACCCGGAGTGCTGCCAAAAGTGCTGACGACGTAGTCGGCTGTACGCGGTGTGGCTGTGGTTTGTCCACACCTTGCTGCGATTAATCTGCAATCAGACGAGGGGAGGAAAGCGTGAGTTCTCCCTCTTTCGTTGCAGTCTCGCGAGTTTCGTACGAGGGCTCTTTGGCTCATTCTTGTTCTAACAACCTGACCGAAACCATGTCGACTGTTCTCTTCCGCGTCTCTAAGGCCTCGCCCTATGGGGCAGTCCTCTGCAAGGGGGATGACTTGACTCCCGAGGTGTTAGAGCTAATCGTAAGTATTCTCCTTACCTCCTCGGGTTTTTTAATGTTCGAGCATTTTTCAAAAATTTCGCTTTTCTTTACAGAGTAGTCTGGTCGTTGTACCAGGGCCAAGTCGCCGCTGGCTTTCCAGCGAGTTCTCGAGCGCGCGGCTATACGCAGCCGCCGCCGCAGCAACCGCCGTGCAGTCTATTGTTTGTGGGGCCTGGGGCCTTGGCTCGGGGACGAGGAGCCCTATTTCGACTTCATCGGGCTGCGCCGGCTATTTGCGGAGGGGCCGCTCTCTACTTGTCCCGCTTGTGGGGCCATTTTTATTTAATTAAATTTTTCTCGATAAAATTGTATCATCTATAATTCAAAAGTTTAATTATATTCTCTATCTCCAAAAGTTTCCAACTATATTGAATCTCCTTACCTTGCGCTCCGTGGAGCTCCTAACCCTCTTTTATTTAGTTTTATTTAATGTTTAGTTTTTAATGTTCGATGAAAAGCTTTAGACGGTTAGCGTGTACCGTTTGAGTTTTCCGTCCCTTCTGGACGATGTAATTGACGGGAGGCCTCGCTTTCACTATCTCGTAGGGTCCCGTCCACTTCGGGGTCAGCTTGGCCGACCGCCCCCTGCGCACCGTCTCGTCACGGAGGAGTACGCGTTCGCCGACGCGGTATTCCTGCACCTGTGCGCCTTAGTCGTATGTAGTCTTCGACCGTCTTTTCGCGCCTTCCAGGTTGTCTCGTGCTACAGTCCATGCGGCGCGTAGTCGTTCTCGTAACTCTTGGACGTAGTCGTCGTACGCATAGGTGCGGCGGGGCTCCTGCTTCACGGCAGTCGGTAACTCCGCTTCGCGTCCATATACCAACACGTGGGGTGACAATCCGGTCCCCGTATGTGGAGGGGTGTTGTACGTGAACATCGCGTACGGCAGCCACTCGTCCCAATTACCTTGGTCCTCATTTATGAAATTTTTCAGGTATTCAGCAAGGGTGCGATGCGATCTTTCTAGCGCGCCATTTGATTTCGGATGGTAGGCCGTCGTTTGTATCTTCTTGATTCGGAGCAGTCGACATATCTCTTTGAAGGTCGAGCTGAGGAAGTTCGTGCCTTGATCCGATAATATTATTTCCGGTGTCCCGTGCCGGCAAATCAATTCTTTTACGAGCGCCTTTGCTACTGTCGGAGCCTCTTGGTTCGGCAGTGGAATTGCTGCGCTGTATTTGGTAAGTGCATCTTGGATCGTAAGTATATATTTTTTCCCGTTGACGCTTTCCGGTAACGGTCCTACGATGTCGACCGCAACTTTTTCGAACGACCTCGATGGGGTGTCAGTTACCACCATTGGTACTCGTTTCCTTTTCCTGATTTTATTTTTCTGGCAGGATTCGCAGGATGTTATATATTTTTCTAAGTCCCTTCTTATGTCGGGCCAGTCATACTTGGTCCGGATCCGATGCAGCGTACGCTTGATACCCTGATGCCCTCCTAAGGGGGTGTCGTGGTATTCTTTTATGATTTTCAGGCGGTCTTCGAAGGAGGGAGCGGCTACGCCACTGCGGCAGTCGCTGCGCTCTTTCATAACGCTGTCTTCTTCTGTGCTGCTGGAAGTTCGTAGGCTACGGGCCCCGCCATGCCTCGCTTCCTCAGCAGGCCTTTGCGGTGCTCTGTCCGCAATTTCTTCGCTCGGCGTGCCCACCGTTAGCTCCGCTGTTGCTGCGCTCGCTCTGTCCTTTTCGGTGATGTTCGCAGTCTTACTCGTGCCTGTCGGCACTAGCTTGCGAGGTCTGCCCCTTCCCCGACCGCTCGGCTTCGCGGCGGGGCTGTGTGGTTCAGTAGAGCGATCTGCAGGTACGCTGCGAATCTCTCTATCTTCTTCTGGCGCATTGGCCGGCGCGGCCTCTCTCTCTGCCGCGTTGCTCGGCTGGCCCGCTGTATTCTTGGCTCTCCGCTTTGTGCGGCTGTCCGTACTCGGGCGCTTGCTGTCCTCGTCTCTCTCGCGGGCGGGCTCGACCTCTCGCTCCAGCGAGCTACCATGGCTATACGGGGTATCTTCAGCCGTCCGCTTTGTGCGGTCATTCGTTGTGCCGAGTTGCCCCTTTGTGCTGTCCTCTTCCGACTCACGGACTTCGTTCCTAGCTCTCGCTTGGGTCCTCGTAGTAGCGAATATACGACTTAACGCATCGGCGTTTGTATTACGCTTTCCGGCCTTATATTCAACGTTAAATTCGTGTTCGGCCAATTTAATTTTCCAACGCATTAATCTCGAACCTGGGTCCTTTACTCCGAACAGCCAGGTGAGCGGTTGGTGGTCCGTCACTACCGTAAAACGTGTACCATAAATATATGGTCGAAATTGAGCGAGAGCCCAAACTATGGCGAGTAGCTCTTTTTCCGTGGTTGTATAATTGAGCTCGGCCTTTGACATGGTGCGGCTCGCGTAACATATGGGCAAATCGTCCCCGATCTTGCCTTGCGATAAGATTGCGCCGAGCGCCCTGTCTGAGGCATCTGTCGTTACAACAAACGGCTTCGTGAAGTCTGGATACTGCAGTATCGGTGCTGTGGTAAGGGCTGTCTTCAGTTCTTCGAAGGCAGCGTCTCTTACTGCAGTCCACTCGAATTCAACCCCTTTCTGGGATAATTCTGTGAGTGGCTTCGCGGTTCTCGAGAAATCCTTGATGAATTTCCGATAGTAGCCAGCTAGTCCGAGGAAAGATTGTACTCCTTTTATATTTGTCGGTACTGGGAATTCCCTTACTGCTTCCAGTTTCTGCGGATCAGCACGTACGCCCTCTTTGGATATGATGTGGCCAAGGTACTGCGTTTCCTTGCGCAGGAACTGGCACTTGCTCGGTTGCACTGCTAATCTGGCTTCTCTTAGCTGCTGCAGTACCTCTCGCAGCCTGTCATTGTGCTCCTTGAAGGTCTTGCCGTGAATTACTATGTCGTCTAAGTACACATAGCATTTGACGCCCTGTAGTCCTGCCAGCGCGGAGTTCATCAACCTCTGGAAGGTCGGTGGAGCGTTTTTGAGTCCGAAAGGCATTCGGTTATACTCGAAATGGCCCTGTGGTGTGGAAAATGCGGTCTTTTCCTTGTCTTGCTTTGCCATCGGGATTTGATGAAATCCAGAGGCGAGATCCAAGGTCGTATAGTATCGGGCCCTTCCCAGCTGGTCCAATATCTCGGTGATATTAGGCAGTGGGTACGAGTCTCCGATGGTGGCTTCGTTCAGCTTCCGAAAGTCCACTACTATGCGCATTTTTCTCACTCTGGCTGCATCAGGTTTCTTCGCTACAACCAGCAGCGGGGCGTTCCATTGACTCCGGCTAGGTTGGACAATGCCTTCCTCAAGCATTTCGCGGGTCTGCCTCTCCACTTCTCTCTTGTGGGTCTCGGGCAGCCTGTATGGGTGCACCTTAATGGGCTGCACCCCATCCTTAAGGGGTATCACATGTTCTACCATAGGCGTACATGGCAGCCTGTCCCCTGGGAGGTGGAACACATCTTCGTATTCTCTCGTGATCTCATCGAGCGCTTCGCGCTCTTCCTTATTGAGATTTCGCGCGTCTAGCTCTTGAGCTAGTCGCGCGAGGCGGTCGGCCCCTCGCTCCGCGCTGACGGTGCATACTTCGGGCGTCGCGGCCTCGGGACCGTGACCCACTGCCGTTATCTCTAGAGGCTCGAGTTCCACCACCGGGCGTTGTACCTTAACAGCCTTCTCTGTGGTGTTTATTAGACTTACTGCACAGCTGCTGCCGTGCGGCGGCGTGATGCAGGCTCCCATTATTACTCCGTTTCCGAGTTCCATTTTAGAGAGCAGTCCGATAAATTTGCTCTTGGTCGCGGCGTAAGCGACGGTCTCGCTGCGCGGCGGCAGGGTCATCTTCACCGAACCATCTAAAAGCGGCATGCAATGTCCGTATAGTTTAATCATTTCGCCGTGCAGGATATCTGCTTTATGATGTTTAATGAAGTCCATACCAAGCAGTCCGTTGACCCTCAGTGGCACGGTGCTCGGAACGATGTAAAACCAATGCTCTACATTTAGAGCCGGCGTCTCGAGCGTGATTTTCGCTATTCCTAGAGGAGTAAATTTTTCGCCCGCCACCCCTTGCAACTCCACTTTGCAGTCTTTCACCATAGTCTCAGGTTTGAGACAGTCTTCTTTAATGATGCTGCATTGGGCTCCGGTGTCTGCCTTGAGGGTGAGTACCCCAGTCATGGCCAGCGATGCAATAATATCGAAGTCACTGGCGGTGGCACTCGACGCCGGCAACGTTACTTGTAGCAGTTGTAGCTCGCTTGCGGGCTTTTGCTGGGCTGTTAGTGTGTTCAGCCTCATCGTTGCTAGCGGGCGGGTGTCCGTACTATTCCGACCGGTACCCGTCGTTACTGTCGTTTTTTTTTCCTTATCTTCCGAGTCCTTTTGACGTTGGGGCTGCTGTGTCGTCCGAGCGGGTTCGCTCTGGTTTAGCGATAACCTCTTTCTGCAGTCCCTCTACACGTGGCCCTTCTTCTGGCAGTAGTTGCACACGATGTCGACGTTGTGTATGGACTTGTTTTCACTGGACATTGGCAGGCTCACTCTTCCCGATCTCCGGGTGCAGTCTCGTGCCATGTGTCCGGCGTTCCTGCAGGTGAAACAATTTTCGTTCTGCCGGGACGGTGCGCCCTGGGACCTTCTGGGGTGGCTCGACGCTCCCCCTAGCCCTCCCTTAGGCTGCACCATATTGGTTATCTCTATGGCCCCGGCCACGGAGTCGTGCAACGTTTGGTAATTTCTAGCACGTACCAGCACTTGCACCTGGCCGTGCAGGCCGTTTTCGAAGTTGGCCTGTGCGCTTCGTCGTGTGACGCTCTCGACGGTGATCTTCCGATCCTCTGTTTGCAACGGCTCGCAGAGTATTTCGGCGATGTCTACCGTGATCCTCTCCGTCCGTGCCGCGTAAGCGGCGATGTCCTCGTTCTGTCCCTGCCGGAGAGAGCTGAACTCCATTTGCAGCGCGGCCAGGGACTTCCATTGTCCGTACAACGCTTCCAACTCGCTCCTGAGTTGCGCCATGGTGCTGATGGTTTTGTGCTGCAGTTGTCTTGCTGCTGCACCCTCTAGCTTACTCATAACGATCAACTCGAGGAGAGTGTCATGCTCCTCCTCTGCTACCCTGCGGAATATCGTCTCGCAGGACTTTAAGAAGAGCGGCAATGCCTTCGAATCTTTGCCGTCGAATGTTTTTACCATTTTTATACCGAGACTGAGGCTGAGCATATTTGAGGGCCTCTGCGTCTCCTCGAACCGCGTGCGTCTCGGGGGCAGCGCGGGGGGGTGGGATATCCTCCATCCCTGCTCCTCCTAGCCGTCACTGGAGCTCGGCAATTTGCTCTCGTAAGGAGTGGATCAGTTCGTATTCGTCTGCACCTACCTCGTTGAGCGTGCTCGCCAAGTTTCGTCTTGCTGACGGTGTTTCAACCCCCTGAAGTTCGCGATCGAGTTCGCGTCGACTTTGCTCGTGCTCGCGCTGCAGCCTTTCGCACTGCCGTCGAGCTCTTACCAAATCACGGTGGCTCCGGTCGATCGCCTCTAAACGATCTTGTACTCTCGAAGTCACCGATCGTGCCGTCGTACCGGTAGCTGTCGGGAAACCTACGCGATCTATCGTTTGCAAGCTTCCGAGTTCCAGATCATCTATGTCCTCATCAAGGTGTTCAGGCGTTTGTTCGCCAGTAGCCATATTGAACACGTCGTCGCTACCTATACTATTGTTATCGCGAAATGCCGTGCCCCTGAGAGATTTTACGCCGAACTCAGCGTCTAGCCGGCCTGCGACGGCCTCTTGCCTATCGGTGGGGATTCGTCCCGACGGCGAGAGCTCTGTTAACGCCCTGCGCACTTCGTATACTATTTCCCCTACGGCGGCAGCTAATCCAGCTGTGGAGTCTGCCCCTTCGCCGGGAGTCGCAGTTCCTAATGAATTGACTCTACGTTTCGGTTTCGCTCCCCTAAATATCGGCATGTTGCTAATTTCGCGGCGAACGAAACTCTAAAATATGCCCACAAAATTTCAAGAGATATTTTCTCCAAATTTTCCAAAATATTTTTCCTGTCTGGCTTCAGTTTATTGGCTATGTATGAGTATAAAGTAACCGCCACTTACAGAAAGATGATCTGGTAGACAGTCCTTTCCATGGTGTTGTTCTAGGGTGTTGCCGACTTGATGTCCTGCAGCTCCTCTCTGTTGATGGTCCTTGACGCCTTCCTTGACGCTGTTGACCCGTTTCTTCGTTGGTTCCTGGGTTCGCCCTTAGTGCGTCGCCAATGGTTGCGCGACGGCTTCTCTTCGAGTAGCTGCTGTACGTACTCGGTTGCACACTTTGTGCGGTTCTCCGCGACTTGACGTGACACCGTCAATCGGGACTTTACACGGTTGACCGATACGTCACCCCGCACCGACGTTCTCTTCACGGCTTCGCGTTAGATTAGTCGAGTTTTCACGAACTACACTGGTGTCCTTGCACGCGTTGTAGTCGTCACATTAGTGTCGCTCTTAACTTTGTCCGTAACACTTTTGTCCTAATAAATCGCGAATCACTTAACTTCGGCAGATCCCACCGCTGCCACCAAATGTTATGCCGGTACCGGGTAATTAGATTATTCGGTATTCGGTATAATATTAAAAAGTTATTATTTTTCGGGATCGTTTGCCGATAAGGAGATGGATCTCGAGTTATCGATGAAAACACGAATTTATGTAAAAGGAAGTATTTATTATAGGTAACGGTAACTTTCCGTTGTCTATTTAAATGCTAAAGTAAGAAAGTACAATAATGCGTTGTTTTGAGAATTTCACGAGGAACCAACCGTTCTCTGTTGAGTCTAAATTAATTCTGATTGTACTGAAGCAGTTAGCCACTGCATTTGCTAAAATCTCTTAGTTGGCAGCTTTAGCTTTAGCCTATCGTAGATCGCCTCGCGAGTCGCCTCATGCTGCGTCGGCGTCTACTTCGCATCCTGTCTTGTATGACAACTATCTTTCAGAATTCCATCTCTAGCTGTGTCCGCTAAGGAATATTCCTGAGAATACGTGAAGAGGAATATTCCGCGACACAATAAGAGTTATTGAAAGATTTTGGACTAGAAATGGAAAACCCGGTAAAAATTTATGAGGATAACGCTGGTGCAATTAGTATAAGTAAATATGGAAATCTAACAAAAAATTCTAAGTACATAGAAACACATTATCATTTTGTGAACGAGAATTATTTAAAAGGAAAAATTGATATAATTAAAATAGAGTCAGAAGAAAACCCAGCAGATCTTTTCACTAAGTCGTTAGGACGAATTAAATTCGAAAGGTTTAGAAAGAATTTTAAAGTATGTTAAGGAAATCATGTAGTGGGAAATCATCGGGAAAGCTAAATTTAAGGAGGCGTGTTGAGAAATGAGTAAATTAAGCTTAGTCATATAAATGCGTGGGTATATGACTGAGCGAGAGCACACAGGTATGGGCGTGATAGGTGGGGGGCACCGCGCACCCGATACGTACTATGAGGATAATTTAGTGTGTACAAGGTTCTCTTGCGAGGGACACGTAGATAATAGCTCCGGCGTATGAATTATACTGTACATTTATGATATACATTTAAACCAATAAAAGTTATAACGTCTCAATAAGTGATCTTCTCCCAAAACTTACCACTCCTCGCACTTTAAATCAACAAATCTCTTTAGCGATAATGTAATGAAAAACGACATATTAGTACGTGAATATTACAATACTTTTGCCTCTCGACGATCAGACAGTGATAAAAATTGACAGTGAGAAGATTACTGTGTTTGCAGGGATGTTGCATACGACGGTAAATATTTGTAAAGTTATTTAAATAAAATATTGGTTAATTAAAAACAAATACATCGTCTTACTGTGTCTTTTATTTTATAATTATATATAAATTATAATCGAGGTCTCTCGCCGTACGGTATCATATTCTGCGTCTTTTACTGCAGAGCAATCGCTTCACGAGAAGCACAACGCAAAGCGGTACGCACGTGCAAAACCGCTGACGTTGCATTCAAAGCGCTGCACACCTAGTTATGATTCAGCGGGGTGTTTTTTATCTTTAAGCCCTCTGATACCCGCCAGCATCATCCGGAGCACTCAGTCTGTCTTTAGCAGTACACAACGACGGTATAAATCAAAAACTCAAAATATATCCGCGGTATTTAGACGGTGAGCTATCCGAAGCTTTCGTGTGTCGGGCGATATATGGAACCAGTGACAATACTGTGCGAGGTCTGTTTAAAAAGTATCGCGAATTTTGAATTTCCGCGGGCTACGTATATTCGATTTTCGATTTTTTCGTGGCGTTAGGTTCGTCCTCATGTGCCTCACTTATGCTGACAAAGTCGGCCATTTTGAATGTTTAGTTAATTGTTGACAGCTATTTTGGTTGGACGTGTTTTGGCTTGTCTTCGATTTTTGCCTATTCCAAAAAATGGATCAAAGAATCTGTATCAAATTTTGTGTGAAAAACAAAATTAAGTGCGCGGACGCATTCCGAATGTTGCCTGTGGCATATGGTGAAGCTACCTTGGACCAAAGCAACGTTTATCGGTGGTACGAAATGTTCTCAGAGGGCCGAGATGATGCGAACAACGAAAAGCGTGCCGGACGCCCGAGCACGTCAACAACAGACGAAAACATTGATGAAGTGAAGAAAATAATATTGGCCAATCGTCGAATCACCGTTAGAGAAGATGCTGAGGACCTAAACATATCGATTGGCTCGTGCTATTCGATTATTACCAATGATTTGGGCATGTGACGGGTCACCGCGAAACTCGTGCCAAAATTGCTCAATCTCGAACAAAAACAGTGTCGCGTTAAAATTGCTAAGGAGCTGTTGGACTCGGTGCGCGACGACCCAAATTTGCTCCAGAGAGTCATAACTGGTGACGAATCATGGGTTTATGGTTATGACGTAGAAACCAAAGCTCAATCATCGCAATGGAAGCTGCCGCATGAGCCATGACCGAAAAAAGCGCGCCAAGTTCGGTCGAATGTGAAGGTTTTGCTCACAGTTTTCTTCGATTGCAGGGGCGTGGTGCATCATGAGTTCTTGCCACAGGGTCGTACAGTCAATAAGAAATATTATCTGCAAGTTACGCGCAATTTGCGCGAAGCAATCCGCCAGAAACGCCCGGATTTGTGGAAGAACAAAAATTGGCTTTTGCATCATGATAACGCCCCTGCTCAGACATCGTTGCTTGTGCGCGAATTTTTGGCCAAAAAAACACTCTAATGATGCAGCAGCCACCGTATTCCCCAGACCTGGCCCCCTGTGACTTTTTCCTGTTCCCAAAACTGAAGAGGCCCATGAAAGGACGACGCTACGCCACGATTTAAGCGATAAAGACGGCATCGAAAGAGGAGCTGAACAAGATCACAAAAAATAATTTTTTTAAGTGCTTCGAGGATTGGGAAAAACGTTGGCATAAATGTATTATATCCGAGAGGAATAACTTTGAAGGGGACAAAATAGATATTAATGAATAAATAAATACTTTTTGAAAAAACACAAAATTCGCGATACTTTTTGAACAGACCTCGTATGCCTGCGGACGGATCAAATGTGCGCTGCATTACTCAATCTGGAGGATAATTTGGACAGGTTGTGCATTAAGGAGTTTATTGAGAGGAGTCGTTTTGTGATCGAGGACTTGCACGTTGGAGTGGGTTGTGTAATAGTGCGGCATCAAAGGGCTATGCGCGGAAGGATCGTCGACGTGAGTGACGACGGGTGCTGCGAAGTGTTACTGATCGATTTCGAGGAATCGATATACGTCGACTGGCCTCACTTATTTCACCCCGAGCCGCCGATTAGTGTGTGACCGGTGTTGCTCGTGAAGTGTGTGTGCCTGCGTGTGTGTGTTTGAGAGAGAGAGAGAGAAAGAGAGAGAGAGTGTGTGTGTGTGTGTGGGGGGGTGTGTGTGCTATAATTTCTCCTGTGTATCGGACTCGTCCTAGGTGTTGATGGATCTGGGTGGAGATAGACCCTACCGACTAAAAACCTAAACCTCTTTCTTCATTGACCATTTATTACCCCCGCGGGACCGCCGCAGAGCATTACTTCGCGGAGGCGGTCTCAGCCGTAGCTTTTTTCCTTGTGGCTGGCGTTCTGCCTCTTTTCCTAATACTGGAGGACTGGTTGCCTTATATTCTCTTCTTCCGTTCTTCTTCTCGCAATATTTTGAGAATTGTCGTAGCAAAGTGGCTAACGGTAGTCCAGTGGCTATGTGACTCCAGCATGCAATGTACTATGTTGTCAGGATTGAGCGACTTCTTCGTTTGTTCTTCCATGTTTCTTCGTTCTACCTGTAACCGCGGACACTAGAAGAAGACATGTTCGACATCTTCTGGGACTCCGCAGTCTGCTGGGCAATCTGGCGTTTCCTCGTGTTTGAAGCGGTACAGGGACTCTCGATAGCATCCGTGGCCAGACAACATCTGCGTTAGGTAGTAGTTGGTTTCCCCATGTTTACGGTTCACCAATCTGTCCACCTGGGGAATTAAACGATGTGTCCATCTTCCTTTTACCGAAACATCCCACTCTACTTGCCAGTGAAGAAGGCTCTCCAGTTTGGTTACTCTTCGCTGCTCTTCTCTGAGATCTGCAGCAGTGCCCCTCTGCTGGTACAGCTTTTTCCTTTCTTCTGCCAGGATATGTATGGGTAACATTCCTGCTATGATACACAATGCGTCTTCCGATACGGTGCGGAATGCGATGGAAACTCTTATGACACTAAGGCGATGGACTGATGCCACTTTTCTTCGACATTCCTGGATATCTCTGCGTCTCTCCATATAGCAATTGCATAGGTAAGAAGAGAAGTAACCACTGACGCTAGTGGCTTCCTCTTGTCCTGGCGTGGTCCGCCGACGTTTGGCATAATCCCTGCCAGCGCCGATGCCACTTTAGCTGCCTTCTCTGCGACATATTCCACGTGTTTTTTGAAGTTCAGTCGGGTGTTCAGCATCACCCACAGGTACTTGAAGTGCGACTGGGAGGTGATGTTGTGGTTACCCACGGTGAGAGTGATCGTCTCGACTTTCTTCCTGCTCGTGATCAGCATGGCTTCTGTCTTGTGTTCTGCTAGTTGTAGTCCAGCTGAGCTTATCCATTGTTGTATTCGGGCGTATGAGTCCCCAAAGATGTTAGGGATCTCCTCTAGCAGTTTTGCAACAACGACAAGCATCGCGTCGTCGGCAAATGCCGTCAATTCTGCTCGCATTAGCTCAAGTTTCAGGAGTCCATCGTACATAATGTTCCACAGAAGTGGTCCAAGCACCGAGCCTTGGGGAACGCCCCCTGTGACTCGGTATTCTTGGGGCCCAACTTCTGTGTCATACATGAGGTATCGGTCACTCAGGTAGCTTTTCACCATTCTGCTCAGGTAAGCTGGCACATTTAGCCTATCCATGGCCAGACATATGTTGTCCCATCTCGCCGTATTAAAGGCGTTTTTAATATCCAGAGCAACCACCAAGCAGTATTTCTTAGTGCCCTTCTTATATCGTTTACCTTCAGTGGCTTCTTTCGCAGTATTCACTACACGAGTCATTGCATCCATCGTTGCTTCGGATTTTCTAATACCGTACTGATTATCTGCTGGGGCGTCCCCAACAGCGGTTTCAATCCGATTATAGATAATACGTTCCAGGATTTTCCCAGCCGTGTCTAGCATACACAACGGGCGGTATGACGACGGATCCTCGGGTGGTTTATTGCCCTTAGGCAGGAGGATCAGTCTCTGCCACTTCCAGCGTCCTGGGAAGAATCCTTCCTTAATGCAGGCATTGTACATGTTAGCGAACATACCTGGAGCTGCCTTGATGACTGCTTCGAGGGCAACATTCGGGATGTTGGCCATTCCTGGGGTCTTCTTGTTACCGACCTTACTGCAGGCTCGAAGTACCTCCTCACTTACAACCGGCGGTATATCCTCGTTGTTTACCTGGTCTTCTTGGTAGTTACATTCTTGTTGTTGGGGAAACAACGTTGCCACTATCTTCTTGAGTTGGTTCAGGCATGTCGGCTGTTGTCTAGACTTGCTTTTAAGCCGGGTCATGACTACCTGATACGGCCTTTCCCATGGGTCGTTGTCGACCTCCTGCAGAAGTTCTTTCCAGGTCTAGCGCTTGCTGCGTTTAATAGCTCTGGTCAGCCTAGTGCGTACCTCTTTGTACTTGGCTTCGAGATCTGAGTGCGTGGTTCTGCCCCTGGCTCGCTGGGCTAGCCTCCTAGCGCAGTTACCTTCTCTTCGGAGCCCGGCTATCTCGTAATTCCACCAGTGAACTGGGGTATAAGGGTTTCTCTCGCTTCTTCTGGGCATGGTTGCATCGCAAGCTCTTGCCACTCTTCGCATTACTTCTGCCACTTCCTCTTCTGCTCCATTGATACCTACGTTAGAATTATCACTCTCCATTGCAAGGTTAAACATATTTTCATCAAACGCTTTCGCGTTGTATCCTGAGACTTTTTCTCTATCCCTGTGTTGAGTGTCGCATCTCGACTTTCTCCTGATCCCCCACACGATGGCCCGGTGATCGCTATGCGTATAGATGTCAGTCACCTGCCAGCGCATGTTTTATCTTACGAGGTCCGCGCTGGCAAAGGTGAGATCCACAATCGAGTTTGCTTCGCCCTTGATGTAGGTGGGCTTCTTGCCATCGTTGAGCAGGATCAAGTTTAGTATGGAGAGTGTTTCCAAGAGCGCTTGCCCTCTATTATTTGTCCTCTTACTTCCCCAGTACGTTGCCCAGGCGTTGCAGTCTCCTGCAATCACTCGGGGGTTGTGGTCCTTGGCGTATCCGATAAGTCGGTCCAGTATTCCCTCGAACTCCTCTTGGGCCCTGCTGAGTGGGGTATGGCAGCTGTATAAGTATACGCCGTTAATTCTTGCCCACACAAAATCATCTTCTTTCCTCTTCATGACCTCCTGGAATGGGTACTTAGCGCAAGACCAAATGGCGGCCCTGCCCGTCCTGTCCGCCTTCCAGGATTGTTGGTCGACGTTTTTGTATGGCTCTGAGATAATTACAACATCTATCTTCTCTTCTCGGACGGTCTGCGTCAGCCGATTTTACGCTGCCTCACAGTGGTTAAGATTTAATTGCAGTACTCTCATCTTCGTTTGTGGATGAGTTCCTGTTGAGCCTTCGTATAGGCTAGGCATGTTTTCGACAGGTGTCCGTACTGCCAGCACCTGTAGCATTGTGTAGGCTTCATTCTCTCGCGTACTCCCCAGCCGATTCGAAGCTTCCTCCCATCGATGATTTTTTTAGCCAGGTCGGTCGGGCGTTGTACTACCGCAGTTTGGGTACCACCGTATGTCTTCTGAATGGATCTGACTACCTCTGGCTTGATTACATTCTCCAGGAAGCGTGAGAGTAATTGGATTATTTCGTCCTTTGTCGTAATTTCGTCTAGGTCTTTAATCTCGAGTGAGATCTCCTGGGTCCTAGCAGTAACGACGGCCTCATCCTTTAATACTGCTTCTATCGCAGTGCGGATTTCCGCTGTCCTCTCCTGACTGGGTTTGTCAAGTACGAGGATGAAGTCTTCTGCCTTCGTCCTACATATGTTCTTGACCCCTGTCCCAACTTCCTGAAGCGACGCATCTTCTTTCACCCTGCTCAAAATCTCTGCATAGCTTAATACACCCTTCTTTTGGACGATTATGGCATTGGTGATGAAGGGCTCGGCACGTAGTTTTATCGTCTTTTTTTTGCTTCGGACCTTCGTCCATTTGGTGTTTTCAGCTCTGACCGCCTTAGTCTGAATGGGATGCGGCATGGGGGATTTCCCAGCTTCCTGTTCGTTCTCTCTTTCCTCAGTGAGGATTTGTATGGGATACGGCACTAGCGGTTCTCCCTGCTTTTCTTGGTCCTTCCTCCTCTTGGCTTTTTTAGGTCACCTAATCTCTTGTTGGGGTGGTGTGATATCTTTTCCCTTCTGTGATTTCTCCTCTGGGGGTTTGGGAGTCCTGCTGGTCATAGTCGTTCCGTCCCTAGACAGTAGTGATATTTGGGTGGTCGCAGAACATTTCTCTTGAGACATTGTTCCTGGGGTCACTTTTTCCTCCCACTCTAGCAACCTGTTATATTAAGTTTTCATCAGGTTGATCTTCGTCCGAATATCGCCGTGGACGTTGCTTCTATTTCCTATATATTTCAGTACGGATTCAAGGTGCCTTCCTAGCCGGGCTAGTTCCTGGTTCCTCTTTGTCACGTATCCAGCACTTGCGGGTTTATGCCCATTGGCAAGTAATGGGTCAACCTCCATTGAGCTAGTCTTGGGAATGTGCTCCTGGCCTCCCCCAAAATCCGCGAGACCGGCGCTGACCACCGGGGCTTGCACCCGATAAGAATCGGCGGTGAGATTACTCTCTGTAGGAGAGGTACTCACTTGGGGTATGTTGTTTACCAGGTCTATAAATATAAAACTGAAATTTGCCCATCGATGGCCCTAGCTGTCAATGTAGTGTAATAAAAAAAAAAAATTTTAATATATATACTTATATAAATTTTATAATTTTCTTGTGGACTATGTCACAGAAAAATGTTTACAAGTGGTACAAAGACTTCAAAGAAGGCAGAGAACGTGTTGATGATTTCGAACGCTCTGGACGACCATCGACGTCAATTGATGAGCAACACATCAAGAAAATCAAGGAATTGGTGCTCGAAAATCGACGATTAACAATTCGAGACCTTGCCGACATGCTTGCAATATCAATTGGATCAGTGCAAGCAATTTTGAAGGATCATTTGTGCCTCAGAAGAGTCAAATCGCGTTTGGTGCCAAAATTTCTCAAATTTTTCGAAAAGAGCGTCGCGTTCAAGCATGTGAATCAATGATTTCTGACTATCAGGACGTCTACAAACAAATTATTACGGGCGATGAGACTTGGATTTATGCCTATGATCCGGAAACAACCGATCAATCGAGCGAATATCGTGCCAAAGGTGAACCGAGACCGAAAAATCCATGCCAAAGTCGCTCAAAAATCAAGGTCATGTTGACAGTTTTCTTTGATTATCGTGGTGTGGTGCATTACGAATTCCTTCCCACTGGCCAAACTGTCAACAAGGAATATTATTTAAGTGTTATGCGTCGTTTGCGTGAAGCTATTCGCAAGAAAAGGCCAGAATTATGGAAAGACAACACTTGGATTTTGCACCACGATAATGCACCGTCGCACACAGCACTGGTTCTTCGTGAGTTTTTCGCCAAAAACTCCACTCATATCGCTCCACAACCACCGTATTCGCCTGATTTAGCACCGTGTGACTTCTGGCTGTTCCTAAAGCTCAAGAGACCACTCCGGGGAAATCGTTTTGAGTCGATTGAAGAGATCAAACGTGAATCGCTTCGCGCATTAAAGGCTATACCTGAGGACGACTTTTTAGCATGCTTCAAAGATTGAAAAAAACGTTGGCATAAGTGTATTGTAGCTAGGGGAGATTATTTTGAGGGGGACGAAATCGATTTGGAAGAATAAATAAAAAAAATTTATTTGAAAACAAAATTCACCTTACTTTTTGAACACATTAGCAATAAAATCATCTATTCACTCGCTAACATCACCCGCATCGACTCATTTATCATTAAACTAACACGCGACTATTTCCATAAATTACCTATCAATACTAACCATATCATCCGATCATTAGCTACTTACGATACCAACCAAACACTCAAAGAACTATCCATTAGATACCACACCCCTCAAGCATTTATCATCTGCGACAAGAAAGGATATATTCCGAACGCAAGCAACATACCCATCGTATATCATTGGCGCCGCAATAGGGCTAACAAACGCATCGCGATCAACCATACCTTACCCCTACACAATAGCACAGCTTTTAAATTTAATTATATTATCCCCAAATTAGATTTCATTAACACTTTGACTGCCATGTTGGTCGTATACGACCGGCCACGATTTTTCCTGTAACGCCACGGTGGTCATTGGTGACCGGAGCGCTTCAAATGTTTACAATTGTAAAAAATGAATGAAAATTGATAGTGCATTTTGAATATGGCCGATATATAGAAGATACTTTGAAATAAAAAGTGCCTTATTGAACAATTAAAATTTTTTATTAGAACATCAATAAAAGAAAATATTAGAACAAGTCTTGCATCTAACGGTGCACTTTGTTAAGACACTTTAAACACCAATGTGGCGTATCAACGCAATCTGGACAGTAGGTGGTCACCTTTCTGGTCCGATTTTTAGCAATTTTTGATCCTAACAGTTTGACATTTTTTTATAACACTCTCTGCAAAATTTTCGTTCCAGGTACGCTTGCCCTTCTTTTTTCTGCATTTCGTGCCGCAATCTTCGTCGAATAGATGCATTTGACAGTGCTGGTGAATGGCACTGTGTAAGGTGCATTGCAAGTGCCATTCTAAATTCTGGTACCTTGATTTTTGTTTTCGTTGCGAGTTTATAGAGTATCAGCGCGTTTGAGACTGATGTATTCAATAATAACTCTAAAGCTAATTTTATGTACCACTTGAGGGTTCTTCTATGTGGTGTAGAATACGCTATCATTTGATCTGATAAATCTACAGCACATTTTCCTTTGTTGTAGTCTACAACTACTACTGGTTTATCACAAACATAATTTTTTTTGCGGACCTCTACCATTTCGGCCGAACGTTTCGTCGAGAGCATAAAAATGTCACCCTTGTCTTTCCACTTGAGGACCATAATCCCCTTCTTATTTTGCCTTTCGATCTTTTCTTATATTCCCTTTCGATCTTTTCTTATATTCCCTTTCGATCTTTTCTTATATTCCCTTTCGATCTTTTCTTAGGGTTCCTACTAAATGAGTATTGCAATCGATTAATTTTTTGGCTAAATTTATACTAGTATACCAATTATCGGTGTAAGTCGTGTGGCCTCTATGTAGAATATTGTTGCTTATATTCATTACAACACTTGTGGGAGTTACGCATGGTTCATTTAAGTTTTTTCCCAAATATATTTGAAATTGGTATGTATACCCTTGGTCGCAACACATTTTGAAGACTTTGATGTCGTATTTGTGTCGTTTTTGCTTCACAAACTGCCTGAACTTTATACGTCCTCGGAAAGGTACCAAAGACTCATCGATGCATATCTTTTCATCTAAATCATAGTATTTGGAAAAATGTTGATTTAGTATATCAACAAGTTGTCTTATCTTATACAATCTATCATTTATGTTTGCTGTTTGATTATTGGTAGAATGAAGGAATCGTAACTGCAACTCAAACCGATTTCTCGACATAACTGTTCTTGGAAATGATTGGCAATAGGTGTTATCGGTACACCAATATGAGTCGTATTTCGGTAACTTCAACAGGCCCATCCATATTAGAAGTTCGAAAAATCGTTTTATTTCATCTTTGTCGGCCAATTGTGGACGTTTCGTTTACGACGAAATAAGAAATGCGAAAGCTTGTTGAAATAAACAAAGCCCTGTTTTAATTTGTCTTTAGCAACCGTCACCATAGCGCCATGGTGGTCACCCGTGAAACAGTCAGATAAACGCCCCATTGGGTAAAAATGTTGTCTTATATCATCAATTTATTTTTATTTTGCCATTATATGCTTTAAATAATGAAAGGACTCCCGTGGCGTCCTGAGCAAAACATGCGATTTCGGCGTGGCAGTCAAAGTGTTAACTTCTCTAGACTAAATTTCACCAAATATTGGTGGCTAACCATAGAGGACAAATTTATCACTGAACTTAGAGCACGATACATAAGGACCAAACGTCACCCATAGCATAATTCATTATGAATACGCCATTTATAATAATATAAGCCTTACTCTTAATGTTAGCACATTTAGTATTTAAGTGCTCTCTTCTACCTCTATATTATATGTCCGAGCTTAAACCTCTCCTCGAACTATCACACGAATGTTATATTATCTGTTGAATTTGTACATAGTTAGCTCTACTTAGTATTTATTTTCAAGTCATGTATTTATTCCCTATCTCTAAGTTAGCTAGTAAGTGGTCGCCAGAAATTTTAGTAGGGGTTTTTTTTCAAAAATGTTTGCCCATGCATACCCAAGCTACCTGACCAATGGCTTTATTCTATAAGTACCTTTTAAACTATTTCACACTTTATTATATATTTCTAACCGATACACAAACTAACACATCTAGTAACTAAGTTATTCCCCATCGGATACATGTTACTCATAGCCCTTATCACAAGTGCTGATCTCTTATATGGTCTATTTTTCTGTGTTTATTGCACCATCTGTACCAAACATAACCTGTTATTTTTATCAAGCAATAAATAAATGATACAAAAAAAGGCAACGTCTCCGCTTCGTAAGCGCTGGATCGCCGGATCGAATCCCGGCGTAGACTTTTTTTTAAAAATTATTATTATTATTATTTAATCATTTCTACTGCAACTACTATGCAATAATATTAATATTTCCGTACAGAAATCAATAAATATTTTTTATTGTGGATCAGTTTGGTGTTATAAGGAAAAACGAGCAGCTTTTTTTATTTATTAATTTTTTGATTGAAAGGTAGGGAAAGAATTATGACAAATGGATACACGAGTTTAAAAGAATAACCAATCTTTTTATTAACTTTTCATTGGTTATCGCAACTACAAAAACTAGGGTGGTACTAATCATAAAAACTTGGAAAACAATAATTATGTCGGCATCGGGCGCACGTAATAAATGCTCATCGGTGAAAATCTCGTCATATAATAATGGATTCGTCTGGCCGCCCCAGGAATCAATGAGCAACTGCGATTATATTAATATTTCCGTAAAGGAATGAATGACAAATAAATAAATAAACAAATAAAAAAGAAGAGGTGTCGGTGGGACACCCGGTTGGAACGAAGTTCCTTTCACTATATATTATGCATTAAATAAGAGGCACAATTAAATAAATTAACAGCGTTGGAGAGTAATTAAATGAAAAAATAAAATAAATGAAGGAATGGTAATAAAATTGTAATTAATATATTTTTTAGGAATAAACTTTTTATTACTAATTATTGTACAAAAAATATGAACTAAATATAAACTTAATCTGTACAGTCAATCGTAGTAATGATTGGTTTGTGATAACTAAAATAGGACACATATGTTTGCGATTGAATGTTATGTAAGTGGCTCGAAAAAACTGCATCAATAGTGGTATTGTATCTTGTTGTAGATTCTGCTGAATCATTGTTAATTCTTAAATCAAATTCATCCAAAAGAAATTGTAACAATGGCTTTGACTTTTTATCAGAAGATTTGATGTTGAAATCGCCAGCCAAAATGAGTGGAAATTTATGTAAATTTTTGTTGTATCTGCTAAGCGTTTGAAATACATCTTTAGAATACTCTCAGAGTGCTCTATGAATGAGTTCTTGAATATCTATTATTTTGTTATTTGGTGATACGTAGATGACTGCTATGATTAAGGTGACACCGTTTTCCATTACACACTCTGCTGCACATAAATTTGCAACACTTGTAGATCTTACGTGCAAATCCCGAATAGTGTTCATTATTACCTCCATATTTGGTGTTACAACATTAGCCGTATCACTTTTGTTTTGATATATTGCAACTCCACCTGAATGAACAGAATCACGTTTAAAGTGAGTAATACAATTAAAATTTGGTACCTCACATTTCTCTTTATTGTCCAACCACGTCTCGGAGAGTAATAAAATGTCGCTTTTTTGTGTAACAGAGTCATTTAAATCAATCGAATGTTTGGGAAGGCTTTGAACGTTGAGAGTATACAATAAGATATCTCTTTTATTACCAATTAAATCAATGATCGTTTGCGCTTTCGTTTGTAGATTATTTAACGACAGCCTCTTGAACTCTTGTAACAAAGATACGGTTGATGAAGCTTGTTCTGGTTTCGGCGATAATGATCGTAGGTCCCGCGTATGGCACGTTACTGACTATGACCGGTTTTGACGGAGGTTGTATCGCACGCGCTCGTCGAACTACTTTTGCAACAGTACGGTTGTTGCCCCTTGGTAAACGACAGTTATTAATGGGTTCACTGAGGGCGATCAAACCGGTTGCGATTTGCTCCGGTGTGAGCGTGTCTTTGAGGGAATTCACTAGGCTCAGTGTTTGAGCAACGATTGAATGCACTCTACGGATTTGGTATTTGCGGCCTCCGCGTCGTCTGGCCATGAATGTTCTATGACGATAGAAGCAGGAGGTCTGAGATGGAGGAGCTAGGACGACGTTTGTTGAATTTAACGAGTTATAGACCTACAAGCTGGATCTCTCCTCGACCAACCACATCATACTATGCCACTAATCGTGCATGTGTTCCGCAGGTGTTCTGCACAGGTTGATCAGTGCGGTATGTGTGGCCAAATCGAAACGAGGTCAACCTGATGGCTGTTTGAAATTAATGAACTGCCAATGAGTTCCTCCAGGGGCCGTACAATGCCACGACAGTAGGCGTGCATCAATTCCGCAAGGGACCTGCACTACCGAACCGACTCAACACGTAGTTTTTCCTGGGTTGTATAGTTATGTACCGACAAGTCGAATCCCTCCTCAACAAACCACATCACACCATAACGCTAATCGTGCATGTGTTCCACAAGGGGTCTGCACAAAATGATCAGCGCAGTGTGTGCGGCTAAATTGAAACGAGGTCAACCTGATGGCCGTATGAAACTAATTAACTGTCAATGAATTCCTCCAGGGGGCCGTACAATGCCAAGACAGTAGGCGTGCATCAATTCCGCAAGGGATCTGCACTACCGAACCAACTCAACACGTAGTTTCCCTGGGTTATAGTCACTGTGGTATTTGCTTGATACTAGGGATGACGTTCAATCCCCGTCGAATGTAGGAGGATAGTTGGAATTTGAATCACTCACGATTTAATTGTTTGATGATGAATTTATTTTGACACTTGTGTATTCAATAATGGTTAGTTCCGAATGTTAACGCTTTTAGTGTTCGGCTCGCGTTAATTTATAACACGAGAACTCAACAAAAACCGGTGTTTGCTTTAATGCACTGACCGTTGAGAGGCTCGTCACCTTCCCAAGCGCGTTAATCCGTTGTAAAACACGTTAATACATAAATTAAAAATTACTCTCTGACAAGGAAAGATACTTTGGTGTCCCCCTCCGATTTTGATGAAATTCACGTATGTTGTAGAGCATCGAAAACTAAAAGACACGTATTTTTTTTTATCGGCGGAAAAACATTTCTAAGGGGTGAAATCGCCCTTCAAAATTAGCATGTCGAGGGGTGATTTTGCAGTTTCATCCAGAAGGCGTCAATCGATTTTAATGAAACAAAAACCAAAATACTCCTCATTGAAGACATTAAGGATAGTTCTATTGCCAACCTTTTCCGACTTTTGGTTTTCGAGTTAATGCGGCGAGTATAAATCGATTGAGAAGAGTGTGCTTTGATTATTTGCATCTGCCTTCCTCTCATTGCATTCCCTACAGACCATTTCGTATAGGTATGTAGTATGTTAGATCTATGTCTGCGTACCTAAATATAAATGTATATGTAGTGCCTACATTGCAAAATTCATTATTATATTATTATTGTTATTATTTTTTTAATTTAATGAATTTGAGTACTAAAGTAAGATATTAATTAATAGTATTTACTGAAATAGTATTTATATTATGGTAAGCAGAGCAATATACGGGCACCGCAGTGACCCAACGCATTTATAAAAAATAAAAATAATATATTCATATGCGGACGCTGCACGTAACAGTGGGTATTCTGGGGAGATCGTTTTTAATATAATACAACCAATAACGTACCCAAGACATTTATTAAAATACATTCTTATAGGATAAATTCCAATTTGACAATAAAAACTTCTTCAGTGTACAATATAAAAATCTTACTTATTATAAACTTTATAAACTTACAAGTTTTTTATATGCACATGTTATATCCCAGGTAGCACGTTTTACAAACGTTCATGAAATGTTAGATATGTTTTAAAAACGTATGTAAAACCATTGCGTGCTACTGGGGATATTGATACTTCCATACATCGGACACTGGTTAAGTTATTAATTATATAATCTAACACTTTGTCAAGATACTTGCTTGTGGAAAGAAACATCCGCAATAGCACAAGCTTGTAATTTGCAAATGCAGCACAAGTGAACCATTTTTTAAAATAAATGTATTTTACGAGCTGTCTACACAGGGTTAGAGGTTAGAACAGTGTAATATTTATTTTTGTTGTTATATTGTTGTTACTTTTATTTAGTATGACTCTTCTTATTTTTTGAGGATATTATTGTATACTCAAGAGCTCATCATTACTTCATCACAATGTTTTCTTTGGTGCATGGATTCGTCAATTGTATCACACAGGAATTATAGTTGAGGATAATGGCGAGGATACTTTGAACGATCACAGTATTTGTATTTCTATCTTAATTTGATTATATGAAGATTATAATTAAACAAGTGAATACAAAATTAATTCAATAATGAAATCAATATAAGCACAACAGAAACATATACGTACTATCAGCGTAATTTGGAGGTTAATCCCAAATTAGCAATATCGCAGGGGTTGGGGCCACGCGAGCCTCGTTTGACTTTAGTCGAAGAGACACATTCAAATATAATTTCTAATACACATTTAATAAGAATTTCATTCCTTACCGTTCAAATAGTTGTTTGTTTCCTCGTTAATCAGACGATTATGGATATTATACACACATACCTATCTTTGGTACTGACTCTCCATGTGATTATTTTTATTATGATTGTATTTTAATGATTTTGTCATTGGCTTCTTCTTTGATTTACGAATCAAGTGATATTCATTCTGGGTATATTAATTCAGGAATGAGGTTGAAAGATACGGCTACATTATAAAAGTGTTCATTAGAATGTGCAAACTCAGAGATAAAACATTATTAAATGGACAATCACATATCCAAATCAAGAGAGGAATAGTAAACCAGTAGCATTAATACCTTTTTTATTATTATTGGTTATCGACGAAGATTACTTATTTCTTGCCTGACCGTAATCGATTAGTTTTTCAATTTAACATGAAAGATTCTCGACAGTATTTATAAAGTCACTAGAATCATGATTTGAAATGTAAATGGCAGATTCTAGATGTCGAATCTGATGCCAACAGGTTAATCTGCATAGGCACAGGGCTATCACAAGTTTCTCAGTGGATATTCAATTTAGTGCCTTCGCTTTAGGCGTATCACGTTATAGAATGAGATCATAATAAACTCAACCAGATGTTGATTTTTTGGAAAGTATAGCCTTCCGCTCTCCTTACACACGTCTACCGCAATACACATACAATTATTCAAGGAGTCGCGTTCCTCCTATTTCAATAATCTTTTATACAGTAATTTGTCAGAGATATTGTTACACAAATGCAAGAGTTACTTGGAATATCACAAACATGAGAATATGTTGTCTTTCGTAGACAATTATGTAGCGTCGAGCATATTCTATATGCTACGTTACATGGACGGGTTCTTTGACCCGTAGTACAAACATGATTGATGCTGACTTGCCGATAGAAGCATTAACCATTTCTTTTTAATATTTAATTCACTAAGTGACACTTCATCTACACAATCATAATATTACGCCGTGGCGCTTTCGAATTACACGACAATATATCAGTACACAGGCCTATCATGACCGGGACCTTCTATACGAATACACATAGGAAGACATTTTAAATACGCTCGTTACTTATCTTATTATTGTGACGCAATTCCTTTTGAGCCGATGGTGGCATCGAGAATATCGGTGAAATATATTTTAGCGTTGACAATTCTTAATCCTGGATGGTTTTATATTTTCCCGGAATGTTCTGGATGGGATCCACGTTATTGTGGCTCGTAAATTAAGATTATTTCGGGTGTCTTAAGCCAGAAATTCAATATACGTCCGCTAAGGAAGCTCTCGCCCAACCCCAGAAGCAAGGCCCAACCGTCCATAATTTTCGCCCGCACTCTTTTCCCACTAAGCTTGCTTTAATTGTCTCGGATGGACATTACGATTACTGACTATAATTGGATTGCGACTTGCAAGCTTTTCTTGTCTTTTAGTAACCGCGGAACGTGGTTTTCGCTACGGCGTTGCTGGACGATTGGGGGGAGGTAGGCGTCGTTCGCTGCCTCTACACCTAAGGGGCATTAAGTACGCATAGAGGGGCGAGCTCGATGCCCACTTTACCTCGATAGACTGGCACGCTCCTACCGTCGATTTAATTATATATCATACGGACAACTATTGTCGATACGGTGTCGACAATGGTTCTTACAACAGTTTGCCAGTTCTCTCTTCTGCTCTCTTCCATGCACTCTCCTGTTCTTCTTTCACATCCCCACGAACTGGCGTGTTAGAATGAGACACAGGTACTTTTCATATTGCTGTCTCTTTCGGGTGTTGCGGACAGCGCCTCTTACAGAACCGCGCAGTCTATTATATAAGTCTATGGGCTATACTATGCCTCTCTCTCTCTCTCACTCTCACTCTCTCTCTTTCTCTCAGCGCTCGGAGTGGGGACAGGCAGCTGCGTACGGCACTCTGCTATACAAGCCACGCGGCGTGCGCATTATGTATACATAGGTATATTACTGCAGTCTGAAAGCCAAGCGGCGTGCGCGTCAGTTGTATTCTTGTGTGCGTATGTAGTTATTGTTATTAATAAATAATGAACAATGAATTGTGAACGTGATTCAGTGATGATCGTTGAGGATAGTGATGATGGAGTCAGGTAAGTATCAGTGTTCTACTGCAGGCATTATACTCTGTTCTTCAATAATGAGAAATACTACATGTACAAATCTAGTTAAAATCAGCTTCAATGTGTTATGTTTTTTGTCAACAAAATTTAATATTACTAGTCTTGTTAAAACACAAGTTATTGCTCGGTTATCTGTATTCGTATATGCGTATGTGTTTACCAAGCCGTGCGCCTCATAACCTCTATATGGGGCATTCTTAGTGAAAATGACCTGTTTATTCCCTTGTATTTTTTTTCCTTTTAGTATGTTGTAGGGCAATATAAAAAAAACACTGTACACAAAATTTTAGATTTTTTTTCGTCATTACTTTGGTCACAGATAGCAAAATAGTGATTTTTCAAAAATGGCGTTTTTTTTTCGGTTTTAAATTTTACAGTAAATTCTTGGATAAAAAACAAAATTTTTCCATATTTTTTCATGATGGGCAAACTCATAGGTAAAGACCTAAAAAAATAATTAAATCTACGGTAATTATAAAGTTTTGTAGCTTTTCCCAGATTTTAACTTTTTTATTTACCAAAAGCTGTATTTAGTCATAAATGTGAGTAAATAGTAGAAAAAAGTTGGAAAAATGTCAATTGAAAGTCAATTTACCAGAAAATTCGAAAAATTAAAGAAAAATCGTTGGAAAAAAATTTTTCTATATAGTTTTTTTACTTTTATTTCATATATTTATATACTCGATATTTAATTAAATTAAAAATCAATACATTAACTATAAATTTTCCACAAACAGAGAACAAAATACACATATACATATACATATTTGTATACATATCATATCCTCATATATATATTTATATATACATACACATATTTTATTTCAATAGCGAATCAACAAAAGCATTGACTACTCAGATACAAGCTATAAGATCAAAAAAAAAAATAAATGCGCAACATGTGAAGAATATCGTGAGAGAAAAAAAATACAGGATATAAGAGTACAAAACATCAGTGCACAATGATCTGATGAATGTCGTGAGAGAGAAAAATTAGAAGAAATTAAAAAACCTAAAACGCTCAAGCAAAGATCTAAAGAATATCCTGACAAAAAAAAAGAAGAGGTGTCGGTGGAACACCCGGTTAGAACGAAGTTCCTTTCACTATATATTATGTATTAAATAAGAGGCACAATTAAATAAATTAACAGCGTTGGAGAGTAATTAAATGGAAAAATAAAATAGATGAAGGAATTGTAATAACATTGTAATTAATATATTTTTTTAGGAATAAACTTTTTATTACTAATTATTGTACAAAAAAATATAAACTAAATATAAACTTAATCTGTACAGTCAATCGTAGTAATGATTGGTTTGTGATAACTAAAATAGGACACATATGTTTCCGATTGAATGTTATGTAAGTGTCTCGAAAAAACTGCATCGATAGTGGTATTGTATCCTGTTGTAGATTCTGCTGGATCATTGTTAATTCTTAAATCAAATTCATCCAAAAGAAATTGTAACAATGGCTTTGACTTCTTATCAGATAAGTTGATGTTGAAATCGCCAGCCAAAACGAGTAGAAGTTTATGTAAATGTTTGTTCTATCTGCTAAGCGTTTGAGATACATCTTTAGAATACTCTAACAGTGCTCTATGAATGAATTCTTGAATATCTATTATTGAAGTAAAACTTCTTTACGCACGCTTGACTTGGGGAGTAAGCTGGTGAATGCGTGACGAGAGCGTTACGGAAAGTATGATC